>CM054112.1:229858669-231096169 GCA_028673005.1 Tanypteryx hageni | reverse complement strand
CATTAGAATTGCTATTGCAGCAAGGCACACCGCTGTTTATGGTGAATAATGATATCAGACAAAATAATTTCCTTTCTTTCTTCCTTGGTGATCTGTTCGACTGAAATAAATTACCAAAAGAATTGCAAACACCCATGTTGACACGATGAAAACGTCTGCATTTGTCATATCTTCCCCAGTTTGAGGTGCTCACAAAAAATGAAACACGACTGAAGGGCAAAGGGCAGGTCAAGTCCAGAATGAAGACAGTAGCTGGATCACCTTTCTTAGAACAACAGAGCTTCTGTATATTGAAATGCTTACACAAACAACCTCTCTTCATGCTGGAAATCAAGTCTTCTGGCTCTAAAATGACTAACAAGTGTTCATGTTAACTGATTACTTGAGTTCTTGGTTCCTGAATTTTGTTTGAAGTTTGCCTTAAGCGAATGTGTTAATTAACTAACTCATACACATTAATCCAAACATTAAGGGCCAGGGAAAATAAAAATATTTGTGTTAACTGAGTGTGTGCGTTGAGTTGGTACTAATGTGGGTTTATTTTACTCAGAACGAATGATTATGCCATCTTTCATCAAAAAAGAAGTTGCCTGCAAACAAAAATCCTAAATCAGATGAGTTAAATTGGTTTGTGGCAATCTTAGCATGGCATGCTGCATCAGCCCAATCAGCTCATTGGCAGCAAAAGGGTTGAGAAGCTGCTTTTTGCAGTCTATTCTAGGAGTTATGGACCAGTTGGTACGAAAATGAACTAAACTAACTAATGTTTGTTCTAATCAATTAAACTTGGTTGCCCTCTGAACAATGATTATCGTATCTGCCTGAATATAAGCTGATGTTTTTTCTTAAAATCCATCATGAAAAAGTCACCTTGCGGCTTAAACGCGAGTTCGAAAAAACATTTGATGTTAAGGTTGTCTCGTAGTCACCCATAGATGGCAGCAAGTCTATCATTGCCATCGCATTCAAATGAAAAATATAGTAATATTATTCGTGAAGTAAATATTTGACCTATGATGAATACATAATAAAGTTAGAATACCGAATTTAGCATTACCTGTGTTTTGCTAATGTTGTTACTTGTTCTTTCATTTCCAGGGCTATGCATATGTATCATTAAGAATAGTTAGCAATTTGTATTATTTTTTATTATCCATTAAAATAAATTCCTGTTAATTTTACTTGGCTATTGTAGTTATTGCTATAGCCATTGTAATATTTTTTTGCATGTTAAAACCTCATTCATAGAATCTATTAAAATTGCATACATTGACTACCCACATGATTACGCAAAATGCGGTGACAGCTTTTGATGCTCAACTGTTTGATTTTCGGTAAATAAAGAGCCATCTGCTCCTAAGTTATGAGCAATGACGTGAATTGCAAAACTCAGCTGATAATGAACAGTAAAACTTTACATGGAACATCTATAATTATAAAAATACAGTTTCTTAAGGAAATGTATCTAAATGTTTATTTCTTTGGAAATAAACTTGGATGAAAAATTATCTTGGCGAGGTTGCTATTGCTTTATTTGACCTTTTGTGAAAATGAAGATGAATTAAATTATCATCACTGAATGTGGAACATTATTCAACAACGCGAAATTCTTAATTGAAGTAATATTTCAAAATGTCAACAACTAAACCATTTCCCAATCTTTTCTTCAATCTTGAATAATGTATTCTAGGCCATGCATGCATTCCCGGCACACTTCTGCATAAAATCTACGAAATTTACTTTTTTGCCAAAAAAAACGGTGGAAATTTTTGGGAGGTCGGTTTCTATTTGGGCAGATATGGTATGTCAACAGAAGACTGATCCAAAAAACTTTTGGAGATCCATACAAATGTCCTACATTATTTAATAAACAAAACTGAGATCATTATATACTACAGTCAAATCCCGATTTAGCGCCACTGTTTGTCCATCACTGACAATGGCGTTAAAGCAGGGATAGCGGTAAATCGAGGTATATGCTTGCTCTATGTAATCATAAGGTGGAAGTTCTATTCACTATGATTAATGGGCTGGATGTGGGGGGTAGCACTACAGAGGGATGCTAAATCAGGGTTTTACTGTAGTTTAAATTAGGTAAATGCAGTGTGTTTTTGATTAATGTTGTTAATTCATTTCTGAAAATACCGATGTTGAACAAAACAACGTTATATGAATCAATGTTTCATATTAGAACCCATGTTACACAATATAATCAGTTCCAAAACCTCTTGAAACATAAAAAGATGTTATATAAAGTATTTTATGGAGCCATGTATCTTATGAATGATATCAGAACAAATAAATCAATAAAACCTTACATTAACATAGAAATGCCATAAAATAAACAGTATGATATAACTTCATTTTAAGGAACCAAAATTGTAAAAGGCTACATTTCACAATAGTACCTTTAGTGATAAGAAAAATGAACTACATTGTACCAATCCGGCAAAATGCAGTCGTATGAACGATATAGAACAATGGGTTTTTGCTGGTAAGCTTACAGATAGTCACCAACACTTCTGTGAATGCAAGTTCATGAGTTGACATTGCTAGAAAAAAATGCATCAAAAAAATTATTTCTTGCAGCAGTTACTGCATAATTAACAAAAAATCTCCTGTAATAGGGGTAAATATAACATATATTTCAATGTTTTTATTGAACTACAAGTTTCATTGAGCCCAAAGAAGGATAACCACTCTGTCGAACCACAGTTGATACAAATGAAAATAAAATCGGGAGACAGGGCCGGCTTAAGGCAAATGCGAAGGGTGCAAAGCACCCAGCGCAAAGTTTTTAGGGGAGCAAAACTCAGGAACTAAGACACGAAAATATTTTTTTTAAATTTTTATTTGACATTCAAATTAAGGTTAAAATAAAAATCCCAGAGAAATTATTCTTAGAGGGAACAGTAATATACTATTACAACGTTCTCTTCCACTCATTATTTGCATGCCTATGATTCTCCTTTGCTCCATTCAGAAGATCATTTCCGGTTTCACTGTAGTAGGTATTACAGATTGATGCACATAGGTGTTCTGGACACACCCTGTGCCTTTAAACTACGATCGAAGTAAAGCTTCCAAACTTGATGTACAGAAGACATAACAAAACAAATGAAATGCGATCAGCGTGGCCAACTTTACCTCATATTGCCGATGTAACCACGTTTTACGGTAACTAAAATCAAATGTGTAACCTTTGCAAATAGTGAGTTATTGCGCAATTAACACACCAAGAAAAAAGGATATTTGTGGTGATAGTTTTGTGTTCAGAACTTAAACTTATGTCACACAGAATACGAGAAAATTCTACTCCTTTGAATGTATTATTTTATATTTGTGAAAACCATATCAAAGAAATTTTTCCAAATATTTATATTTTTTTAAGAATTCATATTAACTTTACCTATTACTGTGGCTAGTGGTGAAAGGTCCTTTTCAAAATTAAAGTTGATAAAAACGTATTTGCGCTCCACAATGGGACAAAATAGACTGAATGACTTGGCAATAATTAGTATAGAGAATGAAACAGCAAGAGAAATTAATATGGACTAATTAAGAGAAAAATTTTCCAGGTTAAAATCACGAAAAGTTCCATTTTGTAAATTTTAGTTTTGTAAAATAAATTTTTTACAGTAAAATTTTGATTGCCTGTAATTCAATGTGCAAAAAGTACTGGAAATTTTGAAATGAAAAATTGTAAAAATATAGAATTTTGAAAAAGGGTGCAAAAATATTTCTCTGCACCCTTCACATTGGGCCGGCACTGTCGGGAGATGTTAAGCTAAAGTTAGCCCAAGAGCACAGAATAATTTCAAGTTTATAAATAAGGAACTCAGCAGATCTTCCCTTCTGCACAACTCACAAAGCTTGTAAGTTTTCTATAAAAGGGAATTAAGAGGACTTTAATGACTGCTGGGAGGACTTGAAGAAGAAGGCCATTAGTACCATTTCTCTTTGGACTCATTGCTACAAAATATCACCATGCAAATACTGCAAATTTAATAAAAATTTATCAATCCAAAGCACTTTCCCTGCTCAAATAAGATGATCTGCCGCATCTGGAGAAGTGCTATGCAAAAGATGTAAGAGTCATCAACACAGTATTTTTTTCATGCACCATTTCAGCGCCAAGGCAAAACGATGTTATCTCGAATCATAATCGATGTTAATTCGAATACGAGTACTAACTTTAGAATGATGTTAACATGAATTAACGAGGTGATGATAAACCGAGGACACACTATGTCTATGGGTCAGCTGGCTTCCAATTCAAATCATTGATGTAGTCATTGTTTTTATTAGCAGTATACACTAAAAATCATTCTTTCTTCTAAACTATAATTTCAGAAATTTATGGAATATGCTGAATATCAGTTAAAAATTAATATATACAAGTATCAGGTTTATACATTATACTTACAATGGGCTTTTTGGCACTGGAACTCTTTCAGTCCTTGCATTTTTGTACCAGTCAACAGCAAACGATGAGAGAGATGAAACATCATATTTGTGGAGGTTATAACGGTACATATTTCCTAAACGGAATCTGTTAGAAATACAAAGAAATCATTTTAATAAAAAAGATAAAAATGAGAATGGGATTTTATGAGTTAAATATACTTTTTTTGTTTTTATGTAAAATTATTATGCATGTATATAATTCATGTTGGTAGAAAAATTGGTCATAATTTTTCAAAAATTACAAAAATTTGTTTTTATTCTTCACTATCTCTGATGATAAATAAAAGAATTTTATCAGAAATGTTTTGCAATCAACAAATTTAAGCTGGAAAATTGTACAGCGATATTTTACCCTAGGCAAGAAATATCTTGGTTTCATATATTAGGTAATTGCAAATTAACCATTATTACAAAGTCAAATACATTTTGTTTACTATTTCCCCACCATGCAGGTTGGTTTATAAATAAAGGCACAGTAAAGTCTCGATAATCCGAATTAAACGGGACCTGAGCCAACTTTGGTTATTGAAAACTTGGATTATACGGAATGGTTAAATAACAAATATGTTTCTAGGTATGATAAATATTATTCATTATTAAAAACAAATACAAAAAAACTTTAATCGTCCTTGCAAAATAACACAATAATAAAACATGCATAGTAAATTAATGATGAAATACCATTCTTTTTTTTCTTTGCCATACATCTTTTTCCCTGCTATGTATATGAGAACATGACCTCAGATTAAGTGGAGCTCGAATTATCAAGACTACTGTAAAAGGATTTAGTCACCATCTTGTTGACATTCAAATTTTGGAAGAATTACAAAAATGTTGCAACTAAAAATTAAGAAGTAATAAGACCGGTAAAATTTGTATAAATTTTAAAATAAAAAACTAAGGTACTACTCATCAAACCCATCATTTTGAAAATTGGCTCCTGAAAAGCAGCTATTTTAAAAATACATCCACTCTCCGCTTAACACTGTCCCGATTAACACTGTTCTGCATTAACTCTGAAAATAATTTAATACCTTTTTCCGAATTGTGCTTGCACATTCCACATTAATGCTCTTCAAAATTTCTGGTGTAATTTACGAAGTCCACTGCAAAGTGCCTCTGCGCATTTACAACACATAAGACGTCAGTATTTGCAGTTGCTTGATGGTTCTGTGTACACTTGCCGATGTTTTTGTAGGTCAAAATATAGAGTGAACTTTGTTTATATTATATTTTCCGTTTAAATTATATTTTCCCTTTAAATAAAAAAACCATGAGTGATAACCAGCGGTCAGAGGAGAAAAAGAGGAAAAACTTAACTCTTTAGGTAAAATTAGAGGTTTTGCGGCAACTAAAAGCTGGAGAGCACCAACATTTGCTTGTTTTTTGCTCCCTTTCAATTGTGCAGTTTTAAAAAATGTAATACCAAGATACCTATTTGAATTCTTCCTTTATTTGCTCTCATTCCTTGTTCATTTATTTATCAAGCAGATATGATAATTCTTTTATGAATCAATATTTCTTTATTGAAACATTGTAAGGTTTCGATCATTTCGATATACGATTTTGTTTTTGTCTTATTGGTTGCCTTCTCTTAATTGAACAGTATCTCCAGTCATGATGCTTATGTTATTATGTTCCAATTTTCATTGTGTTAATAAAATTGTGGCTGTACAGTGACTATTGTCTCACCTTGTATATATCTAATTCGTATTCCTTAATGCTCCTGCACGATTTATTCAGTGCGAGATCAACATATGTTCCGTGAAATGCTTTCTGTTCTTCATTTATATTCAAGTTTTACTGTTCAATTTGAAATATACTTGCAATGCAAATTACTACCTATTCTACACTACGTAATATGGTTAACAAAGAATACTTTGGTGCAATATTTATATAATACTACCCATTTTCATTTCCATTAATAGAATCTCGGGAACGAATTAAATCTTATAACGTCATTTCTTATGGAAGTACGTGTTCCAAATAGCGGTTTCAGTTAGTGCTCGATTTTCCTGGCACCAATTAAGAGTGTTAATCGGGGAGTGGGTGTACTGCCTAAAAACGATTCCTTCTGATTTTAGTTTTTTTTCTACACTAAAACGTTCCTCTGGCTTCCATCACCTTATAGAGCAGGTCTGTATTGCAAAAAATGGAATATATCTACACATAAGAATATCCTTATTGAAAAATAAAGTTAATTAATTTTTTATAATTCTTATACGAAGTCTGATATAGAATTTTATTAGCTTTGTCATTCAACTTTTTGTCTGTCAGAATTAAACAAACTTGGTTTCATAATATAAAAGTCAGAATTATTTAAATACATTGACATAAAACACACCTCCAGTCTAAGAGTGGTGTATTTAACCCTTTAACTGCTATTTAAGGTTTATGAAATGGAAGAATTGGTGAGTTTTAAAAATAGAAAATCAATATTTAACAATATTAGATTGTAACAATACATTTAACTTTATTTCATACAACATGGTATATTTTTCTTTGTTAGTCATTTTAAAGATGTTTTTTTGTTGTCATATAATGTGTGAGTGGTACTGAAGGTACAAAAACATTTAACGCATTCACAGCAGTTAAAGGGTTAAAAGTGGTATTTCTAAATAGATATTAAAAACCAAACACTTGGCAATGATGATCCTGGTTACAATGGAATGTCTGTTATTAATTAAATAATTTACATTTCTTAAAAAGTAGTACCTTACTTGAAAACATGAAATTTGGCTGGCTGTATCACTAGCACCATCATCTTAAAAAAGATTTGAAATGAATGTCACAGAACATTTCATATGATGACATATTTGGAACTTTATCAGCCTTGCGGGGAACATCAAGGTCTCTTGCGGGTAACATGTCTGCATACTATGAGTTGGGCAGGTCTGCTATAGTGCCTACTTCTTACCTTAACCCTCAACTCTGCCAATGTAAAGTTACTGTATTGTTCTGTTCTACGCTTGATTTTTTTGAAAAAGGTGGTGATAATTTGCTATGCATAGTAAACAATAATGCAATTTATTCTTGTCATTCAAAATTTTATACTTCTTCATCAAGCACTGTTCAAATCTGACAAAGTGGTATGAGCTAACTAAGAAATGATGCAACTCAAAGATATTTCTGAAATCTGAAAAATTTTGTAAACCAGTGACTTTCTAGTCCCAAGGATGATGGATTTGAAATATTTTATTCTGTAATAAACTGGTCCTCAACAGAAGGGAGATGCCGTTATTTTTAGCTATCCAGCTGCAGATATATTTACTAACAATACAGTACACAAATATTTGCTGTGCAAGGTTATACTGATCTGTAACATAGCTCATGCATGACCAAAATTGGCATTGGAGTTCTTTCAAAGGAGGAGTTAAAAGAGGATAACTATTCAGACTAGATTTTAATAGTGCAAAATACTGGTAGGGCAAGCAAATGTCAGCAATATGCAAGTTGTGTTGTATACCAATTGACATTGGCATCAACTTCTTAAAATTCATGCATTTATATCATGGACTGTCCCTTTCCTGCATGATCTTTCACTAGAGGGATTAATTTTTTCTTTGCCATAACTGAATAAAAATTTCAATTTTCTTTATGTTAATTTAGAAATATTATTTTTATCGATTTTGTGCATTAAAATTTGTTAGTCAAAATATATCATGGCTATGGAAAATAATTCCCTATGTCTGCATTAGTCTTAAAATAACTTTAGAGGTTTTCCTATTGTAAGTAAATTATTGGACCATATTAACTGTAAACATTGTGGATTTATTTTAATCATTTCAAAAACACACTAAGGGCTGCCAGCCAAGACATAACAATAAAAGTAGTGGTAATTTTACTTTGTGCATGAAAATTTGTTCATAATCCTGGGGATACAAAAAAAACCTTGCCTTCTACCCCAATCCCATTAAATAGAATATTTCTAAGACATATGCATATTTGACATGATAAAACTTTTAAATTACTCACAAAATAAAAGTAGGTGTCTGGCGAATGTTGAAACGCCTTGCAGTTGCACCACCACGAGATTGTTTATCAACTCGTGCAACATTAAGCCTTGTTTTCAGCCGTGCTCCAACAGCTTCCCATCGAGCCTGAAGTCTTTGACATTCCACACAGTCTGTGCTATAGCTGTTGAAAAGGAAATACTCTATTTAACAAATTATTGCTGTGATAATTAAATACTTCCATTAAAATACAGCAAATTTGATGTTAAATAAAAAATTGTTACTTCTACTCCCACACTTAACCAAAAATTTGTTTGCTACATATTTTAATGGTAAATAATCAAGGAATATAAATGATGGACTACCATTCAAATACAAATTTTCTATTTTCATAAAATAAGACGGAAAGAGAATAAAAAGATGGAGGTCACATTAAATGTAAAGCATATACAAATTCTGCTGTAATGAATGAATCTTAAAATCATAACACACAATCACTTGTTTTAGTTACATGAAAATACAATAACAACAATACAACTAATATGTAAAAAGAAAACAGGAGAATTCTAGATTTTTCAAAACTATTTATGCAAATATGTATTTAGGAGGCTTGTGATTTTTTGCTGAATTATCACACATTACCTTTTTGAAAAATATCTGCACATTTATCATATATTAAATAGATATTATACAATGTAATGACATATGAGTTTTTCTGTAATCTTAACTTTAACAAGTAAACATTATGTATTTATTTCAACGGGCAAACCTAAAAGACATAAGGTAATAATAATTGTCAAAAGGTACGGTAGTGAATAACAGAAATGATGGAAATAATTTGGATATACCATCAACATATAGATAGATGTTATAATAACAATTATTACTACTAATAATAAGTAGGTACATAATGCATATAATGATATAAATGATAAGGGTACAAAAAATATAATAACAAAATTTGTAAATAATAATATGTGACAAATACCAATAATAAATACATAATGGATGTATATGAATGATTATAATACAGGAATAATCATAGATGTGATGATATGTGACATGTACTAATAATAAATAATAATGGCAGTGTAGATATAAGTAATCAAAGTACATTAGTAAAACAATGAACGTGATAATACATATTGGTAGTACTACTTACAATTAGTACCTATGATATAATAAAGTGAGCTGAGAATTTTTCTGAGCGATACATACAATTACTTCTTGTCTTTCTATCGACTCTTAGTCATATTGAATGGTCAATTAAAACTATATACTCACAACATCACAAACCAGTCACCGGTGGTAGCACCAGTTGCGACTTGAGTTAGGTGTTCAAAGTTGTCATCCCACAGCTCTTTAACTACCGGTTCTTTGTTAGAAACAAAATTATGGAGTATTTCTTCATCATTAACTGGACCTGCACAGAAATAAACTTCTTTATCGAAACCATCATATTAGAATGCTACAGTACGCTGCCAACACTGCAAAACATACTCACCATCATAAAGCAATGGAACGCCATGCCTAAAAAATACTAGTGCCGGCTCCTTTGTAGGGTTATACAACCGTACAAGAGGGCTATTTATTGATTTCACAACCCATGCATTTAAAGAATCCACTAAATCTTCCCGCAAACCAATCAGTTCATTTTCCAAATTATCGCAGGCATCACAATCTTCTTTTGCTGCAAGTGATGTGTATTCATGCATAGAAATAAAGTGAAATAACAAGTGCATTGTAAAACAATAAAATGAATAATTGATTGATACTTACTAAATAGCACTATTACATATTTTTCTCCTCTAATTAAATTCGTTAGTTCATCATCATTAACGACTTCTAATGATGAAGAATATACATATTTGCTACTGCACAACAGAATTAACAAGGCTACTTTCCACATGCTTTACATTTACTAGTGACGTACACACTTCTTAACTGTCGTCGTCTGCTTTTACTTTGCAGCTGATACAATTTCGCTTCTTTCCTCGAGAAAGCATTCAATATGACATCTCTTAACAAAAACCTTAACTTCTCACTTTAAATGACATCAGAATGAGTCTGAAATTAGAATTTACTTTTCGTATACTGACCGGTGAAAATAATTCTGTCCTTAAATATAAACTTAGAATGAAATAATGTCAGCCGGAATAAACGTCATTCCACTGAAGGACTGCAGCGTTCAAATAGAGTTCTGCGTGGGTCTGTGAAGTGGTGAAGTCGTGAAGTTACACGGTTACACCATGAAAAAAGGAGAAAAGGAATCGCAGCTCCCGTAAGGCCAATGGTAATACATTGATGTCAGTGCGACGGCGCGACGGTGCGATCGAGCGGCCAACCGGAGCAAAAGCGCGCCTAAGTTAAACTCAAGCTTCAGAACAGGCTTTGGCGGTACATTTGAATTAAAAATTTGGATGACGTATTTAATAGAGGTTTAGGATTTAACCATATTAAAACTAAACAACTAGGAGCATAAATTTTTTATTACAATTCAAACGTATAAAAATACATATAAATAATAGTAAATAACATACATACATTTAATTAGCTTAGGAGAGTTGTTGCTAATAATATACTCTTAAGATACCAATTTACAAACAGTATTTTTATGCATTAACATATTTTATAATTGAAACTTTATAAGTAGGAAGGAAAGAAACATAGGTTGTATGTATGCACAATAAAGCAGCTGTTAGATTCAACCAATTTACCATGCCTTCCAATGCACCGAGTCTTTCTTTCTTTTTTCTCACTATGTAACTCTTTTAGGGAAAAATCCGAAGTGTGTGAATGCTCATTGATGTGTTTCCATCTATTTCTGGTACTCGAACGTTAAAAGTCCTGAAGAAGTTGTTATAAACTATATGTAAACAAAACAAAGCTAAGCAGGTTTAAAAATTTTCAATTCGTAGCGTTACAGCGATGGATAGGCAAACCCGCATGACAGACCCAATGCTCTATCCAGTGGCGGATGACTAGAAATCCAGTCATTATTTTTGTAAAATGTTAAAAATCCATTTTTGGTATTTTTCACCAAATTCTTGTAAACCAACGTTTATTGTGACAAACTCTAATGGGAAACATTGAAGACTAGATTCAGCCACCGGCAAGAAATTCCGAATTTCAGTGCCGCATTGAAAGTGTTAAGCATTCATTTGTATCATAATTTCACCGGGAACAATTTGAGATAAATATAACTACTTATTTTTCAAAAATCAAAAATATAAATTTAATTTTTTAATATTACCAATGTTTAAATTTTAAGACTTATGAACTTTCGCTTTATAAAAAGAATAGCTTTGGAATGATCATCTTGTTTTTTATTTAAAATAATACATGGATTAATAATTTTGCTACTTTCATTATCTTTTCAATGCATTTTTATATATAATCATAATAGCTGTATTAAGTATTTTTGCAATTAAACTAGTTTTTAATTTATTCTGTTAGACCAATCAAAGTAAATATGAATTCACAAAGAAATAAGAAGAGCGGTTATGACTATCGTAAATTAAACGAAGAAAAGAAAGTGAAGCAAGACGCATTTATGGCATTAATTCCATCGTTAACAACTTATTTTTTAAAAACGGATACTACAGCTAGTACGAGTGCCACCTCGGATCTGGAGGACGAAGAGAAAAATGAACAGAATGTAGAAAAGGAAATGAACAAAGAAGAAATTAAAGAAGCAAGTGAATGTGCAGAGCATGTTGTTTCAGGAGATAACGAAAATGTGAACCAAAATACAATTGGTTTTGTTAACTGCGATGATCCTGCGAAATGGAGAGAATTGAGTGATAAAAAATTACCGAAATAATTACTAATATATTGGAAATTGATATTAACACACTAGACTTCACTGCATCAAAAGTTGCTTATAAAACCCAAAATAGATTCGCAACTACAGAAATATTTTACAGTTTTGTTGTATGGTAAGCAACAAAAACGAAATTGGCTATCAGACTCAATTTCAACTGCAAAGGTATTTTGTATTCCTTGCAAATTATTTGGTAGAATATCTAATGCCTTTACCTTTAGTGTGGGATTTAATGATTGGAAACAAAGACCAAATTTCGCACCATGAAAACTCCGCCCTGCATAAAGAAAATACCCGAATATATGTAAACCGATTTAATAATCAACAAGAATATTTTAAATATTATTCCAAAATGGAGATGACCAAAAATATTAACTATTGGAAAAATGTATTGCTTCGAATAGTTGAAGTTATAAAATTTTTAAGTTCGAGAGGATTGGCTTTTCGAGGCAGCAATAAAATTATTGGAAATAAAAATAATGTAAATTATTTGGGATGTATAGAATTATTAGCAAAATTCGATTCTTTGTTACAACAGTATTTATCAGATTTCGCAAATTAAGGTACTGGAAATGTATCATACCTGTCAGTAGGAATTTGTGATGAATTTATTAACATTTTAGGAAATAATGTCAAGAATTCTATTATTTCCGAATTAAAGAAAATCAAATACTTTTCATTAATAATTAACTCAACACCTGACATTTCACACTCATGTCAGACCAGTTAACGATTGTGATTAGATATGTTAATACTGCCGGAATGGTAGTAGAGATATTTTTGATCTTTGTTGAAAATGTAGGCCATAAAAGTGAATGGAAAATGGAAAATTGCGTTATGAAAATTCTAGCAGATTTAGACCTTAATTTGCAAGGATTTAGAGGACAATCTTACGATAACACTTCCAATATGTCAGGTGTTTATAGTGGCCTTTAAGCTCCTATGAAGTAAAAAAATAATCTTGCCATTTATGTGCCATGCGCAGCACATACAGTAAATTTAATTGGAGAATCTGCAGCGGAAAGTTGTCTGGAAGCCACGAAATTATTTTTGTTCGTTCAAAATTTAAATAATTTCTTTGCGGCTTCAACAGTCAGGTGGGAAATATTGAAAAGTCATCGCCGAAATGTAAGGTACCGAAAACATTAAGTAACACGCGCTGGTCAGCAAGTGCCGAAGCAGTTAATGCAATAGTTATAGTTTATGAATGCTTTAAGAATGCGCTAAAAGAAATATCTGACAATTATACACTGAAACCTTCTGCCAAAGTCGAAGCAACGGGCTTGAAAAATCATCTAAATATTGGAAACTGCTTTGATGATCTCATTTTGGAATGATATGTCAGAAACCATGAATAAAACTGATACTACCCTTCAGACAGGGCCGAGGAAGTAGATGACAAGCGTTGTCATATCCTTGACCACGGAGATTAGAAATATCAAGATTTAATGTTTTAAAATGATTCAATATAAAGTCCCTGACCAGTGGTATCACTGACGGGACAAAATCCCAGAAAATGTTTCCGAATTTCAACATTACATATTTCTTTGTTATAACATACAAATCTTATGATGACTGTCAACTGCTCAATATGACTTATGTCTTGAGTTGTGTCCAAAATTAATGAGTAATACTTTGCGTCCCTAACCATTTCCAAAATATTTTGTGTTATACCTTCCAAAATAATTTTTATCATTTCATTCTGTATTTGTTCACCCAAATAATGCACTATATTTAAACTAGCATTTTGAATACGACGTAAATGTTCCGCCATTATCGAATCAAGTTTCGCGATACTTTCTGCTAATTTCAAGAAATTTCCATTATCGCTCTTGTAGAGCCGTTTTGACGAACCCCTGAAAGCTAAACACTGCCGTGATAAAAAATGTATCATATAAAATAAGCGTTCAAAAACTGAATGCCAATACTTTTTTCATTCTCATATAACCTTTGTTCTCTAGAATCAATTTAAGTTCCGAATATTTTGTACCGTTATTAATATGCATTTCACTTTTTTCGTTTTTACTTAAAAGATAGGATAAATGTTGCCAGTCTTTGCAACCACATTCACTACTAATCTGGGGTTTTCCATCTCCGAAAAGCTTACTATACAAGCAAAATACGGAATATCGCGATACTGAATATAACAACCATGTTCCTCTGATTTTTTCTCCATTTGGAAGAGTTCGAGTGCAGTGAGAATAAGAAATTTTCCTACCCGTATCATCTTTAGGAAAGTTCCAATCCCTTACTTGAGGAGCTCCGTTTTCAATCAAACAATCTGATTGTTTTATAGTTAAATTATCTGGCCATGTACTTGGATCTTCTAAAAGTGTTTCTATCAACGTTACTATTTTCTGGTTCGTAGTTTATGTCTGAATGCGCTGTTCTCCGTAGATCTGCTAATCCAGATTCACCGTGATCTTCTACATTTATTGAAGACGCAGAAGAAATACCTGAATCCGTCCGAAAAGTAGCCGAGACTATTATTTCTTCATATTCACCTGGCATTTCATCTGTTTGAGCATTGTCATAGGATTCCATGTCTTCAATGCCAGAAAATTTCCCTCTTTCCACTTCCTGTTCTTGTGTTGCTATCGGTGCAGTTACTTGTTTCTTCTCTGTTGTTGGCGCATTTTTTGTTTTCTCAGTGAGAAGGATGTGGTTGCTTTGACGAGAATAAAACAAGTAGTTCTGGAAAGAACTAATCAGCATACTTTCATTTTAACGTGCCGCGGCATGCCGTTTAATAATACTAGAATTATTTTAGCATTTGAAGCAAGCCAGTGAGTAATTTTTGTTTATAACAGCTGTTTGTTTATAATTTCCGATAATTTGTCTGTAATTGTCAATAAGGTGTGTATAACTTCGGATATTTTGTTTAAATAACCGATAACGTATGTATAATAACGATTACTTTCTTTATAATTACTGATACATTGTTTATAATTGACGATAACGTCGATTAAATGAGTAAATAGTATATAATTATATCACTTTCACTGACTAAATAAGTAAAAAAATAAGCTTAAATGATTACTTGCGAGTGTAATAGGTAAAACTTAAGAAAACGGGACTAAAGTCCCAAATTGTGATTGAAGATTACTCAGAATATGTGGAAGAATGGGAGAAAATGTCGATAAAATGAATAAATCATGCCTAATTAAACCATTTCTCGCTGCCTAAATAAGTAAAAAGTATAATAAACGATATTATTTGCCAGCAAGTGATAAAAGCCTTTGATGATACGTATTAACAACTAAGAATGTAGGGCGGTTTTTATGTGATTCTAAAATTAAAATCTATATAGGCTTAGGGGTAACTGGTTACTAATTCATAATATTGCGCAACGTCGATGATTCGAATGTCCAATTTATGCGGCCAATGTTTTTGGAAATATAGAAAAAAATAATAATGAAAACAACACTTTCTCTAGACAAAGTGAAAAATCTGATGTGGCCACTACATGACTTTCTCCATACCTGTAATATTTCTAAAAATTCCAAATAGGTTAAATGATAATAAATATTTTAAGGAACTGTGAGAAATTTTTAGACTTTGCAAAGAACAGAAATAAACTCAAACCTTAGCCTTCTGATATTGGATATAGCCACAAAGATCCAACAATTAAGAAAATAAAAAAGAGCGTTATTAAGATATAACTAAGCGTCAATTGTTAATAGTCGTCGGTAGGGGGCGTGGTGGTGGCAGCAAACAATATAAGATATCTCTTAAAAAATGCATTATATAAAAAAATGTTTCAAACAAAGGTTGTAGAAAATTAAATTTTCTACAACTGTTATTCCTATACAATCTTACATTTATCAAATATTAAAGCAAATATTTCAAAATAACGGATAAGTGACAAGAGTAAACACCAACTTCTGCTTGATCGAATTTTACCAAAAACTAATCAGTTCTTGTAACTTTTATAAAAATGTTAAATATAAAATTTAGCGTTGAGCTGATTAACGGTTTTTGAGTTAGAGCACCCACAAACGGCTATCACACACACACACACACATTCGCACGCGCACGCAAACATCATCGCGAAAATGGTCAAAACGTGTTCAGGGGACCTCAAAACGTGTATTTCCGTTGAAATCTCGAAGTCGAAATTTTTAAATGAATACAATACTTTCCCCTATACTACGTATATAGAGAAAGTAAAAAGAACGTGATAAAACATAGAAAGTAATTTTATTTATCAGTTAAAATAATTATGTTTTTATCCGGGTTATATGTTCAATCCCCGTACAGCAATAGTCGTTTCCATGGCAACAATTGAATAAAATGCAATTTAAAGACATAAAACGCTCAATTTTACGACAAAATCCAAGAAAGGCGACTGATTTACTTAATTCTATGATAAGAATAAGAAACTTCGTTCTTTTTTCCTTGTTATAGTGTAAATTTCAAGTCAATATCATCAATATATGATATTTTAATGTTCAAAAGAATATGTCTCTGCTCGACGATTTTGCGCATTTCAATGTAAATCAAATGGAGAGAGAATGTGCCTGAAATCGAACTCAGGACTATGATTTTCGTCATAAAAACTATGGGTTTGAAGAGGACCCCGGTGGGACTAATCTCACACCAGGTTTGGTGAAAATCGGTAGAGAGGTTTCCAATTTGATGGAGGGGCAAACACACGGACACCGAGGCGATCCCATAAGCCTACTTTTTCATTTTAAAAAGTAGGCTAAAAATACCGTTTAATAGGCGACAGTCACAATCAGTGACAGCAACAATGCAAGCATGTTTCAGCATTTAAATTATTTCTGTTTTCTATTTATCAAAAAATATAGAAAAAATCCCATTTTGCATTGATGTTTGGAAATGGGAGTAGTTTTTAATAGCGTGCCTCAAAATCGTAGGATACTCTTCAGTTAAGCTAGCCCAAAAGCTTGGAATAGGAATAGTAAGGCCTTTTTAAGTTGTTCTACCAAATAGTATTATTGCTCTGTGTAAAATAAATATTAAGATTGAGGTGTTTAATTTAAGAAAAATAGCTACAAAAGCATGCAAAATATTGAAGTTTTCATCGTTTTGCGGAATCCCTGAGACGCCTTCCTGGAACTCTTGGGTTCCATGGAACGCAGTTTGAAAACCACTAAACTATTGCAATGTCCTATATCTATAGCAAATTTATAATCGGTAGCCCATTTGAAGTGCTTAAAAAAGCGTGACAGACAGATATATCGGCACTTTACACTAATGATATAGTTGATGCTTACATAATAATATAAATTTTACATTACATTACAGCAAGTTACTATAAATCTATTTTAAGATATGATTAATTAATACGGCTGCTATTTGGGCTGTTTTTGTCCTTTCTAATTTGTAAAAAAAAACTCCTGTTCTTAAACAATACTTAATTCAACTAGAAATGTTAAATAATTCCTTCTATAAGGGGGTGTTCCGAAAAACCTATACTGCATAAGAATGTAATCATTGAATGGAAGCATTGGAATCAGTTTAAGGCGTTACAAATTTGCATTTTAAAATTAGTTAGAATCAAGATAGTAATTGTAAGTTGAGACCGGAACGGTTGTGTTGGCAAAAGAAGGAATTTAATTATGATTATTAGGTAAATTCAGTTACGTTCCGAATTTGACAAAAAAATTCGTTGCAATGCGAAAAGTCGCAACTTACAACAATGATAATGGTCACACAATTTGGGCGATCGGTAATATTAAGTGTATTGCTAGTCCCTTGATGATTTAACGTCCATGCCTTCTTTTACATAGATTCTGAACAATTATGAAGAATAATTAAATAACATCGCACTGAATTAAAGAACCTTTTTATGAGAACAATGCAAAATTTCTGCTTTATTTATTTTATATTTTATGTCAGGGTGTCTGGATTAAATTAATGAAAAGTATTCAAAGGAAGGAAGGATATGTATAGAAGGTGGAAAGAAAGGGAAGAAGAGCTGCACAAGGAGGAAATGGATATAAGAAAAGAGAAAATGGAGATAAAAAAATACAAAAACTGTATTGGGCCAAAAAATACAAAAATGAAATAAAAGAGTAAAAAACAAACATTTCCATTATTACTTTATTTTCTACTCAAAATAGTTAGCAATGAAATTCCTCCTAAATATATTTCCTCTTCCTGTAGGTATTTCATTATCCTCATATTCTTCATTTTCTTCTAAGTTTTCATCTTCACTGCTTTCTGATTCAGTCAAAGAAAATATAAATGTTCTTATTGCAGGTAAGAGGGACAGGCTATTGTAATTTATAATTATGTTGCAGTCTGTTAGTAATATAACTCCCTCTCAAGCCATAAGTAAAATTATAGAGAAATACATATATAGCTAAATCATGGCTTTTTATCAGAGAATGGTGTAGTGAGCAATAAAAAATAAAATTGTTTCACAGATTTGTCAAACTTTGGACTATGTAATGGATGAGGACTGAAAGGTTGGGTGATAAAATGTGTCCAAGGACAAAACTATAGGAAATAATGTAAGATTGCTAACCTTCCATTCTGTACTCTATCCGCAAGATATAGAGTACAGCCATTGCCACTACCATGGCTTTAGAGGTTTCCAGGTTCCCTGTGAGGCTCTGTACAATGATCAAAATGTCATTTTCCACACACCAAATAGCCTCTCAACTGTGTTTCTGGTTTGAATGTGGGCTGCATTGTATGCTTCCTCTGCTGCTAACTGTAATGATCATTGGTATAAATTATCATTAATATATACTAAGCTCAATATATATGTCCATATAATGACTATTTTAGGTTTACCTGAGGATTCCGCAGTGTCAGTAAATATGGACGACAAGCATAACCACTGTCATCCAACAGGACTCCTTTGTAGTTGCCACTTTCAAATTTATTTTTCAAATTTGACTTGTTAAATACCCTTGAGTCATGTGTGCTGCCTCTCCATTGTGCCACAATATTTTTTATCTTCAAATTGGCTGCTACAACCACCTATTTAATGATAATTTAAGTTACATTTGAATGGTCTGTTTCAATGAATGAAAAATGAAGTAAATATTCATATACATATACCTACATCTTACAATGATACTTCTTTGCACATTTATGCTGAAGAAATTCTTCCTGTTGATGAATGCTTGAGCATTTGGTCCACCGGGATTTTTAATTTTAATATGGGTGCAATCAATCCATCCCACAACTTTAAGAAATCTCCTTATTCTATAAAATGCTGCCATTTCAGCTCTTTGCTCTATCTCAGAATCAGGAAATGTAATGACATCAGCTCTAAGTCCTGCCAAAGCCACAGAAATGTTTTTAATTATTCGGCTCATTGTGGGCTGACTTATGCTATGGAGTTCACCAATTCCATCCTGGTAAGCTCCCTTTGCAAAAAGGCTGAGGGAAGCCAGGAGTTAAAGGTAAGGCGAAATAGGTAGCCCGCTGTTGCCCATAGCTCCTTGGCCTAGGTTATTCCCAGTTATATCTAACAGTTTCTTAGCTCCAGCTTTCGAGAACCTATACCAATGCCTAAAAAGTCTATCAGAGTATTTCCTGAAGGGATCCTGATACTGCAAATACACTTTTGTGGTGCAATTTTCTCTAATTTCCTCTACTTACACTACCTCCAATGCTTCTTCAAAGTCTTCAAAATCAGACCCTGCCATTTCAAATATTATTGAATTTTAAAAGTGAAATAAAATATAATAAACAACAACAATTACCTATGTGGGATAAATAAACTAACAATGCGCTAACTAATTTGATAAAAACGAAATTGCACTACCCTACTCTACTTTACACCTACTTAACAAAAAATGTATTAAAGCAAAATGAAATAACTAAAGATGTATCCTAATAATAAACTAAATTAATTATATCTGTCATTCACTATAGTTATTTAAAACAAATTAAACTATGAAGAAAATGGTGTAAACAACCATGAAAAATATACCTTAGCTTTTACAGTTACAACAAAATACAAAAATAAACAATAAGATGAAGAATGCCATATAAGTAAACTAACAATACGATAAGTAAATTGATAAGAATGAAACTAAACTGACCTACTCTGAATACGCTAACCAAAAATGAGACACTACTAAAGAATTAACCTAAACTACCTTAATTACCTATGAAATGCGTACAGAAATATTCAAAACAAATGATCATCTAAAAATCACGACAACACCACAACACTTCGAAAGCTGGAGAGGACAACTCACTAGTCACATGCTTAAACACCAGCATCGTTAGTTTAGCAGGCAAGTGACTAAGGATGACTAAGGTAGTAGATGACTAATCTAAATCACCCCTACTAGTAGTAGTAGTAGTGTGCTATGAATACTGCATACAGACCAGTGTGCAACTAAGAGGGTTTAGTAGGCCTTAGTAGCTTACTAACGACTCTATGAATATGGCCATTGACGCTTAGTTACATCATAGTAAGTCTCCTTTTTATGCTTAATTGTTGTAGCTTTGTGGATATATCCAATATCAGAAGAATACAGTATGAGTTTATGCCTGTTCTTTGTAAGGTCTTTCAATTTTTCTCGCAGCTCCTTAAATATTTATTATCATTTAACCTATTTGGAATTTTTAGAAATATTACAGGTATAGAGAAAGTCATGTGGTGGCCACATCAGATATTTTATAATCTGGTAGGTGCAGTCCTGCTTTGTGCTATAGCAAATACACTTAAAAAGGGTTGTGCAAAGCAAGGAATGCCTGTAATTGTATGGAAAAGTCGTAGACAAAACAGAAATGTATAGCAATTCAATGAATTTTAATGTGTAAAATATAATTATTACAAATTATGGGATATATAAGAGATTTGAAGATGTAAAGGACATTGGGTAGTTTAATGTATATCAAAATTTATCATAATCAGTTATTCAATGGACATATTATGATGCAGATGCTTAAGAATAAATAAATGATACTTTTATCCCGATTCCTCATCAACCAAGAGCTGATAAAGCAATGAATAAACTATAGAGCATAGGTGGCCAAACCTACTTACACGAAGAGTCACATATGATAATCTTCCTAAGTTCAAGAGCTGCAAGACACATTTGCACACAAAAATGTATGAACAGTAAACATAACTTGTATTCAAACCAATACAGAGAGAATGCATCTCCCTTAGGCATCCCCAAAACGTCTTAGTCGCACTGTATTATTGCATTCTGATGTGATAAGCCTTGAAATGCCCTTGAGTGTAAATGAATAAGAGCTGCACTTTAAGTTAAAATAGTCACATGCAGCATACGAGCTGCAGTTTGCCCACCCCTGCTATAGAGTGTTGTATATTCATACTGAAAGGAAATTCCCAGCAGACTTTTCTTTTATTTATTTAATGACAGCAAAAACATGCATTTTACATTCTGTCAAACTAATGTTTGTCAACAGACGTTATGTAATACAAGCAATCTAAAAAAAGATATATAATGGTCTGGAAATGAACTCACAGCTGTGGCCTACATTGTTTAACAAGTTTATACATCTACATCATGTTATTATAAAAATACAATAATGAATTTATTCTACAAAAGTCAATTCTACACCCGATCTTCTAAGACTATTTAAATTTTTTTTGCTGCTGACATCTACCTCGATTTCTATGCTGTCAAAATTTTAGGTACAATGTATTTTAAAAGTCTTTGACCATATACATTATTGTCATGGGGTACTAAAAATGTAGTTCATTGGGTAAGGCATCCATGATGAGACACATTGCGATAACTAACATTCTGGAAATATCTTAGTGACAGGGTGTAATAAAGTGGGTGAAAGAACATTAGCAGTATGATATGAAATGAGTTTCACTATTCTATCATTATCTAAAGCTGAGTGTGGAACTACATGCTTTATAATTTGTCTTCGGATTGTGGACACTCTGTCTAGATAGCAGGTAGAAGCAAATCCCCATACCTCAATGCCATATCATACTATATATAAAAATAATTTAGTGTCTGTGGCAGTGTCCGGTCAAGTATAAGTATGTATCTATAACTCAAAAACTACATAACATAGTGACAAGTGAAATGTATCATTTTAACTGCAATAATGGGTATATAGTGGCAGGCTGGTTTTTAAACACTTATTCAGCCAATTTATTGTTTAATTTTATTTTCCCCATTTAAAAACATGGAGATTAGTGTAGACTATTTTTCATTTGTACAATAAAGTTACTAAAGATCATTGTACAAAATCAGCATTTGAACTCCAGGGTGAAGAAAATTACGAAGTTTCATTGCCCTATGGTGAAATTTCAAATACACATTAAATTTTTCCAAAATTGAGCTTTAAACTACATAATCTTGAGTTTTTTGAAAGAAAAAGTTTTCCTTTCTATGGCGACCGATATTGTTGCCAAACTCAATATCTTAAGTCTAAGACACGAAAATGAATTCAAGGTCAGCTAATTATTCATGTAAATAAGAGATGGCATAACAAGCTATTTCTTCAGTTTCAAATATTGAAAGACTATCAAGGGGAAGAAAGAGAGAGAGGGATGGAGAATAGGGGAAGGAAGCAAGAGAAGGAGAGAGAAAGAGTGAGAGAATGGGAAGAAGGGAGAGAGAGGGAGAGAGTATGGGAGGAAGGGAAATTACTAAATATCGTTGTACAAAGTCAGGACATGAACTCGAGGAAGAATAAAATAATTAAGTTTCATTATCCTACGGTGAAATTTCAAATACGGATCGAATTCTTCCAAAATTGAGCTTTAAACTACAAAATTTTGGGTTTTTCGAATGGAAATGTTTTCCTTATCCACAGTGACCGATATTGTTGCCAAACTCATTATCGTAAGCATATGACATTGAAATGAATTCAAGTTCAGTTAAATAATCATGTTAATAAGAGATGGTATAACAAGCTATTTCTTCAGTTTCAAGTATTAAATGAATAGCAAGGGGAAGGAAGAGAGATGGGAAGGAAGAGAGATGGGAGGAAGGGGTGGAGTGACAGTGGGGGAAAGGAAGAGAGAGAATGGAAGGAAGGTAGAGAGAGAGAAAACAAGGAGAGGTGGAAAATGTATTTATTTGTTGTGAGGTATTGTAACTAAATATTTTCTTACTCCATCGATGTTTGACTATTTTCTCTTTGTTATTCGTTTGTTACTGCTTTTATCATTTTTGTTTATCTTTACAGAGCTAATTTCTCTTACATGCAATTTCAAATCAGCTACCCTTTTTTTATCAGCTCCAGAGGCTTTATGTGAATTAAGATTATTAATTATATCCATGACACCTGCAGCAGTTGTTTTAGGAACATAAAAACAATGGAGCTTTGATATATCTCTCAGATCACCAAACCAAAGCTTATTCTTACATTTGTGCTTGACCTTATAAACACTTGCAGCAAAATGAGAGGAAAATTTATCAACAATTATCTGCCAACTGTACTTGTTACCAAAATGCTTACCAATCAATTCATCTACAGACTTCTTACCAGAGATATCAAGTAAATCATTTAAAGTATTCCAAGTAGCCCTTTGATTGTTGTATCCTAACACCTTAAACTTATTTGAATAGAAGAGCTTTTTAGCCAGTCTAATAGCTAGGTTTATCGTATTCCTGTAGGAAACATAATTGTTCCTATATGCACCCAGTCCCTGACTAACACAATAAATGTATTCTTAAAAATTCCTGTAAGGTGAAATCCTGTTAGTCAGAGATGAATTTCTCATAAGAAATAATGTGCTATACAAATCCACATGGTTAATCCTAGAGCCACCAAACTTGGCATGCTATCTAATAGGATCAAAAGGAAGAGCGTAGGTGGGGGTTGAAACCTGTATGGTCTTTTGAACCTCATGGGGTCCACAAAATAGCATTTCCATAACATTAACACAGAAATAATAAAGGAATAGGTTTAGCCATTTTGTAATTTGAACATTAAAATATGAAGTCATTGACCTAGAGTCATAAAATTTATACTGATTTACTCCTAATAGTATAAATAATATTATTCAGGTCATACAATTTTGTCTCTTGATTGAAAACGGTCAAAAATTACATTTGAGTACGAAAATTGCATGGATTTTTAGGCATTTTCGCAGAATACCATCATAGTTACTTCTAATTGTTGGGGTTAGTTTATTTTAATTTTAATAGTAATAATTAAATGGTTTTTAGATTTGCAATGCCACCAAAAAAAGCCATGTTTAACTGGCAGCAAATCAGATTCACAAAGAGAGGCTGCTTCGAGTGCATCAGAAACATCAGAACTCACAGAGAGATGCATAGAAAAACAGAGATTATCACAAGAAGCGTTTGAAATTCTTTTCCAAATGAGAACAGATAGAAGCTTAGCATTTTTTAGCTAGAATATTGTTAGAAATTTAAAAAAATATTTTTAACTCACTAATGTGTACACCCCCCATGCAACGCCGGGTAATTCTGCTAGTTTATGTATATTTCATACATGTAACTCATTTTTACAGAAAAGAAACAATGATAACGTAGATGGTTCATAGCGTTGCTTCATTAAGACCTGTGTGGCGAATGATATCACGTATATTCATTGTTCTCATAGCGCTTAAGTAAATCTAGTTTTTGCTCTAGAGCAGTGTTTCTCAACCGTTGCTCCGCGGAGCACTGGTGCTCCGCAAACATGAGGCAGGTGCTCCACAAGCATTTAAAAAAATTGAGTGAAAAGTCCAATTATTGGAAATATAATATTAAATTGTTTATTAGAACGAAGTGTAAAGACTTTTGTCTATCACGTTATGATAATCGCAACACTGTTTGTTTATAAAATCTACTTGTTCTGCCTTTTCTTTCCGAATATGTACTACCTTTCACCATAGGAGAAAGTTTAATCACGCCTTGCTTAGTAGACGCATGCAAGACGATTTTGGGAGAGAAGACTGCAAAAAAATAGACAAATTCCCCTCTCCAACGATACGATTGCGGGACGTATCGCAATGATGAGTGAAGATCTTTATCAGCAACTGTTAGAGAAAGTGAAAAAAAGCTAGAACCTTAGCTCTTAAATTGGACGAATCAACAGATATTGCTAACAAAGCTGTAATAATTATGTACGTTCGATATATTGATTGGGACAGTGAAGTGATTGAAGAAGAATTCATGAACAGCTTTTACCTGCCACACCGTTCAACTGGGTCTGAAATATTCAAGGTAATATCTGAATATTTCTCCAGCAAAGATATCAATATTTCAAATTGTGTTTCAATTTTTACTAATGGTGCAGCAAATATGACAGGTGTACATGCAGGATTGGTTGCAAAATTTAAAGAAGTAGTGCCAAAAATTCAAATTACACATTGTATTATTCACAGAAAATTATTAGCATGTAAAAAGTTAAGCTCCGAGTTAAATGAAGTGTTAGCAATATCCATCAAAACAGTAAATTTAATAAAATCCAGTGCACTTAACTGCCGATTGTTTGGAATAATATGCGATGAAATGGGGTCTGCACATTCCACACTATTATTGCATGCAGAAGTTTGCTGGCTGTCCAAAGGTCGAGTGTTAAAAAGATTGTGTGAACTTAGAGAGGAAGTAGTATGTTTTCTGTCTGAGAAAAATTCAGATTTTGTGAAGTACTACAAGGATATTAATTGGTACTTGAAACTTTGTTATCTTGCAGACATTTTTCAGAATTTGAATGAGTTAAATTTATCACTACAAGGACCATTGAAAAATGTTTTTCACATGTATAATAAAATAGAAGGGTTTATAAAGAAATTAAAGTTATGGGTTAACAGAGCCAAAGACAACTACTTTGGTAGGTTTTCTGGATTGACAGAGCTTCTGAATGAAGTAAAAGATAGAAACAATGAAGAATTTAATTTTGCAGAACTTCAATTGATCATTGCTAATCACTTGGATACACTTAGTGATAGATTTGATAAATATTTTCCTTTAAACAAAGATCCAAGAGTAGGTTATTTATGGGTATTAGATCCATTTTATGATAATCAAGGAAATAACTTATCACTAGAAGAGGAAGAGTTACTAGCTGATCTTTCCTCAGACTGCACATTAAAAATTTTAAAGAAGGATTTTCCTCTTGAAACTTGTTGGATTAAAGCTTTCACTGAATCTCCACAGCTAAGTGAAAAAGTGCTGAAAGTCCTTCTTACTTTTTCATTGGCTTTTCTATGTGAAAGTGGTTTTTCTGTAGTTACTTAAACAAAAAGCAAGCTGAGAAATTGTTTGGACATCGCTTCAACATTAAGACTATCTCTATCAAAACTTAGCCTAATGATATATGTACTCTGTTCGAACATGCCGGCCCAAATATCCCATTAAGTAGGCATGGATAAACCATGTACGGGTTAAAAAAATCAAATTATCAATTTTCTACTAAATTTTAATGTACTTTTTTATTGCTCTGTAATTATATTATTGTTTATTCGTTTTTTGTGTTTTTGGTAAGGTTACCTAATTTTTTTAACGTTTCCTTTATTTTTATGGTAATATTTTGCTTCGACATCAAGTTTTAGGAATAATTACTATTTTGGATTTTTCTTTCATTATTTCTATTTGTTGGAATACCTTTATGTTAATTTACCTAGTTTGTAATACTAAGTTGGTAGTATTTTCTGCTTTTATAATTAAAGGACTTGCTACAATTTTTTATTTGTTTTATGTAATAATTTAATTACGGTACTAGCTATCAAGCCACTCTGGCTTTTATAGACCATAGGTTTCTGTGCTGAGGAATACATTTTCCATAATTTATTTATAGGTATTATATGTGTAAAAATAAGTGAGAACTTATTTATTTCATTTTGTGGATCGTTTTCATGACAATGTAATATTCATGCACTGTAAAATGTAAAAAGTATATGCATACATAGTGCCTTACTTAATTACAGCAACAATTCAGATACCCTTGACTACATTTTTTCGTCTAAAATTTCTTTTTAATAATGAATTTGCGGAACGATTCGACGCGTATTCGAAAATCAATGTCCGGAAAATGAATCTCCATTCTTTCAGGCGTCGTTTGGTTCAAGTGCCGCATTCATAGAGTGATTTGAAGTGATTTTAAAATGCGAATGAAAAATATGCTGCATCGCATTTGCTCCCATTTAATTTTGTCAACCTTTAGGGAGAGGGGAGGGTTTTGATTTTATATAATAGAAGGATTTGGTCTGGTGCTCCTCCTAAATTAGGGGATATCGTGGTGTGCTCCACGGTCTAATAAAGGTTGAGAAACACTGCTCTAGAGATATAACATTACTTGGTTTCTTACTCCCACCACCAATAAAATGTGAACCATAAACTCCAGCATATTTTTCAATGTAGATGACTGCCATTTTGAATCAGTTTTTCAACTGTTCCCCATTTATTTGGCAGACATTATTTAGAAGATTTGTAAAATGATAGTTTTAAACAACAAGTAACTAAGAATTAAACATTTTTGTTTTAATACATGAAATAATTTTTCAAACGATAGCAACATACAATCTATAGAAAATTACAAAAATGGGCAAAGAAAATTTTAACCCTCAAGCAGCAGTGCCAAATATTCTAACACCAGCGGCAGCGTGAAGCAAAACTGCTACCAAGCAAATTTAATGTGAATATGTTGACATATAAAAACAAACCAGCTATATTAAGTCACAAATAAATTTCCCTTCCCTTCAGTCACTATTGAAATCTCTTTTTAGCTATATCTAATAAAATTCCTAAATATATTAGTAGAGGTTAAAAAAACCTTTTCAACCAAAATAACTAATTCTCTAAAACAATTTTATCTATACTGCACAACAAAATGTAAACATGTAAAAAATGTAAAAGTGTACTACATACAATATAACACAAGCAAAAACTTTTTGTGAACATAAATAGCCGCAAGTGTAATAAAACATTGTAAGTAAAATTTTCTTACATGAGTGACAGCGCTGGAGCAATTTTGAACCAAATATGACTTCTTGCACTGAAACTGAAAACAGACAAATCTACTATTCGTAATGATGTCAGACAGACTACTAACTTGTTTACTAAGGCCTGTTCATGGAATACCTGGAAGGATTTCTCACACAGTCTCTTCTTGTATTAGCTGAAAAAAAATATGTATCCATGGTAGCATGCTGCCACTCGAGGGTTAAAAGCATTCAAGAATGATATTTTTCTATATTGCAGTTTAAAAACCATGAAATCCCTCACCTTCTGCATCAGACTCATTGAATTTGTCAGATTCATCCTTTGGTTTAGATGTTATGATAATGGACTCATTGTCATTTGCAATTAATGAAGAATAGGGCTAAAGTTTGTTTCCGTTTCTGCTTTCTAGACCTTTTTCATGATCGTAGAGAAGCCATGGAGAAATCGTGTTAAACCAAAATTGTGTTGGTAGAATTCATGTTAGCCGGGGATTGGATGTAAGACATTACCTGGTGTACTTTTCCATCTTCTGAAGAGCCTATCCCTTTCCTTAAGTTTTTTTAAGAAAATCCTCTGTCATCCATTTCTTTTTGAATTTAGCAGAGCATTCTTTATATTGAGACTTTGTGAATGAAGGATAAGTGGATGATACATATACTGAATCAAAGAAGCTAACTAGTATGTTATTATGCACATTACTACAATGCTTGTTATACTTGGAAAAATCATTATTAATTGCTACTTAGGCACTCCGGTCAAGATTCTGATAGCCGACTCCCTCCATTTTTTGTTCATCATGGCCCGTTTATGTTCGGCTAAGCGACAGCGAATGGATCGTCCTGTTTGTCCGACGTATACGTGTCCGCAGCTGCATGGAATCCTGTAGACTCCTTCAGATGTTAGCGGGTCGAGTGCATCTTTCGCAGACGGAAGTTCTTCTTTTATTTTCCTTAGCGTGTTGAAACGGACGACGATATTTTCTTTTTGTAGAATCCTGGCTATGCCTCCACCAGCATTCAGCAACGCTGCGAAAGCCTTCAACTCAAACTATTAATCAGATCAATGCGAAATTTTATATTTGACATTTTTGTAAAAGGAACAAGTACTGATTAGTTTTTAGCAAAAAGTGGTCAATCGAAAGTGGAGGTTTACTCTTTTCACTTATCCGTTATTTTGAAATATTAGCTTTGATATTTGATATAAATACGAGTGCTGGAATAAAAGTTGTAGAAAATTTAATTTTGTACAATCTGTGTTTGAAATATTTTCCCATATAATTGTTTAAGAGATATTTTTAAAATTATATTTTTTAGCTGCCACTACTACACCACCTACTGGCGACTAATGTAAACACTTTACGCTTAGTTATGTCTTAGTAATCCTTCTTTTTATTTTCTTAATTGTTGGAGCATCCTGGCTATATCCAATATCAGAAGGCTATGGTTTGAGTTTGTCTGTTCTTTGCAGGAATGCACTGAGGGGAGGGGGGGGGGGGGGCCTTCATCCCCCCTTAAAAATCTCTTACTAGCCTTGTAAATGTGTATTTTCACAGGAAATATAGTCTTGACATTTATATTTTTATATTTCTCTCAGCTTATAATTTATAATCATTATACACCACATTTGTATCTACATTGAAAACGCAAAATGCCCTATAAATTTTTGGTGGAATATTTTTAGGGCTGAGCCCTCCTTAAGAGAAAATCTTGGGTACGCGCCTGGTTCTTTGTAAAACCTTTAAAATTTTCGCGCAGTTCCTTAAAACATTTATTATCATCTAACCTATTTGGATTTTTTAAAAATTTTCAGGTATGGAGAAAGTCATGTGGTGGCCACATCAGATTTTTCTTGTTTTTTTGCATATCTTCGTCATTTAGGTCGAGGCAAGGGATTTCATGGTTTTTAAACTGCAATGTAGAAAAATACCATTCTTGAATGTTTTAATAATTTTCTTTGACCATTTTTGTAATATTCTATTGATCGTATGTTTTTATTTTTTGAAAAATTATTTCATGTATTAAAACGAAAAATTTTAATTCTTAGTTATTTGTTGTTTAAAATTATCATTTTACAAATCTTCTAAATAACGTCCGCTAAATAAATGGAAAACAGTTGAACAGCCAATTCAAATGAAGGTCATCTACATCGAAAAATACGCTTGAGTTAATAGTTCACATTTTATTGGTGATGGGAGTAGGAAACCAAGAAAAGTTATATTGCTAGAGCAAGAACTAGATATACTTAAGAGCCATGAGAACAATGAATGGACACGTGATATCGTTCGTGATGCAGGTCTTAATGAAGCAGCGCTATGTACCATCTGCGTTATCATTGTTTCTTTTCTGTAAAAATGAGTTACATGCATGAAATATGCATAATAAAAGAATAAAATTAAAAATATGACAATCAGGTTAGGATGCTGGAACGCAACTCCCCATATACATTATTTCTTATAAGATGTTTGTGTCTGACTAACACGATTTCAACATACGCGAATTTTTTTAAGAACGCATCTATCATGTTAGTCGGGGACTGGGTGTATATATATATATATATATATATATATATATATATATATATATATATATAAATGTTTATGGAAGAGGATAGGTAATTAGGGCAATTGGATGACAACAAGTTGTTTGGATAAGGAAGACCAGTTAGCACTCACCAATAAGACATCTTTAAGTTGGCGAGCTGCTGGAGGTTTCGAAGTGACACACGTAAAAACACACCAAAAACTAAAAACACCGGAGCTTTCGGTGGTGATCCCTTCGTCAGCACGAGAGACAAATGATGAAAGTGACACTGGGTGGAGGCATGGGGGTGGAAGGGTAGTGTTCGGGGATTGGAGTATATGGAGGGAGTGGGGAATTTGCCGTAAATTTATGAAATACTAGTGGAGATTAAGGACAGGGGGAGAGAAGGAGTTTAAAAGGTGGATGTGTGCAAGTTTCCATTGACAGAGTTGTGGAGCAGAAGCATTATCGGGGAGAGTGTGAATGGCTCTCACCGTGAAGCAATCATTGAATTTCAGATTGTTTATTCGCATGAATGGACAGAGGTAGCGGCCATTTAAGAATGATGCTGTTGCGGTGGCCGTTCATGAGGTGTTGAGGGGATTGCTGGAGAGACCAACATAAAAATGGGTCATATCAGGAGGTAAATAATATTGTGGATGGTGCAGTTGATAGGAGATGTTATGGGATAGGTGATGTTAGTGGTGGGGCTGGAGAAGGAATTGCATGGTGGGTTTATTGGGCATGTGAGGCATTGGGATGTGCCACAGGGGTGAGATCCAGCAGGATGTAGGGGAGTGGATGCTGAGAGTTCCTTTTTCCATAAAATGTTAGCCAAATTAGGGGGTTGGCGGAAGGAGAGGATCGGTGGTGTAGGAAATGGGAGCTGGTAGGGCGACAATGATGGAGGATGAATGCCTTTTTCCATAAGATCACACGTAAATCACCTTTTTGGTTTGAAGGATTTCATTCTTTTACTCTTTAAAATATCTTAAAATTAAGTTATCGACACAGAATTTGCACCAAAACATGCCAAGATGAATTGACATTTTTATTCTTACCGTCGAATATTCAGACATATGCGAATTCGCTCATATTTTGAATTTATACTCGAGTTTTGGTAATTTTTAAAATTTCAATATTCATTGTAAGATTCCATTGTTACTGATATTGTTGTTTCCGGTAATTTCAGTGTATACGCAATTATATAAAGTCTTAAAGATCGAAAATAATATTTAAACTTGCTCGAAATGAACAAAGATATGAATTAAATGCAAATAAATCGGCCGCAGTATTAATGTTATTTATATTTTTTATGTATATTACTAAAATCCTATTTCTGGCTGTCTCTCTCTCTCTTTAACGCTCTATACCTCAGCCATTTTTAATCTCCTGGAATTTCAGCTCTCTTTTTTATCGAGTTATTCAACTAATTTTCTTAATTGTTATTCAAAACCAAACATACATCCCTAAAATATATATTCATTAAACTCACGTCAGGGTGTGAAAATACAAATAACTGAAAATGATAATAGAGCAGAAAATCAAATAATTAAAAATGTAGTTTATAATGAAGTGTTAAATAAAATGTAATTGAAATTGATCATTTTTGTTAATTTATTATTAGAAACCAAATGTGCATTCTGTATAAAATACCCATATTGAATTAATCCCATATTCAAAACATATTCATTTGAAACTAATCTAAATACAATAGGTACATGGTAGGATCAAAGAAACAGCGAGCAAAGGGGAGGGGGGTCGACGGGAGTCAGGGAGCAGGGGACTTGCCCTCTAGTATGATATATATATAAACTCAGCAATGAAAAATTCTCAATTCTTACTTTATACTGATGACTTGAAATTTTTCACAGAAATGTATTCTGCAACTGATTGTAGATCGCTCCAGTCTGATTTCTATAACCTGATATATTAGTGTAGTATGAAGGATGTATCCTTAAATTTGGCAAAGCGTGAAGTAAAAAGTTTCTCCCCTCTTTCATTTCTCTTCCCTAGCCCATATTATCCCACTATGTTATCTCCCTGTCCCTCTCCGACTTCAGTGTTCCAGTCTCCCATTACTATGGTGGTGATCCTCCCTTTTCCAAAATCTCTGTAATCTGTTCATAAATTTCATCTGTCACTACCTTGCTAATTCTTTCAGCTATCTCTCTTCTCATCCGAATCCTCACTCCCCTTTCCTTTTTCTTTCATCTAGAGTAAATCATCTTAAATTCGTCTGACTTTTTCATGCCTTCTCCTTCCCACCAAACTTCACTAAGACCTACTATACCTATATTGTTCCTTCTCATTTCTCTTTTTAAGTTCTCTAGTTTCCCCCCTGAATTCAAAGTCCTAACATTCCATGTGCCTATTCATAATTTATCACTACTTGCTTTCTTCTTATTAATGTTACATTTCCTCTGTGCATCAACTAGGGTAGTCCCCAACCGGAGATCCGATTGGGGGACTATATTACCCCCGGAACATTTTACCGCAGAAAGATTCATAGAGGTATTTGCAGCTTTTCAGTCCTATCATGGAAAATATATTGATGTAGTTTCCCATTGCTTTCCTCATCGCAGCTTCACAAAAGTGATTACCCATCTGTTGCTGCTCAGATCCACATGACCACCACCTACAGAGGTACTGTGTAAGCTGTTGCCCTTGTACAGGAGGATGTAAAACCCCCAAAACTGCTTCTTAGTCTGACTCTTCCCCTCAGACCTTTCTGGCTTGGATGGTCCTACCAGGAGAATTATCTCCCTCCGGCATAGCTCATTGGTTCATAGGAGTACACAAACCCTACCACCTAGTTAAGGTTATGTAGTACATAGGAACGCAGGATTATACCGGTTATAAAAAACTGGGAAAGTTGGGTTACGTAATACTTGAACGTCCTGCAAGAACAAGAAAATCGTATTTTATATTTCTTTTTGACATGTTGTATTGTCCTATCCTATTGTCTCATTGTTGATATTTTGATGGATAAAAAGATAAATAAATAAATATATAAGCTAATAAATTATTTGAATAATTTTTTATTTAAGAAATGTTTTTCTAGCTTTTGTTTCTGCAAATTTATTCATTATTGTTTAAAAATCTAAGTTACATGCAATGTCTTAGTTTATATTATGCTTTGCGAGCCCAACCAATCGCTCTTGTCTCATTGATGAACGGTGGTAATTCTTAATCCGCTTAAGCACGCCGAAAGTGCATTCACACGAAACTGATGTAGGTAAACTAAGGAAGATACGCAGTCCGATTGTGAAATTATGAAACACCCCAGAGAATCCATAAACATTTTCTACTGACATTTCAAAATTCTAGCAATTGTATAAAAGATATTACATGCAGTGGCGGCTCGTAACTAAAATTAGTGGGGGTGCTGCTCCATAAAATTTTTAGCCTTTGTTTTAAAATTGTGTAAAAGGAAAAAAACATGTATAAAAAGAAAATTTATTCAGGAACTTGATAAAATCTTAACAAAAAAAAACCAAACATTTTTTACTTACTTTAACTTAAATTGTTACAGTTCAAGCTTGATCTATTCATTTAAAAATGAAATCCATTCTTCTTGTTTTAATTTGCGCAAAAAGTTCAATAATTTTCTCCTTGATCTCTGGATGACAATTGAGGAAATTTTTCTCCATTGAAAGTACTGCAAGCGCATTTAGTCTTTCCGAATTCATAGTGCTTCTTAAAAAAGTTTTTATTCTTTTCAATGTTGAAAAACAGCGCTCTGCCTCTGATGTAGTCATGGGAATTGTCAAGAGGATTTTTATCAGTTTCGTAATTTCACTAAAAACATCATCTAGATTATTTTCCAAGATAAATTTCAGCAGCTCAATTAATTTGCAATATTCATGAATATCAGTCCTACAATAGAATACTTTTAGTTCAGTTTCAAGCTTTTCTTTGTCAATCATGGGATAAGCTTCAGTGGTCAGTACTATCTCTTTTGTGGGATGTTCATTCTTAAATCTAGTGAAGCATTTATTGTTGAACAATTTAGCAGCTACTAAGTGTTTAGTGGAAGAATATCTGTCCATTATATCAACACATATATAGTCACACACTTCCTTAGCTTCTGCCATGAGTGTCTTTGAAGGATTCTCACAGTACTTTGAGTTTCTCAATTCTAAAATAGCAGTTTTGAAATTTGTTATATATTCATTAACTTTAAACACACTAATTTCTCGAGATTGCATTTGGTTGTAAATTATTTCAACATGAGGCATAATCTGATGAAAAAGCTCTAACCAAAACTTGAAATTATCATCATTCAGGTATTTTAAAATTCCTGTTGCTTCTGCAATGGTTTGATCTGCATTTGATGTTGAGTGAATTTCAGTAAGGCAGTTTTTTAAAGGTTGCAAATTTTCATGAACTCTGTTTATGGTCCGTATGTTGAAATTCCACCTTGTAGAGGATGGACGTGGAATGCTGACGTCCATATGTTTCTTGAGAATGGACACACGTTGTGGTGATCTTGAGAAGAATGTTGGAATAGCCAGAATGTCAGAGAAAAATATTCTTGCGTTTCGTGTAATACTTGCTGCATTTCTCATTATTAAATTAAGTTGATGTGCATAACAGTGAATGAAATGTGCATTACTATAAACTGCTTTTATTTTTGCTTGAACTCCTGCTCTTTTGCCTTTCATGACATTTGCACCATCAAATGTCTGAGCTATCAGTTTTTGTCCATTTCCTTGAAGGATTATGTCCAATTGTTCTAAAATACGTTTTGATATGCCATCTGCAGTTTGATTTTCTGGAATAAAGAATCCCCCAAAAACGCTCAAATATTTCTTCATTCAATACGTACCGTAGAACAAGGACCATTTGAGTGTGTTCCGAAACATCTGTTGTGTCATCAGCCATGACAGCTACAAAGGAAGCTTTTCTAATTTCCGTCCTTATCTCCTCATGGTATATTTGTAGCAGGCAGTCAAGTATCTTGAATGGTCTTAGAAACACCTTTGAAGACTGCACTGGTTTCTAAGTGATTCTTCAAATCTGAATCTAATTTAGATGCAAAATTTACTAATCCTCTAAATACCCCTGGATTTACTGAATCGTCTTTTTCATCATGTCCACGTAAGGGAGTTTCAAAGTTTCCACAAAAGTAAATGCAGTCTATTATTTTGGAAAAAATTTCACGGTTCTTTTTAACTTTTATATTATGCTCATTGATTGAAAGTCTGTATGCCTCACTAAGTTTCTCCTTAATACTTACGGTTCCTAAAAGTGACAGTGAAACAACATTATCAACGTGCTTCTTTGACTTCTCATGCTTTTCAGTTTTTTCTTTCATTTTGTTTATATTTCTAAAACCATCTTTTGTCCACGGTACATCACCTCCAAACAGCAAACATGGGAAGCAAAACAGTGCATTTTTTACTTCACAGCCGCAAAGCCAACTTTTCCGTTGGTACCATTCAGAATTAAAGCTACGAATATATTTCTTGTTGTTGCTTTTGCCTGGCTGAGATATTAGAATATCAGGTGTTGAACGACCTCTTTTCTTAACTGTAACTTTCTCATGGAGAGATAGCTGTGAAAACTTAAGCTGTTGAAGTTCACTTACAGTCACAGAACTTATTTCTTGGGGATGCAAGGCCATGGTTAAAGTTTTCTGTTAAATAAAAGAACCGAAAAAAATGAATCAAATAGAATAACTGGAAGCAGAATAATAATATAATTCTACACTCTTCTACACTTTATCACATTCAAGAATATGGTACACGGTTTTTAAGCACAACACACGCTAAGTAAAAAAAACTTCCTTCCACCATCACGCCAGAGCCGACACTGCGAGAGCAACAGTGCTCTCTCTACCTGGCAGTCCCGCCTTCCTCCCCACCCCCCTCCTATGTGTGCATGCGCACAACAGTCAAACACCACGTCGCTGGCACTGTGAAGCGCACAGTTCCATACAAAGATTTTTGTATCTTTTTCATAAACTGGGGGATGGCTACTGAAGTACTGACATTAAGCTTAAGGAATATATATTGTACTACAAAAATAAAGAAAGAATTAAAGAAAAAAGGACTCATTATATTAAATGTTATCGATAATATCAAGTGGAAATGGGGGGTGCTGCAGTTCCGCAGTGCCTATACAGGAGCCGCCACTGATTACATGTAATGTTGACACATGACGCTGATGATATTAAATAGTATGTCGTTTACATAGTGTTTGGAATAAGTACAAAATCCTAAAACTCGTCATAACTTTTTCTAATATTGCTTATCTGATACCTAAACAATAAGACTAACTTTACAATCAATACAAATAAAAGAATATTTCAAAACTAACTGAAACCCGTTGTAATTTCAACACAAGAAAGTTTGATATTGTAAATAATTCCAGTGTATTAAAAAGTGCAATAATCTTTAATATTTGTATTAACGTTTTATTTATTTCCACCTAAAATGTAAAATTTTGTATGGATAATGCATTATTAAGTTTTATTTGCACTAACTTACTGAAAAAGTCTAAGATTTCCAACGATTTACGCCTCATAGCGTTCGGTAAAATAAATAAATTATAAGCAGAGAACAAATGAATTAAAAAGATTATTTATCTTCAATGAAAACTTTTGAATACATTTTATCTGACCGTTCTTGTCAATCAAAATGTGTCTATAAAAATAACTACTAAATGAAATTGCTGTAGTTCTTCTCCCTACACCACCTTTTCATCGGAAGAAATAACAAAAATAAACATTGTCAAAACCAGATGCGGATTTAAACCGGGGCGCAAAGATTAATTTGAGGCTCCCTCCATAATACGACCCATTGATTTAGGATACGAAAATAAAAATCTAACAAAAATAACAATAACGAATAAACGAAATGTTTGAAATTGCTTCAACGAAAAACTTAACAAAAGACGGAAGAACAAAAAACAAAAAAGACTAACAATAAGAATAAGAAACCCTGGTTATTCTTCTTTAAAACTATGCAGGTCCGAAGTTTTATGTTAATTTGTCGTATTTATATAAGCAAATTAACGATAACCTGCACTATGAAAGCTCAATCGTTAATGTATTTTCTATAGTTAGATGACTTTGATAAACATTTTTAAAGCATCAAAATCTTATGGCTTGCTAAGCGCACCTACCTACCAATTTTCATTGTGTTATCTCGTATGGTTTAAATGTTCTGAAGAATTAAACGCGCGAAGGATTACTTTAATACGTTAGGCTTATGTGTATCTGAATATTGAAATCGGTGTAGAATAACGCTTTAAAAATATTAATTTCTCGAAAAACAAGCAGCATGGGGCAAAAATCCGAAACACGTATCTGCTTATTTTCGATAAATTTTTATCTGTAAAAGTTTCGTTAAAATCCGTTTACCATTTTTCGCAACCTCTCCTTGCGAGAGCTAGGAGGCTCCAGTTCCAAAGGTACACACATGCTTACTAAGAATTTCATCGAGAATAACATGAAACAGATACCAGTATAAGAAACAAAGAAGGGAATTGAAACTCCAACCTTAGCATCCAAAACCCAAGGGCTCTAAGCATAGCAGAGACAAAAAATAATTAAAATTTTTTTAATGGTTTGATGATATTCATATATACTCCATTAATATTTACAAAGCAGATACCTTTTAGAACGCAAAGGCATTTTTATAGCTCATAAGAGCAAATGAAACTAGCCAAAAAAATTTAATAAGGCAGGTCACTGCGGTGAGAAGAGCATACATCTCAATGTTTATATGGTCTAATTTAAAATTTCGGGTAAAATCCGGCCAACCAGGCCTACTCCGGAAATTTAGATGGAGGACGATGAAGGTTGGCGGGCCATTTCCAATCACCTCGAGGGCCGTAGGTTGGCCACCCCTGTTCTATATCAATTTGGAGATACTGATAGTCTTCCGGATTGCTTATGTCTCTATAAATGACGGTGTCGTCCGGGAAAAGTTTAATTTTAATTCTGACTACTGAGCTGATACCGTTTACATAAATTAGAAGTAATACTGGACCAAGGACACTATCCAATGAACATTCACTAAGTACAAGGACTTCCCATCTATAACAACCTTCTGCTTCCCATGATTTAAATATTCGCGGACTCAACCATTAATTTTGGAATTAACGCGTAAGGTTTCTAATATCGTTACTAATTTCCTGCTAGGTACCTTATCAAAGGCTTTCCCAAAAAGTAAGAAGATGGCATCGACCTGCCTATGATTTTCTCCGCTTATCAGTATACAGTTCACAAAAAGACCGAGCTGAGTATAGCAAGACCTAAGTACCTTTCCTGAAGCCGTGTTGACAATCATCTAACAATGAATTACTATCAAGAAATCGCATTATGTTGCTAACGAGTATGTGCTCGAATATCTTGCACGATATCAAAGTTAGGGAAATCGGCCTATAATTTTCAGGGTTCTTCTTGTAGCCACCTTTATGAATTGTAGCAACGTTCGCTAACTTCCAGTCGTTGGGGACCTCTCCGCGGGAAATAGATTTCTCGAATATTATCCGAAGGAAAGGTGCTATTTCTTCGGTTAATTCCTTTAAAACACCAGCAGGAATTTTTTCGAGGCCAGTGGCTTTGTTAGGTCTAATGGAACTTAATTGCCTTGCTATTCCCTCTGCACCCGAGCATTGCGCAGGGAAGGTATGAGCCTCTCTCACATAAGACCAAAACGCTTTAGGGTCCTCCTTCAAATACTTATTTAATACCTTATTCCTGAAGTTAGTAAGAGCCTCGCGCATAGTATTTCTCGCTTTAGCGCGGTATTTCTTATACGTCTAAACTTTAGCTGCTCTATATTTGTCGGCTGCTGTAGACGGCATATTTATATTTTCGCGTGGCTTACTCTCTGATGTCTTAAGCGCGCTCCTAACTTGCCTATTGTACCAACGTGGCTCTTTATTGTCGACCTCCAATTTAATTAGAATGTACTTATCGATGCCTTCTAGTATTGTATCCTTGAATAATGTCCATGAAATCTCAGACCCTGATCATTCGGTCATATATTGGAAGCTAGGTAGTATTTTTCGAAGGCGCGACATGAAACTTGGAAAGTCTGCCTTAGCAAATATATAAAACTTTCTTTGGGGCATAGGGTGACTCTCGATTTTTAACTTAACTTAACTTTTGACTTTTACTTCCGCTCTAAGACTACTCGTGCTCCAATCACAAGCATTTCCACGACTTCTGGCATCGCTTCAAAATTAGAATCGCGACCCATCGCACCCTTTACGGAAGATTTTATGAATGAACTAGCTGTGTGACCCGGATTTGCCCGGGTGCGATTCGGGATTGCACCCGCCCCTCTTTCACTAACCCCTCAATTTGGGAAAAATTGAAAAATAATAGGAAACAATATAAGGGATATATAAAGTATTAGCTGTGTGACCCGGCTTTGTCCGGGTGCGATTCGGGATTACACCCGCCTTTCTTTCACTAACCCCTCCCAACGCTCACCCCTCCTTCACTCACCCCTCCCACCGCCCGCCGAACGTCATAAAGTAGCGTAGGAAAATGGGTGTTCGCGGAAAAATCGCCATATCTTTGAAACAGCGTAAGTTAGAAGAATAACATTAAGATTAAAATCTCTTTGAGATTTTGCTTAATCTTTCTGTGAAAGTTTCGTGAAAATCAGCCCAGTAGATTCGGAGATTTTGCGTTGCAAATTTTCAAACTCATCTATCATTAAGACTTATATATATATATATATATATATATATATATATATATATATATATATATAGATTATTTTGACAGTGGCACGGCATGTTGCTATGGATTTCCTCCTTATCTTTCGTATTACGTTTATTTAACTTACGCTCGGAGTATTTTCTACCGTTACACAATCTCGCGTGATTCTTATTTTCTATGGACGCATCGATTATCCTCTTACTCAAAATTGACCTACACTCTGCCCTACTCTCCAGCCTAAAAATTCCCTATTGCGCTACTCTCTAAACCGATTCGGGCATGTTGTGAACACCAGAGTGATCCAGTGGTGCCCTGAACGATTCGATATTCGGCCGTAGGTTGACGAAGTCATTCCCAAGTCCCGAAAGAAATTCCGCATCCTTCTGTTCAGGCCGCCAACCCTACTCCAAACCTCAAAACCGCGGTCAATCCTATGGACTACACTGCAGTTGGTAAGCCGCACATCAGAACCCGACTTCTCTCGGACACGAACAAACTCTGAGGCCAAGTTCTGAAAAGAACTTAAAATATCCTCGGACCCGCGCTTCGAGGCGTCGTTAGTCCCAACATAGGCCACCACCCGCAGCCGAGAGCAACCTGTCGCCACTACCGCTTCTCTCAACGTGTTGGTCACCTGCGGCACGGTGCCTCCTGATGTACAATAATACCTCGATATACGATGTAGGGTAGATGCGTTCATAAAACATCGTTCGCATATTGAAACTTCGTATATCGAATAACATGACTGTACAATGGGATGCACTCCCAATCTTAATAACTTCGGATCTTATAGAGTGATGATGAGTGAAGAGGGAGTGTTGTAACCTGAAGTGTGACCGAGATAAAGTTCGATTCATAAAAAAAGAGTTTATTAAATATTATTAATTAAATAATAAAAATCTGATTTCCAATACTCACTAATGTTCAAAGATGGCTCAAAAAACTTTTTGGCGTAAACTGAATGAAAGTTAAAAACTCCAGCCAAAAAACAAGTAGTAATAGCCCGATGCATTTCGCCCACTAAGTGGGCATCTTCAAAGGCGACGTTCCTTCAACAGCGACCAAAGTCGACTGTGCCGGAGTGGAGAGACCAAGGGTGGAGAAAGAAAGGTTCTTTCACTAATGGTGATCCTTCAGATGTTTTTGTTTGATAACGAGATGTAAGGTTATTCATGTGAAGGATTGCGAGAATCAATTGATGAAGATGGCCCAGGATGTGGTTCTCCTTCCTCCATTGGCAATGGGGCTGATTGTTATACCATGAAAGCAGAAATTTTTAGCTGTTTCGCCTTCTTCCGCTTCTCAGCAAGGATTAAGCTGTAGCAGCTGAGGTCCCTCGTAATTGCCCTCTTGACGGTACCACTTCGCTCCTAATTTGGATCATGCTCTGAGAGTAAATCCAAGGCACTGGGAATTTTACCTAAAGCCTCAGAAAGTATTTTGATTGTGAGATTTCTTTCGGGAACTACCTCATGAGCACTGTCGTCGTCCGCTATTTCTAAAGCGTTATGTTCGTCTAGATCCTTAAGATCTTCTAGGCTCAAACTCTCCTTATGAGAAATCAATAATTCCTGTACGTTTGACGCGTCAACATCACCTAATCTGGCATCGTTAGCTAACTCTACAATTTCGTTGGTGACTTCCTGAACATTATCCACAAATGCTTGGGCAACTTCAGGCCATACCTTATTCCACACTTCATTCAAACACTTTGTGGAAACTTCATCCCAAGCTGCTCCAATATTTTCAATGCCATTCAGGATGTTGAAGCTCTTCCAATAGTGTTTAATGGCTTCTTTACACTTTCCTTTAGTTTCCTGGACCAGCTGCGACATTGTTCTTCTGTGGTAATATGCTTTGAAGCATATTATTACTCCCTAATCCATTGGCTGAAGGAGTGCTGTTGTATTCGGCGGTAAAAGAACAGTTTCTACTTTCAGCGAAGACTGCAGGGTATCTAGATACTGTGGGTGGGATGGGGCATTATCAATCAGCAAAAGTGCCTTTTTTCTAAGCTTTTTGATTCACAATATGTCACTACACCGGGCAAAAAACTTGTGAGGAACCATTCTTTAAAAACGTCTTGTGTCATCCAGGCCTTTCGGTTTGATCTACATATTACAGTAAGATTCTCTTTCGATGATCCTTTCAGGGCTCGTGGGTTTTCCGAATGGTAAATGTGCAGGCGTTTTAATTTGCATTGGAACCCAACAATAATGTTAATCTGTTTTTAGAAGCTTTAAAACCTGCAGCTTTCTTTTCATTCTTGGATATAAAAGTACGTAAGGGCATACGCTTCCAATATAATGCCGTTTCATCAAAGTTAAAAACTAATTCTGGAGGGTAATTACCTTCTTCGAATATGTCCATAAATCTTTGGGGAAATTCAGCTGCTGCCTGTTCGTCTGCACTGGCCCCTTCGCCGCTTATAGATATACAATGTAGGTTGCTGCGCCGCTTAAATTTATCGAATCATCCCCGACTGGCCGTGAAGGTTTCACATCGTTCCTCTTCATCCTTCAAACAATCATAGATACTTTTCGCTTTTACCACTATCAAGGCAGAACTAAAAGGCAGGTTTCGCTAATTTTGATCCTCAATCCATATTGCTATCATTCTCTCAATCTTCTCCATTCGTAAACTCCTTGTGCGTGTTAATTTAGAAGAAGTTAAAGGATTAGCAGGTCTACCAATACATTTTATTTTATCAGCATTGTAAAGGATAGTTTTTATTGTGGACCCCGAGAAGTCAAAATGCCTACTAACGTCAGCTCGTCGCTCTCCAGCTTCAACCCGACGAATAACTTCCAGCTTTTGCGCTAACGATATAACTTTTCGTGGTTTTGTGATCCCTCCAATAACATCTACGCACGTTTTCTTTTGCCTTGGCATTTTGGGGTAAAATAAAATTATTTGGCAATGAAGAATCACTTATTGCAATTTAAACACTTTATCGTGGCGAAAAAACAGCACAATAAAAATAATTCTCACTTCGAAAATGATGCTTAAATGATAACTTAAAACAGTCCATTTGCGTTGAACGCTTGAAAATACGAACACAAGTGCAGATTAACAGCTGTGTGAGTTGCACTGAATGTGATATGCGCTTACAAAACTCACTTGTTTTTTCGTTCTGAGTCAAAGGGCCTAAAATTGTAGGCGTTGATTGAATCCTATTGTCATGACAAATTGTTGCTTAATGGTTTCCTGGATATCTCATTGTCATTTTATAGTTGAAAATGTAATCTTCTGTTATGCTGGATTTTCTTTTGGATTTACACAGTACATACGCATGCATACGAAACTTATGCAAACATTTTCAGCGGTGTGGTTTCTTTCATACAGTTATGCTTTGAAATTTATATTCACTTTGCATACTATGTTTCTATTTGGAATTTTGAAAGCTGTTTGCAAAATATTCTACACATAAACTTAACATTGGTAAAATTGTTAGTACGTTATTACTGCTAATGCTAGTCACATTGTTGATGGCATATGAAAAGCAGATCTTTAAATAAAAAGTTCGTTATAGCGTAACTTCGTATATCGAGTATTCGCATATCGAGGGACTACTGTACATCTGGAGAAGACCCGCTCTTCAACTCCCTGGCCCCCGTGGTGCCCTTCGTTAAGAACAGGCTTAAAGCCGGCACCAGGTTACTCTCCTCCCTTCCTATCCGACTATTCATTGCACTACCTCTTAAGGCCCCCACACACGGTCAGTATTGCCTTCAGACCGACTGACATTCCAGGACTGAACAGTTCGGACTGAAGGCCAATTTCCCCACACACGGTTCAGTTTTACCTACATGTCGACCTCAAGGCATTTTCTCAGTTTCACCGAATTGTCTGTCTGAATGGTTCATAATGGCAACTTTTGGAAATTGGAAAAATATTTGCGTAAAAAATGGAAAATGGGGGGAAAATGTGATTAAATGGGAAAATCGGAGAAAAATTTATAGAATAATAGACTTCAAGAGAAATTATGGAAAAATAAATTTGAAAAAATTGCAAAAATACTTGACAGGAAAACATTAAAAAAATTGGGAAAGAATATTTGGAAATAAATTATGGGAAACAACGTGCCCCGGGTAGGTTCTGGGCGGGTCGGCTGGAGGAGGGCGGCGACAGTCGAGGGCGTTCCCGAGGTGTGGCCGAATTATGAGTTCTATAGAGTCGCGCGGATGTAGTGCTATAAATAAATAAATTGGAGAAAATTTAAAAAAAAACACAATACACGAAAAAGAAATGGAAAAATCCTTAATAGAAAAATTTCAAAAGAGTTTTTAAAAAGAGAATTTGAAAATAATTTATAAGAGAGTCAATTTAGCACAAAATATTTGGGAAAAATTGAAAAATTAGGAAATAAGGGATATATAAAGTATTAACTGTGACACGCGGCTTTGCCCGGTTGCGATTCGGGATTACACCCGCCCCTCTTTCACTAACCCCTCTCACCGCCCGCCCCTCTTTCACTCACCCCTCTCACCGCCCGCCCCTCTTTCACTCACCCCTCTCACAGCCCGTCCCTCTTTCACTCACCCCTCTCACCGCCCGCCGAACGTCATAAAGTAGCTTAGGAAAATGTGTGTTCGCGGAAAAATAGCCATATCTTTGAAACGGTTTACGTTAGAAGAATAAAATAAAACCTCTTGGAGATTTCGCTTAATATTTCAGTGAATGTTTCGTGAAAATCGGCCTAGTAGATTCGGAAATTCGCTTACAAAAAGCAAACGTACCCCTGACAGGTCCAGGTCGGGTCGGCTTAGGGAGGGCGAAAGCGGGAGGGGGTGTGCCACTGACACGCCACTGACACGCCCCCGACACGCTCCCGACACGCCCCCGACACGCCCCGACACGCTCCGGTCACGCTCCGGTCACGCACCGGTCATGCCCCGGTCATGCCCCCGTCACGCCCCGGGCACGCCCCCCTCAAGCCCACGGCACGCCCCCCTCAAGCCCACGGCACGCCCCGGACATGCTTCCGACACGCCCCAGTCATGCCCCGGTCATGCCCGAGCACGCCCCGGTCATGCCCCGGTCATGCCCCCGTCATTCCCCGGTCATGCCCCGGTCACTCCCGGGTCATGCCCGAGCACGCCCCGGGCACGCCCCGACACGCCCCGGGAACGCCCATGGCACGCCCCGGGCGCGCTCCGGTCACGTCCCGGTCACGTCCCGGTCATGCCCTCAACACGCCCTCGACACGCCCCGACATGTCCCGACCCCCGGCACGCACCAGACAGGCCACCGACACGCCCGGGCACGCCTTGGACACGCCCCGGGAACGCCCATGGTACGCCCCGGGCACGCTCCGGTCACGCCCCTGTCATGCCCCGGTCACGCCCCGGTCATGCCCCCGACACGCCCCTCGCACGCCCCCGACAGCCCCGGTCATGCCCCGGTCACTCCCCGGTCATGCCCGAGCACGCCCCGGGCACGCCCCGACACGCCCCGGGAACGCCTTGGACACGCCCCGAGCATGCCCCGGACACGCCCCAGCACGCCCGGGCACGCCCCGAGCACGCCCTGGGCACGCCCCCGACACGCTTCGGTCACGCCCCGGTCATGCCCCGGTCACGCCCCGGTCATGCCCCCGACGCGCCCCTCGCACGCCCCCGACAGCCCCGGTCACTCCCCGGTCATGCCCGAGCACGCCCCGGGCACGCCCCGGGCACGCCCCGACACACCCCGAGAACGCCCATGGCACGCCCCAGGCACGCACCGGGCAGGACACGGGCACGCCCCGGGCAGGCCCCGGGCACGCCCCGGGCAGGCCCCGGGCACGCCCCAGGCAGGCCCCTGGCAGGCCCAGAGCACGCCCTCGGGCAGGCCCCGGGCAGGCCCCGGGCACGCCCCGGGCACGCCCCGGGCAGGCCCCGAGCACGCCCCGGGCAGGCCCCGGGCAGTCCCCGGGCAGGCCCCGGGCAGGCCCCGGGCAGGCCCCGGGCAGGCCCCGGGCACGCCCCGGGCACGCCCCGGGCACGCCCCGGGCACGCACCGTTCACGCCCCGGGTACGTCGCAACACGCCCCCGTCACGCTCCGGTCATGCCCCCGACAGGCCCCGGGCACGAACCGTTCACGCCCCGGGTACGTCCCAACACGCCCCCGTCACGCTCCGGTCATGCCCCCGACACGCCCCGGGCACGCTCCGACCATGCACCGGGCACGCACCGAGTGCGCCTCGGGCACGGCCCGTGCACGCCCCCGGCACGCCCCCGGCACACCCCCGGCACACCCCCGACACGCCCCGGTCATGCCCCGGGCACGCCCCCCATACGCCACCGACCCGCCTCGGGCACGCTCCTGGCACGCCCCGGGCGCGTATTACCATACCATACCATTACCCGCGAACACTGGAGAGACTAGATTCAGATTAATCGTTGCAATGAGTACGCACGTTTGCCAGAGATTTAAGAAATCCCAGATGACTTAATGTTGCGGAAAATGAAATTACTGTCTTAATTTTATGCCATTGATTTTAAATGACGGCATTAACTTATGATGACGTCATTATACTAACACACGAAGTGTAGTGAAACGTAAAAAGTATTTTAATAGGATCTGTTGCTTTCCTGGTGGATTGACTGTAGAAATTTTCTCGGGTGCACAACCGGGTCAAAGTTTGATCTAGGATCGACGTTTCGTTTTTACCAAAATTCATCCTAATACAATCACCGGTAAACTCTCCGGCCGCCGCACGTATCACTAGACGAGCAAGCCACGCGCTTGTGACAAAACGGATTCGCCACATCAGACGCGCGTTAGACAACAACGCTAGGAATCAGCTGAAACTTCATTTACAACTGGCGGCTTTCCTGTAACCACGAGACTGGAAATACGTAGATCTGTCTACTACTGCACAGGCGGACCTTCTGTTGCGGAGAAACACGATCAGACAGAAGAAGAAATACGAAGGACTGACACAACAAGATCCCAAGATCCCATCGCTGGATACCAAAAGAGTCGTCATCAATCTCACTAACGAGGATATTGACGAGGCTACGACTACAATCCTCTCCAAAGGCCTGAACTTTGACTACGCACCCAGAGTAATGCTCTACAGTGACATTGTCGGCGGCCTGGAGCAAGCGATACGCAAGCTTCCCTTGACGGCTGCAGAAGAAGTTAGGCAAGAAATTTGTATGGCCCTTAAAAGGGCCGTTTTACCAAAACCAAATATCAACCACAAGGAACGGGAGGCACTCCGTGCATTACGCAATAACCTCAACATCACCGTGCTACCAGCCGACAAAGGGAATGCTTCGGTGCTGATGACATCAGAAGAATACCATCGGAAAATCTGACATATTCTCAACGATCCGACTTATCGAGCCCTGCCCCGGGACCCCACCAAAGCTATCATGAGGAGGACTTCTGCCTTAATCAAGAAGGCTAAGTTTCCACCGGATATCCACAGGAGTATTTTACCACAGGATGCCATCCCACCTAGGTTCTATGGTCTTCCAAAAATACATAAGAAAGGGATCCGTCTCAGGCCTATTGTGAGTACCAAAGGCTCACCCACATCGCCATATACTTAACCAACATTTTGGCGCCATTCGTGGGAACCTGTGAGCACCACATCAAGAATTTACGGAACTTGGTGGACATCATTTCACGTCTACATCTCCAACCTAACGACATCATGGTCAGCTTTGATATTGTCTCTCTATACACGAGGGTTCCAGTCAAGGACACTTTGCTCCTCCTCCAACCTCTGTTCGATAAACCAACCGTCGAACTATTTCACCACACGCTGACGTCTACTTACTTCCTCTACAAGGGGAAGTTTTACGAATAAAATGAAGGTGTTGCCATGGGGTCCCCCCTCTCCCCGGCGGTAGCGAACTTCTATATGCAAGACTTTGAAGAGAGAGCCCTCAATTCGGCACCTTTACGACCGTAGTTCTTCTTCCGTTACGTGGATGACACCTTTGTAGTTTGGCCACATGGACGCGACAAACTCTATCAGTTCCTCGAGCACCTCAACAGTCTCCACCCCAACATCAGGTTCACGATGGAGTTGGAGAAAGGGTGTCTACCATTTCTTGACATCCTCGTGCAATGGCACCATTGGACACAGTGTGTACAGGAAACCAACACACACTGACCTGTACCTAAATGCCAGCAGTCACCACAACCCCTCACAACGCAGGGCAGTTCTCTCCACTTTGGCCCATTCCATCTCCGACAAGGAGAATCTGCCCAAAGAGTTAAACCATCTGAGGACAACGCTACGGCAGAATGGTTACCACGAACGGGACATCGCGAGGGCTCTGAAAAGGGCCGACGCTCGAATGAAAAAAGGAAAATCCGTGAAGGAAGACTCTCGAAGGCCTTCGACCGCGTGTGGCATCCAGCAATCCTGTTGAAGATGGTTCGACTTCAGTTCCCACCTTGGATGGTGCGACTTATTGAGTCGTACTTGCAGGGCAGGACGTTCTGGGTGTTTTGGTTCCGGATCGGATCGGAACTGCGACGCATCTGCGCCGGCGTTCCGCAGGGATCCGTCCTGGGGCCGATACTTTTCAACATCTTCACCCAGGATCCCCCCAGGGATTTTAGGTGGAACACCAGTCTTGCCCTGTACGCTGACGACGCGGCGCTCCTGTCGCGTTCCAGCAAGAAGTACGCGGCTGTGGAGAGGTTACAATGCGCCGTCGACGATCTGTCCTCCTGGTATCGTTGATGGCATATTGCGGTTAATCCCGCCAAAACCAGGGCCGTCGTCTTCCATCCTGGAAGAGGAGCGCCACCTGGAGTCGACCTGTCGGTGATGGGGACGGTTGTCCCCTGGAGCCCAGAGGTCACATACCTGGGAGTTGTGCTGGACCGGAAGCTTCTCTGGAAGCCTCAGGTTGAGAGTGTCCGCCGCAAGGCACTCGGGGCGTTATCAAGAATCCGTCCGATTCTGCGCCCGGATGTCTTGACGGCCGACACTAAGAGACGCCTCTACCTGAGCTGCGTGAGGCCCATCATCACCTATGCAGCTCCGGTCTGGTCTGGAGTGTCCAAGACCACCCTCTACAGGCTACAGGTAGTGCAGAATAATGCACTCCGGTAGATACTTGGTCGTGGTAGATACGACCATGTCGACCGGATGCATTTAGACGGAAACGTGGGACCCCTGGACATCCTCTTGAGTAGGAATAAAAAGCGGCTTTTGGGACAACCTTGACCATGAATTGGCGAATACGTGTGTGAACTGACCTATACGTGGACTGTGTTGTGTTCTGCGTAAGTCATTGACCTTGTCGTAGGTCTGGTTGGGTCATTGGCCTGGTAGTGTGTATGATGTAGGTGGGATTTTGTTAAAAAGCGGGGATTGGGACAACCTAGTCTGTGAATTGGCGAATATTGAATTGGCGAATACGTGTGTGAACTGACCGTGTTGAGTTCTGCGTAAGTCCTTGTCGTAGGTCATTGGTCTGGTTGTGTGTATGATTAAGGTGTGATTCTGTGTGTGTTTAGCGATGATGTAGTGGAATGATGTGATATTGTGTAAGGTAATGGTATTGGTTTTGCGTTAGTGTGGTCATTGGTCTGGTTGTGTGTATGATTCAGGTGTGATTCAGCGTGTGTTTAGCGATGATGTTGTGGAATGATGTGATATTGTGTAAGGTCATGGTACTGGTTTTGCGTTATTGTTGATATTCGCATGGAAGTTGAATGACCCTTTCGCTTCTGCGTCATTCGTTGACCCTAATTTTCGCAATGTTTACATGTTTGAGGTGTGTATGTGTAAAGATGTGATTTTGCAGGGTCATTGACCAAGTGGTAGGTTTGTTTCGGTCATTGGCCTTGTTGTGGGTATGATAGAGGTGCGTGATGAAGTGTAAAGATGTGATTTTGCAGAGTCATTGACCTAGTGATAGGCCTGTTTCGGTCATTGCGTGTTTTTATATTCGAATGGGGGTGATATTGTGTAAGGTAATGGTACTGGTTTTGCGTTATTGTTGATATTCGCAATGTTTACCTGTTTGGTATGAGTTAGTGCGATATGGTGTAGCCAAGTGAAAGTTGAATGACCCTTTCGCTTCTGCGCAAGTCGTTGACCCGTGGAGGGGATAGGGCCTTCCAATATTTACATCTGCGTGTGTTTTGGTTTCTCCTCAGCGCGTGTCTTCGGTCGGTCGTTTACCCTTCTAAGCAGGTTTTCGACGAGCTAAGTAGGTCACCAACTTTTAGGTAAAGAAAAACCGGTTCTGAGTGGGGTGGGGAGGGGAGAAGAATTGGGACCTCAAATTAAGAAAGGGAAATTAAAAGACCTGCGGTTGCTCCAGCGTGTCGGAAGAGAAAGTTATGTTTAATACCTGGGTAGGATAGGATATTGGCCTCTAGTTGTTTTAAAAACCTACGGTCGGGGCAGGTTTTATCAAGTAAATAAAACACGAGAAAAGTTAAAAATCGATTTATTTAACAAAAATAATATACAAAGTTAGTTTTTTACAAACATTGCTCCATACTCATTCTATATTTATTATTAAATAACCTCCATGTCGCTTCATTTGTTATGGCCTCTTTTAATAACGACTTCACCAGTCCACTTTTTACTAAATCGTCTTTCTTTGCTTCGATAAGTTCTTTTCTGAATCCATTATCCAATAATTGAATGAGTCTTAATGTTATTATCACGTCAATATTTTCATTTATTTTACACTTTGATGAAGACTTTTTACCATCTTCACACTGCATAAGAAGAGGTGGTAAAACATTGCCACATATCTTCCTTTCTATGATTAACACGAAACTTAAAATGTCTTCTTTCACATCAGAGAGATTATCTTCTGTCAACACATCTTCAAAAGACGCACGAGTTCCAAGGGAAAGCTGCAACAAATATTCACCTGGCAATTCCAATGTTGCTAAAGTGAAATCATAGCTGCGGAGACGTAAATAATCTAAATTTTGAATTTCGTGAGTTTCACTTAATATCTGAGAGGTACACTTCTCGTCACCCTGAGTTGTAATCTTAACGGCTGTAAGCAATATTGCGTATTTTCCACTCATGGTTGTCTCGGTATAACTCTAGACACGGTAGTAGTTTACCACACACCAGCCGTTAGCGCAGTACCATCGTGGTCGCTTGACGAGTCCATTTATATCCGACAAAAAAAAAGAAATGGATTCACAGAAGCTGACCTCGATTCATGAGGAGAAGAGAGAGCCAATAGTATCCGAGAAATCTGTAAGGTTTGGAGATAATATAAGCGTGAAAGTTTTGTATGTATATTCGTTTGCTAGCAGAGAAGCAAGAAAATGTTACTGGGAGACCATTGCTAGAGACAGAGAAAGATTTAGATTAAAAATTAATTATTTAGGACCTATCATAGAAAGTATTCTTTCGGAAACGCACAGAATGAATGTGCAGAAACGAATTGGGAGAACTCCGCTAGAGACAGAAAGATTTCGATTAACAAAAAATATTTTGTGATCCATCATAGAAAATATATTTTCGGAAACAAAATGAATATGCATAAACGAATTAAAAATTAATTTATTTGGACTCGTCATAGAAAATTCACTATCATAAATTATGTACAAAAACAATTTAAAAATTTATTGTAATCGTCATAGAAAATAAACAAAAACCATCGATGTGCTTGACATAATTAATACAATTCGGGATGTGTTATATATATCGAGGTAATATCAAATCAAGACTCACTTTAGAGTAAAGCTTTGCTGAAGAACTCAAATTCAAGGAAGGTATGGATAAGATAAGACGAGCACATTGTGAGGCGCAACAGGAGTTGAAAAATCGAGCCAACACCGTGGTGAATGTGCAAAGTGGAAGAACGAACAGTACTGATATTAAAGCAGACGATAGAGAGGATATGATTGAAGACGTGAGAAATCAAGCGATTGAAGAATTCTGCTGGTGGAGAGAAGACGATGAATATTTTAAAACGATTAAAAGGGATAATCATATTGAATTCTGGAAGTAGTTGCTGTACTTTTTTTAAATAAATAAATAAACTGATTATCTCAAACATGTGTTTTATTTCCATGAATCTTGGTACGAGGCTTTTGAAACCGGAGCTAAATTTTTATTTCCCAAATTTATTACGTCTCAAATCAGGAGACATTCTAAGCGGAATTTCGTTAACATAAAAAAGGAGTCAAACTCACACTCTTCCGAGGTAAAAGTGAAAGTATTATGAAACCCGGTACGAGGCTTTTAAAACCGAAATCAAATTTTTATTTCCCAATTTAGAAACCCATGGGAACGAGTTTTCTATTACGTAACCGTCAAGAATATCGTATTAGAACCATGGATGGAGGACTTGTGATAGATGATAATTTATCACGTCACAAATTTTTAAATTTTTATTTCCCAATTTAAAAATCCATGGGAACGAGTTTTCTATTACGTAGCCCGAGGTAAAAGTGAAAGTATTATGAAACCCGGTATGAGGCTTTAGAAACCGAAGTTAAATTTTTATTTCCCATTTTAGAAACCCATGGCAATGAGTTTTCTATTACGTCACCGGGAGCGTGGGGTATTATATATATATATATATATATATATATATATATATATATATATATATATATATATATATATATATCGAAGGAAATGGTAGAAATCTAGCAGAAATCAAAGATCAACCTTCGAAGACACTCGTCTTTTTCCGCGCTGATGTAAAGCAACGTTTTATTTTCATTCGAGTGAAGATACAGTTGTCAGTTGCAGATTACTCAACAGTTCAGAAGCGTTTCAATATAAAAAGTAAGTACCTACTGATAAATTATTTAATGATGTATGAATTAATGGTAATTTTAACTCCAGTGAGGTTATTGTGGACAAAAACTATTCTTTGTTCTTTTTCTTTTGTCTTTTCAGATGGCATTCATGAAAAAATTGAACGATCAATCGCAAATAGTAGCCTACAAACCAATTGGTGAGCTCGAAAAGCACGTCGAATACCGGATTTTGAGATTTGATGTGGTTGACGCCAAATACGGTCCGACACTAAGAGCATACATTGAAAGGAACGGTGAGTCTTGGAAAGTTTTCCTGCCGAAGAGATTCGACCCTAGTCAGTTCTCCTCAAAAGAGCTAGAAGAATATAATATTGGGGAAGAAAAACATAATTTAATATATAAGGGAAAACTTGGGAATGTTCATGATGTGACAATAGTGTAACGATGGAAAAACACTGGAAAAAAAGAAAATTGAGTGAATATTTAGACAGTTATACAAACAGTCCGATCGTGGGTAATGATTTAGAAAGTGAAAGAGACACGTCGGTGATCGGCGATAAAAAAAGAAGAGTTGAAGAAGACGAAGTAGAAGTAGCATTTAATGGTTCTTTGAGAACCTATAAATTTAGTAATATTAAGGATTGTAAGAGTGTAGAAACATTTCTAGAAAATAAAAGAATATATTTGGTTGATAAAATTAGAAAAAATTTAATAGTAGATAAAACATTAAAATTTAACATATTTTTAGAATGTAACTTCGTCAATATTGCTGGTGAAGAACAGAAGCGAGCTTTCAAAACTAAAAATGTAGCTGTTTATATGGATTCAAATGTAGGTGAGATGGTAGATTCAGCCCTAAAAAAAATCACATGTGAGATGGAAGAGAGTGGAACAAAAAAAAGTGGGTGGATGTTAAATGAAATTGTTCACATATTACTTAGAATTAACGTGTTTAAACCTTTAAGAGGAAGAAAATATATTAATCTACCAAATTGCATAGCATCAACTAGAGCATGTGTAAATGTGCAAAATTTAGACAATAATTGTTTTCGATATTCTATTCTTGGAAAATTAGTTACCATTCACCATCCTGAGAGAGTAAGTTCCTACAGAAATATAACTCATTCTTACGATTTTGACTGTATAAATTTTCCCACACCTTTGAATCAGATAAAATTATTTGAACGTCGAAATAACATTAGCATCAACGTATTCGGTATTGATAATGACTCTAATGTGTATCCGTTGAAAGTTGTTGATGAAGAATTAGTGGATCATCGCGATCTGTTGCTATTGACTGAGGGCAATGAAATTCATTATGTTTGGATAAAGAACTTCAATAGACTAATTTCCCGTCAACTTATTAAAAGTAAACGTTCAATATCGATTTGTAAACGATGTTTTAATTACTACACAGGTAATGACCGTGAAATTCGATTAAGAAATCATTTAGAATTATGTAAATTTAATCATCCAACAAGAATTGTTCTGCCTGAAATTAAAGATGGTAAAGTACCGCATATAGAATTTAAAAATTATCAAAACAAACTTCGAGTTCCCTTTGTAATTTATGCTGATATCGAATCAATATTACTACCCATTCAAGGTTGTCCTGGAGATCCGACAAGTTCCCACACGTCTTCATATCAGAAACATGAAGCAATGAGCTTTTGCGTTTATGTTAAATCATCTTTTGCGGCAGATATTATTCCACAGAAACCATACATATATCGAGGAGTAGATGCAGCATATAAATTAGTAGAGTACTTAGCTTATCTAGCAAACAAAATTTCAGATATTTATGCAAGGAAAATTGGAATGATAGAATTAACGTCAATACAAGAAGAAAATTACAAAAACTGTGCTGATTGTCATATTTGCGGAGGAAAAATTGAAGAAAATAGCAAAAATTATAAAGTTAAAGATCATTGTCATTTGAGTGGGGAGTTTAGAGGAGCTGCTCATCGAATATGTAATTTAAATTTTAAGAATCCGAATTTCATTCCTGTGTACATACACAATTTGAGTGGTTATGATTCACATTTTATTATAAAAGAACTGGGAAATATTCCAGGGAGGATAGGAGTGATTCCCAATACAGAGGAGCGATATATTAGCTTTATAAAGTATATTGGGAACATACAGTTAAGATTTGTGGATACATATAGATTTATGCCCTATAGCTTAGAGTATTTAATGTCAATTCTCCCAGCGTCAAAATTCGTAGAGACATCAAAACACTTTCATGGTGAACAATTTAAATTAATTACAAAGAAAGGTGTTTTTCCATATGATTTCATCGATTGTTTTGAAAAATTAGAATTGCCATTTCTTCCTCCGATGGATTCTTTTGTAAATAAATTAAATGAAACTGAGCTTTCTATTTCTGACTATGAGCATGCTAAAAAAGTGTGGGAGACTTTCAATGTTAAAAACTTAGGGGAGTACAGCGATATATATCTGACGGGTGACGTTGTGGGACTCGTCGATGTATTTGAGAATTTCCGCAGTGAATGTTTGCAATCATATGGTTTGGATCCTAGTTACTATTTCACATCCCCCGGACTTGCTTGGGAAGCCGCCCTCAAACATAGTAAAGCAAAATTAGATCTACTGACTGATTACGATATGATTATTATGATAGAACGTGGAATCAGGGGAGGTTTGGCTCAATGTGTTAAACGATATTCGAAAGCAAACAATAAGTACATGAATGAATATAATCCTAGAGAAGAAAGTTCATATATAGCATATATAGACGCAAATAACTTGTATGGGTATAGTATGTGTAAAAAAATGCCTTATTCGGGATTTAGATGGGTTGATCCAAAAGATATAGGAGACATTGAAGAGATTGATGATGAAGGCACCGTAGGGTATTTGTTAGATGTAGATTTGGAATACCCAAGTTACCTTCACGATCAGCATAACGAATTTCCCCTTCTACCTGAAAATGATAACCCGCCAGGTTCAGATCAGAAAAAACTTCTAACAACATTATTCAATAAGAAACGCTATGTAATTCACATTTCTCTGTTGAAACAAGCATTACAGCTAGGGTTAAAATTAAAAAATGTTAATAGAATAATAGAATTTCAACAATCTAATTGGCTTGAGTCATATATATTAAATAATACTGAGAAGCGGAAATTGGCTACTAACGATTTCGAAAAGGAATTCTTTAAATTAATGAACAATTCAGTTTTTGGGAAATCTATGGAGAACGTACGTAAAAGAATAAATATTGAATTGATCTGTGACATGAAAAGATTGCAAAAAGTAATAGCAAAAAGTAATTTTCTAGATCGAACCATATATTCGGAAAATCTGGTCGCAGTACATATGGCGAAAGAAAAAATTGTTTTTGATAAACCCATTTATGTAGGAATGGCAATTTTAGATTTATCTAAAATTTTAATGTATGATTTTCATTACAACGTAATGAAGTCCATGTATGATAAAGAAAATCTAAAATTGTTGTATATGGATACAGATTCATTTATTTACGAGGTAAAAACGGATGATTTTTATGAAGACTTGATAAAAAATATTTCTTTCTTTGATACTTCAGACTATCCAACTGATCACAAATGTTATTCTTTGGCAAATAAGAAAGTGTTGGGTAAATTTAAAGATGAAGCCTGTGCAAAATCAATCTCTGAATTTGTAGGATTGAGAGCAAAGATGTATTCCATTATCATCGACGGTGAGGAAAAAAAGCGTGCCAAAGGCGTTAAAAAATGCGCCGTTAACAGTAAAATAAAATTCAAAGATTATTTGGACTGTTTGAATGAAAGTAAAGAAAAAATGACATCATTTAGACAGATAAGATCTAAAAAACATGAGTTATATTCTGTAGAAGTGAACAAACTATCGTTATCACCTTTTGATGACAAGAGGTACATTTTATGTGATGGAATCAATACATTAGCTCATGGTCATTACTTAACTCCGAATGACGAATGAAAATAATTTTTTTTTCTATTTAGTTTTTAGTATTGATATTTCTGTACTTTTTAAGTGAAATGTGCGTGCAATTGAAATATTTTTTTTTCTATTTAGTTTTTAGTATTGATATTTCTGTACTTTTTATGTGTTGTGTGTGCGCAATTGAAATAATTTTTTTCTATTTAGTTTTTAGTATTGATATTTCTGTACTTTTTATGTGAAATGTGTGCGCAATTGAATTGCGCTTTATTCTATTGGTGATGGAAAATTATTTCCTAAATTGGAATAAAAACAATTGAATATGAAACATAAATCTTTTATTTATTTCAACATTTGATTTACATCTTCCCATGTGTTATAACAATTGTCGAATCCCAACCATTTAACGTACGCCTTATCACCACGTCTCTTCAAAATCTTTTCCACTAAGTAAACATCCTGGAACTTTGTTTTCTGCAATTCCTCTTGATAAAAGCCGCCTTTAATAGGTTGATTATTTTGGTCTCTGAGAATATAAGTTGGTGGAACCGTATTTTTTACTTCCTCTATGACAAATATCTCTGTAGACCAAGAAGGCGTAAAACCTTTTTCAAATATTGCCTTGCTTTTTGATATGCGTACATTGTCCCCTTCACTAAATTTGACCTTTTTAGCGCCTTTTCTTATTTTCCTTTGATAAATTCTTGATAATATATCCTTTTCATTCTCCTTAGTGACATCAGCAGGTTTCATCTTGATCGTTCTATGTACCCTATTATTATACTCTTGAACTAAAATAGGTAATATTGTTAACCATTTGTGGTTACCTTGTAAACTAAATCGTTTCCACATTTCAGTTTTAAGAGTACGGTTCCATCGTTCTACTATTGAAGCTTTCATTGTGCTAAATGTGCTGTAATGGTTAATTCCATGTTTTTTCATCAAACCAATGAATTTATTGTTGTAAAACTCTTTCCCTTGATCAGTTTGAATATTTCTCGGTTTCCTTTGTTTGAGAATCATCTTCACAGCCCGCGAGACATCTTCTGAGGTTTTTCGTTTCACAGGAACAGCCCAAGCGTATTTTGATAAGGCATCTATCATGGTTAATAGGTATTTGTATCCACGATTTTCACTTGAATAAGGAAGCATTTCTACCAAATCAGCTTGCCATAAGTCGTCCAAACCTTTTATCAGAACTTTTCTTCGTTCATAATTCTTCCTCGCTGGTTTGTGAAGTTCATTGACAATTCCACGTCTGATATCCATCTTCACGTCTAGGTTGACTGCATAATTATTCCGTGACCGTTGAAATGTTCCTCTATTAATACTGACGTTTTAAAAGCAATCTCCTCAAATAACCCAAATTGACAACGTCTGTTTCTTCCACAGGATCTCTCACATTAGTCAGAGCATGTCCGCGTGCATCAAATTTATTCTTATTTAGCGTGATAGTGTTATTTGCAACATGATTTAGATGAACTGTTGAGCTTTCAAGCAAAGTCTTAAAATTAACAGCGTCACTTTCATCTTGAGGGTTTGATACGTTTGTTATCCGATGACTTTTCACATCTATCACACCGCTATCCATGATAACAGCATTCTGTAATTTTGTAAGCAAGGTCTTATAATTAACTGCATCATATTCATCCTGAGGATCATTCAAATCCGTTATTCGGGTTTTCTTTGCACTCGTAGTGTCTTTTGCTATTGTTATAGCATTTTGAAGCAAAAAACGTTTATTTACTACATCACCCTCATCTATTGGTTCTTTCGCACTTACGATTCTTCGTCCACCTGCTGAAATATAATGTCTCGTCGCTCCTGGTATTCGAAAGTCCACGTACTCTTTTGAGACAGCATCTCTAGGTTGAAGAGATTTGCCTATATTAGATATGCGACGATTGTCAGCATTTATTTGATGTTCAGTCAATGAAAGTGTGTTATCTCTCAAATATCCTTTTGTGACAGCATCATTGGTGTCTATAGGAGAAGCTAAATTTGTTAAACGATTTCCTAGCATATCATACGAATCCATCCTCCTTCTTCTCCTCAAAGAACGTCCAAACTTATCCACAGGCATTATTTTACTGCGAAAGTAAAATCGCTATCATATCTTATATAATGATATCGCTATCTCTAAGCTCTTCTATGATGGCGACAATTTCATTGTCGTGACCTGAATGCCCCGAAGCCTTAGATGAAAGAATTAATTTAAGTCTGTCCACAAGTTCATTCGGGTCATCCCAATACTCAATGATAGGTTGTGAAACATCCATCCCTCGGCCTGCTGTAGAATTGGGAAACAATTTAGATATAATTTTTACGTACTTAGATCCTCGATTACTGTTTATCTTCTCCCGACTATTATATCCTCGTTTATGAGCATTGGTATCTATTAATATTTGACGATAATTTTCCATATCCTTAGGCTTAACTTCATCCATTTTTGGTTTCGTCATAAATAAAAGCTCAAGCAGTCCCGGTGTCTCAACATAAGTCTTATCTCTCACGATGAGGTTTTCATCATCCATTTCAACAGGTGAATCTCCAATAAACCAATCAGTTCCGCTATATCTGACTCCAAAAGTACGATCTAATCTCTTATCATTGCTCATAACCAATTTAATGTAATTACTAAAAAGAGTTTTGTCTGGAGATTTTTCATCGGACTGTTTATTTACAGTAGGTTTGGAGATATTTTGAGATTTGGTTTGTCGCACGAGGTCATTTAAAGGATCAACAATTGGTTTAAATGACTGTGATAAAAAATCTTGTTCTGATCTCTGCGCTCTTTTTAAATTATTGTATTTCTCTCGGATATTATCACTTCTTTTAATGATTTCACGAGTCAGATCCTCTTCAGCTTTTCTCTTTCTTTTATCTTGAAACATATCGGTTTAATTACCCTGTAAACACTGAATGAACCTATGAAATGTTATGTGGTTTTATAAAAGAATCAAACATTTTTCTATAGCGTCCCTTATTAATATCACATTCTTTATCTATTACCATAAAGCCATATTTATCCCTCCAACACTCCATGCATATGTTCTTAAATTGCGCAAAGGTCATATCCGTATTTACATGATCATCATAAATATGCTTGAGATTTAATTCATCCTGCTTAAAAAGTATAATCAAATTTACATTATCCCGTATCAATTGCTTCGGAACTTTTGAATAAGTCTGAGCAAGATAAAAACAATCAATCATCTTGTGCCGACCACTGCTAAAATATATTCTCATATTATCTTGCTTTTCACAAGAAATGTCATCAAATATAAATACAGAGTGCGGTCTTACATCATCTATATTTACAACTCCTTTGTTGTCTTTGAAAAAGAAGTGTCCAATTTCAGGAACTAAGGAAAGAATATTTTGCAGAAATAAATATTTTGGTTGATTCAACGACTTACTGTATAAATACACGTTTTCATACTTTAGCCCATTTGTCTCTGTGAGAAGATTAATTATTACATTTGTTTTACCAGAATTAGATGGACCGCAAACAATGCAGCGGATACTTTCAGGAAGCAAGGGACCATGCCTCTCGCGCGGTTTACATTCATCAAACGAGAATGTACCTATCGGGAGCTTTTCGCACTGTTCCTCTACCTCCATTATAATGATATTCTTTCCACCGTGAGTTTAAATAAATAGCAAAACAAACTTTCTACCACATTAGTATGAGTCGGTACGCATCTGGAAAAGGACTGGTGAATAGTGTCATTAATAAGTTACCATTTGAGCTTCATTTACCAGGGTACCAATTCTGTGGTCCAGGGACGAAATTAAAACAACGTCTTGCAAGAGGAGATCAAGGTATAAATCCACTAGATGCTTATTGTAAACAACACGACATAGCATACTCTAAATCTAAAGATTTATCTGATAGACATAAAGCCGACCTCGATCTAGCCGAAAAGGCTTGGCAACGTGTAAAATCAAAAGACGCGAGTTTAGGTGAAAAGATATCTGCAGGTATAGTTACGAATATAATGAAAGCAAAAGTGAAGGTGGGTAGTGGAACTAGAAAGTCTAACTGTTTTAGAAATATCATGCGGAGAGCTCGAGTAGCAATGAAAAACTTGAAAAATAAAAACCTCAATCAGACTGCTAAATTAACACTTAATGTTATTCGAAGGGATGTGAAAAAGAAAAGGAGTAAATATACTACGCCTAGAGTTATACCAATTCCAAAGACTGGAGGAATTATCCCACTAATACCTTTATTTGCAGGGTTGTCAGCATTAGGTGGTTTGGCAGGTGGTGCATCAGGTATAATAAAAGCTGCTTCTGAGGCAAATGCCGCAAAAAAGAGATTGGAAGAATCGAAAAGACATAATGCTAGAATGGAAGCAATAGCGTTGCGTGGGAAAGGGCTCTATATGAAACCATATAAGAAGGGATTAGGCTTATACATTTCACCACCGAATAAAAAAAAAACTTTTAAGTAGGTTACCTAAGAGAGCGCTCTCCAATTTTGATCTACTTCACTATGTTAAGAAGTTAAATATTCCAAATTTTCGAGGAGTATTTATGAGAGACGGATTGCCTTTACGATCGCCGTGGTCTAATGAGAGTGGTATTGTAAATTTGGATGACTCTGATGGGGCGGGAACACATTGGGTGTGTTACAGAAAAACGGGCAAACATGTTGATTACTTTGACAGTTTTGGAAATCTTCCACCACCTACAGAACTCCTAAATTATTTTAAAAATAGCACGATTCATTATAACAGAGATAGATATCAGAAAACAAAAGCTGTAAATTGCGGTCATTTATGTTTAAAATTTTTGAATAAAGATGCAAACATCTGGAATTGTAATTAGTCATGTCTTGGACGTTAACGTTTACGGGTAAAACATCCACTCTTAATGCTGATTATTTTCCCGAGATCACCTTGGATGCTGATAAAAATTATAGCATAGGATGTGTGAGTTTAGAAACTTATTATACAATACCTAACGTGTTCGATGGGAACAATATCTTCCACTATGGAAGCGGAAATTCTGTGGTAATACCAACAGGAACATATGAAATTGATGATTTAAACGAATATTTACAAAGTGTTTTAGGAAAAGATGCAATAAAGATCGAAGCAAATAATAATACTTTACGTTCAGCATTGACTTGTAACTTTGAGGTGGATTTTACTAAACATGGTTCGATAGCATCACTTCTCGGATTTGCGAAGAGAAAATTGGAAGCAAAAGTAAGACACATATCAGACAATATTGTAGACGTTTTTCACGTAAATGACATTCTTATCGAATGTAACATTGTAGAAGGTTCGTATAAAAACGGTGAGAATGTGCATATATTACATCAGTTTTTTCCTGAAGTTCCACCGGGGTATAAAATAATAGAAAGACCTAGTGAGATAATTTATTTGCCTGTGAATACCAGAACGATAAACAACATCACTCTCAGATTGTTAGATCAAAACGGAAATCCAGTAGACTTCCGCAACGAAACTATTACAATTAGATTACATTTAAAGGAAAATGGGTCTTGATTTTACTCGAAATCCTTATAATCGCGGTGCGGCGATGAGATGGATTAGTACACCACGTACTGCTAAACCGTTATCATCTAATAACATACAGTTTCTAGAATCTCTCGGGTTCCGTCTGCATCCGAAATGGATATATTAAATATAGACTCCAGTGCGCGTTATGATGAATCAATAACTTCCATCGAGTACCATACTCATCATCCTTACACACAATCAAAGTTCGATTACAATGATGAAATTCGTATGGTAGTTCAAAATCAATCTGATTTTATTCTTCCAAGTCAAAGTCACATCTATATAGAAGGTCATATTACTAATGAAGATGGATCCGGTATAGCATCAACCACCACGCTTGTAAATAATGCTTTCTATCATCTTTTTTCTGAGGCTCGTTATTGTTTAAATGGTGCTGAAATAGACAGCGTGAGAAATCCAGGAGTTACCTGCACTCTCAAGGGTTATGTTTCACTAACAGATAGTACATCGAAAGGATTACTAAATGCAGGATGGGTAATCCCCGGAAAGTCGAGCGAGGTATTGGAAGATGGGAATTTTAACGTTTGTATCCCGCTGAATACAATGTTTGGGTTAATGGAAGATAATGATAAGATTTTTATCAACGGAAATCATGAACTCATTTTAATCAGAGCACGCACTGATGATAACTGCTACGTATCTACCAATAATGTGAAAGCTAAAATTACAATTGATAAAATTTGTTGGAGAATTCCATATGTTACAGTATCCGATAAGCAGAAATTACTTTTACTCAAACGTATTGATCAAAATAAACCTATTCAGATAACGTATCGACGCTGGAAACTTTCATCCTACCCAGAATTACCGAGAAGTGAAAAACAGACTTGGGTCGTAAAGACAACCTCTCAGTTTGGTAAACCTCGTTATGTTATATTCGCATTTCAAACATCACGGAATAATATTGTACAGCGGGATAGCAGTGTTTTCGACCACTGTAATTTAAGAGGCATTCAAGTTTTTCTCAATAATAAAAGTTTCCCCTACGATGTATTAGATTTAAATTTTAGCAAGGGGCAGATAGCTGAGCTTTACAATATGTACGCAAAATTTCAGAAATCATATTATGGAAATGAACCAAAACCTTTGTTGTCACGTCATCAATTCGTTAATATCGCACCTATCGCAGTCATTGATTGTTCGAAGCAAGATGAATCAATCACTTCAGGTGCTGTAGACGTTAGAGTAGACTTCGAATCAGAAACAAATTTCCTATCTAGAACTAGCGCTCATTGCTTAGTGATCAGTGATGAGTCATTTTGGTATGATCCGCTGACTGGCTCAGTGAAATTTGCAGGATGATAAATATAGTGCGATGATACTTTCCACCATCAGTAGCAAACATGAATTCAGCTATTGTTGACTTCAATCTTGACAAAGATGCATCGGGACGTTTTTTGTTGCGAGAATTATCCATAATCTCATTAAACACCTTTGCAAGTCAACATTGGATTTTTAAAACGCCTAAGTTGGAAAATCATTCAAATAGCGTCAATGTATGGACCACGCAAGAGTATCATGCTATAGATGAGCATATTGGCGATGTGGAATATGATATGGCAGAATACATATTGAAGGAATATACAAGGCCATTCGATTACATCTTTACTAAAGGAGTGGAAAAGTGTAAATTTCTAAGAAAGGCCATCCATTCGCAAATTAAAAATGTCTATAACTTAGATGACTTCGACTGCCCTGCACTAGAGAAGCTGAATAAGAGAATTGGTACTGAGTGTATTTACCATTTTCGAATAGATATGCCAGATATTTGCTCCCACAGTCGGGCATTTTCTCTCGCTGAATGGTGTCGTCTCAATTTAAGTGACATTAATTTATTGGAAAGAAGTGCACGCATAAAGACATTCAAGGAATGGAAGAATACATCGGTGTCTCCTGAGAATCTCGCCGAAGCCGGAATGGTGTACTGCTGCGGAACATACGATACAGTTCAATGTGTTTACTGCGGATTGCGGATGACACAGTGGCGTGAAGGTGATGTACCACTAGATGATCACAGAAGAGAAAAACGCAATTGTATCATGTTTGGTTTTTCATGTTGTGATGAAACTGATTAAGAATGCATTTTTTGTCAAGATGATATTGATTGAATAAAAAAATAAATCGATTTTTAAAATTTTATCATGTTTTATTTACTTGATAAAACCCATCCCGACCGTAGAGGTCAATAACCTATCCTTATCCATTTTATTTCACCTCCCAATCAACCTTCGACAAGTTAAGACCTGCTGATTCCTCGAGAGAGTTTCTCATACGTTGAATCATTTAGATCTGAGATTCGATAGAGGACAGAGGTGCACATAAATCTTCTACGCATCAAAACGCTCTCCAAAGGTAATGGATATAATTAATATTTGATATTATTAGTATATTATAAATCTAAGAAATTATTGATTGGAAAACAATTACATTTCAGTTAAGGACTTAAAACAACTTGCAATTATACATAAAGTTGGGTCAGTTATTCGGACCTATCATGAACATAATTGGAAGTGGGTCAAGAGACCAGATCTGAAATTTATACCTATTGATTACATTGAATTGTATCATCCGCATGATATGGAAGATATGACGACTACATGTCACGAAATACAAAAAATGGAAGAATGGTATGAGAGGGAACGACAATAAACATGATCTGCCTACTCGATGTTGTTTCATTTTGAATCATTTCAACCGTCCCCACCCCACTCAGAACCGGTTTTTCTTTACCTAAAAGTTGGTGACCTACTTAGCTCGTCGAAAACCTGCTTAGAAGGGTAAACGACCGACCGAAGACACGCGCTGAGGAGAAACCAAAACACACGCAGATGTAAATATTGGAAGGCCCTATCCCCTCCACGGGTCAACGACTTGCGCAGAAGCGAAAGGGTCATTCAACTTTCACTTGGCTACACCATATCGCACTAACTCATACCAAACAGGTAAACATTGCGAATATCAACAATAACGCAAAACCAGTACCATTACCTTACACAATATCACCCCCATTCGAATATAAAAACACGCAATGACCGAAACAGGCCTATCACTAGGTCAATGACTCTGCAAAATCACATCTTTACACTTCATCACGCACCTCTATCATACCCACAACAAGGCCAATGACCGAAACAAACCTACCACTTGGTCAATGACCCTGCAAAATCACATCTTTACACATACACACCTCAAACATGTAAACATTGCGAAAATTAGGGTCAACGAATGACGCAGAAGCGAAAGGGTCATTCAACTTCCATGCGAATATCAACAATAACGCAAAACCAGTACCATGACCTTACACAATATCACATCATTCCACAACATCATCGCTAAACACACGCTGAATCACACCTGAATCATACACACAACCAGACCAATGACCACACTAACGCAAAACCAATACCATTACCTTACACAATATCACATCATTCCACTACATCATCGCTAAACACACACAGAATCACACCTTAATCATACACACAACCAGACCAATGACCTACGACAAGGACTTACGCAGAACTCAACACGGTCAGTTCACACACGTATTCGCCAATTCAATATTCGCCAATTCACAGACTAGGTTGTCCCAATCCCCGCTTTTTAACAAAATCCCACCTACATCATACACACTACCAGGCCAATGACCCAACCAGACCTACGACAAGGTCAATGACTTACGCAGAACACAACACAGTCCACGTATAGGTCAGTTCACACACGTATTCGCCAATTCATGGTCAAGGTTGTCCCAAAAGCCGCTTTTTATCCCTACTCTCTTGCCGAGGATATCTAAGGAATTCTACTGCAAGGCAGCATTATCGACGCACGAAGAGGTGCGAATGCTAGGCTACATCAGGGCTAGGTGGTGGGCTCGTTATAAGCGGCCCATTGCCAGCCTTAATGTGCAGGATGCCCTCCCTTCAAACAAGTGTCCCCGCTTGAAGAGAGGGATATATGCCCATTTATGGGCTATCGAAGAGCGCTAAGCTAGTTTTTAAAAGTAGTCTCGCATTAGCAGCTTAGCTGGAAATGCGACGTGACCAGCCTCAGGCTGAAAGATCATGACATCTCTAATATATCCGGCAAGATCTTGAGGATACTTGAAAAGCATGGTATCAAGACAGTGCACAAACCACCGGGGAAACTAAGAAACCACCTAGCCCGAGTTAAGGACGATCTCGGTTTAAAGACTCCGGGGGTCTACAACATACCATGCGAGTGCGGCGCCTCATACATCGGGGATACTGGCCGCACCATCGAAACCAGGTTAAAAGAGCACATGAGATGCATAAGGTTGGGACAACCGGAAAAATCCGCTGTGGCAGAACACAGCCTCAGCCACGACCACAAGATTTTTTGGGAAAAAACAAAATGACTACAACATTCCAAAGGCTTCTGGGACCGGTTGGTCAAAGAGGCCATTGAGATCCGTCCGGGGGATAATTAAATCAACAGGGACTCGGGCTACTCGCTCAGCAGAACCTGGGAACCGATCCTCCAAAAAATCGGGGAAGGAAGACGAAATGTGATTGGTGGGCGGAAAGACGGAACGTGATTGGTGGGCGGGCGTATCAGACCGTTACGGCCTAGGAATAGTATATACTAGTAGAAGGTGCTTGCATACTGCAAGCATTTCATCTCACCTTGAAAAAACATTAATTTTTCAGGGAGATAATTCATCATGGGTAATATTTCTTTAATTCAAAAGATTTCTCCTCGGCACCGATTTTCGTTTTTTTCCTTATGGAACAATAATTCAGTAAAAACATCACTAATACTTGCAATTTTAGAAATATTATAATTTTTCCACACTGGGTTAATAATGCTACACATTTCTACCAAATTTTAAATTTGTAGCACATTTAGAAGTGAAATAACATTTATCTAATTGTTTAAAATTCATTAATTTTTACCGGCCGCAATAACAATTTCATGGACACACTGATATGTTTATTCGTTTATATAGACTAAACTTTAAATAATTTAAAAATTTCAGATCCTCACTTGCCGCGCAGTACCTAAACATTTATCTATTTGTTTAAAATTTAAGAATTTTTAACTGCCAAACAAATTAAAATATCAAAATTTGTATAATTCCTATTTCGTTTTTTTACAAATTCTACCTCTAAAAAAATTTCAGCTCCGTAGCACATTCGGAAATACACAAACCTTGAAAATTGGTCTAAACAATTGCGAATTTTTAGCGGCCGCATTGTTACACTTTTTCAAGATTTTCGTTTTTTCTAGTCGGTTTTGTACAAAATCCTACCTATGAAAAAAATTTCGAATCTCCAGCTCATCTGGAAGTGATTAAACATTACTATCCTTCTATATCCTCCTCCTCCTCTGTAAGAAACGTCTATATATAATGATAGCGGCCAAAACACGATGGCAGAGTCAGCTGTCGAAACGTCGATCCTAGATCAAACTTTGACTCGGTTGTGCACCCGAGAAAAATTTCTACAAGTATTTTAATTTTGTGTTTCGTAGTTTTTCGAGAAATTTTAAATCTTTTGAATTGTTCATTATAATGGCCTCATACCTATTTCGCGATTTTTAAAATCCAAATACATGTTAAATGCATGGATAATGATGCCATAATCTCAGCTCAAAATATCCTAATTTTCCAAAATTTAAGTTTAAATGGTATTGTTTTAATGATGATTAGTCTTATTGCTCATGCAGGACGATCTGAGACACGAAACTTGAAATACGAGAACTTGGACAAGAGTCGATTGTCAGTGAATTTGGAAAGTACGGACAGTTGCCTTAATTTCGCGGAATATTGTAAATATTCTGCTTGAACTCATAAAATTTATTATCTTATACATATGTACTCCATGTGGCTGAAGTGCTGTTGTCTGGAAGTCGCGTTGGTTTATTTACGAGTTTAGATGTTACGTTAGTGTATTTTAGCGCTTGCAGTATGCAGGCACCGACAACTCGTATTAGTATATTGTTGTCAACGAAAACAATTTCGTAGCAACTGAAATAAACCAGATCTGCTATAGTAAATACGTAAATACGTGTAATTTCCTTTTATGTGAGCACAGATCATAGTAAATGAAAGGAAATGGATTATCTACGACTAAGAAATGAACGAAAATATGTTAATTTTCCTTTCGTGCGCAGAAAGCACTTTGTAATTAGGTGAAGAAGAATGTGTAATTTACGGAGAAGGAATGAACTTGAGCGTGAATATAACATTACAATTACTCAAGTGAGGTATGCTTTAAATATTTTCGATTGTTTTACTTACATCTCCAAAGATATAATAGATGGAAAGCTAAAACATTTAGTGTACATATCCACATTATTGCCACCTATTCTTGAAAAGTTTGATCATAGAGTAATGATTTTGTAAATGAAAATTTCAGTTTGACAGAAGATGTTTCTATCTCTTCTATACATAACTGTCGGTTATTGTGAGTTCTGAAATTGTTTTTTTCCTTCGGAGGCAGCCGTTGTGGGAAAATATCACCTTCTTCTCTGTAGACAAATTGGTGGTTGCGGAATTTCGGAAGGAAAGGCTGTGCGCACTGTATTAGAAGCTGTCGGTCATATATCGTTTAAGTAAGGTCTCTAAATTCGAAAGGCCTATTCAACGCAAGATGATGTGTCCCGCCCTAGGACCATGCGCGGGACCATAAGGCCCACACAGTTTATGATCCGACCTTTTTCCCTCTCATCCTTGCCCTCGGCAGAACTGCGTGCTATCTATCTCCGAAGATTCCTCCGAAAGGCTCTCTCTTCCTTGGATTTTCAGACAGCAACCAAAGCACCACATCGTCGGAGGCATCAAAGAACAGGAGGTCTCACCCTCGGGGACTTATTTCCTGGATTCCCAAGACACCTTGGGCCAGCTATCGCGCGGACCTTATCTACCTTATAGTGCCAAAGACCCATCTCGTTCCTCCTCATGAATCCATTCTCAAAACCCCCTCCGAAATATTCTCATTAAAAGCAAAAGGTGAGTTCAAGAAGCCGCCAAATTGGCACTAGATCGATGTCTTAGATCAGTGGTCTTCAAACTTGGAGAGGCTGCGGAGCCCTTTTAGCGACCGTTTTAAACTACGACTCTCCACCAACCAAATTAACTTTGCTATGAATATCATTATATATAGACGTTCCTTACAGAGTAGGAGGAGGAGTATATAACATACTAGTAGAAGGTGCTTGCATACTGCAAGCATTTCATCTCACCTTGAAAAATACTTCATTTTTCAGACAGATATTTCATCATGAGAAATATTTCTATAATTCTAAAGATTTCTCCTCAGGACAGGTTTTCGTTTTTTCATTATGGAAAAATAATGGAGTAAAATTATCACTAATTTTTGCAATTTTAAGAATAATATAATTTTCCCACATTGAGTTAATAATGCCACACATTTCTGCCAAATTTTAAATTTATTGTACAATTAGAAGTAAAATAGCATTTATCTAATTGTTTAAATTTAAATAATTTTTAACGGCCAAAATAACGATTTTATGGATAAATTGAAATGTTTAATCGTTTTCATACGCTAACCTCTAAATAATTTTAAAAATTCAGCTCTTTAACTTGCGGCGTAGTGTCTAAGCATCGACCAAATTTTTTAAACTTTAAGAATTTTTAACTGCCAAACAAATAAAAATATCAAAATTTGTATTATCCCTATTACGTTATTTTACATATCCTACCTCTAAAAAAAATTCAGCTCCGTAGCACATTTGAAAATACATAAACCTTGAAAATTTGTTTAAACAATTGCGAATTTTTAGCGGCCGCATTGTTGCACTTTTTTAAGTGCCAAAACATAAGTATCCTCCTATATGTCATATCCTCCTCCTCCTCCTCTGTAAGAAACGTCTATATAGAATGACTAGTAGTTGGCGCTTGCATTCTGCAAGCATATCATCTCAACATAAAAAAAAATTCATTTTTCATATTTCATCATTACAAATATTTTTTTAATTCTAAATAATTCACCTCCGGAGCGATTTTAGTTTTTCCCTTATGCAAAAATAATATCCCAAAACTTTAAAATTTTAAGAATTTTATACTTTCTCCATTATGGGGTACTAATGCTACACATTTCTGCCAAATTTTGAAGTTGTAGTACTTCTAGAAGTGAAAAAATATTTTTCCAATTGTTTAAATTTTTAACATTTTTAACGGCTGCCGCAATATGTTTATGGAGAAATTTAAATGTTTATTTGTGCAAATGCACTACTGTGTACATAACTTGAAAATTTCAGCTTCCTAGGTCATCCCGTAATGTCTAAACAGTTATCTATTTGTTTAAACTTTAAGAATTTTTAACTGCCAAACAAATAAAAATATCAAAATTTGTATAATCTCTAATTTGTTTTTTTACAAATCCTACCTCTAAAAAAAATTTCAGCTCCGTAGCGCATTTGGAAATACATATACCTTGAAAATTTGTTTAAACAATTGCGAATTTTTAACGGCCGCATTGTTGCACTTTTTAAAGATTTTTCGTTTTTTCTAGTCGGTTTTGCACAAAATCCTATCTAAGAAAAAAATTTCGACTCTCCAGCACATCTGAAAGTGCCTAAACATTGTATCCTCCTAAAAATCATTCATTTTTCATATTTCATCATTACAAATATTTTTTTAAATCTAAATATTTCACCTCTGGAGCGATTTTCGTTTTTCCCTTATGTAAAAATAATAGATTAAAACAATCCCAAAACTTTGCAATTTTAAGAATTTTATACTTTCTCCATTATGGGGTACGAATGCTACACATTTCTGCCAAATTTTAAGGTTGTAGTAATAATATTTTTCCAACTCTAAATAATTTAAAAATTTTAGCCTCCTAACGTGCGGTGTAGAGTCTAAGTATCTACCAATTTGTTTAAATTTTAAGAATTTTTAATTGCCAAACAAATAAAAATATCAAAATTTGTATAATCTCTATTTCGTATTTTTAGGAATTCTACTTACAAAAAAAATTCAACTCCGTAGCATTGGGGAAATACATAAACCTTGAAAATTTGTTTAATAAATTTCGAATTTTTAACAGCCGCATTGTTGCACTTTTTTAAGATTTTAGTTTTTTCTAGTCGGTTTTGCACAAAATCTTACCTAAGAAAAAAATTTCGAATCTCCAGCTCATCTGAAAGTGCCTAAACATTAGTATCCTCCTATATGTATGTTATATCCTCCTCCTCTGTAAGAAACGTCTATATATAATGATATATAACTTTTTAACAATATTATCATATTATACTAGCGACGACCCGTCAAAAATGACGGGATGATAATAGAAATCTAAAAATAGAAATTCGAGTTAGTGAAAATGTTCTCCTAAAAAAACAAAGCGAATGAAAAAAACTTCTTTTTTAATTTCTCAAAATAAAACTTCTTTAATTGTTTTGTATTGTTTATTTTTGGCAAAACCTGCTTGAAGATTTAATGATTAGTGTAACAGCTGTTTTAAAACGACGTTTTTTTGTGAATGTGCGATCCTCGCCTGGAATTAATATTCCATGATATGATGTGTTGTGAATATGGACTCTTAAATTTTCATGATTTTCGCATCGTATCAATTTTATGCATACATAAGAAAGCATACAATAATGAGGATCTCGAGTTCAACAATCTGTTCTCAACCTTTCACAAAAAACGCAATATTTTCATGAAATTTTGAATTTCGAGCGATTCCGAACCGAAAGCCAAAATCGACGATAAGAATAGGAATGTTTGTTTATTTTACTTTCAAATGGCTTTCATCCGAAGATCGTTGGTCAATTACTTCTAATTTAATTTTCTAAAAGAAAAAAGCCTGAGGTCGAAAAATCGATTTCTACTGCTTATGTTATGGGGAATGTATCACCAGCCATAGACTCTTGACGTTTTTCGTACATTTTTCTTCGTCAGAGCATTTTTACTTAATGAGCAGACCATTTCCGCTAAATTTCATTGTTCTATGTACATATTTGACCAAGTTATTGGACTTTTAATGTATTTTTACCACCAGTTACGCACGAACGGACGAACGAACGAACCTGGGATTTTATTATATTTGGATGATTTTATCACTTGTTTTTTATATTATTCGCGGAGCCCCTGAAAAGGTTCCGCGGAGCACAGTTTGAAGAACACTGTCTTAGATAGATCCAGTGGCGTCGCGTGCCCATTTAGGTTGGGTGTGCTTTTATTGGGGAGGGGGTTATGCAACCCGCGCTACAAAATTCGCGTGTTAATTTGAGCGTACGATTGCATTTTTATCGACGTGTGAAAGTTTTAAGAGAGCATAGCGCAGCAGCGCTCTTCTTAATTGGTCTAATGCAATTAATCGTAGAATAATTTTGAATACTTTAATTCAGTAACTGATATAATTATGCATCACGCGCGCCGTTTATGTGAAAAGGGTTAACGCTTCGTTGTGAGAAGATTAGGATATCATTGGCAAATACTAGAGTGAAGCACGAATTATCTGTATTTTTCTACGATTTTTAAATATGTACAACTATATAATACGCACAGAAATCTGAAAAAGTAATCACTTGGGAAAATATTATTTTCCCGATTGAATCAAAGAAAGGCTTAAAAAACTCATTTCACTTACTTATTTATACACCAGTTCCAATCTCCTGTTTTGCCTTAGGAATTGTGTTAGCACATCATCATAAAATGAAGGTCTTTTCTTCATTTCCACCAGCAATGTCTTTTCAATGGCGAGTGAACTTAGGCCGCATAACCTTTCCTGAGTTTGTGTTCCTCTATAACACGTATGTATTCTCTTCATAGCCGAAAAAGAACGCTCGACTGTAGCAGTAGAACTCGGAATCGTCATGATAAGTTCCGCTAATTTATAAATTTCCTTGAATGCAACCTGAAGCTGATTTTCTTGCATGAATTTTAATAGGTGATGCACTGGTTTCCTCGCAAATTCATCAGAAGAAAAGAGCACTTTTAGTTCATTTTTTAGGCGAACGTAGTCAAAAACTGGTCCGTAGAAATCCTTTAATTTTTCTAGAATACCATCAGGAAAAGTTTTCGCATACTGATCATATCTTTCGCTACAAAGGAGTTGAAAAAACTCAAGTTTCGAAAGTGAAGAGTATCTTTCTTCCATCTCCAGGCACATGCAGTCGACTATTCTCTGGTATAATCGAAGGCACGCGCTCTTCTCCTCTTCTTTAGATCCTTTTCGTCTTTTAGGCTTCGACGACTCAACCGTTTGCTTTTCCTTTGCAGAAACCCAAATATCATCAAATCCATGTTCCTTGTCATTCCTAAGCTGTTTCATAGTATCATGCACCTTTTTACAACAGTACAATATGTCATAGGATGATGTTTGCAATATATTATTCAAAACATCAGTATAGCCAAACAGAACAGAAAAAATTTCTAACAGAAAAATTGTTTGAAAATCTTGCAAGAAATACAAAAAACCACGAGCTTTGATTACAGCATCCACGTCCCATTCCCCAGAATTCTCCACAATGTGTTCAAAAAATGCAATAAGTTGACTTCTGTGGCGTTTTACTGTGTTTGATAAACGGGAAGTAAAGTTCCATCTGGTTGGTGCGATGGAGGGTAATTTTTTAGCAACAAAATCTTGCAAAGCATTTACTCTTTTCGATGATTTAGAAAAATATGCTGCCAATCCACTGATAGTTTGGAAAAACAATCTACATTCCTTGATATTCGAGAGGCTTTGCTTCAGAACTAAGTTCAAAACGTGAGCGTAGCAATGCGTAAATATTGCTAAAGGATAGGCCTCGATAACTTTACTCTGCAACCCATTAATATGTCCACTCATTACACAGGCACCATCATAAGTTTGGCCGACCAACTTGTCCTTAATATTAAATTCCTCAACTCTGTTTACAACATGTTTAAAAAGACCACTAGACGTTCTATCATCACTTACGTCTGTAAATCCGATAAACCTTTCGTGTGTTTGCCCATTATGGACAAAACGAAAAACAGTTGATACCTGCGATTTCGACATGACATCAGAAGTTTCATCCAGAAGAATGGCCACAAATGTAGCGGAAGAAATTTCTTTCTTTATAGCATCTTTAACCTATCAGATATAGCGTTAATGATATCATTTTGTACTGTGGGAGAAGTTCCTCGAAATATAGTCGATGCCTTTAAATGACTGTCTAAAAGAGGATCATACTCACGGAGCACATTTAAAAATTCTATATAATTCCCTCAGTTGGCTGAATTTTCAGACTCATCATGACCTCTCAAAGGAAGCTCTTGCTTAGCCAAATAACATACAGCATCAATTAATCTTTTTAAAATGTCTCTATTATTCTTTACTTGTTCATTATGACGACTAATTTCAACTTTTCTTTGGCTGTCAATGAGAGTGTCAATTCTTTGTTTTCCAAACATCTTAAGATTTAAAAATGACTGAACATGTGGTTGGGAGCGCTCATGTTTTTGCACTGCTGCAGCTAAATGATTAAGATCGGAATACCCGTGCTTATTCCAAACACTTTTCTCTTTGGAGAATAATAAACAAGGCCAACAAAAAAGTCTTGACCGCACTTCACATCCAGTTAACCATTCTACTGGACCGTATTGTGAAACAGAGAAATGTCTCATGTACTCAGTTTTTGCATCTTTGTGCTTGCACAATAAATTTGGAATAGGAGGACAAGGCTTACCTTCTTCGACTATGTTCATACAATCCGCAAAAGCTCTGGCAGAAAACGGGGCATTCAGTACATCGTCAACACTGTTTACCATTGTAAATATGGGCAAAAAGTTATAAATTATACCTAAAAAATTATAAATATATGTTAAAAACTTGTTTAAATCGGTGTCATAAACACGTCGGTTCACACCTTACCCCACGCACACAAAACAGACGAAACTCAGAAAACAAAAACAGCATCTCATGACAAGTAACAACGTTGAATTGGATTGCTTCACACAATAGCCAATCACAACCGCCAACTACTTCTGGGTGCTGTTGTCTCAGCGCACACCCTGCCACGCCTTCTGGACGGTTTAAAACCACAAGGAGGCTGAGAATTTGACCCGCTGCGTCATCTGTACGTATGTTTAAAGGGCTCAAAGCTGCTCGTATTACTTACCGCACACCCGGGCTATTAACGTGAATGTGATACAATGTTTACGCGCCGAAACTTCTCCTCTTCATGAAACATTGTATATTGGATTTGATTTTAGGAATCACGCGAAGCCAGAAAACGATTAGGGGAGTCTTTAACGGGAATAAATGAAAAAATATAATATCTGTGACACTGCGAATCCGTGGGTGTGCACCGCACACCTAGCACACCCTGAATATACGCCCCTGGATAGATCCCCTGGATGCATGTCTTGAGGGGGTACGACGAAGTTATCCAGGGACTCGTCTTATGTTAGACCGGAGGCAGCAATCGTCGTCAAAGGCTACAGGTAAGGCATTCTCATGCTTTTCAAAATTGTTGTTACGCTGCCCAGTGGAAGAAAATACCACAAAAAACAATCTTCCGACATGAATTTTCAACTTGCAATGAAATGCAGAGTATTTGTTATAAGATAGTCATATAAGGGTAAAATTTCGTTTTCAGGCACTTTCGGTATGAGTGTGGGCTCACATCGTCCTTATGATCTTTGCCACCAAAGTAATAAATCGCGATCTTAACTTTGGAAAACACCATTGAATTTTTTAATTGACACATTAAACATTAAAATTAGAGTCAAAGAGTTACACAAAAAGTTTAGCATCTTAGTGCTGTAACGCAAAGATAACCAATGAAACTCCCGGAGTTACCGAATAGTCAATGTAACAAAATTGAGAAATACCAAAAATAACCAATTTAAAATTATTAAGAATGAGTTATGCTGAATAGTTTTGTTAACGAACTAGCTTCGCTCGGGGAAGTTTAAGTTAATTTCAATTTTTAACGATGCGTTGAATCTTCTAGGATGCTCTCCACGTGGAACTCGATCTAATTTTATGACCAATTTCATCTCGTTCCATTGCTGTTTTGAATGTTTGTAAGTATAAATAGCAAGAATGAAACATTTCTTGTAGGGATCTTACTATCGATTCCTTTGTTCCAGGATTGTCTACATCTTTCATCAACTTGTGAATTTTCATCGCCAATAAAGTAGATTTGAAGAAACTTATGATTGTGATGATTGACTGGTAACTGGTAGATTTGTCCTTGCACTCGAAAAGATGATTTAACGCCATAATTCGGAACTGGATAAGTAGACCCAAAAGAATTCAATTAAAAACACCAATTATATTTCCTTATATGTTTTAGAAATTTTTTTGGTTCTGTAATTTCATTTTGCATCAAAATAAATAAGGCTCGTGTACATCTTCAAGCTCAATTAAATCTACCTTACCGTTGGAACAGCACATGCCATCCGCTTCTGTATTAATTTTTTGACTTTACAAAATCTGCATATTGTTGTAAGACCTCAGATGTTGATCAATTCAAGAATTTCGTAATCAATGGCAGGATCATAAATATAGGCATTATTCCGCAATGAAATTAATTTGGATAATCTATTACGTGCGGTGCGTATTTCTTGATGTTGAAGTGATTATGCAAATTTTCATAGGTTTCATTCAATGGAGAATTTCTACGTCTTTCTCTATCTGCAGCGAGTCGAGATTCCCTTTGTTCAATTGTCTCATTTAAGCACGTTTGCCAGAGATTTAAGAAATTCCAGATGACTTAATGTTGCGGAAAATGAAATTACTGTCTTAATTTTATGCCATTGGTTTTAAATGACGGCATTAACTTATGATGACGTCATTATACTAACACACGAAGTGTAGTGAAACGTAAAAAGTTTTTTAATAGGATCTGTTGCTTTCCTGGTGGATTGACTGTAGAAATTTTCTCGGGTGCACAACCGGGTCAAAGTTTGATCTAGGATCGACGTTTCGTTTTTACCAAAATTCATCCTAATACATCACCGGTAAACTCTCCGGCCGCCGCACGTATCACTAGACGAGCAAGCCACGCGCTTGTGACAAAACGGATTCGCCACATCAGACGCGCGTTAGACAACAACGCTAGGAATCAGCTGAAACTTCATTTACAACTGGCGGCTTTCCTGTAACCACGAGACTGGAAATACGTAGATCTGTCTACTACTGCACAGGCGGACCTTCTGTTGCGGAGAAACACGATCAGACAGAAGAAGAAATACGAAGGACTGACATAACAAGATCCCAAGATCCCATCGCTGGATACCAAAAGAGTCGTCATCAATCTCACTAACGAGGATATTGACGAGGCTACGACTACAATCCTCTCCAAAGGCCTGAACTTTGACTACGCACCCAGAGTAATGCTCTACAGTGACATTGTCGGCGGCCTGGAGCAAGCGATACGCAAGGCTATTAAAACGCGAATAACTCGATCAATGATGTAGATATAAAATTGAAATTTTGCAGAAATTTATATAATGAGCTAATCAGAATTTTTTATTTGAGGTTGACATGGCAATTAAAGAAATTACTGTCCGTTTGTGGGGCTATTTTGAGGGGGGATATATTGCACTTCCTCCGAATAAAACTAATTAAATTTTAGAAGAAAGGGAGGAGAATGGGTGGGAGGAAGATGGAGGACGGGAAGAAAAGAGGAGGGTGAAGAATAAGAGAGAGAGAGGGATGGAGAAAGAGAAGAAGAAAGAGGGAAAATACGAGGGAGAGAAAGAATACGTGGAAGAGAGAATAGGAGGAGAGGAAGGGAGAGAATATGGGGAGAGGGAGGGAAGAGAGTGGGGGGAGACAGAGAGAAAGGAAGGAAGAATGAGAAGTAACTTAATTTTAATACATAATCTGCACATACCCGTCATATCTGACGGGCAATTACGCTAGTTTATAATAAGATACTAGTCTCTGATGCAGCGTTGCTTGTAATTTCGATGTAACAATGAAAGGAGGTATGAAAAAAGACTCAAAAATAATTTTTGCAGGTAATATTAACTGCTTAGGAAATAAAAATTTTTAAACATTTTTAATTAAAATAATCGAATCATGCCAAAAAATTGCAATGAAAATGGCTTTCTTTCATCTCGTTTTGCCATGTCACGATATAAAATGCTATTATTTAATTCTCTCTTTCTCCCCTCCAATTTCCCATCTGAAATACGTTATGCCATCTGCAATCATTTGTTCCATTTTTATGGTATCATGATTTCTCATTGTTGGAATCTTTTTTTAATCCATTTGTATCTGACATCAAATTAATTTTAAAGCTAATCATGGCGTGGATTCGGGTTCTCTCGTCAATAAAAATATTGTTCGCCTTTTCGGCCGTACAACTTTCCAAGTTCATATCTTAATCCCAAATAATTAAATAAAGTTATTTAATGGATGTTAATGGCAACGCAACTTATTTCTTGAGAGAAAACGTTTATTTTGAAAAATTATTAACTTCATAACTATTAAGAGTTTCAGACATCCTGATGCTTTCAACTTTCAGATTCTCACCTATTCTGGATCTACGATATCCAGAACGGCTTGATGCACGCAGATACATTGCAAAATTAATATAGAATAATCATTAGATAGGGACAAGGCAAGGCAGACGTCAAAGGTGAAATAGAACAAAGAAACACATAATGCCATGCGCACGAAAAATCCGATCGGGAACCTTGAGTGGGAATTGATGGATCGTGTTACTCCTCCACTCCACCTGCTATGGCTCCATGATTTTCGTCGCTTCGTTTCTTGGAAAAATCTAGTAGTTTTTTAGTTCAGCAGGAGGCGACGTAGCTCTGGGCTTTGTCGTCTATTTTAGGCGCATTTATTGTTTTTCAGATAGGGTTTGCTTTTAACATCCACTTTAAGGTAAATAGTTTTCAATTACTATACTGCTTTTATTGTTAGTTTATGTGAATCTTAATCAGATGCTCCTATTCTGTTTTACGAGGGGGGTTTGCTAGGAATAGTTTCTTTCGCCGACGGAGATTTTTGGGTGTAACTACGTGGAGAATATGGTTAAGTTTTAAGAGCTTCACATGGAGCAACCAACGCCGCCTGCAGACATCCCCGGCGAGCCGGCGATGCATCCCCGTCGCGTTTTATATTAGGTGATACTATTACAAAAGCCCGTCAATATGACGGGTATGCGTGGATTAAATATTAATTTTAAGACACTTTCCATTCTTCCTCCTTTTCTCTCTTCCATTCTCCTCCCTCATATTTTAAGTTTAAATTAGATTTTTTCCGATTTTTCGACATTTCAGAGGGTAGGTGGCATTGTTGATCTCGGATTTTTTCATTATTGGACTCAGGCTTTCATGTGCATTTACACAGCTTACAATGAAACAAAATCATTAAGGACAAAAACCGATTGAAAATTTATGTGAAAAATTTCATGTAAATTTAAAACAAATAAACACGTAGCGTAAAAACTTTAAGCCAGAAACGACTCCAATGCATTGTAATGATGGACAACTTAACATTTCAAATAGGAAGATACTTCACGCGTACATTGGAAATATCTTTTCGTTCGGTGAATTTATAGTGATTACACAAATGTGTGAATTAAAAAAGCTACTTACTAAATTCTTTCGTCGTCAAGGTCAACAAAATAAAATGCCAAGTAAAATATTAGCAGTCGAATGTTCGTTCACATTTCTTCCACGCCTTAGAAATGGCACTGCAGTAAACAAACCTATCGTTCAAATTAAGCCATCATTACTTCCCTTTCTATTAAAATGCATTCAAAATATATAAGAAGAGTTCTCACAATTGATTTCAAATACAATATCAAAGTTCATGTCATTGCTTTTAGATATAGACGTAATTTTGCCAGATCAGCAACAATGCCGTCGCCCTTGAAGACGAAATATTTTCGTCTAAAATTTGTGGAACGATTCGACGTGTATTCGAAAATCAATGGCTGGAAAATGAATATCCATTCTTTTGGCGTTGTTTGGTTTAGGTCCCGTATTCATATCGCAATTCTATGTGATTTTAAAATGCAAACGAAAAATATGCTGCAACTGTGCAAACACACAGAAAGAATGACAGAATTCTCTTTAATATATGTAATAGATTTAATAGATTGAGCGGGTTATTTCGCTTGCAGTGAGTGCCTTTAAGACGGCTGTGCCTCCTTTAGGGGAAGACATATAATAAAGCCGAGAATTTCCTCGTTTTATATAATGTTGTCATTGCGACTGCGGATTCGATGATAATTATCGCAGCAACTAGTGAGGAGAACATAAAAATAGAGCGCTTGAAATAATCTTCTTCTCACGTAGCCTCAATAAAAATGATTTTGAATAGTTACCTATGAATGAAACGGTAGTCTATACACCTTACTTCGAGTGAACGTGGAGGTTGTACAAAAATATCATAGTAGGAGAAATAAAATCGGGCGTTCTAGACACGGAACAGAGTTGGAGAACGTTTTCCGTGAAAACTTTTTCATAGTAAATTTTCGTTTTTTTTGGGCGTGGGTGGGCAAAACGTTCGCTCCTGCAAATGTCAGAGGAGTGCGGGATGTGAATATTGACGTGATTTGTCCAGAGAACGCAAATGACGGGAGCAGGTGCTGACGGGGCGATTCATGGGAGCGTCACCACAGGGAGGAGGGGGGAGGAAGATGGCGCTTCGAGGGACTGAACAATTACCGAACTCCGTCTCTAAATGCTCACACAACGGTGCTACCGTCTAACGGGAAACGTTTACCTTTCTCTGAAAAATCTCCCTTCCGTTCATCACTGTCAGCGTTAAGAGAATATAGGTCAGAAGCACACTTTATGGACAGATTTACAGAGGGTTTTTGGTGCAAAAGCAATCGGGTTACGTAATATGTGAAAATGAAAACAAGGAAGGAAAGAGCTGCTGAAGTAGAAAGCACATGGCGCTTTAAAAAATATACAGACAGACGGACAAACTGAGAAAACATGTAAAACGAGACAGAATGCTGGGATACAATTCAAGGGTTAAAAACAAATCAGGACAAGCCAAGGTGGAATGTTCCGCAATCTATGCAAGAAATATGAGCTTCGTGGAATTTTGCAAGTACCGGAACTACTAAAAATTATTTCAGGAAGGCCTAGACAAGATCTGACTTAGAAAACGCGGCACATACTGAAACGGATGAAATCGAGAAACATGATGAGTGGCAGGTGGTGCTAAACATGCTGTCACCAACTTCAAACTTCACATTTCATGATTTTTCTTCAGTCGCTAATTGGGCTCATCAAGATTACCAAATGCCTGTAGAAGAGAGGCTTCATGAATCTTTTTACAGCGGTGAATATGGTGTATTACAACGACCTTCAAGAGATGAAGCGATCTCTGCATTGTCTGTAATTCAGCGCTTTGCAGATACAATGAACGTGGATCCCCTATGCAGTCCTTAGAGAAAATATCACACGACTGTATGAAAATCTATCGCCCAAAAACGACGCAACGAATAATAAGTGGTGTTTTGGAAACAGGTTCTGGGGACTAGAAAAAAGTTTTATTTCTATTAATTCTCCTAATTGTAGAGTAATAGAAAGTATGTAGTATTTCTAGCTTTGCTTGTTTTTTATGAAGAAAACTTTAATGTAAGTAGCCAAACCCTTTACATACTAGGTAATATTATAACTATTATTATTTCGTGTTGTTATACAATGAACTTTTATGTGATTTATTTCGTTTAATTTCATGTGCTTGGATATGAAATGTCATCCAGTTCAAAAGTAAATGAATTCATGGATATAATTTTACATCATTTTACTTCTATGTGGGTATTTTAAACTTGTATATAATTTATATGTATCGGTTATTTGAAATTTAACGTTACGTTAATTTAAATATTAGTCCAAATAGTGTATTAGTGGTGACTTTAATAATATAAAAAATATTTAACATGAACAAGTTAAATCATTTATATCAATAAGTAAATGATTAGGGAGCCTGTGACACTCCGCTGTCACATTAAGTTGAATTTGATTTGAAATAATCTGATATGTCCACGACATGACTTTCTCCATACCTCTAATATTTCTAAAAAATCCCAAAGAGGTTAAATGATAATAAATATGTTAAGGAACTGCGAGAAAAATTTAGACTACAAAAATAGAACTAAACTCAAATCGAAGCCTTCTTTTATTGGATATAGCCAGGAAGCTCCAAAAATTAAGAAAATAAAAAAGGGCGTTACTAAGACGTAACTAATTGTAAGCGTAAAGTGTTTACAATAGTCACCGGTAGGTGGCGTGGTGATGGCAGCTAATATACATAGCTTTTTAGATATCTCTTAAACAATGCATTATATGGGAAAATGTTTCGAACAAAGATTGTAGAACATTAAATTTCCTACAAATTTTATTCCAGTACTTTTTTACATTCATCAAATATCAAAGCAATTATTAAAAAAATCTGATGTGTCCACCACATGACTTTCTCCATAACTGTAATATTTCTAAAAATTCCAGATAGGTTACACAATAACAAATATTTTAAGAAACTGCGAGAAAATTTTAGATTTTACAAAGAACAGAAATAAACTCTATAGCCTTCTGATATTGGATATAGGCAAAAAGCTCCTACAATTAAGAAAAGAAAAAGGAAAGTTACTAAGACGTAACTAAGCGTCAATCGTTAACAATAGTCATCGGTAGGTGGCGTGGTGGTGGCAGCTAAAATATAAGATATCTCATAATAATTCATTATATGAGGAAGTGTTTCAAACAAAGGTTGTAAAAAATTAAAATTTCTACAACTTTCATTCCAATACATTTTTACATTTATCAAATATCAAAGCAAATATTTCAAAATAACGGATAAGTGACAAGAGTAAACACCCATTTCCGGTTGACTGAATTTTACCAAAAACTAATCAGTTCTTGCGAATTTTATAAACATGTCAAATATAAAATTTCACGTTGACCTAATTAATAATTTTTGAGTTCGAGTACCCAAAAAAAAGCTATCACATACACGCACACGCAGATGCACACGCACACGCAGTCGCACGCGCACACACACGCACGCACACACGCACATCATTGAGAAAATGATCAAAACGTGTTCAGGGGACCTCAAAACGTGTATTTTCGTTGAAATCTCGAAGTCGATTTTTTCATGAAAATGATACTTGCCCCTATACTACGTATGGAGATAGTAGAAACGGATAAGTGACAAGAGTAAACACCCACTTCCGATTGACCGATTTTTGCCAAAAACTAATCAGTTCTTTTCCCTTTAACGAAAACGTCAAATACAAAATTTCGCGTTGACCTGATTAATAGTTTTTGAGTTAGAGCACACACAAAATCCTGGTCACAGACATCACCGAGAAAATAGTCAAAACGTGTTCAGGGGATCTTAAAAAGTATTTCCGTTGAAATTTCACATTAGATTTTTTTTTCATGAAAACTATTTTTTCTATACTTTGTATATGGAGAAAGTAATAATGTAAAATAAAGAGACTTGTTGTAATTCCACATAAATTTATTTAAAAACGACCTAGGTTTCGTTGCAATGCAACATCGTCAGGTGAATAAATTCAAAGCCTGCAGCAATTTATAGTAATAGGTACAATGGGTGGGTGGGGGAGGGTGAGTTGGGGATAGTAAAGAAAGGAATTGTGGAGCGAACAGGAGTGAATGTATGTTCGTGGGAATGGGAGGGGGTGAAAACGGATGAGCTTAGTGATGTCCAGTAAGTTGGATAATGGGAAGACAATGGGGATAATTGATAGGAATAATTAGATCAGTGGGAGGTCGAGAAGTGGAGAATGAAAAGGATACAAAATATCATTTAAAACTTCACAGTTTTTTGAAGCCAAACACTGTATAATTTCAAATTGTTCCAGAATATTAAGCCTGGGACCCATTATTTCATAATGCAGGATTTTGAGAACAAAGTCGCTGTTGTGTCCATGTTCCAATAGATGTTTGGCGAAGAGAGAGGTTGTTTTACTGTTTATGAAGCAGTAATGATGTTCTTTGATTCTTTCTTTGAATTTTCGTCCCGTTTGTCCTATATAAACGGCAGTAAAATCTCCACAATGTAATTTGTAAATTCCACTACTTTCCAAATTTTTAATTTTGTCTTTAGTACGGAATAAAAGGTTTTTTTTAAATTCGATCTATTATAAAAAGCGGCTTTAATTTTATTTTTGGGAATTAATATGTTAATTTTAAGGGATATATTATCAAGAAATGATAGTCTTCGCCATTGTGGTTTCAAATCGTCAACAGGGATGGAACCGTATATACAAGTCTCTTTATTCTACGTTATGAAGAAATTCCACCAAGTGACGCCTGAAACCATTAACTATAGAGAAAGTAATAATTTATTTGATGAGACATATTATTTATAAAAGGTGTTATAATGAAGTAATGAATGTGTCTGTGTGTCATTGACCAGGATATTTTGGGTGCTCTAACTCAAAAAAATATTAATTAGATCAGCGTGAAATTTTATATTTGACGTTTTCGTTAAAGGGAAAAGAAATGATTAGTTTTTGGTAAAAATCGGTCAACCGAAAGGGGGTGTTTACTTTAGTCACTTATCCGTTTCTTGAAATATTTGCTTTAATATTTGATAAATGTAAAAATGCACTGGAATAAAAGTTGTACCGGCGACTATTGTAAACAATTTGCGCTTAGTTACATCTTAGTAATGTTCCATTATATTTTCTTAATTGTTGGAGCTTCGGGGTCATATCCAATATCAGAAGGCTATGGTTTGAATGTATTCCTGTTATTTGTGGCCTAAACTTTTCTCGCAGTTCCTTCAAAAATTTATTGTCATTTAACCTATTTGGAATTTTTAGAAATATTACAGGTATGAAGAAAGTCATATGTTGGCCACATCAGATTTTTTCGTATTAAAAACGGATTATCCGGCAAATTCGGAACATAAATGATTTTTCACTGTAACCAAAATGAACTTCATTCTTTTTCCAATACAACCAACCCCATGACAGTTACGGTAGCCGTGAAGGCCTTCCATGAACTCCGAAAATCCGCAGTTCAGGTGCAAAATTGAATTGATATTGTAGAAAGTATTTTTTTAAAAATTGTTACTGTAAATATGATTATTTTTTTGGATATATTATGTTTCTTTGCCACCAGGCCGGATGGCCTAATTGCAATGTATTTTTTAAAAATAAATAAATTTAGATCTCGAGTTCGAATCTTGATTCTAATTTTAAAATTCGATTTTATAATGCCCGAAACTGATTCCAATGCTTTTCCTATGGAGGATAGGGGTGGCGGAAAAAATCCCCTAAAAAGAAAATATTTAATGCCTGTTTGAATTTAGTATTGTTAAAGAACAGAAGTCTTCTGAATTTTTACAAATTATATATAACAAAAATAGTCCAAACAGCGCCAGCGGTCGATATATAAGTTTCCCAAAAGTCGATGCAAACCTGCCAAAAAAAGTTCGCCTACGACTATTACGGTAATATAATGGAGATCTACTAGGAAACATTCGTTGGAACTAATTTTCAGTATAAGGAAATGGTTTACGGATCCCCAAAACTTCGTTATGTCATGATTTCGCTATGTCTGTGTTTTCAAAGGAGTTCTGCCGATTTTCAATCTCAATTCACTCGTAAAATTCAGATTCCGCGTCTACTTTGTTGAATTCTGGGATTTCGACAGCGCGACAATCATTATCTTCCGCTACGCTCCGTGGAGGCGACCTCTCCTTTCCATCCACTCCTCCCCTCTCACCCTCGCGTCTCCTCTTCCGATCTCCTCCTCCCACTCGCCCCTTCGCGGCGTTCCGCCGGCGGTACGCAACGAGCGGAGGAATGATATCGAATCCGAAGACGTCTAAAAAGGATTGGTTGAGTGAGGTCGAGGAACAAATAGACACGTGTCTATCTCTCTCTCTTTCGGGGCGAAATTACCTTGACGGGTAATAGGTATTGCGGATCCATCGGAAGGCTCTCTTACCCCCTCCTCCCCCTTCACAGCTCCCCCTTCACCGCTCCCCCTTCACCCCTCCCTTTCCACTCCCCATTCATCCCTCCCCCTTCACCGCTCCCCCTTCACCCCTCCCTTTCCACTCCCCCTTCACCCCTCTCCCTTCACCCGTCCCTCCCACCTCCGGCGACCTCGTTCTTCTCTCGACTTATTGCTTCGCCGTCCGGCCGCACCAAATACTTGTAAAATCGCGACTATATCAGCTCTCCTTTGATCCGTCCGAATCCAATCTTCCCTGCCCCGCCAATCCTCCGCTCCTTCTCCCCCCCCCCCCGCCCTCGGCGGAAGAATCGGTTTTTGTTTGAGGGGACCAATCGTCTCTTTGTTTCGATGGAGGTAAATTATTTTCCCGAGGCAATCGCTCGTCTTCATTTTCGGCCGAGAGTGTTGTAAGTTGATTTTGCCGATGAAGCAGAAGGAAAACTGCCGAGGGACAAAGTATAAACGTTTCCGATTGTCTTTTATCTGTTCCTCAAATTGAAACGGAGTAGAGAGGGAGGGTGAAGTGAAAGAGGTATTCGCTTTCCCTCCCGTGACGTCGCCAGTTTTCCCTCGCTCCATAATTCACTCCCTCCACCATCTTTCCTCCCTCTTCTAATTTACTTCTATTTCTTCCTCCAATTCCTTCCTTTATTCTCTTATCTCTCATATATTACAATCTTCTCTCTTCCTCAAGTGCCTAACTTCTTTACCTTCTCCCAAAATCTCTCTCTGCACCATACCCTCCACCTCTCTACGCGATGCCTCCCCCTCTCTCTGTATCCCACCTCTTCTCTCTACCTCTCTCTCTCTCCCTTCCATTACTTTTGGACAGCCCATTTCCTTCATTCGGCAGAGCCTTTCGAATATCTGGGATTCAATTTTGACGGTGTCTAGACCCACCCACCCTCCTTTTCTCTCTCTATCTTCCTTCCGCCTTCTATCTCTGTCATTTTCTCTCTCTCCCACTTCCATCTCGCCACTGGTGTTAAATAGACTGGAGTGCGTGATCTCTAAAAGAGATCGGGATGTAAATGTCTTATTCTTATAGTGGAGCAGGAAAAAGATGTCACTACACAGTGTAAATTGCGTGAATTCAACTCCCTATCGGGCATTGAAAGATTGCGTTTATCAATGCCAGCCCGCATTGGGATGGCTGAGTTACGTTGTCTGTTGCTGTTTTGATCAGACTTCCAAATTTCTTCCAGATCGCTTTCATCCATTTCTCGAAACATCCTATCCTCACCTACTCTAATGCAGGGCAAATTCTATAAATTTTGATATTTTTTCAATCCTTTCCATAAGATTTCAGCAAGAGAGATGAATTCTTAAAGATTCTATTACATCTGAATCAGAAACACATTCAAACTCGAATTTATTTTTGGTACTAATCAAGTTTAAATAAGAAACCTTTTTTGTAAGTTTTTAAGCTTAAAAGTCACCTTTCGTCTCTCCTTGACATTGAAGTGTTTTTTCCTTGCCTCGTAGGCTTTTCCATCCGACTGATCGTAATTCCACCGAAATCGTTTTCGCGGCCATGTTATATCTCTTGTAGATATATAAATTGCATTTTTATGTTATGCAGACCATATTTATGTTTCTGTACGAGAGATATTTGTGATTAACCCTTAAATCAGTGGTCAGCAACCTTTCTTGATGGTGGGTCAATTAATGGCTTTTGGAACATGCGATGGATTGATTAAAATTGTTGAACGAAAAGAAAAATCAAACCTGGATGTTTATATTAACTCTTTTTATCGATTGAATTGCTCTTTTATTTTCAAAACGTAAACCCTTCTAAACATGTTTACCTATGTGGGTCACACAAATCGTAAATGCAGGTCACTCATTGACCTGCGGGGCATAGGTTGCCGACCACTGCCATAAATACTACTATGGGTGAATTTTCACCCCAGGTAATTTTAAAAATTTGGCTGCTAGATGGCAGTGGATAATACATAGTCCTGAGTTTAGGTATTCTTATTTTAGACCAAGTACTACCTTTTTGAATTGTTTGTGAAATATGTCTTCATCAATTATCCAAAATACGATCCATGTGGTGAATTTTCACCCATTGTAGTGTTAACGTAATATTTTTCATCAAAGATCAAGTATTAATTTACGCATTTGAACCGTATAATCTTTCATAAGGAAAGCAAAATGATGTTTTGAGTAATTTATTGGTAATAATCGGGAAGTTACCTCTCTTCCTAAAATTTCTAAACTGACCAGCTATTCATTGCACTACTTCTTATTGTTAGATACCCATTGCGCGTAGGCCAAAGTGTCGTAAAAAAAGAAAAATAAAAAGTAATATATCTAAAAGACAACCATATATATATAAATAATAAAAGACAACCATATATATAAAAATAAGAAGAAGTCACCTTTCCTCCTAAACTTTTGAAACTAACCAGCTATTCATTACACTACCTCTCACATCAGATACCCATTGCGCGTAGGCTAGAGGGAAACAGCAGGTCGTTAAAAAAAGTAATATATCACATTTAAAAGATAATAAAACCAAAGTACGTTACTTTGTCAAGGGGATAACTAGCTTTGGTTTAGTAAATATGCAGTGAGAACATTGTATTGTGAAATTAGTGATTACACTAAAGTGATAACAGGTAACGTCTTTTTGTGGCTTTCGCTGTAATATTTTATGCATTGCTGAATATTAAAATTTGATAATTGCTAACATTTGATTGACCGTATATATTATATTTACTTGAAATTCCCAGGTTTTATATTGAACAGTACAGAAAGCAGCGCGTAACGAACCGTCCATTCCGTCCGAAATCGATTCGTAACCACATTGTTATTTCAACGTAATTTCTTCATCAAAGGTAATATGTTACATTTCTGATGGCCGGTATTTGAAATATTATATGTATGATACAACTGAATCTTCTTTAGCTAAGATGTCGAGCCTAAAGAACGATGATTACATGCACTACTGACGCGGCCATTGTAAGAATGGTCGGATGATTGTGACATAATGCTATTTTGGTATAAAACACTTAACTTAGTATTTTGTATTATAAAGGTTCAAATTAGTGTTTCTTTGAACATTGGCGTGTTTTTTGTAATATTTTAATTAATCAAAATGTAATTTTAATGGTAATATATTTTATTTAAAAATAATATTTATATTTCATATAAGTAATAAAAATCAGACTAGGCGCACTGGGGTGCATTTTAACCCCATAGTAATGTTACTGTGATTATATGATATAGTAGTATTTAAGGGTTAAAACAGGGATCCGTGTTAACTCAACCTCTCTAGTAAAGAGTGAGATAGAATGTCTTCCCATCCCCTTATTCCTCTCTCTCCATCGCTCGAATTTCCTTTTGTCTCTCACTTTTTCACTCTCCTCTATCGCATATAAATTCCTCCTCTCTCTCTCGCTTTCCTTATTATCCCTTCTGAACTCTGCCTTTCCTACTCATCTCTCTCTTTTTCTTCTCTTACACTCCGTATCTTCTATCATCTTTATTACTCCCCTAATTTCTTCTCCCCCTCTCTTTCTCTCATACCTTTCCTTCGTCTCTCTCTATAGTCTTCCTCTGATCTCCTTCCGGTTTTCTTTTTCCGTCTCTGTCAGTACACACCGTTCTCTCCCTGTTACATTACATTACTCGCATTTGCAATTATCAATATGCCAGGCGCCATGAAAGCTCATTGGACATCCAATTCGGACGTGTATCGCAGGAATTAATTTACATGCAATACAAAATATATTTCCTTCTTATCTTAGACTACATATTGACGGGTTGCTGCAAAAAGTCGACAACTCCACTTTTCATAGGGTGACTTACTTTTTACTGATGCGGGAAAAATGGACATAGAGACCATATATTATTCTAAAAGTAGACGAAGTAAGCATTACATATTGCGATTTTTAACAGACCTATAGTCAATACAACACCTCCCGGCAAAAAAAACCATTTTGGCCAAAAATGGATGTCTTTTTTTGCAGCAACCCGACGATGTATTGCTGAAATTTTAAAAGACGTTTTTTCGATTGATTCAGTCTGTAAAATTTTCTCTCGGCTCTTTTTATTAATAGGCAGGAAAAATATGGTTCCGGCGCTTCATTATTAGAACTTTTAATATGGAGAACAAAAGGAATAATATTTGAAATTAATCGTCGGTTAATACATACATAACACATACACCTCTTCATAAATTTTTAAAATTTTTAACCCTTAGCCAATATACTTGTTTATAATACTTACATATGATTCACTGAATAAGTTCAGTACCAAATGGAGTTCGATAATAGATGGCAGCGCGTACATAAATGTTTATTTATTTAAGATTAATTTTCAAAATCTGCACAATGGCCAAATTACCGAGAGACATAATACTGTAACAAGCATATATAAAAAATATGATGTGGCTGCCACATGACTTTCTCCATAGTACCTGTAATATTTCTAAAAATTCCAAATAAGTTAAATGATAATAATATTTTAGCCCTGTATATACCAACGGTACTTACAGGTACCATTGTTATTGAATGCAAATATCTACACTGCATATGAATTTCAAGCGCTGATATTTATAGACTTTCATTTGTTGTAGTATAGTATTACTCCAATAAGTGGCAGGATTACCTTAACTGTATTATTTTGATATGTAATTGTTTTTTTAGCCTGTCGTCGCGTCAGCCTTTATTAAGTGCAAGGATTTATTTAATTATTATTTATTTCGTCGATGTTTGCCTTGATTTAACTTAAAATCTTCTAGGTTGGTAGTATCTTAGAATTTAAATGAAAAAGAAACTTGTAAATTTCAACTAACAAATTTAATATCCGACCGGTTTCGCCTGTTACAGCATCATCAGGTGACGAAAGCTTGGCCGAGAGTTCTATATATACTTCTCCGTATATATATATATATCATGCCAAAGGCAATGCAGTGTAAAGATTACAGAACTATAAGCCTTCTGTCACACACATCGAAGATCATCACGAGGATTCTTAATAAAAGGCTGGAGAAAAAGGCAGAAGAAATAATAGGGGAAGATCAATTCGGTTTCAGAAAAGGACGAGGAACTAGAGATGTTATAGGAGTAGTTAGAATCATATCAGGAAGGGCAATAGAATACAGTCAAGATATCTGCGCATGTTTCGTAGACTGGTATAAGGCCTTTGATAGAGTAAATTGGGTAAAGTTGATGAAGATATTAAAGGATATAGGTGTAGACTGGAAAGACAGGAGACTGATTAGGAATCTATATGAGAATCAAGTTGTAAAGGTCAGGTTTGAGAATGTGGACACCTGCGGAATAAATATCGGTAGAGTAAGACAAGGCTGCTGCCTATCGCCAACCCTATTCAATATATATGGAGAAAGTCTAATGCAAGAAGCTTTAGAAGGCACAGGGGATTTAAAAATTGGAGGAAGGATTATAAGAACAGTGAAATACGCAGATGATCAAGTACTTCTAGCAAGAAAGGAAGAGGAGCTACAAAAAATGATAAATAGACTAGTGATAACAGGTAGAAAATACGGTATGGAAATAAATACAGAAAAATCCAAGGTCATTCGAATATCGGGTAAAGAAGAGAATCTGAACATAACTATTGGGGGAAAGCCATTAGAACAAGTTTCAGAATATAAATACCTTGGAAGTATCATAACACGAGAGGCAAAATGTACGGATGAGATCAAAACTAGAATAGGAAAACAAAAGCGGCTTTCAGGAGAAAGAAACAACTACTTACAGTGAGTATAAGGGAAGATATCCGCAAGAAGTTGATAAAATGCTACGTATGGAGTATAGCATTGTATGGGGCAGAAACATGGACGCTAAGGAAAAATGACATCAAATACTTGGAAAGCTTTGAAATGTGGACTTGGAGGAGAATGCTGAAGATAAAATGGACAGATAGGATGAAAAACGATGAAGAATAGGAGAGAAGCGAATGATTATACAGACTATCAGAAAGAGGAAGGCTAACTGGGTTGGACATTACCTGAGGAGAGAGAGTATGATTAAAGACGTGTTAGAAGGAAAACTAGATGGGAAAAGGGAAAGAGGTAGGAAAAGGTTTCAGCTGATAGACGATCTGAAAGGGAAAGAGAGTTATCAAGATATAAAGAGGACAGCGGGAAATAGGAGTATATGGAGAACCAGGTTTAACCAAGAATAATCACGGACCTGTCTACGGACAGACTACCTATGATGATGATATCATGATATATAGACGTTTATTACAGAGGAGGAGGAGGATATAACATACAAGTAGTTGGTGCTTGCACTCTGCAAGCATTTCATCTGACCCTGATAAACATTAATATTTCAGAAAGATATAGCATTATTAGAAATATTTTTTAATTCAAAATATTTCACCTCTGCACTCAATTTCTATCTTTCCTTATTAAAAAATATTTGATTAAAACATTGCCTTAAATTTGGAATTTTAAGAATATTATCCTTTATCCAGTTTAAGGTACTAATTCCACACATTTTTGTCAAATTTGAAGTTATAGCACATCTTTCGTTTTTTTACAAAATCTACCGGTAAAAAAATTTCAGCTTCGTAGCATATTCGATAATACATAAACCACAAAAATATGTGTAAACGATTACGAATTTTTAGCTGTCAAATTTTTGAACTTTTTCAAAATTTTCTGTTTTTCTATGTATAATTTTCTACAAAATGATTTTAAAAACTCGAACCTACAGCATATAGTTTTCAAGTAAAAAATTATTAAACTTTAATGTTCAAATGGGGTTAAAACAACCCCTAAAAATTAACAATTTTAAAAGTTTTGATTTTTATAAAATGAACAAATCACAACAATGAAATATGTACTAGCCTCAAGTCATTTATATATTTTAGTTGCTTATGGAAAGAGAGAGGTAAAAAGATATTGAGATTCGGTTATCGGTTCAATTTGGAGTTGTTTCTGGAAGAGAGGCGATAAAATGGAACAATTAACGCACTTAAAATAAATTTTGACGTTTCTGTTGATTTTCGAAGCGACTCAAGGAACGCTCCATCGCTTATTCTGCTCATTTAGTGGGAAATAAAGTATCTATTTCTAAAGTCTCATTGTAATGGAAAATGAAAATACATTTTGAATTTAAACAACAAAAATATTTTTCAGAGAATTTTACTGTCTTAAATATAGGGAAAAAACAAGAAACCGGGAAGAATAGAGGAGAGGGAGTTATAGAAGGGCCGGCTGAATCATGGACCTGTCATAAGACAACACTAATAATGATGATGATGAAATATAAGTGCACGCGACAACCTTTTATTGATAGGATTCATCATAAGGATTACAAGAGACATTTTAAATTTGCGTTTCTTTTTAATTTATAAACGACGCTATTTCTTGTGAACCGCCTTCAAGGCGAAGAGTCGAGTTCCTTGTCGCGGATAAACACAATAACTAAAGCTGTAGATTCGGAAAAGAAATATCTCTTTCAACTTATCCACAATTTCTCAGTTGCCATTCAGAATTTCGCACTTCTTTTGAACGCCCACGCCTTCGACGCGTCACGTTTTGAGGGGCGCGTTTTCTAGAGCGAGCAACGAGCGAAGGGGAGCACTTTTTCTTCCGCTACGGGTCGATTGAATTTCCGAACAAATAGGATTCCTTCGGCGGAGCTTTAATCATTCGAAGAGAAGCTTTCAAGGTGAGGAGGATTCACAGTGCATAAAAGGCGGAAGCGGAGGGGAAGAGGAGTCTCTCGCGTGTGTTGTCGCGGGGAGTCATCAAAGTCCCTTCATTTACACTCTGCTGCTGCCTACTCGTTCAATCTCCCAAACACGTACCTCTTTCACCTCAATTCCCTTTTCTTCTAAGACTCGAAAAACCGCAGCCATTTCTTCTCATCGCATTCCTTTGAACATTGTTCGTCGTTTCCTCAAGGAAGAAAATCGCACCTCTCCATCACATAATAGAGGCGTTTTTCCGATATAAATTTTAATGACTTTTCAGAACAAACCCGCGTATTTCGTCTCTTGGTGGCAAGAGAGGGGGAAGGAAATGGGGAAGAGAGAGACGGGAGGAAAGAGAGAGTGAATGGGAGAGAGAAGAGGGAAGGAATGAGGTGCGAGAAGACTTGAGATGGAGCGAAAAGTCGCTTTTATAAAAGGTTATCGGGACTGTGACAGAGATAGATAGATAGATAATCGTCTTTATTCGGGCAAAATTTGGACCATAAGTTCCATTCTTACATTTAACCCTTCGTCAATATCATGAATATTAAAAATTATAGTATTACAATGAAGAGTATATAAAATATACAAAACAAATGTGCACATTTACCACCAAGCTCGGTAAATGTAAGTTTAAGTTTCCAGAAATACGCATTATCCGTACATTTCCCGGTAAATGTGCACTTTTACCGATGTGTCTTGGTAAATGTGGAAATACGTATGCTACACATTAATAATTAAGTTAATTTATAACAAAAATCATTGAGGGTTCGGCTCCACTGGTATATATTAAGATGAACACTTCCCAACCCAAGGGGGGACCACAGTGAACGTGAGAAGGAACCAAAAACACTTCGACTAACCTACCTACCCAACCCGGTGGGGACGAGTAAAATTTGCCATGTTGAAATTTAGTTTAGTTGTGCACATTTACCACGAAATTTACACATTTACCGGGCAACGCACATTTACCGTACTTCTAAGCTGCGACAGATGTTCGCGACGCCGCCATGTTGTGGTCTGTGTTGCGATGTTTATCCACATTTACCAGTGTCTCTAGGTAAATGTGCAAATTACCTCAATCCAATCGGTAAAAGTATGTTATACTTACATTTACCGAACTTGGTGGTAATTGTGCACATTTACCGGGAAATGTACACAGTTACCGGACTACGCACATTGACCGTGACATATATTACAAGTGATGTAGAGATGAGAGAGTAAGGGAAGAGATTGGTGGGATGGGTGGTCGAAAAATATATCCACATTCAAGAAACGAAAAGACGCATTCCAGAGACAGGAGACAAATTGGCAGGAGCTTAGGAGTTTCTATATATAGTGGCATGGAAGATAAAGGTTTGTGAGACGGAGAGAAAGAGCGTGAAATGCTCGTTTTATTAATTTCGAGGTGATTTCATAGGGCCATGATACGCGATCGTGTGAAATTTAAAATGTGACCAGCGCAAGGCTTTCTCCGTGCATAGCAGATCTAAACTGCGTGAAAGAAGTAATAGAAATCTCAAATTAAACAAGATTTTTATTTTATCTTACATTTGTTTTTTCGTTGCTGTTAGTTAGTAACGAAATAAAAGTTATCAGCTAGCGAAATTCAATGTATTGAATAAATGCAGATGGACAATCAACAAGCTATATCAGATGCAATATAATCGATGAAAAATATATAAAACAAAAGTTAAATAAAGTTATATCTTCTACAACCTGATAATAACATATATGCACATATAGGAAATATATGACGAAAACAGAAAAACGACAAGAGTAAATTTCCACTTCCGATCTATCAATTTTTAGCAAAATTTAATCAGATCCTAGCTTTTAAAAAATCTTTGATATAAAATTTCAGGCTTATCTAATGAGTAGTTTTTGGGCTAAAGCACCCACAAATTCCTATCACACCGATAAACATATACGGGCATAATCGAGAAAATACGGTTAACGCATTCCGAGGACTAAAAGGTATTTGCGTTGAAATATAGAATCCCATTTTTTCATAAAAACAGCATTTTATAATATATATGGAGAAAGTAAACATAATTACAGAGGATATAAAAAACAAATTTCGCGGATAAAAAGAGAACCTGGCATAAAAGTGGCTAATGAAGCGAATGAAATAATGCAAGGATGCTTAAGCAAAACTGTGTAATTTGGAAAGGGTTACGGTGGACCTTGGATTAAGCCGAGAGGTAGAAATTATTTGTTGTAAGGGAAAATAAGATTCGTCAATGAATCGTACGCACGGATGCATTGGACGCAGGAAAATGAGGCGGGAATAGATAGGACCGTGCAATTACAGAGGCATGTGGCATAGGGCGGCGATATATGGGGCTGAAGGATATTCACACATGGTAGAATAAGGAAGAGTAAACCGTCTCCATATAGTGGTTGTTAGGTAATTGCCCTCTGGCAAATGCGTGCAAGCCGGAATTCCTTCGCGATGATTCGTTTCGGAATTCGGGTTGTCGGGTGAGTCCTAAGTTTGATTGGAGTTTACAGAGCAGTTCTCGAGAGCGTAAAGGGATCTTCGGGACTCATTAAGTTGCGACATAAGACGCCTATCTACTGAATTTTCTCTGTTAATACTCTTCTCAAATTAATCTCCTCCCGGAGATTAATTTGAGTTACGCGGAGAGCGGATGCGTTTTCGTCGAGTGCCCTTAGTTTCGTAAACGGGATGAGACCTTCTTTATAAACGGCGCAAAAAGTAATAATAAATCACTATAAACAATGAATTTGTAATGAAAGCATTCCCAAACTACGGTCGACTTGTCACGGTATTTGTCTTTTGCAAATATTTACTTCTGCAAGTATGTATTTTGAGGTTTCGCTTATAAATACGTATATTGATTTTTACTTTTACATTTAAATGAAAATGAGAATCGCTGCTGTTTTGTTACGAATGTCTAATAGAAGGATTTAAATAAATTATGGAAAATTTTTACGAAACATTCGCCTGAACGAATGAGTAGCATAACGGAATGATTCATTTTGCGTTCTAGAAGCTCGTTTGACGTTATATAGCAGTGTTCTCAGAATTTGCAGTGCGCATTCATCATCACCGTTAAAAACCTTCATGTATAAAAGATAAACGGACGAGGTCCGATTACCTTAATCCACGAACATCGTGTCCTCCATTACGTTAAAATGGCGCACAGCAAGTTACGAAGCGTTTAGAAAAGCTAATCTCATTTTTATCTGGATGCGTTTCTTAATAGCCTCACGAATGAGACGCCCGCATTAAGAGGGGCGGCGTTTACTTCCGCGTCCGCGCCAGCGCTGGAGTGCCGTTAAAAGGTTTTAGGGTGGATGAGGATGCGGGGAGGAGACTGAGAGGAGATTTGAGGAGGAGCGAAGGAGGGGGAAATATATAGAGGCGGGGAGGGGGAGGGATTTTAACGCAAAATTGGCAATCCTTCTTCGCCCTTGCTTCCACTGGAATTTGCTATTTTTCATCGATGGAGAAGCAACGGTTCTGCCATTTCATTAGCATGTTTCTTAAGCAGTGAAGTGAAAATCAATTTAAATTGGTGAGATTCTGAACTTCTCCAGATATCATAAATAATTGAACTTTTCGAGGTCTGAAACTGAACTGAAAACCATTGGAGATAATCTACATCTACATATTACCCTGAAATTCACCAAACTGGTGCGTGGCAGGGGGTGCAACGCACCAAAGCCTACCTTAAAGTTTTTTATCGTAGGTTTGACTTTCCAGTTGTGATCTCGCATTGTCCTCGGAAAGAACTCGCCTCGATAACGCTCCGTCATACGATCGATCTGACGTATTTTATCGTCACGATCGTTTCTACTTAATTAGGTTATCTGGAGTCTAATTTGAATACTTATTCATGCTACTGTGCCTGGAGGTGCGATAAAAATCAAATAAATTTAAGCCGTATTTCCTTCCACCGTATGGAGAAAGAAAAACACGGCGATTTAGAATGGCTGGGATTTATAATCAAATAAAAACAACTAGACCAGTCGCGAGGAGTCTGAATGTTTACTAATCTAATTTACTTCATACGTAACCTTAAAATTTCTCGTTGGTTTTTGAGATGTTTAATAAAGGTAGTCCTTTATTTAGGGGCGTTTTCCAAAAGAAAAAGAGCGAACCGTATTTGGCTTGCGCTTCTTTGTCTGTTTGAACGTATTTCAATGACATTTCGATTTAGGGCTTCCTTTACATAGAAAATTTAATAAAAGTCATCAGGGTAACCTCTGCAATGGAAAGAAACAAGCACCTTATTGCTTTAACCCGTAAAATTTTCATTCGATTAGAAAATATTTTAAGAGAAATTAGAGCCATAGTGAGGAATACGTTTCTTGCTGCATGGATATTTTGACTAATTTTTCTGAAAACCTAGGCCGAAAATTTTTTGTGACACGACTGCATCGGATGGATGCGTCCATTTTTAGTGACTTAATAAGGAAAAAAATAAATACTCAAAATTTTCATCGATGAATCTACTGAAAGAAACTCGTATAAATAAGGGCACTCCTCAACCGTGCATTACCCGTAGGTCTCCAAGAAATAATAGGCTTCCTAGTTTCAAGTACATAGGAAAACGGTGAAGTCTTAGGGCTTCTTGCACCTCTTCGAAGGGGCAGAGGGTTGACCTTAATTGCCTTAATGCCTATTGAAAACACTTACAATGGACTAATTCCACATTTGCGGCGATGGTAATATTTTATATTTCCTCTTGGCCGATCTATTCCGCGTCTTGCTCTTTTGTTGGCAGGCTTCTCTTCGTTTCGAGGGAGAAGAAAGACGGAGGAGATAGGGAGGGAGATAAAGAGAGAAAGAGAGAGGGCGACGAAGGATGACAGTTGACACGACGAAGAAAGTGGGCGAGGAAAAGAATATTTTGCGACCATTATCTACGAATGAGTTTCCCAAACCATTTTACCTTTACCGTATCGAGAAAACCTCGATAGAGAAGCAGGTTTGGCATCTTCTTTGATTGATTTCCGCGGCAGAGACCGGTGTTCTCGCACATAATTTACGACGGTGCTTTGATGGACACCAATGTCCGCACTAATTTTACTCCCGTCAGATACCTAGTGACTGCTGTTACTCAAGGTCACTGAAAAACTTCTTCGGCATCGTAATGCCTGCAAGTATGTCAAACAAGCAGTGTCCTCTTGGCCTAGATGCACAAGTGAACCGCAGAGAACATCGGTACCAGCTCTTGAAAAAATGAAATTGTTCAATAATTATGCCTTTCGAGTGCCGGATTTACGCATAGGCAACATAGGCAATGCCTAGGGCACCAAATTACGAAAGGCGCCTAACACTAAGTGTGAAAACACCAAATTATGAAACATATCAAATTATGAAATGCGTCTAATCATAAAAGGCGCAGAATATCTAAGGGACACCAGAATTTGACTGCAATGGAAAAGTTTTTCAAAACTGTTTTCAGTATCGTGTATAATTTTTTATATTTTTATTATATTTTTAAAGAGAAAAAGGGGCACCGAAACAGTGCCTATGGGCGCCAACAACTAAATCCCGCTCTGTGCCTTTCCAAGAAAAATCCTATGCATATATAATTTCCCAAGTGTCTGTCCGTCCGTCCGTCTGTCCTCCTCCGTATCTCAAGAACTACTTGCTTCAGAGAAAACAATATTTTATTTCAGCAAGCAAGGAGACCCCTAAAAGACTATTTTAATTTTCATTTGCCATCTTGATACAAAATGGCGGCCGTTTAAAATATGTAAAAAATTGTATTTCGGAAACGGTACGTTGGAGAACACGTTCTGGACAATAAATATGCATCTTGATAAGAGCAATTCAGAAAAATTATTTTCAGCTTAGCGAGGGACGTAGCGCGTAGAGGCAGGACCACTAGTTATAATTAAAATTCAGTACTATTTAAACAAATGCAAGACAAAATCCCTCAAACGCTCTAAGAAGTAGAACTGAGAATTTCTCCCGCCCTTCAACCAGATCATGTTTCTGGGATTGTGATTTTAAATGCTATCGTGATGGTAGAATTTGCGATCGTTATTCTGTAGCAGGAAAGACCGTACGATATCTACCTTGGAAAGACCTTTAAAAAATACTCGCCCAATTCGTCCAAGGATATCACCAAAGAAAGAGTAGCAAAATTATTTTTCTCTACAAGATGGACAGTGGAATATTTTAAAAAGTCTGCCGTGGTAATGAGCACTCGTGATTCATTGAAAATAATGTCGGACGGTCTGTTATTCGGCTCAAGCTTGAGCTTTAGGCTAAAATACGGCTTTCTCCGCTTAAATATTCCACGGATCGCCAGCTAGGCGGCTCCTTCAACTGTTTGAACGAGAGTTAAATTATTGACTTTGCGGAAATTCGAAGGAAAAATCCACGATGAATGAATGAGGTCGACGTTTTTCGCCATCGGTGAAACTTTCCATTGTGCGATAGGAGGAAGCACTTGGAATGAATGTCATTAATAATTCCTCCTTTACTTTTTAAATTTTACTCGGCGCTTGCAACAATGAGGTAGACCGCATGCATTTTTTAAGGAGGCCAACAATACCTTCGTCGCCCGATAAAGGATTCCTGCTTTTAGATGCTATCGCGATTCTCCGGGCGAAGGGAGGCAACCGGGGATCGAAGCAGTGATCGTGATGGAAAATGATGGAGCGGAGTTCTTATGATAATTTCTTTCTCGCTCGCTTTAATACTTCCGCAAATTCAGTATGCATATGTGGGAGTAAATGCATTACGTATGTATGCGTGTGTGTACGTATATATGGACTGGCTAATAAAATCCGCATACGTTGAAAGTACCATTATTTATACGTAGTCATGGCAATAAAAGACAATTTTTGGTCTAGATTAAGAAATTATGCTCAACTATAGTGGGAGTTCAGGCATTTATTATTCATATATATTTTATTCCCTCTCAAATTTTCAGTAAAAGAAGCTTGCAATTATGGGTTGAATAGCCTTTTAGTTAGTTTCAAGTTGCAGTTTAGATTTTTCTTTGAAAACAAGTTTTCAGTAAAATAAACGATTTTGTCCACGTCCGACCGGCTAGTGTCGACATTAGCAAGGTGGAGCTGAGTAGCGTCGAAATTAGTAGGTTTCGGAAATGCTGTCATATTCGTGTGCTGCCGTATGATTCCACTCACTCCAGGTCTCTCCTCTGCTTTCCTTTTTTCCTTACTGAAAGACCGGATGGCCAAACATTCAGGGCTCACGCATTCGAGATTACGTGAGAAAAATAAAAAATAACTGAACATATAACCTGAATTCTTCACGAAACTTAAACGGACCTCGTTCTTACGATGAAAGTATTCCAAGGTGATAGTGATATCGTCCATGGGACGAAATGGAATAAGCAGCGGAGAGATAGGGAAGAAAGAAAAGGGGTGAGAGTACATATTTTGGAAACGAAAAATACGCTTTTCTTACTTCTAGCCTCATTCTATTCTACTCTTTTTACAAAACACCTTGAGTGCCCTCAACAATAGACGTAGGTTGACAGTTTTCAATAATTCGAAATTTTCGCCACGAGACGTGTTTTACAGATCAGTAAGCATGTCTCCTAACCCGCTGAAGAAACTCTGTTAGACCGTCCATGAAATGGAGTAGGGGATGGTTGGAGGAGGAGACAGGAGTGAAAATAGAGTGTTAGATGGAGGGAAAGTAGGCAAATAAGGAAAGGAAAAGAGAAGTGGGGATATGGGGAAAAAGTTGGTTGAGAGAAAAGTACCAAGAGCGAGGAGGGATAGGAAGAGAAGAGGAAATGTTGAGAGAGAAAGAGAGAGATAAAGATTGAGAGAGAGAGAGAGCTAGGAGGTGATTGGGAGAGAGATAGGGAGGAAAACAGAGGGAGAGGAGAGAGAGGAAAGGAGGGAATAGGAGAAAGAGGAAAGGAGGAGAGGAATCAAGCGGATGAAAGAAACAGTGGAGGAGGAAGCAAAAAATAAGAAACAAAGGCGGAGGGGAAATCGAGTAAATAGCAAGGAGAAATAAACGAGAGGGGAGCATGGAGAGGGAGAGAACGAGCGAGAGGCTGATGAGACAAAAAAACGATGTAGAGAGATTAAAAAAAAAACTGCTGGAGGAGGAGAGGAAAGAGTAAATCGTAGGGGGTTTGAATGGATAGAGTGAAAAGTAGAAAAAATAGGAGAGAGAGATAGAGACGGAGAGGAAGAAAGAAGATGAGGAGAAGGTATGAGGTGAGGTGAGTTGGAAGGGGGTGAAGGGGGATGGAAGGATGTCGAGAGACAGGACTTTAGCACGAGGAGGAGGATTTTGCATCCAGATTGCTACTGAATATGTTATCAGGGCGGGGCGACGTCACACCTGCACACAGAGGGCGCTGTCGCGGCCAACGGGGATGAAAAAAACAAAAGAGAAACGCGCGAGAAAGGGATATGTGGGGAGGGTGGAGGAGGAAGTAATGAAGGGATAGTGAAATGAAGCGAGGCGGTGGTTGTGGAGGGTGCTCGGAGGAGGAGTGGTAGAGGGAGAGTAGTCGGGAGGGGCTAGAGGTAAAAATCTGAGGGCGCAAACAGTCGTCCCCAAAACGAAGGCGTAGGGTCCCTCATCGGGAGGCTGAATCTCCCTCGGCGAACGTAAAGCCACCCGCAGCACCTTGCCTCATCCCTCTCCCTCCCGTCCTCGTCCCTCCCTTTCCTCTATTCCTTCCTCCTATCCTCCCTCCCTTCCCTATCCCGCTCTTCTCTCCCCTCCGTCATCCCTTCCTCCTTCCCTAGGGATAGGCAAACATCACGCACAAACATTGCTCGCGTTTCATGAAGGATTGCGCGCCGAGCGCAAGGGATTCTGGGAGTGGGAGAAGACGAGTTTTTTTTTAATATGCAGCCACCGCTTTTGAGCTGAAGTGCGTAAGGGGTTCTAAAGGCGGTATTTGTCGACGGAGATTAAAAAAAATGCACTCCAGGAATGAAAGAAAATCACGCCGCTAATTAGCAATTCAGTTGTTCTTGGATCTTGAAAGCGACGGGTATTTCGGTTGGGAACGCTTTGTTTGTTTAGGAGTAGTCCTTATATATTATTGGTCTCCAACTAATCCGAGAAATATGCGCGTATGATTGTTCTAAGCTTTCATTAAAAAAATCAGTATATCCACTTTTTTTGGCGGTGACGGAATTTAAAAATTGCGGAATTCAAACAAGTATTTTCTGGACCGTGTCTTGAATAATTTACAACTTTCTTGATTAAATAGTTCTAGAAAATTTAGTGCGCTATCCGTAAGCGTGTATTTAGTTTTTTAAAAGAATTATAACTCTTTTTCTTTTCGATTTGAATAAAGATTCAGCAGATCAAGACCAATTATTATCGTTAGTCAGGATGCAATCAGGGTTTTAGGACTGATTTATTTCCGGATGTAATTTTCAGGTAATCTTGCAACGTTAAGGACTCAGTTTGAACTTTTAAAGCAGACGTTGATCGTTTAATTCGATAAATATCGTGAATAAGATATTGATCTAAGTCGACTGTGCTTTGATATATATATATATATATATATATATATATATATATATATATATTGTGACGGGCTAGGGTTTCTCGGAGAGGAAAGGGCACAAATGAAAGTTACACGTAAAAACACAAACACCTTTAATCGCCTGGGGCGCACACTACACTCTGTAAGCTTCCACAAGAGAAGAGAGAACTGACGCGCACCCTGTTGGCTGCGCGCAAAAACAAAATAAAATGAAGAGCAAAGTCCGTTATCGGTCTGGTCTCGTTACATCCTCCCCCTTAGAATGGCATGTACGACCTCGAATGCAATTCTACAAGGTCTGCCACTGGCGGCATCTCCTAGGTGGCTGCATCCTAGTAGGTAGCGCAGGTATGTGGGAAGCCACCGATGAAGTAGAAGGCACCGATGTCCTGGAAGTCACCGATGTCCTGGAATGCACCGATGTCCTGGAAGGGAATGATGTCCTGGAAGGCGCCGATGATGTAGAAGACACCGATGGCGTGAAAGGCACCGATGTCCGGAAAGACACCGATGATGTAGAAGGCACCGATGACGCAGAAGGCACCGATGTCCTGGAAGGGAACGATGTCCTGGAAGGCGCCGATGATGTAGAAGACACCGATGGCGTAAAAGGCACCGATGTCCGGAAAGGCACCGATGATGTAGAAGGCACCGATGACGCAGAAGGCACCGATGTCCTGGAAGGGAACGATGTCCTGGAAGGCGCCAATGATGTAGAAGACACCGATGGCGTGGAAGGCACCGATGTCCGGAAAGGCACCAATGTCCGGAAAGGCACCGATGTCCGGAAAGGCACCGATGATGTAGAAGGCACCGATGACGCAGAAGGCACCGATGTCTTGGAAGGGAACGATGTCCTGGAAGGCGCCGATGATGTAGAAGACACCGATGGCGTGGGAGGCACCGATGTCCGGAAAGGCACCGATGATGTAGAAGGCACCGATGACGCAGAAGGCACCGATGTCCTGGAAGGGAACGATGTCCTGGAAGGCGCCGATGATGTAGAAGACACCGATGGCGTAAAAGGCACCGATGTCCGGAAAGGCACCGATGATGTAGAAGGCACCGATGACGCAGAAGGCACCGATGTCCTGGAAGGGAACGATGTCCTGGAAGGCGCCGATGATGTAGAAGACACCGATGACGCAGAAGGCACCGATGTCCTGGAAGCTGATGTTGCCGTGGATGGCCTCGTTTCCGCAGCGGTCGTAATATACACGGATCAGGGGCACCATGAGTGGCGACAAAGGGAGTCAGCAGTCTGCTCGCATACTCGACGGGGCGTTGGTCTGGAAGCTCCCCCTGGAGTAGAACCGCTCCCAAAGCGTAAGCGCTTGCGTCTTTTCGGAGCACATATGGCAGGTTGCTGACGTGGACGTTGCTCACAGGTACAGATGTAGCAATATCTTCTTCTCGTACAAAACCGTGGCGGCTACTGGGATCTTCCTTGAAGAACCATTCATGTCCGGGAAGATCCAGAACCATGCCAGCACTTCGGATAAAATCTATTCCAAGTAGCATCCGGCTCTCCGGATGGTCCGGAATTGCGATCAAGGTCGTGAGGATCGTACGGTTGATGACAGAAATTTCCACAGAAAAACTCCTGGCTAATACGCGATGCGTTTTTCCATCAACTAACTTCATGTCCAGGGAAGTCTCGCTGAACGGACGCCCTCGAGAAATTAATATATGATAAAGCTGTGCACCGGCTATACTTCTTTGGGAGCCAGTGTCAAGACAAGCTAGACCATCCAGTCCTAAAATCTGGACCGGGAGCATTGGTCGCGATGAACCATCATCAATAGAGAAGGTTGACTGCATAAAATTGAAGGATGAGACAATCGTACTTTCAGTTTTCATGGGAGGCGCACAGTTAGGGCAGTTGCTTCTGACGTAACCTGGGGCACCGCACCCAAAACACGTTATTTGTGGTTTTGGCGAATCAGATTTTGGGGTATGGGGTGATGATTTTACTGATTGTGCAACATCACCCTTAGTTGCCTTTGCTTTCCTGCAATCTGATTCAACGTGGCCGAAATATTTACAGTAACTACACCTCGGACGCTGTTTCTTCTCCGGTCGGTCTCTACCTTCATTACTACTGACATCCTCTAATGGTCGCAGAACCTCACGCTGTGAGTGTTCAATGTCTTTTGCACGTTGCAAAAGACTCTTGAATGAGTCGAAATCGCTAGGTGAAAGTCTTTTCCTAACTTTTCTATTCATTAACCCGTATACAATATCTAATTGCGCGCGTTCTGGCAAGATATACGGTAATTGTGACAGGAGGGCGCGAATGTGGCATACAAAAATCTCGCATGTTTCATTTTCATGTTGCTCACGTGCAAAAATCTCTCTGAAGACGAGATGAGGCCGCAATTTGCGAGAGAACGCGTCTCGAAACGCGCACACGGCACCGTCCCAGTCCGAAATATCTCTCTTTATACCCTGCCACCATGTCGCAGCAATGCCTTCCAGAAGCATTGAGACACCACGTAATGCATTTTCTTCGCTGACATTTGCGCAATCCTCAAAGGTCAAAACCGAGTCTAAGAATGCGTCAACATCAGACGAAGCACTGCCGTTAAATCGAGAAGTACATTTAGAAAAATTGCCGCTATTTGGTGTAACAAGGACGGGGCTCGTCAATTGCCTATCAAGAACAGTCATTCTTGCCGAGTCCGTAATTTGCGCAATCAGCGCCTGAAATTGTTCGTTTGATAACGTCAAGGCTGGCGGAGATTCACTCGTCCCTTCCGTGGGTGATGATTTAGATTTAGGCATGGTAGCTATTTCTAAACTAATCCACGCAGGAAACAATATCACTCAGCGGAAATACGGAAAAATTCGCTAGGCGGCAAGGCCCAAGGTCGCAGCGCGGAAAAAGCAATATGGCCGCAAAAGGAACAACCACGTGGAAGATCGCAGTTTGGCCAAAAAAGCAATATGGCCGCCAGTAAAACAATATGGCCACGCGGAAGAACACAATGCCGCAGCGCTGAAGGACAGTTAATTGTCGCAGCGCGAAAGGACAAATATTTTCGCAGCGAGCGAATAATATCACGTGGAAATAAGAAATTTACGGACACACGTATCGCACTAAATTTCACTGTAGGTGGAAGTAGGCGAAGAAGTATCGCTTCGCGGAAGGATACTTAAGAAAACCACGTGGCAGGATGTATAGCTATAGCACTAACACGTAGAAAATAAACAGCACACACTAATTATGGCCAAAAATACAAAATTGAAATTTACGGAAACACGTATGACACTAAATTTCACTGTAGGTGGAAGTAGGCAAAGAAGTATCGCTTCGCGGAAGGATACTTAAGAAAACCACGTGGCAGGATGTATAGCACTAACACGTAGAAAATAGACAGCACACACTAATTATGGCCAAAATACAAATTTGAAATTAGCGGACACATGTATCGCACTTAATTTCGCTGTATATGGCACTAAGTGAGGAGGTATCTATATACAACATGGAATTGGTTGCGCTGCTTCCGGAATCCGATGCTCAGATCTGATGAGTGTTTAAAACGCAAATATTCCTTTGCACACTTTTATCTGCTCCCGAGCCGCGAGTTGGGTGCCATTTGTGACGGGCTAGGGTTTCTCGGAGAGGAAAGGGCACAAATGAAAGTTAAACGTAATAACACAAACACCTTTAATCGCCTGGGGCGCACACTACACTCTGTAAGCTTCCACAAGAGAAGAGAGAACTGACGCGCACCCTGTTGGCTGCGCGCAAAAACAAAATAAAATGAAGAGCAAAGTCCGTTATCGGTCTGGTCTCGTTACAATATATATATATATATATATATATATATATATATATATATATCATTCATTCGTGTTCTGTCTTACGACAGGTCCTACCAATTAACTAATTAATTGGTTTTGACTAGGGAATATACATACACGGTGTGGTGGTTTCCCGTTGCCTTCCACACCGGACACACACACAGAAGGGAGGAGGGAAACCCGGTGCCGGCATTTGCCTGCTCTTGCGAAGAACACCAGGGGGGCCAACGGCTTAACGTCCCTTCCGAAGGACGGAACAGCTGAATTTGCGCGGTCTCCTCAAACCACGCAAACAGGGGGCCGGATGACCTTGAGAAAAAATCCTACTCGCGCAGGATTCGTACCCGATGACTTTCAAGCATCGGGCGAGTAGCAGCCAGCGTCCTAACCACTACACCACCGGCACCCCCTATATATATATATATATGTATATGTATATATGTATGTATATTCCCTAGTCAAAGCCAATTAATTAGTTAATTGGTAGGACCTGTCGTAAGACAGAACACAAATGAATGAATATATAGTGAAATCTCGATAAACGTGTTTGCGGGACATGAATTTTTCTACGCTATACTGAAGGTATGTTATACTGATAATACCTACTGTTTCTTTAACTATTCATATATTTTTACTTTCTCCATACCTAGTATAGGTGAAAGTATTGTTTTCACAAAAAAAACATCGATTTCGAGATTTCAACGGAAATACACGTTTTGAGGAGCCCTGAACAAGTTTTTGTCTATTTTCTCGATGATATGTTTGTGTGTATAGGAGTTTTTTGTGCGCTATATCTCAAAAACTATTAATCAGATCAACGCGACATTTTGCATTTGACAATTTAATTAAAAAGTTGATTATTTTTTAGTTAAAATCGGTCAACCCAAAGAGACACTTTACTCTTGGTCTCTTTTTTGTTTTTATCGATTTTCTCCATTAAAACTTCACAATTTATAATAACAGTAAATTTAAACATTGCAGATAATGTTATTCTGTACAACGCTCGTTTGAAACTATTTTTTCCAGAATGCATCTTTTAGGAATTGATTTGATTTATTCGGCTTTTGTCAGATATCTTCTTTAGATTTTATTATAAGCAGTTTTTAAATAACAATTATAGATAATAATATTCTCTACGACTTTTGTTTGAAACAAATTTTCGTAAAACCTGTAATTTCGGAGATAATTATTTTAATCGTAACTTACCAGAGTACACGGACGCCACCTTTAGGGAATTACTGAAACAACATATTTAATAAAAAAAAAACTTGCGATGAAAGTAATTACGATCGACTTATTAGACAAAGTAATATATTAGCTTTATATTCCATTTGCGAATAGCTGTTTCATACATAGATAGGATATAGGATATACAGGGTGTCCCGCAACGAGAGGTCGATACTTCACCTACGTATAGGGGAAGTCATTACCAGTCGAAAATAAAGAGCAATAATATTGCCTATTCTCAATAATAAAGGAGTAATGGGCATTTGAAGTTGATGGAAATAAGAAGAAAAGCAACCATTGGTAACACTGCTAAGTATACAGGTCGTTCGATAGTAGGTAGAAAGAGGAAAAGCAACAACTGGCGCCCCTGCTGAGCACACAGGTCGACAAGGGTTGGTTCAATAGTACCTAGTTCGCTTGATAAACTGCGTAGCTAATTTTCTTGATATACTGCATAGCTAGAGTTTCACTAGTGTGACTCATGGTGATTGTTGTTTTTTTTTAAAATGTCCGTGTACACTAATGAAGAGTATGCCGATATTCATTTTGTTTGTGGATTCTGCGATGGGAATGCGGCAGCAGCTGTCCGAGAATACGAGATCGCGATTCCCAAATCGCCGAACACCTGATTGGCGAGTGTTTTCTCGCGTGAACATGTATTTACGAGGAAAAGGTGCATTTTCGAAGCCAAAGACAGCGTCCCAAACAGCAAACATTGGACGAGGAAGAGGTCATACTAGATATGGTGAACAATAGTCCAGCCACCAGTGTTCGTAGAATATCCGAACGGATCCACGTGCCAGGAATGAGCGTATGGAGAACTCTTAGCCGTCACGGTTATCATCCATTTCACCATCAGGATATGCAAGCTCTTCAGCCTGAAGATTATCCTGCACGTATGGAATTCTGCAACTGCATTGTTCAAAATGATCAGCTGATTCCACGAATTTTGTTTACTGACAAGGCAATGTTCACAAGGGATGGAATAACAAACCGTAGAGATTCCCATTCATGGGCATTGGAGAATCCGAATGAAACAAACGAGACTCATTTTCAACACAGATTTTCTGTAAACATTTGGTGCGGGATTATTGACGATAGACTTATTGGATCGTTCGTGTTGGAACATCGTTTAACTGCAGAGAGATATCTAAACTTCCTTGAATACCGCCTACCAGAACTTCTGTAAGAGGTGCCACTTGAGGTTAGACGAGGTATGGGGTTTCGGCATGACGGTGCACCAGCACACTTGGCAAAATGTGTAAGACTATTTTAAAACCAGCGGTTTGAAGGTCGCTGGATCGGCCGGGGAGGGCCACATGCTTGACCACCAAGATCGCCAGATTTGACCGCTTTAGATTATTACTTATGGGGCCACATGAAAAGCCTTGTTTATGAAACGAAAGTGAAAAATGTAGAAGAACTGTCAGACCGCATCAACGATGCTGCAGCGCAGAACAAAATGGATGGTGTTATGCTTCTTAAAGCAACAAGTTCAGTAGTAGGGAAAAGCGGGTTCTGGCACAGTCCGCCATCTTGGATTGCAGCCGCCATCTTGGATTTATGACGTCACATCCGGTCACGTGACCAACCTGTGGCGCCACCACTCGGAGAAAGTTGGAACTAAGAACAAGTGCCGTTCGAAAAGCAATGTTGTCAAGTGAGTTTCGATATATCGAACAGATCGGTGTTGCCAAAAACAAATGAATCGTACATGCGCCCTCGAGCCGAAAATTTGAAAAGTGTAAATTTAAACGGATGCGTACAATTGAATTGGGTGGGAGCATTGTGGTTGAAAATATTTAACGAATGAAATAAGAAATGAGCAACTTTTTTATATCGAGGCTGCAGGCCCAAGGTTTGAATCACTGTTCGGACACTTTGAGATAAATTAACACGAAAAGGTGTGACAGAAATAGGAGTGAAATAAAAACATTGGTATAGGTTAACTCAAGTATTTATTGACATTTGTTTACAATTTTCAATCACATTCTGTTCTTTTAAATAATGGACACCCTCTCGTAAATTTGTCGTGCTCTTCTTTAGGATCGTCACGTTTTTCCCATGAATATATGCTCACACCACATTTACAGCATACGGTGACGTCCTCATAACCAGTAAAAATAAATCCTATATTAGCCATTTTGGTAATATTTAAAAATACCCTTTAATTGGGAAAATCGTTAAACGTTATAAATCTATCATGTTCCCTATCTAAATTAACATTGCTCTGAAACCATTTCCTTAGTGATTCACAATTGTTCGTTGCACAAATGACTTCACCATTTTTATGTTGAGGTAACATGCAATATCTACCCATTGAAGGTAGTTGTTTAATCGAGGGGCATCCGAAAACTTGTAGATCGATGACTCGGTCTCCCAAAAGTGAGGAAAGGAATTTCACTTTTTGTAATCCCTTTACAAAGATTAAATTATAGTTTGAAATGTATTTGTTTAAAACTCGTTGGAAATCCTCATGATGAACTTCCCCATCATCTAATGCAATTCTGTGATGATTATGAGCTAACCAAGTGTTTTCTCGTTTAAACGACAAATCCTTTGGGCAGTCAAAAACCCACGATTGAGAGCAATTGCGATCGGTATCACAAATTGCGAGTTCTCTGACTACGAATTGATTACCGCTATTGAGATACGCTTGAAAATCCACTATACATTTACTCAATCGGAGGACTTTTAATGGAATACGGTTTACGGGAGTTTTACTTCCATCGCCAGGGACCGACTCCATAATTCACTCTCACGGTTTGCGAGGTAATTAAACCCAACGCCAGGGACCAAATCGATCACATACACACACAGAGATGAGCAGTTTACACGGTTTTAACCCGATGCCAGTGACTGTCACCTCTTTCACATTCATCCGATAATTTTATCAGATAGCGAGCAATGTAAGGGAATTTCAAGTCTCAAACGTTCGTAGTCGAGTTTGCTCCCCTCAGGCTTTTCCAAGTTATCGACGTTTTCGATACCGATTACACCTGACACTTCAATAAACTGTTCGTAAAAATAGTCTACGTTTATCCGTTCGTTGTCTAGATTGTCAAAAGCCAGTGCTATACATTTCACACATAGTAACAAATTATTCCATTCCTCAGCATTCAAGGTCACCGAGCATTGATCACCTTTAATGAGCACATGTTTTTTTCCAAAATAATTCACTAAACTCGCGGGAGATTTGAGCGGAATATTTTTTTGTCCCAAATTAAAATAATCAGATATTAATTTCTCTTGAGTAACAAATTCACACCAATCGGTATAGTTTAGTTCAACCGATCCCTTGTTCACTTGAGTTAACTGTACGATCACTTCACAGAATCTCTCGGGATCGAAACCGATGCTGACAATTCTTGTTTTAGCAGAGTTCAAGAAAAGCACAGTTTCTAGTAGCAACTGGGTGGCATCACACACTTTCTTCTTCTTCTTCTGCACAGTTTTCGGCTGTCTGTTAGATTTTGAAGTGGGTGATGTTTGCAGACTTGATGGAGGTGAGGGTCGCTTCTCGGGGGTTTCCAGACCGGATGGTGGTGGCCGTGAAGATACACGTCTGCGTTTAGGAAGGGTGGGAGACTCTGCACTTGCTGGTTTCTGCATGACAACTGATGATAACTAGGTTGAATGCCAGGATATATGCTTTAGGAGGAGGCGGAAGGGAGTGAGGAGGTGGAACATTCGACATTGGTCGAACAAGGATCTACGTCGATCTTCAAGGTTAGGAATTTCAGCCAATGAGATAAGCAGTACGCATTTCTTAATGCGCAGTCACTTTTGCGTAAGCGGTGGCACGGATTCAAGCAGGAAATGGAGGGGAAGGAAAGGTCATCCGGTGAAGGGCAATCTAAATCTTTCCTCATGCTTATGAAAGTGCGTCCGGTGAGGTCAGAGAGGAAGCTACATTTTTCCTCGTCGAAGACGTAGAGGGCGGTGGCGTCCTTGATGATAGTTTCCAGGCAGGAGAGCAGCTCGGTGTAGGGAATGAATCCGTTTGCGAACGATGTCTCGTTACACAGGAGAACGTTGCTCGATTTCACCTTTCTGCCTCCACCGATCCATTTGTTCGGACTTTGGAAGCTGCACCAAAAGACTCTCTCGGAATCCACCTCCACCGCAGCCAATTCTTTCACTCTTCGGTCCGAGCCCCACTCGAAGTCGATGATGAGCCGCATCTTGACAGTTTCGAGTCAGAATCTCGAATGATGACTATCGCGGGTAGCGGTGCTATTTATTCTCGAACAGCAACTCTGCGACCGAGGATGGCAACGTCTTCCTTTCCTGGTGCTCCCAAACTCTAGGTAAAAGAGTTGAGCGACTCGGCAGTCGTTGAATTGTGGGAGGGAAAATAGGTTGAGGTATTGGGTGAGGGTTTTACCAGTGGACTTGTAGAGTGCATAGAGACAACAGAATTCCCCGCAAACGTCCGAACGAAAGCTCTGAAGTTGAACTGAATTTCGAGCGAGAGAGAACGGTTCTAGAAATTTTGATATCGAATGGACGAGTGGTGGATAACCATACGAATCGAAATATTCTGCCTTTTGCTTATTTAAAATGTGCACCGCAATCCAATGGCTTCCCGGTCGAGTAGAAGCGTCTAAATTTATCACGTAGATTCCAGGCGAGGGTGAGGGTAAACTATCTGAAGGAAACACCCCACGAAACACTTTTCTCGTGCGTAGATCGCGACTAAGTAAGTTGTATATATCTAACGTGTTCATCGCTTATGCAAAATTCGTGATGATGTTTCGACTTTTATCTAGTTCCAAAGAGGCGTCGTATTCCGCGTAAACGATGCACGTTATGGTTTTTTCGAGCGGGTTTTCGAAGCCAGCTTCGATTCTCACGGTACCCTTATCCATCAAACCGACATATTCTTCGTTACCCGAACCGTCAGGTGTTAGATCGAAAGCTAAAATGAAATATCCATGTGCGAACATGTCCAAGGTTATTTGATTACCTTTATCACCGTGATGCACGCCGATTCCCGAAAACATAGAACGGTATGCTTGCGTCCAGCATTTTTGATTGGTGAAATTTGTGGAAATGCCTTGCGGTGGCATTCGCTCACCGTTGACGATGAGAAAGAAACTAGACAAAGAATAATGAGAGAACGCGAACGGATTTTTGTCCCTCCTTCCAACGTACGCATCGTTATCGACCATGCTGAAAACTATTTTGTTCGGAAGCTGTCCTGTTATGACGTTATCTACAGAAATCGTTTGATTTCCTCGAGGGACGGTGAACGTCTTAACTTCCACTCGCTTGAAAGGATATATCGCGTTGCTTTGCTCCAACGCTCTGGAATGAGCCAACAAAATTGAGGGGTTTATATCGTTATGCTCGACGTATAAAGTAGCATCGAGAATTTTCAGCACGGAAGTACCCGCAGCATTCTCCTTGATGTAGAAACTCGGTTTTGCGAGCGTTAATTTTACACCTACGTCGACTCCATTAATTAAGAGACGCTCTTGGTTAAATACGTCGACATGCAATTTACCATAGAGCTCCACGACCCTACTGTTAGCAAATTTAGCTTTTCTCGTAACAAATCCTACATTTGCGTCATCTTGTTTATTGATATCCTCACCGCTATCGAGCAACCACCCATCGCAAGCCAAATGAGTCTTCGCCGCATCTGCACCATAACTAAGGAGATTTTCTAAAGTGCTACGATAGTGATAATTACCTTCCGAGGATGCAGCTTGCTTTCCGTTTAAATAGACGCTGCATTGCTCGATCATCGAATGCAAGACATTATTCACTACCCCGGGTTGTATTTTGTCCTCTGGCCCATAGTCTGATCCATCAGCTTTGACAAATTTCACCCTGATTTGTAAATAAAAACTGTTCAAATTTTTGTACGATTCACCCAAATCTTTCACTACGAATTCGATGGTCGATTGATTGTCTAAGGAAGAGATCGGTTTGTACGGAATGAGGCGCTTGCCTAAAATATTCGTTTGCAAAGCTGGCCGACTAAATATGTCGAGCGAGGATAGCATGTGTTCCATCTCGGTTATGAAGAAAATATGTCCGTATTGACGCGACGTCTCTTTCTCCTCGAATGAAGTTTTTTTCGTTTGATGTTCCTTTTTATTAACTTTGGTCTTTTACTTATGCGTAAACCCGATCCACTCATCTTTTTAATTTTTTCTTCCGCCTTTCTCTTCAAATTCGCTCCAGCCTCACCCAATCGATTACGCAATATTTCCTTAATTGGCCTCGTTCCCAAATCCGAGAGAATTCCGAACCCCGTACTGGCCGCCTCCTTACCTACCGCTTTAAGACCGCTTTGTATAAGTGGTTTAGCGAAACGAAAAAGACCCGCGAGAAAGCTTCCTAATCCTCTACCTCTCTGCACACGATAACTGGCGCGGTAGACGGGACCTATTTCTCCTCCGCATTGATTGACGTAATACGTCGTATATCGATCCACATCCTTTAACATCTCGAACGATAATGATTGCTTTTTTTGTTATTGCAACACTTTTATAAAGTGTAAAACTAAAAGAGAAGGTGTAGCTCCACCGAAGAAAGGATATGGATTGCCATCTTTTCCTGTGAGTAGTATTTCGACGTTCTCGATTTCTTTTTTCTCTACGGGAAAGTAGTAAACTGGATTGAAAAAATGGTGTCTTTCTTCGTTTACGCTGACAATTCGCAAACATCTGCTGAGAGAATCACCAACCAATTGCGGCTTGATTAAATCCGTATAAACGAAAATATATCGCGTGTCAGTACTGCGTGCGATGTCCCGCTTTTTCCTATATTCTCCTCCTTTGGTGATATCTATCGAATAATTTGGATTTTCAAATATGACATAGTTTATTTTCTCCATCATTTCTCTTACACCGACTTTCGCTTCGCTACCCAAAAAATCCTTTTTTTCACGGACCTCATATAATACTCGCAAAAATTCCTCCAGAGACCTGTAAGATCCTGGGGGAAAATCCACACCCAAACCATTCGGTAATATTTCGACGTGGAAACTTACAAGTTTATCCATAGCTTTTATCATCCTTTCACCGAAATCGATTTCGCCCGATTTCTTCGGTTCTAAAACCGAAGATATTAATTCATCAGCAGACTCGTAAGTGCCAGGAGGTGATCTAATCGGTGAATTCTCTGGTATTTCGATGCGTACATTAGCAAATTTTTCTAAATTTTTCACATCTTCAGGTATGTCGACGCATTTGTAGAGAAAATATACGAGTTGCAAAAAAATATCGTCAAAACGAGCATTCAAATCTTGGGAATTCATACTGATGATATATTGCAACAAAGATTCGTATTTTCCCGCAGGAGGTGCAATAAGCAATGAATCTGGTGGAATTTCAACATAGACGCCTATTAATTTATCCATCTCCTTAATCACCTTCGTTCCTAAAGACCACCTTGCATTTAATTCAACATTCATCATTGATTTCGATTCTAAGACTAAATCCAATAACTTATCCGAGTCATTTTCATCACATTTCAGCAAATTTCTTTTCTCATCAGCCGATAGCGATCGTAACATATCCTCTAACGAGTTGTAAGTTCCGGGATGGATCGTAACTGGTAAATCACCGGGAATCTCAATATGAACTTTATCTTTAGGACAAGTCATATGTTCCTTCAATACATCCAAAGCGCGTTTTCTTTTCTCAGTAGGTAACGAGTCTAGCATATGTTTCATAGATTTATAAGTTCCTGGAGCTATCGTGATCGGTGTACTATCATCCATTTCGATATTGACCTGTCGTCTATCCCTATTCATTTCCTCCCTGTGGATCCTGTTATCACGAATCCTTGGATGCGAAAATTCGGCCAAACCCACTCTCCATTCTCCGTTTCCTAAATCCACTCGTTGAGATAATTTCGTCCAAAAATGAGCAATTGTATTATCTTCGAAATACTCGCGAGAGCTATCGCTAAGGAGGGTGAGATAGAACTCGTTCATTTTAAACGTTTTACCGTCGAAGCCTTAATCCAAGTATTAAAGGAATCCGAATATCCTTTCCACTTGACGAAATATTCGAGACTGCGACCTTTTCCTCTACGCCTCAATATTTTATCTATTTTAAACTCGGTGGCGTCGGATACGATTGTTCTCTTTAGTTCTGGTTCGTAAAAGTATCCTTCGATAGTCTCTCCGTTCATATCTTCCAACTCGTACGTAGGAACAATGTTCCCCGTAACGATAGATTTAATTTTAAAAACTTCGGTCGTATAGTTTGGCGTATATCCTTTAGCGAACGGCATTCTCTCTTTGCTGATTCTTACGTAATCTCCCGCGGTAAATCTCGGCTTTCTCTTTTTTTTCCCCTCTCCGAGACGTGTCTCGACCAGTCTTTTCCCCACCTCGAATGCATTTGAGTCGTTTACTCGGGAAGGAGCTATTCCGATGGTAGAATGAACGCCATCGTTATATCCCTTCATAAGTTTCGGTAAGACGCTCACAAAATCGTAAGTGGAATATTTGGTGAAATATTTGTACATTTTAGTCTTGAGGGTTCTATTAAATCTTTCCACAACCGAAGCTTTAACATCCGGATTGTGTGTGTAATAAAACTTTATATTTTCCCTTGTTAGAAATTCTTGAAATTTTCTATTCTTGAATTCGGTACCCTTATCGCTTTGCAATTTTAACGGTTTTCTACCGCTCTGCTTAAATATTAACCTGAATGCCTCCACGATGTCTTCCCCAGTTTTACTTTTTAGTGGAAGTGCCCACGCATATTTAGAGAACAAATCGATTACGGTCAAAATATATACATATCCCTTATTGTATTTTTTCAAATTTCGCATATCGTTCAAATCGCATTGCCACGTTTCGTCAATGTACGAAACGTCGTAAAAGTTTCTTTGAAAACGTTTTCGTAACGGTCTATGCAACGTATACGCATCCTGCGAATCCAGCCAATTTTGAACTTTACTTTTCGATATCTTTTTATTCAAAGCTTTCCACAATTTATCCGCAGTGGAAAAACCCGCAGGATTTGCAGGATCACCGTAAATACTTTCGATTACTTTATCGGGGTCCACGGCGTCTTTGGTTTTCGAACCCGAGATCCCCGACGCGGTAAGCTTCTTCCCCGCTTTGATGTTATTTTTTCGCTTAACGCCTCTGCGCGGTTTAATCTCTCCATCATACCTTCCCATGATTTATCTAACGCAACACTATCTAATTTTATGCGCTTAGTTAGAGATTCCAAGGTCTTACCGGGGGGTCTCTTCACCGCCTGCCTCCTAACTCTTTTTTCTTTCACGATCGGAATACTAATGGGCTTTCTCTCCTCTGCCGCAACGCTTAAATAAGTATCCAACGCACGTTTGTATAGGTGCCATTTATCTACATCGCTCAGATCTTTCCTGTTTAAGACCTTTTGCATTTCTTCGTCTAATTTAGATATTCGTGCTTTTGATCGTTCTCTGTCGAGAACTTCTGGGTCGATGAGTAACATCTTTTTGAGACTCATTTGTTTATCAGACTGCCTATAATTCCGCTGAGAATGGAACCGATGAGCATTGGAAGGAAACCACCTTTCTGAATCAATAATGTCCGCTTCTGTTTCAAGGACCCTTTCTTATCGCCGAGCGCTCTTAGCGTTTTACAATGCTTCCTTAGATTTTTCTTTAAGGCAGGGCTTATTTTATGATTCCCGTTCAAAGTGTTCAAGCAGCACTCGCACAAGACTTTGATTACCTCTTCGTCTACGTTTTTCAAAATCGCGTTACGCAATTTAGGTTTGGCGTTTTTCAAGACGTGTAGCAAATGCTTGTTAGATCTCAACCTTTTCATCATCGATCAGATGTGATGGCGCATATACGGTGGTAATCTCATCTGGGAATATACATGTACTGAATCTCAAACGATCGTCCGTCTCTTGTGAAAGATCTAGGACCAAATAACTGTACGGTTCTGATGTCACCTCCTTATATATCCTCACCAACTCGGACGATTGCTCCGGATACACCTGCCTCGCTAAATGACCAAACTGAAGTCTATCGCGAGGGTTGCGAAAAGCGACGATGTACTTGGAATTTAGAGATATGTTTCTCGATTGAGGACTCTGATAGAACACGTTTTGAGTTATGAGTATTACAGAGATACTACTATGGTGTGAACCTCTCGTGAATAATTCGCAAACTTGCTTAGTATATGCTTCATGCATCAAATCATCGATGACATATAGAGTCGGTATTCTTTTCGGGTTATCGAAAGAAGGAATTTGATTTTCAAACTCTATTCCCTCAATATCAGGCTCACTACCGGGGCTGCAGCACCAAATTATACGATCTATATCACCTTCTACCAAATGTTGTAAATTTTCTAAAAACCTCAACACAAATGTTGTTTTTCCACAACAACTAGGACCGGCACAAATACAGGTAAATGGATGTTTCCACCTCAACGACATAACCCTAACTGAGCAAATTTCCCGAAATTGTAGCTTTTATTCAAGTGTCGCCTTCAGATTCAAAGGCTTCATCCCACGTCCTCTTTAAATTTGGAATTTTGAGACAAATGAGATCAATTCACGCAAATCGCATTATATACAGTAGATGAAAATGAACTTCTATGTACAAATGTACTTACCCATAATCTCAATTGTGGAACCTCAATTGTGATAATGAATAATTGCCAATTTTATTGAAGTAACTCGTTATTAGAGGAGTCAAAACCTCTTCCACCTCTTTTTGTTTCATTTAAACTCTCAACTTGTATAAAATTTTTCACACTCTGACATTTCTCAAATATAATTTGACATATTTTCATGCCTTTAGTTATATAAAAGTCAATGTCACTGTTATTATAAAGTAGCACCTTAATTTCCCCTCTATAATCGGGATCAATCACTCCCGCACCAACTTCCACTCCATGCTTCAAACTCAATCCTGATTTTGACGCCAACCTCCCATATGTCTCATCCGGTATCTCAATCACAAGTCCCGTATCAATCAACTTTCTACTCCTCCCCTCTATCACGCACTCCATTACACTCCTTATGTCGTATCCTGCAGCCATTTCGTACGCCTTCTCAGGCAGCTGAGCCTCGGCGTCAACTTTAACCACGTTTACGTTCATGATCTGTAAAATTATGAGATTACACATGAAATTATGAAAAAAAACTAAGAAAGTAAGCTAAGCAGTCGCTACTTATTACCTCTTTAAAGCTTATAAATGTCTAGTAACGCTTGGCCGGTTTATAACTCATTTAGGACTACTTATTTCGGTGATTTGGTGATCGCCGGGTTACTCCCTTGACTTTAACCAATGGTTTTCCATAGATCCAGTTTTTGTGGTCAAGTAAAATTCTTCTTTTTTGTCTATATATTACCAATCTAAAATATTCTATTACTACATTTAGACTCATTTTAGTGAGCAAATCTAAATCGAAATCGTACAACCAATTTAAAATTATATAAACGTCAGCATTGGATTCTACCCTACAGTCTTTTAGGCGATCGATCCAGAGTTTGTGAGTACGATGGTCGTGAGCATCGTATAAATAAATATCTTTAGGCCAATCTTTTCCAATTTTAAGCAAAGCCATCTTACCTTTGTTGAAGCGAAATATTTTTCCAGAACTTTCAAAATCAAGTTCCTCTTCTTCTCGGCCCTCGGATGTACTCGTAAGCACGTCTGAATCGTAAATAAAATTAAATCATTTTTAATTTCGATTGAATCAATAATAAGCGAAATATAAGTATTAAAATTTCCGCCTGAAATCAGTCAGTGTGATATGTAGTGAAAATATGAAACTAGCATTAAAAACTACGGAGCAGGAGGACGCCCAAAGAACCGTTTTAATGGTATAATAATGGCTTGATCAGAAAAAAATGAATTGCCCCTGGAAGGTTTGGATATCCGCAATACCATAACCATAACCATCGCTATAGTACAAATTACATATAGACATTGAAATATTTATCCTCTATTTTTCAATATAGTATTTTCCAGAAAATGCTACACTATAGTCTCGGTGAAGCGTTTCTTGAAAGAATCGTCTTCACGTTGATTGATAAGTCACCAATAATTGGCGACTTGACTAAATATTAAGGAGTTTTTCTAAAATATCTCGAAATCTTTCAACTTTTTAAATAAGCTATTTCTTTTATTGGAAGCGCAATTGTAATATGAACAAACTTTGCATTTACACCATTCCAATATCTCTTCAAATAACGGAGATATTAACAAAATTGTTCGAAAATTTCGGATTTTGCCAAAAATCTCGAAAACGGTGGGTCCTACGATGAAAATAACCCGAAAAAAACGCCCTCCTACTGAACCGTTCTAAAGGTATAATGGTCCTAATTAGGAAAAACCAAAATTTGCCCCTGAAGGTTTACTTACCTGCAATACAATCGCGATGTTTTTTACGCGTCTTGTCTTCTGCGTCTGTGACCTCGTTTCTCAAGTATTAGACAGAGTTAACATGCACGTACAAAATGGCGATCCTGCATAGCGGGCGGGGTTAACATGCTCCTCCTACAAAATGGTGGGGCGGATTTACTAGGTTATGATAGGGCGGGGGATGGGTGGAGCTAAGAAGTCAGAGGAGTACCTCTTTAAAGCTTATAACCGCCGTGTAATATTCAAGCATTACAGGACCTCTTTTGGGGTATTTTTCCGGCGGATTTTGATGAGATTCGACTATATGTACCATTATTTAAGGTTTTTCAAATAATATGAATTTAAACCGAATCCGTTAATTTTTAATGGGGTTTCCATATGAAACATCCCATTAGAATATTTTGGTAAGTGTCGCAGAGACAATCTGTGCGACTAGTATTCTTCGATTTATCGTTAACATTATAATTATTTCAACTTACCAGAATCAAAAAAGCTGCCGTATTCTTTAACGTTTCGACGTTGACCTCTCGGGGAAACGGCTCTTGAAATCAGCGTGCTGACGTTGGTCGTGGAATGTTGAACAATAACCGATGACTTCTCGTATTCTCTGCACCGTATTTATAGTGGTGTAAGGTCTATACATCGCAATAAGACGTCGCCTTCCTACCCCAACACCTCAGCATTTAAGGTAGGTCATACGTGGTGAAATGCTACCCACATACACATGCGCTTTAGGCGGGTCATCCGCCACTCATAATCTCTTTAGGTGTGTCATACGTGCTATGGCATGTAGATTTTTTTTAACCTACTTTCCCTACACAACACCCAAGCGATTGAGGCAGGTCGTACGTGGTACGATAAATATATTATTCACGTACTTCCTCCCCTCACACTTACGCGCTTTAATTGTGTCATGCGGGCTATGGTAGATAAATTATTCTTAACCTGCTTTCTGTCCCTCCACTCCTAGTCGCTTGAAGCAGGTCAAGCGACTTTATCAAGGTATGTAGGTTATTCGCCTCTTCCTGTATCGTATACACTAACAATTTCAGTATATAAGCAGCGCGATAATCGTAGAAAATTACTCCTCTTCGACTACGAGTAAGAGCACCAACAGCTGTAGATATTCGGTAAGCATAACATTCATTTCTTTTATATTTTTTTAATCACTTCTCCCTCTGAGAAAGCTTTGACTTTATTCTCGCGGATGGTCTATTTTCTTTAGAACACTTTCAACTCCGCAACCACCACCATTACCGTCACCGTCTCCGCCACCGTCTACGCCACCGTCTCCGCTGCCTAGGCTACAACAGATATTGAGTAAGCATAGTATTCATTTATTTATAACTTTTTAATCACTTCTCACTCTGAGAAAGCTTTGACATTATGCTCATGAATGGTCTCTTTTTTAGACTAATCCTCATAACCTTCACCGTCTCTACTACTGCCGCCGCCACTCTCCGAATATTACAGTGAGTCGTTATATTTGTCTAAATTATGTCTAGCTTGAATGGAAAAAGAATTATATGTATTTCGCTTTAAAGATAAATGTCTTCAGAGTTTACGTAAGTGCTTAAAGTTCATTAGGCTCTGTTGATATTAAAAAACTAATTGACTCATCAAACTTTTTCCTTTTTAGATGGAAGCAATTGCAACGAAACTTCTAATGAAAAATGAAACAATCACATTTATAAAAAAAGAAACATTAGAAGAGGATATCGTATATAACATAGAAGAATTTCAGAAAATAAAAACTAAATATGGGGAGGCGTTGGTGGCAGTAATAACATCAGATAAAGACTGGGATTTTAAAAAAAAGATTTTCCTACCTAACAAATACAACATTTTAACTCATGATGAAATACAATTTTATAACAATTCTAATGTTAAAAGAAATTTAATTCTAAAAGTAATTAAAAATGAACTCGTTATTAACATGTCTCAATAAAATTACTCAACCCTTTCAATGTTGTTTCATTTTCATTAATTTCAAATCACCCCATACCTGTTACCAATCGGAAAAATTTTAACTCGATTAAATACCACCACCTCGGAAACTCAACGAATAAAGAAAATTCCCATCGAAAAGATATAACGATATATGCGACGAAGAGATATAAGAATATATTTTGGAAAGGAGAAATTCAGTTTGTTAAAAAAGATGTTTAATAATAAATGTTGTGTAATAAAATAATATAAATAAATATTTGTTAGAATCACTAACGAAATGGTTTCAGAGCAATGTTAATTTAGATAGGGATCATGATAGATTTATAACGTTTAAAGATTTTCCCAAAAAAAAGATATTTTTAAATATTACCAAAATGGCTAATATAGGATTTATTTTTACTGGTTATGAGGACGTCACCGTATGCTGTAAATGTGTTGTGAGCATATATTCATGGGAAAAAGGTGACGATCCTAAAGAAGAGCACGACAAATTTACGAGAGGGTGTCCATTATTTAAAAGAACAGAATGTGATTGAAAATTGTAAACAAATGTCAATAAATACTTGAGTTAACCTATACCAATGTTTTTATTTCACTCCTATTTCTGTCACACCTTTTCGTGTTAATTTATCTCAAAGTGTCCGAACAGTGATTCAAACCTTGGGCCTGCAGCCTCGATATAAAAAAAGTTGCTCATTTCTTATTTCATTCGTTAAATATTTTCAACCACAATGCTCCCACCCAATTCAATTGTACGCATCCGTTTAAATTTACACTTTTCAAATTTTCGGCTCGAGGGCGCATGTGCGATTCATTTGTTTTTGGCAACACCGATCTGTTCGATATATCGAAACTCACTTGACAACATTGCTTTTCGAACGGCACTTGTTCTTAGTTCCAACTTTCTCCGAGTGGTGGCGCCACAGGTTGGTCACGTGACCGGATGTGACGTCATAAATCCAAGATGGCGGCTGCAATCCAAGATGGCGGACTGTGCCAGAACCCGCTTTTCCCTACTACTAAGTTCTCTTTTAAAGAGAGCAAGAACCTGCCTAAGAGGTGATGGTGGCCACTTTGAGCAGTTATTGTAAAAAGTAATTCCTTGAATAAACATTGTAAAACAACAAACTTGCTTTTTTTCTATTTCCGTCAACAACTTCATGTCCATTATTCCTTTATTATTGAGAATACGCAAAACGATTACTCTTTATTTTCGACTTGTAATGACTTCCCCTATACATAGGTGAAGTATCGACCTCGCGTTGCGGGACACCCTGTGTATAGGATATATCATATAAAACCTAAGTTACTTCTAAAAGTGCTACAAAGCTGAAAATTGGCATGAATATAGGTCATTGGTACCTCTGAAATAATCTGAAATTTCAGAAAATGTTATATTTAAGGGGTGTTTTTGACCCCAATGTCCAATTTTAAACACCCATAAGAAAAGCACTGAAAACGGTGCAGGGATATATAAAATTGCCTTTTTAAATTATTTAAAATTAAGATACAGAGTCGAATAATGCACCATACTATGGAATAAAAAATGATGTTTATTCTTCTTGAAGACAAAATTCAAATCCATGCTGAATTTGCGTAAAAAGTTGATTTTAATCATAAAATTGTGAGAAGTTTTTCGGTTTTCAACAATGAAAAATATTAACTGCCATAGCAACGATCCCAACTATGCCTTTCAATGGGAATGGGTTATCCATAATTAAAGAGCATCGATTTAATGTTTAGATTGCGTTATAATCCATTTGATTTCAGCCTTCAAGGTATACATATGATGACTTGATAATTTTAAATTAGTTTTTATCCGGGTACGTACTAAAAGGCACGGATGATGATCATCCTAACAAAAAAAATATCCTAATTTTTACATAAATTTTAGCGTAACATATTGTTTTAATGATGATTATAGTTATTGCTGAAACAGGACAATCTAAGCCATGAAACCTGAAATTCGAAAACTTGGACGCGAGCCGATTGCCAGAGGATTTAAAAATTCCGGATATATGACTTAATTTTGCAGAAAATAAAAATTGTCTTAATTATATATTATTATGCTATTGATTTTAAACGACGACGTAAACATGGGATGACGTCATTATACTAACACACGAAATTTAGTAAAACGTAAAAAGTATTATAATTTTGTGTTTCGTACTTTTTCGAGAAATTTGAACTATTTTCAATTGTTAAAATTTATGACGTCATATTTAGTTCGCGATTTTTTTAAATCCAAATACATGTTAAATGCATGGATGAAGATGCCATAATCTTAACACAAAATATCCTAAGTTTTCCATAAATTTAGTGTATAGGATATTGTCTGAATGATAATTATTGTTATTGCTAATGTATGGCGATCTGAGACACGAAACTTGAAATACGAAAACTTGGAACAGAGCCAATTGCCAGAGAATTTTTAAATTACGGATAGCTGCCTTAATTACGCGGAAAATTATAAATATTCTGCTAGGACTCGTGTAATTCATTATCTAATATAGATAAGCTCCACGTGGCTGAGGTGCCGTTGCCCTGGAGACCACGTTGGTTTATTTATGAGTTTAGATTTTGGTGTATGGTGATTTTTTAAGCGCTTGCAGTATACAAACACTGAAAACTCGTATCTTACACAAAAATGTTCTTTTCAACAGCTTGTGCTATAACAATTTGCCACCCTTGACGACATGGAACAATTTTTTTACTGACTGTTAATTCAGCATTTAAAAGCCTAGTACTACTTGTTTGCTAAAGCAATTATTAATTTTTCTGTTATTTTTTATAGTGCATATTTCTTAAATAGTTTTTATTTTAGAGTATTTTTATTCATTTTATTCAAATTACAAATTTTTATTTTATTTTTTATAATACATATTTATTTAATAGTTTAATTTTTTACAAAGTATTTAAAATTATTTAATTCAAAAGATCATTAATTTGTAAATTCTTTAATTTTGTGGATGATAATCTGAGCTGATGGGTCAGATTTTCATCGGTCAAATTATACCGGTATCGATTTTTCGTGAATTTAATTTGGGTGAAAAGTTGTTTGCAAAGGTAGGTACTTCCAAAAAGTGATGTCATTTTTAAGGCACAGTCTCTGCGACCTGGATATTTTTCTCGTGTAATATAAATATTATGAAATTTTCTTGTTTTTCTTTAAAAGAACAATGGGCTTCAATATCAGATTACAGTTCAATAAGCTCGAGTTGCAGACTATCTGGTGCAGAATAAATGGGTTTGATGAGATAAGAGATAATGTAGGCTTAGTTTATTCCAAGTATTCCATTATCAAAGGCAGGGGTGGCCAAATCGCTGCTCTTGGAAAACTTAACTGCGGCTCGCAATCATATTTATAAATCATGATCAAAAACAGTCTCCGAATCGAATTGATATAAAGGCAAAGTAATTAGCGGCGGTAAGACGGATATAAGTTAATAAGTTAGTAAAATTGGTACGTTAGCACCACGAAATACATATTTAAGGTGTTATCTGTGCCTTGTATCTCTTTAACGTATTCTCTGCGGCTCTCAGACGCCTTCTGGCTCTCGAATTTACGAAGAATTTCGTATGCGGTTCCAAGAGTATCAAGTTTGGCTACGCCTGATCAAGGGAAAAATATGAAAGTTAACCAAGTAGCGCTGGCAGGGCGATAGGTGCATGACGCATCATCATCCTGGGAACAATAAATAACAAGCAAGGAAAGAACTGCCAAACAAGTCCCAGAAAGAAGGCGTTTTTTCCGAAAACACATTCACCCTTACCAAAGGAAATCGAGAATTAAGAAACTTTAATTGGTCATATTGCTAAAACAATATGAATATATATTTAAACAACAAATAAAATTAAGACAATTGAAAATATTTTGGAATTTTTTCTCTCGAAAATGGCCGAAAGTACATAAAAAATTAAAATCATTCAGCGGGCCGCACGAAATCGTGAAAGTGGCCATATGCGGCCCGGTGGCAGCAGTTTGGACACCCATGCTCTGCTCATTTCCAAACCTGGCTGTGTAATAATCTCCTCAATGGAACTGTCAACAAATGGGTGGTTTCCAAACTAGCATCGTAATTCGAAAATTTTGTTTCGAGGACGCATAAAAGAAGGAAATCTCGAGAAAATTCTGCAGATTTTTGATATATTTTGAAACGTTATACTATAATTTTTTCCCTATGTGAGAATTCCTCCGTTACATTAAGGAATGTTGGTTTTTATAATTTTAAACAAGTTCTTGTGTTGTATTTAAGGCTATTATTAAAAAATAAAATTTCTCGACAAATATATTAGAAAGGCGAATCCCAAAATACTATAGAGGAAGATATTCCAGCATATCATAACGCTCTCAAGTTGGTTTTTAGACGGTCTCATTTGGGAACAGCGCCTTAGTTTCCAAGTAATAATTTTAAAGTATTAAAAATCATGTTATCATTTAATTCTAATCTAAGTTCAAATGAGTCAGAAATTTTAACCCATCAAGCGCGGAGGACATTTAGTTAAATCTCATTTTTGAGATCGGAGGAATTAAAAAAATAGCGATTTCGATTCCTGAAAATTGAAAATTTTATAACTTTTTAAAATTTTATTGGAATTGTCTGAAAGTTTATGAGAATTTTAGTAAAACATGACATTTATAATCAATACCTTTTACACTATCTTACCTCAAGCACACTCTTTGCAGGAGAGAAGAGAAATCATCCCGATCGCCATCCAGTGAAGCGCGCACCCGTACTTTCATATATCTTTCATTGTTGTAAAAACTATTAACGTGATTGATATGCAATCTTTTTCAAGGAACAATTTCAGCTATTATAAAAATTTTATTTGCTAAATGCACGTCTCTAAACCAAATAGAGAAAAAGTTTTTAGTGATACAGTAGTCATTATTCATTATTATAGAAGTTACGTGGTAAACATTGTCCTATTTTGTTAAGTAAAAGCGGAGATATAACGCTGTATGTAACAGAATGTACACGAAATAAAAAATTAGAAAGCCTTTTTAAAAACTTTTAAGACATTTGCTATATGCAATTTACCATGAAATTTACTACAGGAAAATATTATAACCTTAATGAATCATCTATGCTGATTTTTTTACTAGCATATACTTTGCTTGCATTTGTTCGATCACACTCGGGGGAGACCTCACCTCACCTCCTCACTGTTCACTTACAACTTCGAACGCAGCATTTCTCTGCTTGGGATATTGGAACCTAAATTTTTTTGAATGGCCTTCCTCTAAAACCTTGCTGCATAGAGACCTTGGCTGATGTTTATTCTTTGGTTATTTTTGAATGGAAAACTCTTGTTACTCTCTTTATCTCGATATAATGCTCCAAAAAGTAGCTGAGACGTGAAAGATCACATGTCCCAGAGATAAATCTTTGAAAAAATGAGTGACATTGCCATGATTATTAATTCCTAAAAACAAACACTATAAAACACAAATGAAATTGCCTCTGCATTAACTTCTTTAGAGCGACACGAGAATATTTCTCCTGCGAACCGAGCGTAAGGACCCGTGCGCTCGCTCCGAAAGCACTCTCGCTTAAATAAGCAGCAGGTGTGTGTGTGTATATATATATATATATATATATATATATATATATAAATATAAGTATCATATATATAAGTACCATATATATATATATCATCAAAGTGACTATATTGTAAACGGACTCGTGCAGATGTTTCTCTATTTCTCTCATATTATATTACTCTCAAGAAATGGTAAAGCAAGCACATTGCCCTGAGAGTCGAACTATAGTTCGGCTCTCCTCATCTTGTAGCTCTCAAGCGCTGACGCATAAAAATACGCAAGAGAAAGAGAAGTCTGTGGACAGATAAGCAGAACCAAAATCTTCTTTCACTTTGCAGTAGCATTCGTGTCGATATACGGTTCGTCTCAGCGTTGAATACGGTTTTTTAGAAGAAGCGATTTCCCAATTGGCGTAGCTGCGTAAAAAATCAATCACAAAATTTAATGCATATTAAATGTTTTAAGAAAGACAAAAAATGGAAAATGACAATAAATTGATAGGCCAAAGGTTTCTTTTTTGAAATATATCGAAGCAATCCTGATTTAAGAAAATTCACCTTGTCAAAAAAATAAATAAGGGGAGCGATGACCGCGACGTACTGAGTAGGTCTGTCGACGGCATATGAAGTTTGCTCCCGCCGTACTCAATACGTTGATTGACGTTAAGGGGTTAATACGATGGTTTCAATCAAGGAATAAGTCAGTTTGAAATTAATTTAATTGATTTGCAAAATTATTGAGAGAGATGTTCAGATTTGGTCGTAAGAATGTATTCCTAGCATTGCTATTCTTCACCTACAACAGTATTACGTAGACAGCCGATCATTATGTTAGTGATTTAGCAGTAAGTACGTAAATCATGTCTACTTTGGCTTTACAGTATCTTATCCTCTTCTATTCACCTCTTAAAAAACGCTGTTTGGTTAAGTTTATTACCAGTGTTAGCTTCGTGAGAAAGGTTTGAAGATGCTTCTGTTTCAAGAGAGCTGTGGAAAATGTATCAGAAGTTGCACAAGAAGAATTTATTGAAATAGTTAATAATACTGCTGCAAAATCTGACTTTTCTACTATGGCCGTCAGTCATTAAATTCAACCAGACACACTATACTCTATTTCAAATGACTTGGCGAGTCAGATTTCGGCCGTACTCGGACCATTCGTATGTCTCCGCTACTAAGAGGTGGGGTAGTGCCTCCTAACAGAAAGCTCAAGCCGGACGTTGCCAACTCTACACCGGAACACACGTAACGTTTGGCGAGCATTTAAAGGGAATTCGGGAATGTGGCAACACAGCACACCCAGACACGATGTTACTACTGGGGAGACTCGATGGTGAGTGAGAAATCGAACGCTTGGGCTCCTCCTCCTTCTTTCCTATAGGTTCGCTCAGTGTCTCGCCTCCGTCCACTTTCTCTTCTAGCTCCACCTCAGTCGCAAAGTCATTTGAAATACAGCAGAACGCCGATTCTCCGAATCCCGATTATCCGAATTGCCAATTAACCGAATCACCGCAACCAAGAAATGCGGGCTCGGTCCTTGACGTAAGCCCCCCCTCCACATTTATTCATTTTTCATGTTTCACCTGTTTTAAAAGTTTTTTAATTTATTATTATTATTATAAGAGCACATCGTAATATTCAATCGTGTCTTTAAAGTGTGCAATAATTAATAAATTGTTTTTTCGTGGATAAGAGGTTTTTTTCCATAATCCAATTATCCGAATTTTCGATTATGCGAACCACCTTTTTCACGAATCAATTCGGATAATCGGCGTTCTACTGTAGTAGTTTGCCTCTGAAATGGATGACACCAAACACACAAAAATTTCTTAATCTTATGCAACCCAACTTACATCCGGCTGCCCCTAGAACGTATACCGTCAAATTGATTAAGAATACTTCCTGATGATAGACCACCCGACTTATGCTACTTTTCACACCATCATGCTTATGCAACCTATCCTCCAGTCATGGCACTGAGTGCCCCTGATCGAGTGTTTTTGGACAAAAGTACTACTTATTACGAGCCGTGATCTCACCACCACAATCCTGATCTGAGGTTCCAAAGTTTTCAGTGGAAACGCCATGATAGCCCCGATCTCATAGGAACATAGGATTCAATGTGCCGAAAAAGTAAAAAATCTTGTTTTCTCTGACAATATAGGGACCATTTACGGTAACTAAGTATAAGGACAAGGAGTAAACGGGGAGTATTCCAAAGTGCTGAAAGGCCCGCTATGAGCATAACTCAGGAAAAATGTCCCCATCTTGAAAAAGGGGAAACCGCCTTATAACCATAAAAATCTGATGTGGCCAATACATGACTTTCTCCATACCTGTAATATTTCTACGAATTTTAAATAGGTTAAATATGATAATAAATATTTTAAGGAACTGCAACAAAAATTTAAAGACTTTACAAAGAACAAAAATAAACTACAACGGTAGCCTTCTGATATAGGATATTGCCCAGAAGCTCTTACAATTAAGAAAATAAAAAGGAGGGTAAAGTGATTACAATAGTCGCCAGTAGGTGGTGTGGTGGTGGTAGCTAAAGTATAATTTTAAAAATATCTCTTCAACAATGCCTTATATGGGAAAATGTTTCGCACAAAGATTGTAGAAGATTAAATTTCCTACGACTTTTATTCCAGAACTGTTTTACATCCATCAAACATTAAAGCAAATATTAAATAAATAGAATATCTCCTTAACAATGAGTTATACGAAAACGTTTCAAACAAAAGTTATAGAGAATAACATTATCTATGGCTTATTATTTACATTTGTGAAGATTTAAAAGAGTTATTTGCCAACAACCAAAATATGACTAGGGTAAATATCTACTTTCGGTTGAGGGATTGTTGCGAAAATCTAATCAGCTCTTTATTATACTAGTAGAAGGCGCTTGAATTCTGCAAGCATTTCCTCTCATCTTGAAAAACATTAATTTTTCAGAGTGATATTTCATTATTAGAAATATTTTCTTGATTAAAAATATTTTGCCTCTTGACCAATTTTCGTTTTTTCTTTATGGAAAAATATTGAAGTAAAATATTACCTAAAATTGCAATTTTAAGAATATTATGCTTTTTCCATAGTGGAATTCTAATGCCACGCCTTTGTGCCAAATTTTAAAGTTATAGTACATAATATTTATCTAATAAAAAAATAATATTTATCTAATTGTTTAAATTTTAAATATTTTTATCGGCCGCAATAACAACTTCATGGAGATATTCAAATATTTATTTTTGCATTTGCACTAAGCTCTAAATAACCTTAAAATTTCAGCTGCCTAGCTAGCCTCGTTGTACCTAAACATTTATCTATTTGTTTAAATTTTATGAATTTTTAACAGCCAAACAAATTAAAATATCAAATTTATATACTCTTTATTTTGTTTATTTTACAAATTCTACCTTTAAGAAAAATTTCAGCTCTGTAGTACACTCGGAAATAAATAATTCTTGAAAATTTATTTAAATAATTGCGAATTTTTAGCGGCGGCTTGTTGAAAATTTTTAAGATTTTTTTTCTATATAGAATTGGCTACAAAGTTTTTGTAAAACTTGTAGCTACGACTTATAATTTCCGTGATAAAAATTAATAAACTTTAATGTTCAAATGGGCGAAAAACAACCTCTAAAAATTAACAATTTTGAAATTTTCTATTTTTCTAATTGGTTGTGAGCAAAATCCTATTATCGTGCAAAATTTCAGCTCCGTTTTTCTTTTATATTGGTCTACACATTATAATTTCCCAGTGTTAACTTATGGCAGATTTATATATATATATATATAATATATATATATATATATATATATATATATATATATATATATATATATATCCTATATCCTCCTCCGTAAGAAGCAACTATTTATAATTGATAATATTCTTTCTAACTATAAAATTTGGCATTGATACAAGCTTAGGTTTTAGAGTTAAAGCGCCCACAAAATCCTATCACATACAGACTGACAGACCAACAGACTGGCAGACCGACAGACTGACAGACACACAGACATCATCGATAAAATAGTCAAAACGTGTTTAGGGAACCTTAGAATGTATATTTCCCTTGAAATCTCGAATTCGATTTTTTTCATGAAAACAATACTTTCATTATACTTCGTATATGGAGAAAGTAAAAATTAAAAAAGAAGTACACAAATACACAAAACCCTTTAGGAGAATTATTCCACGCCTGGGACCGAACACACACAATCTCATACACTCCGGGTTTAGGGGAACTACTACCCTTGTTTACACGCAAACGACCGGTTGAGGGTTGCGCGTTAACAAGGGTCCCTGGCGTGGAGTAGTTCCCCTAAATCCTAAGTTTATGAGATTGTGTGAGTGTTCGGTCCCTGGCGTGAAGTAATTTCCCCTAAGCCGGTGTGTGTATTTGTGTACTTATTTTTTAATTTTTATTTTTATATTTAGGCTTGGTAGAATTCGATTTAAATCGAAAAACGTCGATAAACGTCGATTTTTTTAAAATTTCAAAATCGACGAAAATGAATAGTCGTCGATTAGCGTCGATTTTCCAACAAGATGGAAAAGTATACATCTAAAAACCTATTCTGAATTCTGCTTGGGGCAAAAGTTGCCTCCTCGAGCGACCCAAGGGGTTCGTGCTGAGGCAGTACCGCGTCCTCCCCTACAAGTGTGAACGCACTTTGACCTTCTCCATAGAAACCCCATTGAAAATTGGATTTTTATATTTGGTCTAAAATGTCCCAATCGCGACCGTCTTCCGATCGTCCCTGCAGCGTGAACCATCCTTTAAGGCTGATTCACGATCGGTGGCATATTCCACGAGCCTCTTTATAGAGATAAGGTCATGGATATGTCCTGCTGAGACTTTATCGACCTCTGTTAAACGAGGTTCGCAAAAGGGAATTTCGGTAGTCGATTGAGCCCGCTAACCTTCCACGCATCTACCCCGTGGAGTGTATTCCTGGATCAAATGTTCCTCGATTCCATGCTAGGGTTTTTTCTGTAGATGGACGTTGTTATGTGCACTTTCACCTCTTTGTGTGCAATGAACCCACACTTTGGCAGTTTTTTCTAAAAGTTATCATGGAAATATCGTTCCTCTCTTTCGCTTTTGGCTCCTTCATAAATTGCTACTGGTTAGTAAATTTCAATTTATATATATATTGGTTTAAAAAAGTGCAGATAAATTAGCAATCGATCCTTAAAATTGAAGAGGGATTAAGTATTAATATTTACTAGCTATTTGTGTTAAAGTATTTTTGCGATTGGAAAAACACATTTTAATCAGGATTTGAGGTAAGACTGTTGATCGGGCACTGTATAATTAAGTCTAATTTTTCTCTTTGTATATTTTGTTATATAAAGAGAATATTTAGTACAGTGATGAAATATATCAAATGATACAAAGTATGAGATAGTTCTTGTTTTACGGCTAAAATTTTATTGCTATAATTACATCATTAATGTTTTTTCCTTAATTAGTCCTATTGGCATCAATGAATCTCTAAAAGACTTTAAGCTGAACTCGCAAATTTGTTTTTAAGAATGCTTCTCGGCTAAAGTAACAGCATATTGTTCGGATTTCATAAATTACACGTTTATGGTTTTTATTATACATTTTTCAAGAGATAAAACAAAATTTATTACCTGCATTCACGATATATTTATCAACGACGCGCTTCGAAGAATTATACGAAATCAAAACTATCTAGATTTGGAAATGCCAGCTAACGGTATTTGAGATTAAGAATATACTGTTTCAGTGTGATAGAACAACAATAATATTCTCGTGACCGATATGCAAGGTGCTAATTTGGTTTAATCATTAAACGCACCTGCGCATCGCTATCTGGTACGCCAACAAACATCGAAGAATTGGGGGAGACCATGACTCATCCACCATATTTACTATAATTAGTGTCCCTTGATTTCTTGTCTTGTCCGCAGTTAAAATGTGAGATGTCGCCATATTGAGTTCGAGTATGAGCAAAAATATACTGCTATGAGTATAATCAGCAAACTATATATAATTTTCACGTTTTCGATAAATGGAAAATAAGAATGGATAAGTACATATAATATGGTGGATGGAGAGTATTTGAATTTGAATTGAAAAAAATATTATAATGGCAAGTTGTTTTGCTAATTTTTCCCTCAGTCCTGTAATTTTCCTAGCACCCCTCGTAAATATGAATGACGATTAAAAATTAGTGTAATTGAAACAAATAGCAACGGATTTACTATGAATTGCGGAATAATGTACTTTCTCATAAAATTCCAACTAATCAGTCGCATAAACCTGCAACGAAATCACAAGAATTATCTCCGGGTATTTTTAAATATGTTTACAACAGTAAAATTAATTAATGGTCTTCTCTCTTTGATACTTAATACTAATAAAATGAAAATAGAGCAAAAATTAAAATTTTGAATAGGCACAAATTTAAACAGTCGCAACATCTTCTAAAGGCCTCGCAAAAACAATTCTCTCCTGGAAAAAAGGCATCGCGGATTCCGTCGAGATATGTCACGGGGGCCAATTTGTTCGTCCCTTTAACAGAGGTAATTTGCCATAGCAACGAGCTCGCACGAAATTTGGACGGCGATCCGTTTTCGGATCCCGCGAAACCGTGTGAACGTTTCCCTTCGCTCCCTATTGTCTCTTTGCCTATTCATCGGATGAGCAGCAGGTGGCTTCCGACGACGGGTCGCCGTTCAGAATGGAAGGAAGCGGGGAGAAGGAAGGTTGGGGAGTAGAGGAGGGAGCGGGAGAGGTGGGAGAAAGGTACCGAAGTCCGCAACAATAGGAGCGGCTGTATCACGGGCTCAAAAAAAGCGGATTACCATTCTTGAAGCAGACGTTGAACGGAAGGAAAGGTAGAGAGAGTAAGAGGAAGAGAGGGGAAGAAGAGAGAAAAGTGGGCGGAGAGGTAGGCTGAAGTGTTTCCGGAGGAAATACTATCTGATCTTGAGAATACATGAAATTGAAATATCGCAAGAACTGTCGTTGCTGAATAAAGGGATCGCTTTTTTATAACCCCTTTTTATTGAATCATGCTAATGGTTTTACGTCTTCCGTTCATCTGTCATGCACTACCTAAAATTTGAATAAATATTTTTAGAAACATTTAAAAATAATGTATGGGTAAAGTGATAAATACAACTAATATCGAGATTGTTGCATTTGTTATGCCCGTCTTATTGATCTTCCGTTTTGCCAAAATTATTTTTTGGATTCGTAGATTATAATAAAAGTTTAAAACGATGAAGGTTTTGGATTGTATGCCATTCATTAAATTTTATAGTTAATGAATTAATTACTAAATCACGATTAAACAATTATTTTATTTAATGTAATTTTTCCTACCTTTATATATACTAATATCAATTAAATTTTTTTTTGTTTACCCATGCAAATTACTATCCATTGGAAATACTTTTCCAAATGGCAGCAGTTAATTTGGTTATTTATTCTATTTGTCTTGCGTTTGGTATCCATTTAAACCGCTTCCGTTTCTTGTGGGGCAATCGGGTAGTTTTATTTTACGTCATTGATTATTGGTTTTCCTTGGAATGTTTCCGGAACATTATATTTTTTGCCCTTATGAATTAATCAAATACTCTTTTGATATGTTTGATATCCTTTTCCAAACTTCCTGTTTTCCCTTCTGTTAATATTCCGTTTCCGTACCTATGTTTGATGTTGGCAGTTAACCAATGCCACACGCCACAAGCGTATAACCTTTTCACCCTAACGTCAACGATTGCTTAAAGAGCGGCCTTTTTATTATGAGAGACGAGTGTTACTAATAGCCGTTCATCCTATAACCATATTCATTTTTCCTTTGTTTTAATTCCTTTTTCTGTCCGATGTTACCGCAGTTTCTAATTTTTTTCCGATGGATAAAATTGTAATATCATAAACTATAAAGGTATATATAAAGGTTGAATATTACGTTACCATTCAGATGATTCTTGATACTTTTTCCGGAACACTATTTATAAATCTATTTCTACTATACCATTTATTAATATCCCTTTTAAGAAAATGTAAAAACTGGACAAAAGTAAGTCTAACGAATTTATTCTTTGCCTTTTTTACACCCTTTCTTCACCATGACCAATTTATATTACATGCGTGTGTACGTACATATGTAAATACGCAAAAACTGTTGAGAGTATTACCTCAATAACATTCGCGAAAACCGTACATCGCTCAATAGAGAATTGCGGAGCTTGCCTTGTGGCTAGAAACAAGTTGTCACAATGCGTTCCTCCGATATTCATTACAAGGTTAAGAAAACCAGATGAGCGTTTCCACCACAAAGACGCCATCAGCAATTGCATTGACAGCAGAAAAATGCGCATCTGGTTTTTCTGGAAATTTTTTATGAATATTGGAGAGGTATGTCATGTAAATTTGATCGTATATTTTTGTTTGCATCGCCTGAACATTGGGGCAAGATATTGATTAAATTGTGGATAGAAATGGTTTCGCCCGATTCCTTTTGCGATAGGCAAGATTCTCTTACTCTCCGCACTTAATTATGGTATCAGATATGGGTTATCGTGTTTTTGAATGTGTACCTCCACTGCGCTACCAACTCCCTCTCTCTCCCCTCCTATCTCCCTCTCATTCTCCATCCAGCAATATCGACTCCGTGCTCCCAGGAAAGGGAAGAGTGCGGTCCTTTTCTGCGTCAGCTCTTTCCTAGCGCAAGGTCCTGTCCACCGTGCCGTACCTTTTTCACCCTTTACCGACGACTTTACGATGAGTCCCCTATCCGTCCCCCCTCTCTTCCAACCCCGCCACCCACAAGCCACCCGCGGGCATCGTGGGTGTGGGGGAAGGGTAGGGTGCAGAGCTTCGACGGGTAGGCTGCGGCTACCCCGGTCGGTTACCCAATTAATTAGACCGCGAGTGGTAGAGGAGGTGGGCGGGTGGAGAGCGTGCGTGGGAGAGGAAGGGGGCGGGGCCACTCCAATTTGTTGGTGGCCGCGCTATTAATGAGCCGGCTGGTCGGTCAGGTTCGGGCATCCTGAGGCAAGGGGTCGGTCAAGTATCAAAAAGTGGAAAAGGGGGAAAGGAGGAAGAGTAGTCGGATTGGATTTATAGTTAGGGAAGGGCGGGTAACCCTCGCGAGAGAAGGGATTAATGAAGGGCTAAGGGATGGAAGATGCGCTTGCCGCGGGAAGGATTTTCTCTCGGGCTGCCGAGCCACATTGCAGGGTGGGGGAGGAAAGATAGGGAGGAGTTCGGAAAAGGCAACCTAAGGGAAGGGTGGGGGAAGGAGGAGGTCGATGGAGGGAGAATGCTGGGCGGAGAGGAAGCGGTTGATGGTTATGGTGGTTTAGATGGAGGGAGTGGGGTAGGGTGGGATCAGAAGGTACGGGGTGGTAGGAGTTGTGGCGTTGAGTGTTCGCGGTGGAACGAACGGGAGAGTGGGGTGCAGTAACCAATCGATCTATCGATGGAGCAGAGAGAGAGAGAAAAAGAGAAAAAAATTGCGTTTATAAAAACATTCTCGGATGTCGTTCGAAGAAGTTAAAGGCGCTTGCGGGATGAGTCCCCATCAGCGGCGATGGGAATACGCGTCAGGCGGCGTCGAAATCTCAATGAAAAGAACATTTGAATAAGGTTCCCTCAGTTTTGTAAATTTTCTCTTCCTCTCTCTCTCTCTCTGTCTCTTGAGGCAAATCCGAAGTCTTTCCTCTCGTCAGGCTCTTCATTTCCTTCATCTTTTACTCTCATTCTTCCTCCCTCTTTCTTTCCCTCCCCTGCCTTTTCTCTCTGTCTATCTGAACGATTCAAGCTCCCCCACTCTCTTTCTCTCTCCGCCTCCTATTCGCTCTTCCCTGAAACGCTTCTCCTAACTTCCTCCACCACTCCACCGACTCTTCCCTTCACCTCCTCTCGCGGCACTACTTCTTCTTCCCCCTCTTGATCCTCCCCTTTCCGCCCTCACACTCCTCCCATCACTTCCACCTCAATTCCCATTTCCCACTCCCCCTTCCCTTCCTCTCTCCCGCTCCAAACCATCTTCCCCATTTCCTCCCGGGACTACCTCGACCTCCCAATCCATCGCTTTAATCATTGGATTCTCGCCTCTCTAATGCGTTGCTACGGCAACATCCTAGTCCCACTTTGTGGCACTACGTCACCTCCCCCTTTTCCTATCCCACATTTATTTTTTTCGTTCTCTTCCTACTTTTCACCCCTGATTACACCTCTGCTCCCCATTTTTGGATACGGTGAAGATTTGGAAAAAATATCACTATATTCGAATATCTTCCACTCAGAATTGGGTATTTGGCCCTAGAAATCACTAAAAAACGGTCAATTGAGAAAATCCATACGAGTAATTCAGTGAGTTTTCTTGATGTAAATTATATTAAATTACATTTCTCCATCGTTTTAGGGCCACAAGCGAGCGAAGTAAATTACGGAATATGACCGATACATATAGAGTTTTATTTTTTTCTGAGCCCGTATGAATATTTATGCTATCGAATCTCTTCGCTCGGTTCAATTATTTATCATCTATAAACTCTTTCACCAACGCTTGCTAACGCAAGCTAGTTGAAAACAAGCAACTAATAATTGACGACCGTATCGCGAAACTTTTAAGTACACTTAATTAACGTTCGGTCAGATTCGCAAATAAGAAAACTCCCGGGGTTACAGAAGGTAAGCAAAGCAATCTTTCCCTCGAAGTTTACAGAAATTTTAAGCTTTGATGGCTTTATCGGTTCTCTCGGAAGTTCGCTATTGACGATGTCATGCTAATTAACTAGAATGTTGCGAGGTTTTAGATCCGTTGGGATAAGCGATTTCATCCTTTCTTTGCTCGCTTTGACCGGCGACCATGTTTATTCATAGGAGAGAATCAAAGTATAAACTAAACAAAATGCCCCTCTCTCAGAATTACGCGTCATTTGCGTGTCAAGTGTGGCGCGTTCACAAGGTTCACTCTCTCAGAAAAGGGATCGAAATGGGATCGTTCATCTGGCGTTACCTCTTTGGAAACAATTATCTGTCTCCACTAATTATTCGTATGTGTGCATCGTTCAATTGTAAATAACATGAATGCCTTACAGTAACCAAATTCAAGAAAACACATCGGTGTTTGTAAGTCGATAGAAACACAAAATATTAAGAGAGAGAGAGAGAGAACGCCCTAGGTTGTAATTATTTCCAGTGTCCTCACTTATGTACTGTACTTCTGATTGAATATATAGATATCATGCTAATTATAAAAACCTCATCAGTTTTAAGAATTGTTTTAATTTTTAGCACTTTTTTTAAAATGCACTTTGGTGTCTGTTTGTGAGGAAACTGTAAATTATAGAAAGCTGAAACTTGGGAGGGAAATTTCTGTACTGCTGTTATTTGTTTTTCTTTAGATTTGACTTTAAAAAATACACATGACGTATTTAAAATGTTATTTTTTTAATATCTTCTAAAGTGTAAAAGGTGAAAAGCTGAAAATTCGAGTGTACACTTCTACATTGTTGCCACTTATTCTTTAAAAGTTTGAGAAATATTCAACAAGAGAATTGTAATTAATTTTGATATTAGAATATTTATCAAACGGTTTCATTAATTGCTGTTAACGAAAACAATCTTCGCAACTGAAGTAAACTAGATCTACTACAAATATGTAAATACGTTTAATTTCCTTTCGTGTGCACAAAGGACATGGTAAATGAAAGGAAACGGATTATCTACGACTAAGTAATTAACTTACGTAAATACGCAACCTTTTCCTTTTTTGTGCACAAAGCACTTTGTATGTGAAAATGAATGAATAATTTACGACAAAGGAATGAACCTGAGCGTAAATATTACGTTACAGCTACTCCAGTGAGGCTATGTTTACAATAAATTTCAATTGTTTTCCTTATATTTCCGAAGATACGATATAACAGATGGAAATCTGAAACTTTTAATGTACATTTCCACACAAATGCCACTTATTCTTGAAAAGTTAGAGTTTTTAAAACTTCACAGAGGCGAAAAGGGATACGTTCAAACTTTTATTACACAATTGACTGCATTATAAACTTAAATGTCATTTTAGAAGTGCCAATTATCCAAAAAAGTATATTTTATGTAAAATATAAGTTTATGTGGAATGATGATGCACTATACAATGCTAACGTAGCTGTTAAGCCTCTCTCTTTTATAATACGACGTTGAGTAGAGCCACACTGGAAGGCAACTCAGAAATAATATATACCACGGGAGGGTATGGACCGTTATAAAACAGATGGGGCTCTATTGACCGAATATGTGGCGGTATAACTAAATGAAAAATAATAATTGTATCCCTGTTCATGAATAACACTATACTTGTTAACGCTAAAAGTAAAATATTTTACTTTTCTGCGACTAAGAATGGTTGAGCAAACCATATGCGCTTAGCAACTACTTAGTGAATGTCGTCAGCGATGCCTTCGAACATTTAAGCATTAATTGTAGAATAAGCAGCAGGTGAATTGATACAGAGCACAAATACATTTTAAACTGAAAAGCGAATAAAGCTCACTCAGCCTTTTTATGTCCCATGGAGCTCCAATAATTATTCAGTTGATTAATTTCAAGAGCTGATGTCGATATTCAACATTTTGAGTTCATTTCGTAGGGTTAAGTTTTTATAATAGATTTTTTATGCAGTACAATAACCGTTTGGTCTCAAACAAGCATAAATCCATTTAGCTGTAATAGGGAATAATTACGTGACGTTTTTGGAAAATATTCCAGCAGGTGTAATTATGAAAGAGAAAAAATAACAAAAACTGCTGTTCAAGAATTAGCGCTTGAAAAAATAAGTGCTTATTTTTGAAATCTCAAATAGCCATAACGATGTTATACTGAAGACACCTACTATAAGTAGTTTTTATCTTTTCGAGTGCTTATTCTTTAAATTGTTTTCAGCTATAACACCGGGCCGATAATTATCTATTGAAAAACTGTTGCGACTAATTTCACATGACACATTTAACGTGAGATCTATCATCAATTTATGTGTCTCGTCCACTCACAATGATACTCTATAACAGTAGTGCCTTTATTTATTTCGTGTTTTTATTATAGAAAATGAAGAGTTCTTCTCAAAGGCAGCGTAACGCCTGAAAGCCAACTCTCGTGACGTGCGTCCTGAACACATTTCCTGACAAAAGAATGTTTATACATGAATTGATAAAACTTAAATGTAGCAACCTGCTGCGGGAGTAGGTCATCGTACGCTGTCCAATAGAAACCCTCTACGGTAAAAGAGAAAAAAATGTTGGATCTCAGGTCGTGACATCGAGTGACCTTGTCAATCATGTATGGTCGAATCTACACATGAATCCGGTTTGCAGTGCGGGCTTCTTCTTTATTCAGCTGGCGCACGATTCTCTGTACCGCAGGTGATATATATAAATAACGTACCGTAAATAAAATAACGATGGGCTTCAACATGTTACATTCGCTTTACTCGCTGATATCAAAAAGCACCGCAAATTTCAATGTTAGCCTAAACGTTCGTGTGAACAGATATTTTTTATCTGCTGTTATGATACTGGTCAGCTAGTTTTACAGTGTCCGTCAAATACATGGATATGAAGAGCGTGATAGAAGCTGACTAAAATTGCAGAGACACTTTTTGAGGGAGAATGAGAGGGTAGCTATGGTTATCTTACCCGAGAATAACCCTCAAATATCTTGATTTAAATTATCATGTATAAGAAAGTATATAAAAAAGTCATCAAGGAATAAAACTAAAAAACTTTTGTCAAAATGTAATAAAAATATTTACAATCAAGGTAACTTCTGAACAGTGACCATATTCCTTAGAAAATCATTTAACTTTGGTTTAATATTTTTATAGCAGAGGTTGTTGAAATTGCCACTGAGGATAGTAGAATATTTTCGCTAAAGTTCTCACTCAAGTTACTAGTCCATTACTTGATATTTAATTTTAATGATTCATATTTAAAATAAAAAAGATATTCATGTATTTGTTTTAAATTATCTGAATATAATATATAACAATTCTCAATAATGTATTTTGTTCCCCGACTAAGATTTTTAAGTCATATTTTAGTATATTAAAGCCAATTCGTTTTAAATTTTTAATTCCGAAGTAAACCGATAAAACATATCATGGTTAAAAAACGTTTTCATAAATAACTTTCACATGGAAATAATAAATTTTGAAGTTATTAGATATTAAAATTATTAATAAAGAAAGTCACTAATCACGCATGCATTTTCATCACAGAATCAGTCAGGTAACTGACCCATTCCGAAGAAGAGAATATAAGGACACGATATAAACGAATGTTATCGTCATAAATTTGATTTAAATCAACAGTTGTTATTAATATGTTTCTAAAATATTGCATCAATTATGACTAGAATAGCAATTGAAAATGAAATTTAAAAAATACTTATTTAAAATGAAATTTTAATTCTATCTATAATAATAAAGCTACTTGTGCCTCCTTCACTCACTGACTGACATAAAACTCTTAAGATACTTCTAGAAGGGCTAGAAATATGAAATTTGGCATGTAGGTAGGTCGAGTGGCACAACCGATGAGAAAAATCGAAAATCAAAAAGTTTTAATTTAAGGGGTCTTTTTAACCTCAATGATCCATTTCAATGCTCCATAAGAAAAGCACGGGATTCAGTGAAAAGCTTTCTAAAATGCGTTTTAAAATTACTTAAAATTTGAGTACGAATTCGGGAAAATAACAGTTGTCTAGCTGAAAGAACGGAGTTCATAATGTTTTATGGCAGAATTCAAACAGATATCGAATTAGCGTAAATATCTGCTTTAAATCGGAAAAAAGTGTGAATTTTTCCTCTCTTCAACAATGGAATGTATAAAAACTGTAGCAACGACCTCATTGCTTTTAAAGGGACCTTTAATACTTTTAAAGGAAATTAAAGACGTTTTAATTCTTTTAATGGAAATTAATGCAGTCATAACAAATTATAGTGGAACTTTCATAACTCGAATCTCAAGGGAAAATAAAAATTATTCGCGTTATAGAAAATTAAAGTACGTGAATATATTTTTTATGTATTTGCATATTTGTATAAAGTGGAACTTCTATTACTCGAATCTCAAGGGAAAGCAAAAATTATTCGAGTTATAGAAAAATCGAGTTACGGAAATATATTTTCCCATTATCCTTTAATTGATTTAACATCAAGTTTATTCTCTTAAGCATATAAGTTAACATACTCTAATTGTCAATATTACATATATTATGAAAACATTTTCTTCCAATAATGTGCGAGATTTTACTGTATCCAAAACACTAATTGCATCACGCACTGTGATTGAGGGTTGCATAAATAATTAGAATTCTAACTAATACTGAAAGCACAAACTTAACGATTAAATTTATATATATATTATATCGACTGTAGGAAGGAGCGGATGGGTTTGTTTTTTTCTAGGAATATCAGGGATCACAATGGGAGAAGCAACCCTGATAGAAGTGACGTTTGGGCCTGCCTGATTCACCGCACCCCCTCAAAATCCTATGGTGATACTTTCGATATGGGCTGAAATGCTTGCAGAATGCAAGCACCAACTAGTTGTAATCTCTCTATTTATTATAGTTGTAGTCGGTAGCCTAATCCCTAATACTTCGTATTAAAATTTACAAAGGAAAATACTTTACTTTTCCAGAACTCGAACTACCGCCGTCCTTCGCGGGAGCTTTCGACTATACCAGCTCAGCTAATAGTCAAGTAAAATTATGAGATGAAACAGACATTTATGTTACCCAAACAGAAATATGCTTGCTCAGCTTATATTCTTGTTTTTTTTCATAATGTTCATTAAAAAGTAATAACAATTCATGAGGTTTTTTATTATAATACTATTTTCATTATTCTTTAAATAATAATTGTTACAAACAACCCAATCACCTGCGCCATCAGTTCACCTAAGGAGGAAGAACGAATTTAGCTACGTTATAAGTTTCATAAACAAGATGGAAAAGTATACTCCATAAATGGAATACACAAAGATTTCAAAGGCGTTCTTAATGGGAAATACGTATGAAACGGTATCGAAAGATTGGGCGATTCTCGAATTTTTTATCTCCGAAACTATGTAATTATATGGTCTTGGGGAATACCTTGTAGAACAGAGGCCTTTTCAGTCTTGAGGGCGCATTTGAGAATTCAGAGAAGGATTGTGGGCGCCAATTGGGGGCACACAGAAAAATAAAGCTAAAAGAAACGGGTTAGATTCTTTTATATTTTTAAACAAAATATTTTGATTTTAATACAAAATTTATTATTAATAAAGAAAGTGAATCTTGAAATTTTTAATGAGAAAATTGAATTTGTAATACTTCTGTACTATCTTATTGCACCTCCCCAGCAAATGATTTGCCATAGCCCTAGTAGCGGGCGCCAAGGAATTTTATAAAGGGCGCCATAGCACCCGCGGGCGCCGGGTTGAGGGGCCCTGTCGTTGAAAATGTTGTTCTCTATCCAAATAAATTTTTTAATCAATACCTTTCAGATCATATAATAGCATGGGTGAGAAAAAAATGGATTTTTAATTGTTGTTTGCTGAGAGAACCGTATTCGTGATCGATGTAAACAAAATATGTGATGTTTTGCTCGGGATTTTCTCAAATTTTTTTTTCCGAAGCCTTAACTCATAATTATGTTGTCTCGGGAACTATCTTGTGGTAAATGTTGTCCTCTATCCGAATAACTTTTTGAAACTATACCTCACAGATCATATAAGGGCGTGAGATAGAAAAACATGGATTTTAATTGTCGTTTGCCGAGAGAACCGTCTTAGAGATCGATGTAAACAAAGTATGCGATGTTTTGCGCGGGATTTTCTAGAATTTCAATCTACAAAACTATAACTCGTAAGTAAAGGGTCTCGCAGACTTTCTTGTAGTAAATGCTGTTCTGCATCCGAAAAATGTTTTAAATCTATATTTGACAAATCATATAAGACCTAGGGAGAGAAAAGTTTGGCATTTCATTGTTGCTTGACGGATGCCATTTAACGAGCCGCGAGTATAAGTTTATTAAAGTAATTATGTAAAGTGGAAGTTCTAATTGACGGATTCAGTTCAAAATCACAATTGGGCGGTAAATTTTAATAAAGATCACTCATACCCAATTAAATTAAAATCCGTCCAGCGGTATAGGAGATGAAAGTTACGACGGACGGCCCAGACGTTATAGCAACGAATCCAATGCCTTTCAATGGGAATTGACTTTCCATTCTTTAAGAGCATTGATTTCATGCTTAGACTGTATTATAATCCGTTTGATTTCAGCTAAAGATGTATACATATGACGACGTGACAATTTTAAACTGTTTTTTTTATCCAGATAGGTACTAAAAGGCAGGGATAATGAAACCTATCACACACAATATCCTAATTTTTACATAAACTTTAGTGTAACATGTAGGCTATTGTCTTAATGATGATTATAGTTATTGCTTAAAAAGGGCGATCTGAGTCATGAAACTTGAAATTGGAAAACTTAGACGCGAAGCCGATTGCCAGAGAATTTATAAATTCCGGATAGCTGCCTTAATTTCGCAGAAAATAAAAACTATTATATTATATATATGGGCTCTATGTACTTCAAATGATGTCGCGTTGGTTTATTTACGATTTTATATCTTGGTGCGCTGTGATTTTTTGAACGCTTGCAGAATGCAAGTACCGACAACTCGTATGTATATATAGGTACATAAAATAAAATGGATATCTAATGTGTTAAACTGGTAGAACGTAGCATATACGTAACTGCACATAAATTCAAATCTATTTTAGATATATAAATCGCTTAAATTATAATAATAGATTGTTTAAAAATTTGAATGCAACTATGTTTTATCATGTCTTTTAAAGCAAATGAGTATACAAATCAATTAAATTAAAAATTAAACAAATTTAAATTAATCAAATTAACAAATGAAAAATAAAATTACAATTTGCAAATTACAGAACCTAAATTACTAAAAATAATTAGCTCCTCTATGAGTAATAATCCTGAGTTTAAAAAACAAATAAACCAACATTTACTAAACATTATATATTAAAACCACAAATATTAGCTTAAAAACTAAAAAACACAAACGTTAATATCAATTTCAGTATTCAATTTTACGTTTTATTTACGGCGACCGTTTGTTGATGGAAATTAAATATACCATAACGTACTTTTGTTTACAACGGATGTCAGGAAGAATTTTTTTGGAGGACAACAGTTAAAAACCTATATTTTCCCCTCTCTAGCTCTTATATAATCTGTAAGGTGCTAATTAAAAAAAATATTTGCATAGAGTACATCATCTGCCGCAAAAAAACCATCAAGAGCGTATAATTACGACGTATAGTTCCGGATTCGAGAAAGTTCCGAGACTGTTTTGCTCACCAATTCCGTAAGAAACAAGATGATCCAAACGGAACTTATTATGCCTACTTTCCATTTAATCATTTATTTAAAACTTATACTGCCTTTAATAGCTTTAAAATCACAGAGAATATGTTGCTTTTTGTGTTCCAAAATTTCATGATCTAACGTTATAAAATATTACAAATACATTCAATCGGAATATTACTATAATAAAAACCTAGTTGTGTTTGTTTGTGTATTACGCTGACGTCATCAATGGCATTTTTTAACGCGTTTTAATCAAACTTCAAGATTAGATGGAAGATTTAAATTTCGCAGGAATGTTTGATTCAGATATAAAAATTAAATGACGAAAAAAACACGAAGAATGACCAAGGTTCTACTCCAGAGGGGCGATTTCCATTTCCCGTAAGATAACATGTAAAAGGCGACTTTTTAAAGCGCAGGCTTTTATTCTTTTGGAAATTAAAATTAGAAGGAATTGATGTAGGAACTTCAAATTTAAACTGTTTTAGGAAAATCAATGAAGTTTCTTATTCTATTCATTTTTTTCCACCTACCGTTCGAAATATCTCACACTATATATTTAAATCACATATTTTGGGAAAATATCGGCTTTTAAACGAGATGTTGCCTTACCGACCACGTCATTGTTAAACTTCGAGAATCAATTGTTGTCTCAACCCGCATACGTGTAATATATACGAGTGCATAGGTTGCTCGTTGAATATGTCGCGAAATTACGTAATCCTACTGGGATTTGAATTTAGTTTGGATTCTTTTGCTTATCTAAATGACTATATAGATGTAGAGTAAGAGAGAGGGGGATGTGTGGAGGGAGATAGGAAAGAAGGGATATGGAATGGAAGGCACATAGAAAGTAAGGGAGGTATAGAATTATAAAGGGATGGGAGGAAAGAGATAAAGAGGGAGACGGAGAAAAAGAGGGAGATCTATGGATTGGGACAGGAAGGAATGAGAGAGGGGGAGGTGGGAGAAAAGAGAGGCAGAGAGAGGGAGGGTGAGAGAGAGGGAAGGAAAGAGAGAGGAAGGAAGACAAAGGGAGGGAGACAGACAGACAGACAAACGACTTTATTTAGGGCGAAATTGAGACTATATAGTCCCTTCTTACATTTAAGCCATTTGTTAAATATTTAAAATATTTACATATTAAAAATAAATTAATTACATATTAATTACAATAAAATACATTAATTACAAGTTAATTATATATTGGTTAATAGATCATACAGCATTACCAAAGAATATTGTTAGTTTTGTGGGTCGAAAAACTGTGTATCAGCTATGTTTTAACACAGAGAAAAATGTCCCACTGCGGAAAACACCTACGAAGAGAAGAGAGGTGGAAAAAAGCAAAAAAATTCCTAAACAGTTCAGCGGAAAAACAATAAAATAAAGTAAAATAAATTATGAATTTTATGCTCAATAAGCGTATCCTTGCGACAACCTGAAAGAGAAGATAGGGAGTGGTTCAAGGCATGGAGTCTAAGAGGATATACTTGTAATACAAGCGTTTAAAAGTGCAAAGAGATAAAGAGTTTTTTTATTAATGTAGGAAGGCCATTCCAGAGTTTGCAAGCAGTGACAGTAAATGATTTGTTGTAAATTTCTGTTCTATGAAGTGGAGTTAGTAGTTTATCACATCCTCTGGTATTACATTGGTGAAGTGTATTAATGGCGACGAACTTGGAAGAAAGATAACAAGGGATGTTATTTTTAAGAACTTGATACAATGGGGAGAGGAGGTGAAGGTTTCTTCTGGATTCGAGTTTTAGCCAGGAGGGTCGACGGAAGTATTCTGAGACATGGTTATACTTTTTAAGATTAAAGATGAACCTGATGCAGACATTATGAGAACGTTATAGCTTATGGTGAGATCCTTTTATAAGGCCTGGTGTACAATATCACAATAGTCGAGGAGAGGAAGAATTAGAGAGCTGTGTTTTTGGTGAAGAGGGAAGAATGTTAGTGAGAGGCCATAGAGTGTGCAAGGAAGTGTTAACCGTCTCGCCGACTTTTATTACATGATTATTCCAGGTAAGGGTTTCATTAATTAGAATACCGAGATTTTTTACGATTTTGCAATAGGGTATGCCTGAACCATTCAAAGACAGAGGAGCTGATTCCGCAAGGTTTATAGAAGCCAGTAGTTTTGGATAACCGATTAAAATTACCTGAGATTTAAAGAGGTTTATGTTGAGAAGATTATCGTAACCCCATTCTTGAACAGTAGATGGTAGCTCGTAATCACTTTGGCTCCAAGTTGAACAGTTGTATAAAACTCCTTAAGCCAAAAAAATTGTAGGGTAAGCCCTATGCATTTCGCCCACTAAGTGGGCATCTTCAGGGGAGAACCTGCCTTGGCAGTGAACAAGGTTCAACTCGTTGAAGGAAAAAAAAAGAAAGGAAAAGAAGGAAAGAGAGAGGAAGGGAGGGAGACAGAAGGAGGGAGAGAGGGACGGCGAGAGGGAGGGAGGGAATATTATTTATTATTTATTATTATTACTTCATTTTTGACAAGGGACTCATCATTGGAGAAAATAAGAATGAGAAAGAAATTCTCCCGAATCTCTATTTTGGCAAATTTTATAACGGATCTTACTCAATAATTACAGCTATTGTTATTCATTTCTAAGTTCCCCGTTGAACTTCAACGGGCAATTACACTAGAAAAATAAACTATCTTTGTGATTATCCATAATAATGAGTTACGATTACTTAAGATGTATGGTATCAGTAGGATTATCTGTCTTACGACGGGTTTTTCCACCATATATTAACTGACGGGCAATGGACACGCGTATTTGTGCGGCAAAAATAACGCGTGTATGTATTAGACTATACCAAATCAGAGTCCAACCCTAGTTGTTGCTATGACAACGCTCGTAATGAGTGATTAAAACTGAAAAAACGCCAGTTTTTAATCGAAATTCTAAGAATTTGAGTTGAGGCTTTCGCAGTGTTGCTGAATGCTGGTGGAGGCTTTCGGGTTTCGCTGCGTTGGCGGCATTTCTGTCTCTCGACGTTTCGCAGACATTGCAGTCTGCATCTTCAGGAGAAGATGAAGATGCAGACTGCAATGTCTGCGAAACGTCGAGAGACAGATATGCCGTCAACGCAGCGAAACCCGAAAACCTCAACCGAAATTCTAAGAAATACTATAGATAAACAAAATTCTACGATACAAATTAGAATCTTCATTCCTTTTCTCAGAGAATAGTACAAATCCCGCTCCGACATAAAAATTTTAAGATATTTTAATGTGCTAGAGAAAATTATCCTGCGCGATGAATTTCAGATTTCCCATGTAAATCAAATGGGAAGGATAGTTCCTGGAATCGAACTCGGGACTGCAATATTTGCAACAAAAACTATTCTCGGGCCCCTAGGGTCCATGTAGCAAGAGAGTTTAACCAAGTGTCGTGAAAATCGACGTATTGGTTCAAAAGTTTATAGGGAAGACGGACGGACAGACAGACACAGACGCAACGACGAAACTATAAGCCTATTTCCATTCTGGAAAGTAGGGTAAAAACAAAATTGCACCCGAGCACGAACCCAAGTATTTTGGAGAAAAAGAATGTCTCTATGTCTTTTATCTTGAAAAGACGAACAAAATGGTACCAATATTATGTTAATTTGGCAAACGCCATGAGCACGTGCATAATTTCTTCACGATGACTGACTAACGGATAAACACTACGAAAATAATATTTAGTAACAGATATACATATATATTCCAGAAACTGCATATAATTTACTAGTGTAATGATATGTAAAAATAACAAAATATTTTGGATTTATACAAAGTTTGTAATTTTACCTAGTATTTCTCATAGATAAATATTATTAAATATACCATTATCATTAAAATAATTTCTGTAAAATTTATTTGTGTAGTCTATATAAACATACCTCAGATTAATTTTTTATCTGCCACTTATAACCACATTGTTAAATTTGTTAAAACATTATCTCATTGGCGAGTGCTCACTGGGCTTCCTTATCCCAACAACTTGTTGCCATCCATTTGCCCTATTTACCTTTTTCTTCCCTAAGCACATATATGTGTATGATTTTCAAATGTCCGCCAATAAAGTTTTTTCTCGTAGCATCAAATATTATTAAAGATAATATTTTGAAAGCGTAGGCGTTTGCAATTAATTACATTAAAATAGTTCGGATGGGTTTAACTTATAAAATTAAATTAATGAATCAAATATCATTAATGAGGCCAGGTTCAACCTTGTGGAATTTACTCATCGAGATGAAAAGAAAAAACTTTGTCACTTCCACAAATTTATTTAACACGACCGGTTTCACTACTATGGTATCATCATCAGGTGAAAAATTATGTAAAACCGTTCCATATATAAAGGGAAGAAGAAGGAGGGAGACAGGAGGGGTTATACAGGAAGGGATTGGATTGTAATTAACTCTTCAGTGGTAACGTGAGATTTAATCCCGCCAGTGGCAACGTTGGGTCCAAGGGACCCAGGTAACAAAATGGCTTGTAAAAAATGAAGCGTAAGAGAATACAGCATGAAATTTGCTCTTTGTTATACTTCAATACAAATATATCTAATATAAAAGCTTCTTTTAAAAAAACAAAAAATTGCCTACAACGCAGATCTTATTTAAAATTCCAAAAATTTGCAATATGAATTTTTAAAAAATCGCACAGAAATTCAATTTTTATCAATGCAATCACTGCACATCATTGATGCATGTTTAAGGCAGATATACTTAAAAAACTTTTGGCAGTAATACTTTGATTTAGAGTCTTTACAATAAATGCATCTTCCTCTCTTATTTGGCTGCATTGGTGGATGTTGCTGAACTTGGTAGCCTGAATACTTTTGAGCAAGCAGCCTCACATCTTTAGATAAATACATGTTCGTCTATCTATTTTTTAAGTATTCTTCAATTAAACGTTTTTTTTTTTTTAAATTTATACTTAATGCCTTGACACACACACCTTAACCACCGGAAATATCAATTCAAAAAATAAAAATGAGTTCTTACTCTTACTTCTTGGAATACGTAGAAGCCACCACACGAAAAAACTTTCACGAGTGGTAACGTAGGGTCTATCAGACCCACATTAACACTTCACCCTTTGACAACTGTTGATAAACTAAAAGCTGGGGCACGTGCCGTCCCATGACCGTCTGATGAGTATTCGATAGGAAGGTTCGATGGAGAATGTTGCAACTCAAACCGATCTAGTTCAAAAATACAAAAAACAGATGGCGTTGGGTCTGTCAGACCCAACGTTACCACTGCAGGGTTAAAGAAACTGTTAGGAAAAGGAAAGGGGTTGGAAAAGGAAGGCGGAAGCAAAATAAAGTAACAAAATGTATACAAAAACTTGATAAAAGGCAAAGACAACAAAGTTACAAAGTATTTACAAAATCTTAGGTAAGCGTAATAGATGTGAATGATTGTGGAAAAGGTATTCATTTAAGAGAAGCACAATTTGCGACCTTTAATTACAAAGTTGAGGAATTTTGGGTTGAAGAAACTGTGATGATTAAAAAATATGTAAAAATTGGTCCGAGTTTTATTCAGGGATATTATATTTTGTAAATTTGATTAATTTGAGGACAGTAACATGGTGTTTCTAATATGAGTTAAACGTTACAGTCACAACAGTAAATCGACGAAATTAATATTTGTGTGTCTAAATGAATTAAGTTAACGATTTAAATCAATCTCAAATTAGAATGAAGGAAAGTTAAAACTCCAGCCAAAACAAGTGGTATTAACCATCTTTGAGTCAAATTAGATTAAAAATTCTGTCTAATCCGAAAGGAATTGATACTTTAAGGCTACAAGTATAGCAGGAATTTTAATTTCCTTATCACTTCACTCATCGCCGGCTCATAAATGTTGTTCATTTATGTACCTAAGAAAATATAGAATATGTTCTGAAATATTATTTCATAAATTTGTTGTAATTTCTTTTTTCCGTAGCAAGAAGACATCGGTTAAAAGGAGTATGAAATTTTCTATAGGAATCTCTGATTTGGGGCACGCCGGTATAATCGTAATTAGCGTTCGACGCGCACGCAAGAACAAGCGTTTAAAGTGGCGAGATAGGGGCAGAGAGCGTGGGAGGTTCAATGGCGGAGGAATGAGGAAAGGATTGAGAGGAGAAGGGAAAGGCGGAAAGGGAGAGGTTGGTGGATAGGAACGTGAGAAGGGGGGGAGAGGGAAGAGTCGCTGGAGGCCCCGTCTCGATTCCGACCTTGGCGCACCGACACTTGCAAAACATTCGCCCTGCATCCATCATCCCACGTAATCGCCTCATCACGGTTATGGACTATGAGCAATTAGGAACGGGGAAATATCAGGAGCGAGCGTTGAGGAGTTGAGTGGTCCGAGCGAAGGCGACCGCATGTCATGCGAAACCGCCGACGCACGCTGTCCTGCATTCTGTCCGCCTCTTCCACCTTCGCCTTTGCCTCTGCTCTTACTCTACCTTACCTGCCTCTCCTCTTTCTTCTTCTCTCCCAGGAAACGCCCACCAGCTGCGTTCCCTCAACTATAACTGCCACTCCTCTCCTTCTCCACCCACATCCATCACTTTGGCACCTTCTCTTCTCTTTCCCATCGCACTCTCCTCTCGTCTCCGATTTTGAGCGAAACGATCCCATGTGGAGTCCGAAGTCGTCGGACAGAAAGCCACCACGATGTCATGTTGTCTATACGCTTGACTGCCCATGCGTCTGTTTTTTTGTTAATTCTGTCCGTCCGCACGGAACCCTTGTTTTCATATATTTTCTCGTCTCTCTTCTTACTTATTAGTAAGATGAAAGGATGTCACATCTTAAAATTACCGCACATATATATATATTTTGTTGATAGAGACGTGGGTTGCAGAAAAAAATCAAAATATTTAATTACTTTTCGACGAAACGTTTACTCTAATATGGCTTTAGAATGTGACGGGAGCCTTAACTTCTCTCCGAGTTGGTGAGGATGTAAACCCCTTTTTTCAATAAATGTCGTTTCTCATTTTATGCAATAAATCTAAGAAAATTAGCTATCGCTCATTCTGTTTTATGAAGGTGAGCACTTCTCCCCCCAGCGATGGTTAATGTATTTAACTTTTGAGATGTTGCTTTCATAAAATTTCTCGCACAAGAATTTCTAAGCCAGAGGGAGATTCGATTATGGATTATGGAGACTTAGAAAAAACGCTTTGTTTCAAAATCTGACATTGCGGAAGGAACCAAATGTTTAGTTAATATATTAGAAAGTAGTAAGAAAAATAGGAGAGATTTCGTGGAGAGAGGCTGCGTGACTAATATTGTGATTAAATAGTTAACCAAAAAAGTGCCACAGTTTTATTTCATTTGTATTGCGATAGAAGGAATACTTCAGGGAGTTAGTGGAAAAGGTTGGAAAAATTTTCTATTTTCAGAAAATTGTAGGAGGAAAGAGGATTATAAAGAGATGAAGAAGGTTTCAGAGGACAGGAGGACGTGGATAGCACGGTTTAATCAGCAATGAATGACATTTCTGCGGACTGACTATAAATGAGGACGACGATGATCGTCCATCGGCCGTGCAATAGCTAAAATTGAAAATTTTGGTCAAAAAGACCAAAAGATTTTCGAAGGTTGATTTAGTTATGCAATTTATTAATATGTACATTCGGTTTCTCTCGTTATGTTACTCTGTCTGTCCGTTTGTCTTTCATTTGTAACTATGGCTGGTAAATATGATTGATATAATGTTGACTAAATTTATACTATTAAATCATGCATTTGGTTCCATGCATAAAATAATAAAAAAAGCTCAAAATAGGTTTTTTTAGTTGAAATCTACTTGATTATTTTTGATCTCCAAAATATTTAACAGGAGTAACTTGTGCTTCTTTAGAGGTGTATGAAATGGTAACCTGTTAGTAGAAAAATAACTTGTGCTTTTGCGAGAATTAGGATTCCAAATAAAACTACAGATAAAATTACTCCCGTTGTGAAATATATTTTTTATAAATTTTGCTATCGATTCTCTGGTGACCTCATGATGACTCTTAAGAGTTCAAGCCAAAGGCGTGTGATTTTGTTTGTGTCGGTGAAATTTTGTTTGCAATAAATGTTGTTTTGTATAAAGTTTAACTGAGAACTATGTGCTAATAAACCTTTAATTTTATCTCATCATCTCAAAATAGGGGGATAATACATTTGAAATTCAAACGAGATGTGCTTGTTGAATATCTTGCATGTTATTTTGTTAATGTGCCTCACTCAGAGTTAAAACCTTTACTCAGTATCTCGTGACGTAACGTTAATGCTTGAGGAGAGATTTGGGTGAAAGTAATCATCAAAACAGTGTAGAAAAGCTGGAAAATGTTTTTTTCTCGGGTGCAATTCCTCATTCAAAAGCAGGCGAGTGAGCGAAACGTTAAAAGTATCCCTGTTAATCACGAAAAACGCAATGCGTTTGACAAGTGAGGAAGGAGGCATAATTAAGAGAGATTGATTGGGAAGGGATGTATCGGAGGTGGGTGAGAAAGAGGGTAAAGATTAATCAATTGTGATTTTCCGGATCGGTCTTTAATTTACCTCACTTCCACTCATCGAGCGCACTTTAATTATATTACGCGAAAATCATGAGATATAGGACATGATAAGGATATTTGCAAAATATTTGAAGAGTAAGCTTGGAAATAACTAACCGCGGTTGTCAAAGAAAAGATTTTGATTGCGGAAATGTTCAAATGATAACGTAAGTAAAACCCCATCAAATATTTTAACAATATTATCTTAAGAATTGACAAATACCTAAGGACTTCGAGAAAAATTAAAGATTTATTAAAAAGTAATTTTTTCGACCACAGGTTTCTGACTACAGTGACATTAATTAATAAATAAGACGAATGGTGACAACTGGTACAACGTTTGCTTATGTAACATTCATGTTATTACTCTGATATTATATGTGTATCACTCAGAAAATTATAAGGAAAATATAGATCAAGTTGACTATTTTGTTTATTTTTAATTTGAGTAGAATTTGATAAAATATTTCCCCCTTCACTGAAAAATTACTAGAGATAGAACAATGGTCTTTGAAAACGCATCATTACATCGAGAAAAGTGGATATGAAGTTTTTTCTGAAATGAAAGGAAGAGGAAAGGAGGAAGTATGAAGTCTCAAATCAAACGCAGTGTGTGGCTTGTATAAATGCAGGAATCCTACTGTGATGAAGTCAATGAGAACTAGTAAAATTTGATAACTGAACAATAACTGTCAATAAATCTTTATCGTTAAATAGAAAAACTCTAATTGGCGTAATGCCATTGACGATGACGGATTTGTTGTCGATTTCTACTCATTATTATTATAGTGATATTTCCAATGAATAACGTGATTTGGAGATTGAAATACATGCCTTTCAGTGAAAGAGAACACGAGAAGAAGTGGAACGGAAACAACTCCAACAATGTATAATTATTTTATTATTTAAATATTGGGACAGAATGAAAATACAGCTGGACGTTTTACTAAAGAATCTCAAACCGTATTAACGTCCAGAAATATCTGCTTTGCTCATAGCAACTCCATATATACCTGTAATTCGCACGTAAGCGCGCTTGCGCGTAAGAACAAGTTAAACAATTGCTTAAGAATGGAAGAAAAAGCACGCGATGACGTAGGAAAAATAACCTTTTGAAACGCAAGCGTTTGCAAACCTCGGCTTAGTTCACTTGTTCTAAAAAGATTCGACAGACCGAGTGAATTCGAGCATCATAACTGAATTAAACTTCATCCATTTCTAAGTAAAACCCAACATATATCATAAGCGTTACCGCTACGAGTAGATACGATAAGCTTGGAATGCAAGCATAGATGCCGATTGATTACATCAAGGAAACCATACAGAAAGAAACGTGAAAGAGGAAGAAAGGGCGAGTGCGATAAAATGGGACACGGGAAAAGAATGGGAAAAGAGGAACGGAGCGGGAAAAAGAATGGTGGAGAAGGGAAAAAGGGTATAAAAATCGAGTTAGAGGAAATTAGAGTGCACATAATGGGGCAGGGGAGAAAGAGAGAGAGAATGGGAGGGAAAAAGAACGAGGGGGTGGAAGAAATAAAGTTGGGGGAGGGAGGAAGAGGGGACGAGGAGTTGGCCACGGCTGAGGTGTTGAGTGATTGGGGGAGAATTAATGAATAGGATGAAATGAAGTTCCGGAATTTGGTTTTGGATCATTAAGAAAGGCCGGTGAGGGCGCAGAGAAAGGGAGAGAAGGGACGGCGTAATTCCATTTCCTCTTTCTTTTCTCTCTCTCTCTCTCTTTTCCCATCTTTATCTCTTCCTATTTCTCTCTCATTCTCTCACGTGTTCTCTCCTCCCTCTTTTATCTTTTTATTTCCCTCATTTTTCTTCCCTTTTATTCACCTCTCTCACTCTCTTCTCTTTTACCTCCTTGATGCCGGCCTTGGTAGACGGGTGGTTAGAGTTTCTGCCAACGGATACTAAGGTCGCGGGTTCGAATCCCGCCAAGGACATGGATGTTTGTGCTTGTAACATTAGGGTTGTATGTAAGAATGGACACTATTGTCTAAATATCGCCCTCAATAAAGACGGATTATTATTATTATTATTATTTCTTTCTCTTTCATCTCTATCCTTCTTTCTATCCATCTCGTAGCTGTTTCTCTCTCATATCCCTCTATCATACTCTACCCTTCTCCTTCAATTTGTGTCTTTTCCTCCATTTCCTTCTCTCTACATCTCAATTCCTCTCTTTTTTTACATTCGTCTCCATTTCTTTCACATTGTCTTCTATTTCTTCCCTTTTTATCCAAAAAGAACGCTTCCACTTCTCTCCTTCTCCATCTCCCCTCCAGATTCAGTGCACCGCATACTTTTCGCATCCTGACCGAAAAACTTTTTCCCTCCCCGTCGTTAAGAGCAACTCCGAATGCCGTCGCGGGATCAATAAGCTCGTGGATTTTTGATGCCGGCATCACGTGGCTTACGGTCGCCTCATTCCCACGGGAATGGAAAGGCGGTCGAGGGGAATTTTAAAACGTGTTCTCCTCCTCCTCCACGATTGGAGAGCGTGTTTTATCCGATGTCATAATGCAGCCGGAATAAATGGGGACGAGACATAAATGGTTGTCTGCGGTGCGTTGGTCTTTCTGTTTTCGTCGCCAGCGAGCGCGCGCGCACACACAAACACACACACGAACACATACACACGCGCGAATTCTCGCATAACTTTGCATGTTTTTGCATTCGCATCATCAACTCTCCAAATAAATCATCCGGATAGCCGGGGCGTGATGCAATGACTCGAAATCAACGTTATGGTTCAAAGCAAGGCTTGAATGCGTCGACACGGCGATATTCAATCGGTTAGGGTCGTCGCGCGCGTTTTGTATTTTTGGCACACCGAATCCCTCCCGTTAGTTGCTACTGGCGAGCGAGGGCGTATCCGTGGTCATCGTCTATCAACAGAGGGATCTCCAATGCCCGTGGAGAGCTGTTTATATCGAGGGATATTGCGGCGACGCCCACTCGTCCCTTTGGTTCAACTTTTAAAGACCATGATAGAGACGTTAACATTTTTATATCGAAGGAAGCGCATTCGTTGAAAGAATTTTTCACTGTCTTTGTTGTCACACGCATATCCATTTTCTGATCCCGCCGTATTCGGAAGTAATGTTTACGCTGTTTGACAAGTAATTCGTGTCATTAGCCTAAAGAACGTTCCATTTCATTTTGTATCACATCATGCTGGATTTTATTTTATTATTGTGTTAAACCGACAGTAAAAGAGGCTGACCTTCAATTCCTTCGTTCGTTGACGTGTTGACGTGGAATAGAGCAACGCAATGGGAAGGGGTTCAATTCTTAAATGGCAAAAATATTCTTTTAAAATATCTTAATTAAATCCTTATGCTCCGATTTAAACCAAGAATGTATGTCAAACATAACAGAACTTTTAGTGGATTAGATCATACGGAAAGTAGTAAAAGTGCGAACACCTTAAAAGGTAAATAATTAACAATGTTTCAGAATTTTTTGATGCTCAGAATATTTTGGGAAATTATTATTTGAAACGGTTAAATTTTTGTTTTATTTTAAAATATATTTGCATTTATTGCGCAGCATAATGTCTTTAATTCATAATTTTAATGGAAACAATACAGGAGAAATTGGAATTATACAATTTTAACCATGAATTATTGTGATTCAATACAAATTTATAGCTTATACATTTATCATTAATTTAACTCGATTTATTATAAACCTCTCTGTGGCTATATAAATCAAAAAAGGTTTGACAGCTCCGATAAAATGCATGGTGGTTCAATATTTGTTTGATGTCTAAATTGAAATTCGCATGCGCATACATCCATTGATGGTAAATTGCTGGTAGGGGAGCAAGTTACATATGGGATCGAAGGTGATTTTCACTTGTAAGTTCAAAATAGAACAGAGGGAATTTTAGGTAAATCTTAATAAACTATCTGGTTCATATTCACAGGCGCATTCAATGTTCAGTTGAATGGCGAAAGAATGATTTCGTGTGATCGAAAGCGCTGTAGTTTTGTTTTCGCAGAAAATCACTCTGTACTGGGAACATTCCTAGCATATTATGAGAGTTTTATTCGTTGCGGAAAATAACAGTTAATCGCTAAATTTGGTCGTGAAAGATAAAAATTCTTAGGGAGATTCAATCAAGGTGACTGTGATAAAATAATAGATACATTTAATGTTATACTGAAAATTTAAACACCTCAAAGGTTATTTTTCTTAATAAGATTGAATACAGATTTTCGAGAAAAAAAAAACAAAAATAAATTAATGTTAAATTTGGTTGCATTCTACAAAAATTCTACTAAAATAGTAACTAAAAATTGAAAATCATACGATAACAAATTTAAATAGAAAGTTTAATTTATTTATTACTTTGAAATATATTGTAGTTAAATGATGAATCAAAGACATGCACGAACTAAAAACCAAATAAAAATTTATAGCAGTGGTAGGTTTTTGTGTTCACAATATTTTGAGAACTACAGATTGATCTCAAAATGAGAGAATTTGAATATTTGGGCAGGAGTAAAATTACAGGGAAATATGAATATAAATCATGTAGACCATATGCAAGTCAAAACAGTCGATTTTACTGTTATCTCGGCATACAAATTGTAACGAGAATATTAGCCTTTTTTACTATCTGATTATCCTTCTTTTACTTTTAGCCAGGGGAAATTTTATAAGTTGATCTAAAAAGTTATGCGATAAATCCCTTTGTATGAGGTACAGGGAGAAGCGAAGCATTAATGCGTTTTGAGTTGAGTGATAAATATCCGAACGCGTCAATCAAAATGACGCGAGGACAGAGAGAAAGAGAGATAAGGGAGAGAGGAAGGAACGTGGAGTAACGAAAGTGGAGAAGGAAGAGAGAGAGAGAGATGGAGAGAAAGGCAGAATGAACGAGAGATGAAAGACGAATGATAGACTAGAGGAAAAGGAAGGCGATAAAAGACAAGAAGGGAGAAAGTGAAAGACAGAGAGGGAGAGGAGAGAGATGGATGGAGAGAGAGAGTGAGATGGAAAAGAGAGATGGGAGAGAGTGCGGAGGCGCTGAAGAGGAATAGGGATAGGTTATCTAAATGCGTGCATAGGGGAAGGACGGGAGGAGGGAGGAAGAAGACTATGCGTGTGGTCACAAGCGGAGGGGTGAAAGAGAGGAAAAAGAGGGAGAGGTCTTCAAAAGGCCTTTTCAATCTATGACGGGTGCGCTCACGCATCAACGGCGGTGATCAAAAAATACTTAGCAGAGAGATGGAGAGGCGTAAGGAATGGGATGTGGCAAAGACTGGAGGAAAAGAGGGAGACACGGAAATATGTATAAAGAGGAGGAGTTGGGGAGGCATCGGCAGAGCGCGCAAATGACCGGCTCGTCTCCCTTGGCGATGCTATCCGACGCTTAAAAGCCTTTCCTCGTACTACGAAGCGAGGAATAATGCGAGCAGCGCGTCGGTTTCGCGAGGAGTGGGACCGCCTCACGGACCCCTCGCTCTTATCAAGGGGATGCGGAGGATTTTTTTCTCACGGAGCGAGACCATGGAACTCGTGGTTAGCTGCGGAGAAGGTCCTCGCGATGGTGAATAGCCTCCGAATTCCAACTGCTCTCTAGATGCATCGAGGGAGGTAGAATCGATGATTCCCTTTTCAAACCTCGCCTACTTATCTGGTTGGGAGGCGATATTTCCGCAGAGATTTGTCGTATGACGAGAGCATTAAAATAAAAGAGCTGGTGCAGCCCTTATAATAAAATTTTAGAATCGTTATAAATAGCTGCTTCTTACATAGAGAGAGAATGGGAGGAAGAGAGAATTGGAGAGAGACAGAATGGGAGGAAGGAAGAGAGAATTGGAGTAAGGGAGACAGAATGGGAGGAAGGAAGAGAGAGAGAGAATGGCAGGAAGGAAGAGAGAGAGAGGGAGAGAGAAGGTATAGAAGAGAGAGAAGGGAAGGGAGAGAGAGAATGGAAGAGACAGATAGAAAAAGGACTTTATCTAGGGAGAGGGAAAGTGAATGGGAGGAAGGGAGAGAGAGGTATAAAACAAGGAGTAGTGGAAAATGTATTTATTTGTTGTAAGGCATTGTGACTAAATGATTTGTCACACTATCGACGTTTGACTATTCTTTTTCTATTTGCTCTTCGTTTGTTATTGTTTTTATCATTTTTGTTTGGCTTCATGGTTATATCATTGTTTTCATTTGATTGTTCCTCATTTTCCCACTCTCTCCCGATGTTTGATTCTTATTTTCTGATCGTTCTTCGTTTATTTTATTTTTTTGACGTTTTTCAGAATGTCCCGCAGTAGTACTGCGGGCTCTCTACTAGTCTTATTTAAATGGACTCAGTGTAGTTCAAATTCTGTCGCGTTGGTTCACACTTACGAGCTTAGATCTTGGTGTGCGGTGGTTTTTTTAGCACTTGAAATATTCAAACACCAACAACTCGTATATGTACATTATTGTGCATCAGCAAGACCGGAAATGCTGGAATGACATTGATGCTTATCAGTAGATCCAAACTTTTAACCTCCCACTCCTGGATCATGTTTGTTTCTTTCTGCAGTTTTGTTACTAGTGCATTCAAACATTATTTGCTTCTGCCCAAATTTTACTGCGATCGCCAGGGTTGCATAGCGGTTGCAGCTGACCCGTTACCTTCGCCATTAACTTGTTTCTTGACCGAACAATTTCGGCCGTTTCTGCCTAAGCTATAGCATATCCCGAGGCTTGGCATCTTCTTAATTCCCTTCAGTTTGTGAACGAGGAAAATCCAGATTCAAGTAAATTTTACATCAAGTCCTTGGAAAAGTTTAGTCCCTACATTTGTCCAATCGCGAAATTCCTCACGCGCAAAGCATAAAGCGGACGGCAGTTTATGAAAATTCGCCTGAATATCATTAGGAGATAGATAGATAGATAGATAATCGTCTTTATTCGGGCGAAATTTAGACCATAAGGTCCATTCTTACATTTAACCCTCGGTCCAGACATCCAATCGAATGATCTGAAGATGCCGTCTCCATTCTCCGAAATTCGCTGTCTTCGTCCCTCTCAATAGAAACGCATTTGCCATTATTACATCCGCCGTTTGCTGTAGCGAATTGGAATGATCACGCGCGCGTGTGACAGCATGTGTGAGTGTGTGTGACCGCGTTTGTGTGTAGGTGCACACACTGATCTCATGGGACCGCGTTCCCGTCGCCGCGTTTCTCTTCCGAAGTCGACCAATTCCCACTCGCTATCTGCCGCGTCCTCTCGCACCCGCTGATTAATGGCGGCGGACGACCATCGGCGTGGCAATTATCGCCGCTACATTAGCCAGAAATTCGTGGGAGAAAGGGCGGAGGATCATCAGAGCGGATCGGATGACCGCCATGCCGTTGTCATGGCGACTTTTTCGAAGAGTTCCCGAGTGTGCGAGGTAGAGGATAAAGCGGGAGTGGGGTAGGGGTTTGGTGAGGTGACTGGAAGAGGTCACAGCGGCAGCTAGTTTGCCGCCAGAGGCATCCACCGGAGGACCTATGTCCGAAGATGGGCAAAGGTCCGTTAGTGAATGGAATCCAAAGGATTTGGGACTAAGAATTCTAAGGTTCGATCGATTCGAAAAATTCGGCAATTAAAAAATCAGTTGCGGTAAGTGTGACTAAGTTTGCAATGGTCAAACAAAAAGCAAAATCCTTACTAGTTTTAAGTAATTTTAAGCATGGGAATGTTGAAAAATCATGCGTAGCCACTAGGGTTGCCACCTCATCGGGTTTCACTGGATGTCTTCGAGTTAAGGGCTCAATATTCGGTCTTCAGGGTGCACTTAGTGAATCTTCGGGTGGAAATGAATTTTGACAAAAGTTGCTAAATTTATTCATATTAATGAACATAGTGGCAAATTATAGATTACTTTTAGAAAAAATAATGTCACCTGTGCAGAATTGCATAAAATGATGACTGATCTCTGCGAAAAATTACGATTCCGGCCACAAAATAATTGTTTTGGTGCCATAGAAACTTTTGCTTGGACATTTCTTTCTCCCAATCAAAAACAGTAGCTTTTGTCAGGCCTCAAACAAGTTTATTGCTGTGCCATTTGTTATTTGGAGAAACGGTATGATTACAATAGTTCGCCTTGGAAGTATTTTTAAGTTTTTAATTTAACTGGTATTAATTACGAAAATTTGCAAATGCTGCCTGAATCTGGTCCTGTTATTGTTGAGGAGGACAAGTTGTACGATGAAGTAGATTATTAAAATCAGACATACCAATTATGCAAGTAATCAATCGGCATTGTAGCCAGATGTGATAGTAAAGTTTTAGTAACTAAGAAGCTATATGGTTACCTTTTTCCTATATAACTAATGAACAATATCTAAAAAATATGAAAATATATTATTTTCAACACGCTCCATAACGAATCATGATACAACTTAATATTGCAAAAAAAGTGAAAGTCAATAAATAAAATGTATTTATTGCAAGTAATTAATAACATTTCAGCAAAATTCATCGTTTCCATAATCAATGTAATATTTCGTTTAAATTACAAATAAAAAATGAATAGGTAACGAATTTTTTCGGCGATCTTCGTGTCAAGGCCGGAAATCTTCGGGTTAACACAGAGGAAAAAGTGACAACCTTAGTAGCAACCCACATCTTTCACCCCAAACACTCCATTTCCTTGGATAATCTTCAACTAACGAAACTCATTTCCATTCACTGCATTCTAAATGCGGGCGAAAGTTTAGTCACTCACAAAAACAAAGACAGTACCGTCGAGTAAAATAATAGACACTACACTGCATTCCCTTTCCCAAAGCGGTCATTCCAACGGACTTCCTAACTCCCCCATCACGACAATATTTCATTTCCCTTCCCCTATTTCTCTTCTCCTCTCACTTTCCTCGTTTGTATATATACGGTACACAACCCGTATTTTTTCGTCTTTATGATGGACCTACTGAAGATGGAATTGTTGATTCTGAAATGCCTATTTAGTAATTTTTTAAAAAGGAAGTGCATGTTTGTGGTTGATTGCTTGTGTGTTTCGTGTGTGTGTGAAAAAGGTTAATGCCGTGGAGTAGTTTGTTTGTTTGAACGCCTAGTCAATTCGCCTCTCTTACAGCACAAATGGGTATCCCAGAGGTAGTGCAATGAATAACCGGGGAGGGAGGAGGGAAACCCGGTGCCGGCATTTGCCTGCTCTTACGAAGAACACCAGGGGGGCCAACAGCTTAACGTACCTTCCGAAGGACGGAACAGCTGAATTTGCGCGGTCTCCTCAAACTACGCAAACAGGGGGCCGGGTGACCTTGAGAAAAATCCTACTCGCGCAGAATTCGTACCCGATGACTTTTTCAAGCCTCGGGCGAGTAGCAGCCAGCGTCCTAACCACTACACCACCGGCACCCCCGTGGAATAGTTCCCTTAAACCGGCGTGTATATAAGTACTTTTTTATAATTTTTTGATTATAGTGAGATTTGCCCAATTTTCATCTGTTGACATTGGATTCTGTATACATTTTTGAACTGGCATTAGTGACCTTCAAAAGTAAAGAAATATTCGTGTGAATATGTAGATTTAATTTTATCAATAAACAAATAAATTAATCGAATTTTTCGCTATTATATTCCATCTATAATTAAATCTTAATTTTTTAAAGAAAAATTCGAGCTTTTCCCTTTTCCCATGCTTAAATATCTGCAATCGATTTTATGCCTTCCACCTTCTCCGATTAAATAGTGAGAATTGCTGACATTATTTTAGACGAAAAGAACTATCGAAAATTTATTGATGGATTTATTTGCGTTTAAATTTGAGATGCAAGCTCGCATGGACAGTTTGGATGCCCGCCAAGTGATGCTGTCAAAATAAATATAGGACAAAAGTCTATTTTTTTTAGATATTTTTAAATTACGAAATACGTGTCTTCCGTTTCGTTGCTTCACTGTAGAGAAATTCGGAATTATTAGGCCAAATGGATGAAATAAAAATGTTTGAAAAAGGAAAGGTTTTTTGAATTGTATTGCGACGAAATTTTTTAATTTGAGCGACTGAAATTTAACAAATTTTTTCAAAGATCTTTTAGCCTACAAGGAAAGATTGCGTCACGATTTGTACGTGAATGTAATAAATGCTTTTGGTTTCACTTGGAGAAATAAACTAAAAAATGTGGATCGTTTCTGGCAGTATCATTTCCCTGGAACACGTTCGGCGTAATCGCCCAACACCTTGTCTCCCTTTGGCGTATTCTCCACCTGCAATGGGGCCATCTCCCTTTCATTCCCCCCCTCCCGCCTCATGTGCCACCCGCATCTCGTGTATTTTTAGAACCGAGAGAGGGAGGTGAACCCCCCGTTTCCGCAATGGCTACCTCTCCTTCACCCCTTCCTTTCCATCTCTCTCTCTTGCTCTTACACCTCCATCAAAGAACGGGTCGACGCTGGTCCTCCTTCAAACCACACCTCCGTGTTCGCTGCCTCCCATCTCTTCCCCACCTCACATCCATAGAAGACCCCTCTCGGGGGTCATCCGAAAGGGAGCCTTCTTATCCACCATCCCCTCAGGACACCCGCCCTCTCTCTCCCCTCCCTTGGAAACCATTCACCCACCCGACTCGCCGCACAACATCCATCTTCCGCATTTCAATTTCAGGCCGTCGGGAGGCGCTGCCGCAGCGTCGGTCGGACAGACGTGTAGGGTGTCCACCGGACGGAAGCAGGCGGCCTCTCGCTGAGCGAGAGTGTCCAAAAGGGAGGCGGGGTAGATGAAGACGGGGAAGGAGAAAGTGGAGGGCCCCACGGTGTGGCTGTCTCGCAGACTAACCGCGCTCTCTCCCTCCTCCACTCGCCGCCCCTTTTCCCATTCGACCACCTCCCCCTTCCCCCAAAACCGTCCGTACCCGGCCGCGGATGTCACGCCGACCCCTTCCCTACTTCGAAAATCTGCTCGCCTGCTGAATTAAGTTTTTCGCGTTTTAAATTAACTCCGCAAAAAATTCCATTTCAATCACGTTGTCAGTACCGACAAAAAATGCGTAACAGTTTTGTTTGGAATTCTTTCGACGGAGGTAATATGTTGACTCAGCTAAAAAAATCCGCATATAGTTTTAGGAGAAAAAAACGTAGTAATTTTAACCTGCCATCACATTTCGGTGTAAAATACTGCACTATTAATTTTGGAAAACTATTTTATTACAGATTTCGGAAACGTGTCGGAACGAGCAATTATGAGTTTTATTGACGGAAGTTTAACAGCACTGGAAATATAAAGAGAGAAGTTATAGGCGATCCAAATGCGTCGCATAAAGGCGACGTATTTGCACGTAAGGTTACGTGTCTTCTGTATATTTGCAACTACACCAAAACTAGCTATATTGTAACTATTCCAAATTTAATTTTATAATAAACGCATCAACGAGTAGAATCAACTTATGACTCGTTCAAAAAAATATTTTGTAGATCTAGATAGAATTGGGAAGTTTTCGAAAAGGATTTTACTGAGCATTATAATGGCAGTTTCCGTTCATATTCACCCTCTTATGGAGAGGAATTTAAGCGCAGATAACCACCCGGTTTCTTCATTTTTATGAGCAGATGCATGAACTGAAAAATGAAAACTATTTTCAACGCCTATTACTACTTGATAACATTAGCAAATGGGTAATGAACGATTATTCTACTAGGAGCTTCACCCCTTAGCGCGTCAACCCCCCCTCCTCACCCTGCAAGGCGAGTTTGCCCTCTGTTCTTCCTCACTCCCTGAACGCTCTCCTTACGGAACATGTATATTTAAGGTAGAAAATGATATAAATCACATTTTCGGGCTTTCTCAAATTAGTTGACACGTTTCATATTACCTACATTAATTTTTCTGTCAATTAAGGGTTTGCTTCTGAGTCCTCTAATATGAAATGCGATAATGGAAAAGTTCCCAAATAGTTGTTGATTACAACCAAATTTTTCAATAGACAAATGAGGAAAGAAGTCATTCTATATTTTACAGGCGGAGCTACTTAGTCCAAAGATACATTCTTCCGTTTTATGATCTTGTATGTGATACGTGTTACTATTAAAATATATCATAGCGTAAAATTGTAGACATGTTTTTATCGAAGATAGTATCTTAATTTCATCCATCGGTATGGGAGGTGTTCCGCGAACACATCGCGGATAGTAGCATAATATATACATAATAATAATAATAATTGGTTCCTGATCTCCATGGATACAACTGCCACCGCTGCACTTTCTCGGACTCGAAGCGGCGGAAACTCTATCTACGGCCCGTACCAAAGTAATAGACTACTCAGGTTTGCATTCGGATACAATGTACATATAAAAATCTCCAGGGTAAAGTGGGGGACATGAGTTCACTCAGTATTGAATTCATTGCCACAAGTTGTTCTCTCGTCTCATCCGCATAAAGTATGATTACATTATAGTTCTTTTATGAGGCAGAACCAAACAATGTGTAAATAAATAACTGTTATTGATTAGCTAGAAAAGAATAATACATAGGTGTGTTACCATGTACAATTCGCATCCTAAATTATGGCGAAAAAATCTAAGAACCACAAAGAGGAACAAATAAAAATAAAAACAATGACAAGAAAAGAACGAACATAAAATAATAGTCAAAAGTCAAGAGATTGGAAAGGATCGTTCATCAACACAGTATCAAAAACCATATACTAAATCCACCGCTTTCCCCTCACCTTAACTCTCTCCCGGTATTTCCCATTACTTCTATTCTTCACTCTCTCCAATTTCTCGCCAGCCATTTGCTGCTCGTGCGACCAAGATTCCGCCCCTCCTAAAAGCAATGACCGGCACCCACCTCTTTTTCACGCCGTTAATAGCAAATTAGAGTGAAACTTCGATTTTTTGATTACCGATTTTACGTTTTCCTCAAATTCTAGATTTATTTGGTATCCATAAAAATAGTGTTAAATTTTCATGGAATTAACGTTAGCGTAAATTTACGTTTTCCTTGAACTTAAGACCCGCATTTGAAGTCCTGATTATATGTTGCGTTTCTACGTGAGTCTCTTCGACACCCACAGCAGTTCGCCAACTTGATAAGTGTCCAGTGGGCTCCCTTCAACACCTTGTTGCCACCGCCACCACTACCTTTCATATTCCTTAAGATTATGTATATATATATATATATATATATATATATATATATATATATAATTCTTAGCCCTATTCAATCCATTGACGGATGAAGGCCTCCCCTACACTCTTCCAGTATTCTCTATCAACTGCCTCCATCTCCATCCTCCAATTTGGTCCTAAGAACTTCACAAGCTCTCTGTCCCATCTGTCTTTAGGTCTTCATTTCGATCTCTTGGTGTTTCTTAGGATACTAAGCTTCCAGCGCCGATCATTTCTTCCAGCAATATGTCCCGCCCACTGCCACTTAAGCGCCTTTACTCTTTTAATTACGTCAATGACTCCCGTCTTCTTTATTACCCTGTCGTTCGTTTTGTTGTCTCTTCGGGTGATTTCAAGCATACATATCTCACGCTCCTCGGTGTTTTTTGCAGGTGATGGACTATTCTGTCGTTCATGGTCCATCTTTCTCAACCATAGGTCAAAACAGGCAGAACACATTGGTCGTACAATCTCCTTTTCAGAAAGACTGGGATCCTTAATTTAAAGATACTTGCATTCTTGCCAAAAGCAGTCCATGTTATCTTCACTCTCCGGCTGATTTCTTCAAGAAGAGACACGCCAGTAGTAATTAGTTGACCCAATTAAACCTTATTATTACATCTTCGAGTTTTACTCCGTTAATCGATATCTTCTTTGTGAAGGAGTTGAACGTGACCTCTGTTTTATTAATATTCTCATTAAGTCCATCTCGTCGGCTTGCCTGCTCCAGTTTCTCAATAACTCTACGCAGTTCTTCTGGGTTTCCTGTGAACAGTATTATGTCATCAGCGAATCGCATGTGACTCAGATACTCTTCATTTACCTTTATACTTATCTCTTCCCAGTGTAAAGTTTTGAATACTTCCTCTAGAGCTGCTGCAAATAATTTAAGAGACATTTTATCTCCTTGCCTCACTCCCTTTTCGGTCTTAAAGACACTTGTTTCTTCATGCAGGTAGAAAAACTATATGGCGTTTTATAGATATTTTTCATTAAAGTAACGTACGTTCCTTCTACCCCTTGTTTCTTCAGTGCATTTAGCACAGATGAAGTTCGGATAGAGTCGAATGCTTTCCCGTAGTCGATGAAGTATGTACATACAGAAGGGTAACTCGTTCTCATTAGTCCGAATAATTATCTTAATGACCACTTGAATGTGGTCCATCGTATTATATCCATTGCGAAATCCAGCTTTCTCTCTTCTGGTTAGGTGGAAGAGGGGGCTACTTAGCCTCAACCTCGCCAATAAAGACATTTTTCTTTCTTTCTTTCTTTCTTTTCTTTGTGAATATTTTGTAGACTGCCGGGAGCAGGCTGATTGGCCGATAATTATTCAAATATTCCTTGCAACCTTTCTTGGGTTAAAGAATGATGCTTGCGTGGCTCCACGACTCCGGCATGTTCATCTCCCTTAAACAAGACGTCAAAAACTAGGAGAGGATCTTGTCCATACGGTAACCTGTCGACTTGAAAATTTCTGCTGTGATGCCATCAATTCCAATTGCTTTTCTATTCATCATGCTTTTCATTGCATGTCTCACTTCTTCTGGAAGAATATCTGAATCCTTTGCCATGTCTCCTTCTTCATTTATTTCCTCATTGGTAAGAGGATCTTTTTAGAATTAACTTCCTGCTACGGGTAATCGAGCCATTTTCTAATATCAATGCCACCAGCCGTATCTTATCAATCGAGAGATGGTTTTATTTTTGATAACTTCTATTGTTTTCTCGATTAATTCATAATTATATTACTTCACCTCTACTTTGGTGAATTTTCTTATAGTATGGTTTAATTCTGTGAACTGGATCAATTCCTTAGGGTTCTTATGCATTTTCCTTTTCCTCCTTTTATTCATAAGCAGTCTAGTGTTTCCAGATACCGTTATCTGGTTTAACTTTTACAGTTCCTCCTTAGTGCGGCTTCTCTGAGTACCTTTGTTAACTTTGATTCTGCTTCTTGGCCTTCTAGTAAATTTAATAATCGAATGCGGAGTACAAGATGAAATTCTTCTTTTCGCTCTTTAACACTTGTGCGTTGGTGATAGGCCTAGGCTTTCTTATCGGCTTTCTTCTTTCCTACTTTCAATTGAATTTTATCTTACATCGTACCAATCGATGGTCGCTTCCAGTTTTAAACTGGTTGAGGACAGAGCAGTCTTCTACCACATGCCTTTTATTGACTAGTATGTAGTCATTTTCATGTTTTATGCCACTGGGTCCCTTCCAGGTCCATTTTCTGTTATGGCTCTTCTTAAAGAAGGAGTTCATTATGTACATTCGGCAAAGTCTACAAGTTGGTCTCCTCGTTCGTTTTTGCCACGATAATCCCATTTTACAACTACGCTGTCATCTTCCTTTCGTTCTCCTATTTTCGCGTTGAAATCACCCATGACTGCTTTTGGATGGCAGCTTCCTTTGTCATGCAACTCTCCAATTTCTTGGTAGGAATCTTTCACTGCCTCATCCGAGTATGTTGAAGTTATTGCGTATACTTGGACTATTTGCAGCTGTACATCTTATTTATTTGAATCACTAGTCTTGCTACTCGACGGGATGAGCTCTCTATTTCCACAGTGTTACTTTTCAATTCTTTGTTGACGATGAATCCAACTCCTACTGTTATTCCCGAGCCATTTCCACGGTAATGAAAAAGATGTTCACTCTTGAGTTCCAGCAGGCCTTGACTTTTCTTCTTACCTCACCGAGCCCTAAAATATCCCACTTGTTTTTCTAGTTCTGCTTGAAGCTTCTGAAGTTTGTCTTTGCTGGAAAAACTCCGGCAATTGAAGGTAGTTAGGTTTAATTTAAAGGAATTTGGTATTGATGAGGAAGAGTGGCAGTAAGTTTTTACCACCTGGGGGTTCTTAGCACTTTCTGTTATGATGTGGTGCATATTGAAATTGCTAGGAAACAGCGTTCACTTAGGTGATGTACATATACTGAACGGAAGATATTTGCTTTCCCAAGTAGAAGCGCTCTTTTATTATGGAGCATAACCGTCAAGGCGTAACTCTTATTAAGATTTCCGTTAATTTAGTAATTGGGAGCTCAAACATCCGGCGTATGGTCGCGCCTTTACTGCCACGGACCCGCCGGGATTGAGTTCATGAACGTCGACCAGGATCCAGTTCTGGTCTCATTTAGTGCGCCATTTAATGATTCTGCTATGTATTACACTACCGAGGCTGCGGAGGCGGCAGCATGTCGAGTTTCCAAGCATGTTTGACCGTTTTAGGTTTGATTTAAGTAATATTAAATATTCATAAAGCGTTGTCATCCACATTATTAGCAGCGAATATTTTAGAGATACGAACCAACACGCAGTATCACTGCCGAAAAGGTTCATTGTTGAAATGTTCTGTAAAAATTACGGTGAGGCGCAATACAAAATTAAATGCATTCCAACCAGTCGTAGGAGTATTTGTAATGAGAATATGTAAAATTTTATAACAGAAACCGTAGGAAAATTGCCGAGTTTGAGCATATTATTCGCAGTCTGCACGCCGATGTTGTGATAGGCAAGGACAGATGGCTCACGGATGAGATTCCGAGCCAGGAATTATTTCTTAGACACTACCGTATCTATAGAAAACATCGCGCAAATAGATAGTGTGGTGGGGCTTTAATAGCGGTTAGCGATAAGTACGATAGTAGTTAGATTTTGACATAGGATATCGAGAGTGCTTGGTGCCACTTAGCTAAAAAAGCTCTAAAAAATAGTTCAATGCCCATTCTACAGGCCACCTAACGCAAGATATAGACCATATTTCAAATCTCGACATGCAGCTGTCAAAGCTTAGGGTGGTTAATCAAGATGGAATCATTATGGTGTCGGTGAAGACATTAACTAACCCTCAATTGAATCTATGTTTCCAATTCAGCGGTAAAGAACGCGAATCCCGTGAGGCATTAATCGAAAACTCCTGCAAGCATTCTCTCCTTCTATTAATCAGAAATCCAACTCGATCGGGAATCATACTAGATTTATTACTAACCAACGTTCCAGGGAGGAAAAACAAAGTAACTATTGAGGATGGAATAAGTGATCATCTGGCCGTGTACGCGGAGTGTATATTAAAAATTGAGAGACACTAAACCTCAAAGAAAGTTTTATATAATTGTCAAGGCCTGCATTAAGTGCGATTAGACCTAACCAAGTCCCTGGCTCCGAAAAAAATCTTGCTCATGTTTTCAAAGAATTAGTCAAAGAAATAGCAACCTTTTCTTCGGATAATATTCGAGAAATCTATTTTCCTCGTAGAGGTCCCTTACGACTTGAAGTTAGCGCACGCGACCCTAATTCATATATGCGGCGACAATGGAACCCAAAAATTTACAGGTCGATTTTCTTAACTTCGATATCGTGCAATATTCTTGAGTACATACTTTTCAGCAGCATAATGCGCCTTATTGATAGTAATTCATTGTTAGACGATTGCCAACACGATCTCAGGAAAGGTAGGTTCTGTGATACTCAGCTCGGTCAATTTGTGAATTTTATACTAAAACGAGTGAGTTCATGAACGGGTTTACGTCGGTGCCCCAATTGACGAAGGAGTTCAGGGCATCGGTATTGGGTATGGATTGCTCCTCGTTTGGGGTGGTTGAGGTAGCCTCGTTAATACGTAAGTACCAGGTAATTTTCGAATTGTAACAAATAACAATAAGGCACCTTAAATAAGTCTTCTAACTGCAAAGCACTTTTTAGAGGAAGATATACCTGGTTGTATATGGTTGTTTCCTAAAAGTATTTTTCTATTTCTATCAAATAACAAAAGAAAATTCGTTTTATATAGGCATTGGGAATCCACCTTTCTTCCTAAAATTTTTAAATGACCAGCTATTCATTGCACTACCTCTCAGATACCCATTGCGTGTAGGCCACAGGGAATCAGCAGGTTGTAAAAAAATTAATTTCCTAAATACAAAGAACTTATTAGAGGAATATGTATCTCTTTGAATATGGTCTAAAAATAGGGTGACCATATGTTTCGTTTTTGCCGGGAAAGTCCCGATTTTATAGGAACAGTTCCGATTAAGGACCTTTTTTCAGACCGTCTCGTCGTTTTGGACAAAAACCATTTTGTCCCGTTTAAAAACCTATCGCAATAAAATTTCAGATTTTCTGATAGTACAGCTATAATTACTATTGTAGATGTACGATTCTTGGAAATATTGATCATACTAAATCGTAATTCATCATTTTTCAGTCTAGGAAAATTTGAAAAAGGCCATGGTTATAACTCCATTGAGCAGGAAACAAATTTACTCGCCAGCAGTAGGTTTTGGAATCTCCATATCTTTTCGTTGTTTGCTCTAAATGAACTTTGGTCTCTGTAGTTGTATCTTTGTTGCAAAATTAATCGAGCTAGTCAAGCAAAGCAAGGCAGAGACAATAAATTTGTTACAAAATTAAAGGTGTATTCTATCTTGCCTCAAGCCAAGATATGTCTGTATCGTTGCTTTGTGACCGAGGTAATATTTTGCTTGGCTTTTTCCTGATTGTATTACCCTCTAAGTTCAGCATAATGTGGAATTCAGCAAGTAAAGGAAGTTTGTGATACATATCGTGGTAGTTACAGAAAATTACGAATTAATTCTGGGCATTTTTACAGTTTACGCCCCGCACAGCTTACCCCATGCGATTTTTAATCTTCTTTTGTTCTACGCTCGTATCTCGTAAACAGATGTTATGTATGCTTAACGGTAAACTGCGTTACTATCTACCAAAACTAATCCTCTACTTTCTTTAAATTTACCGCTCAACTTCTCAATAAAATTTAAATGAGAAAAAAATCAAGATTACCGTTATTTGTTTCATATTGTAAGCACTTCGTAATAATATTTATCTGTAGAATATGTACATGAAATAAAAACATTCTGCCACATTTATCACCGACATCTCATTCCTAGTTTATTATTGTATTAAAATCTATAACCATAAAGATTATTTAAAAAATCCATGCTAAATTCCATTTCCATTAGGGTTAAGGTTTTTTCGTGAAAAATATAACAATGAGTATTAACATAACGGCGAGCGATTGTTACTTCGAAAAAAGAACTTTTTCATATTAAAAAGGTATTAAATTGATTTGGACATGATTACAAAATTCATAAAGAACGCCTCTGTTGAGCTTATATACACGCATGAAGTGTTGTTCCTTTCTTTATTTATATAGGTAACCAGATACATATAATTTTCCTATCTATAGAATGGTTCAAACTCTTTCAAATGATGCATTTATTCAAGTGATAAAAATTACCATTTTAATAAAAATCGCACGAAAAATTTGTCGCGTTTTTTAATTATAAATAATGGGAAATGTCCCGTTTTCATCTTGTTGGAATATGGTCACCCTATCTAAAAAGAGCATTCAGCCGAGTTTAACTACAAACAAACGTTTTGATGAAGTTTCTCGACTCAATAGTGTCCATCAGTTTAAACCTCACGTGACATAAGATTAGACCATGGTGTACGGACAATATTTTAGGCGGGCGACTGCACATCGACGCCGTCACCTACGGGAAGAATTGGAAGATAAGAGCGCCTCCCCTCGCAATATCGAAAAACTTTCGGGGTCTGAGGCCACGCGTCGACCTCATTCCATTCCTTCGATTCATCCTTCCCCTGCCACCCTTAGATCTGCTTAACCCCTCCTTTCATCGGTGCTGGACATCCCTACCTCCTTCTCCTTCACTCCACCTTCGCTGCCGCAGCCTTCGAGTCCGCCCTCGGGGGGTGATTAACGACGCCCATCGCAAACGCCTATGCAACTCCTGCGGCGCCTTCCTTAAATAGACTGTCGCTCCCTCCCTTATCTGTCTCTCTTTTTCGCTCTCTACTCTCTGGGCGTTAGATATTCCTACCTTTATTCTCCCTCTACCTTAAATCCTTTTTCCGTTTGACCTCACTTCATTCCTTCTCTTATTTATGCCCTTCTTTCTCTCTTTCTCTTTTCCCCACACATTTTCAACCGCTTTTCATTTTATCCTCATTACTCTTCTCCTATTTTCACTGCTAACTTCCTTCCCTTTCTTTCTCTTATCTCCCTTTCCTCCTTAACCATTAATCTACCCGTCTTTTATGATAATAAGCTTAGAGATTTGGTATGTCTTGCCCTCTTGTATGGAAGCGTTTCGATTGGCTGCCGAGAATCGATCGCCAGCAAGAAATTTAACTATCCCACGACGTGAGCATTCGAGGGACGGTAAATGCGATACGTATATTCGCGCGATTGGAGAGGGTATTCCGAGGAATGAAGTAGGGTTGAGAGGTAAAATTAGGGTGTCCTAATGATCCAAGAGAGAGCGAGAGAAAAAGAGAAAAGGCGGGAGCGGTATTTTGTTGCCTGGAAACAACGCATCTGGAAGGTTTTTCGCATCTTCAAGACGTTTGAATCGATTCTTTTTCCTTCGTTTTTCTCTGCATATAAGCATTTTACCGAACGCCATGTGTTATTAATCGTTACAATCATAATTTACTCGGTTTTTCAATCTCGTGGATATAATGCCAAAAAAGCAATTAATCATGCACAGTTTCAAAACCTTTGCGAATAAACTTCGAAAATTTTAATTTAGAAATTAAAAAGTATTTCATTATCAATCAAATCATAACCAAAAATACCATTTACAAATTTTATCTTTCTTTCGTTGAAATTTCAACGTGTCACAGCATAATTCCTTCACTTTTTCGGAACTACCTCGAACTATTCTATAAAGGCCAACGTTTTGTTAGCGACACCTAACACTCGGCGAATATGTGTATCCCGCGAGAGATCAGGATGGATGGTGACTTCCAGATATTTAACAAAATCTGAAATTGGTATCCATACTCCACGGAACGAATAATTAACATCTAGTGAGCTATTTTTTGTTCTCCAGAAACGGATGACGCAGCTTTTCTTTTTGTTAATTTCTAGTTGCCATTCCTTTCACGAAGCAAAAATAGTATCTAGATCATTTTGGAAATACTGATGGTCTTCCGGGTTGCTTATTTCTCTTTCTGTAAAAAGATTAATTTTACTTCTGCTGAGCTGATATTGTTTATATAAATTACAAATAATAACGGACCGAGTACACTACCCTGTGGAAGGCCAGAGACAATCTCCACTCGAGGATTTCCCATCTATCTATCTTCTGCTTCATATTATTTAAAAAATCACGGATCCACTAATAATTTTGGTGTTAACGCCTATGGTGTACACTTTTGTTATTAACGTCCTGTGAAGTACTGTGTGTGTGTATTTTTGGCAATCAATCTCTTGGATTATTATTCCTGTGCAGTACATTATCCAAGGCTTTCTTAAAATATAAGAAGATGGCATTTACCTATTATTTTCTCCGCTTTTCAGTATACAATTCACAAATAGACCGAGCTGAGTATCACAGGACCTACCTTTCCTGAGATCGTGTTGGCAATCGTCTAACAATGAATTACTATCAATAAGGAGCATTATGTTGCTAAAAAGTATGTACTCAAGAATATTGCCCGTGACTTTTGACTATTATTTTATGTTCGTTCTTTTCTTGTCATTGTTTTTATTTTTATTTGTTCCTCTTTGTGGTTCTTAGATTTTTCCGCCATAATTTAGGATGCGAATTGTACATGGTAACACACCTATGTATTATTCTTTTCTAGCTAATCAATAACAGTTATTTACTTACACATTGTTTGGTTCTGCCTTTTATCCGTCAATGAATTGATAACGTCTGCTGCTGATGATTATATATGTAGGTATGTCTTAGGAGTGGTCTTGCTGACTAGGGAATACACACATAGTGCAATAGTTTCTTGTTACCTTCCACAAGGAATATAGAAGGGAGCAGGGAAGCACGGTGAAAACATTAGGCAACTCACATGAAGAGTTCCAATAGTGCCAACTACTGAAAACTAGGACATCTTCATAAAATGCATTGTAACATGGTCACATTCTTGCATGATTATATTCAGGCCATTAGGATGGATATCAAGTAATGTTGTAAAAGAGAGCAATATACATTCGGCAGTATGCATTTCATAATTCCAGTTATTTGATTTAGTCCTTTGTATTCGAGAAGCGCTACAACACCAGCCAGCAGATCGTTGTGAGAGATGTCGCATTATGATAATAATTTTTTAAATTACGAGAAAGAAGAATTGTGGAAAGATTTATTAAATAATACAGTTACCTGTTTTTAAAGTATCACTTCTTCAATCTCCATATCTGTAGTGTTGCACATAAGTATAATTTGTATATCCTACATTATAGTTTTATGTACTTGACGTAATTTTTTAAATGAAATTATGCATTTTACTTTTTAATGTTTTATTCTTTTGCAACAAAAGCTGATTTCAAATAATTCAAGCATTAATGTTTTACATTTGCATTAATAAAATTTAATTTAATTTATCTGAAAATATTCCATCAAAATAATATCAATGTTACCAGAGGCTCTATAGCAATTCGGATACAAGCCATATTAAGCCGAATATAAGTTGAACATTTTTTAGTAAAATTTCCGATCCAAATATCGAGGTGCGGCTTATTTTTGCACCTTAACCAAAAACTTTTAACTCCCATATCGAATAAGTTTGTAGTGGTAAAAGCAATGTAATGCTATTGCGAGCTTCGTAAAGCTCTGCTAATATTGTAACCTCTGACGAGCACTTGATTTACCCAAGTCAAAATCAATGTGCGGTCGAACTCGTAAATGATGGTATGAAACTGACTATTAATAGTTTAGCAAGCCAAGCGTCTTCTAGAATCGTCTAAGGCGGGCTTTCTCTCCTTCCTTGCCACACTCATCATTTTCAGAATCTCGTCGTATTACACTTCCTGATGTTGTTCCCTAGGTTAATCTTCGTTTATCAATCGGTGGTTAGTGTTTTTCCTCTCTTCTTTCCAGTTGATCGTTTCTCAGCGCAGTCGACACATTGGCTAATTCGCAGCAAATGCTATTTCTACTCAGTTTCTTTGAAAAGGCAATCACGCCTGCAAGGATTACCGTTCTACGAACTTGATTCTTAAGCAGCGTCTTTAATTTTCCTTTAAATTTTGAACGCCAACTTTGGGCAGAGAGTAATCACATTCAGCGTACGGGCACGTTCGGCAGTTAAAGGATCCTTGGACCATCGGTTAGGTAAGCCCAAAAACATCTATCCTGTGTATAGATTAATACAAATTATAATAGATTTTATCCCAAAAATTAGTCTTACTTTCATCTTATTGGATAGAGAAATGATTTGTTCAAAACAGAGCTCATTAATTTTCTATTTCGATTTTTATGATGCTTTGGAGCAGCCATTCTCATGAAAATTTTAAAAAATCATGATTATATTTTCCATGATAAGCTAAACAAAACTTTTAATTAGATTTATTCAATAGAATGAGTCATAACATCATAACTCTAAAACCTGCATTATTTATGTTATTAAAAATGTACGACCATATTAAAACAGAATGAGTATTATTATTTTTGGTTTTGATATGAGAGCATTCTAATAACCTCTGAAATTACTTATTATGTTCTCGTATTTGGCTTCAAGCAGGAATATATATAATACGTGTGTTTGGCAATTATATCTACATCAGAAATGTAATAGGTCCTTACGTGAAGATGTTCATATTATGGTTCGAACTCTTCCATCTCTTCTTCGTCTCGACTCGACAGATCTATCAACGCATCATGATTTTTGTATGTTAATTGGCCAACTATTGTAATTCTGCATTTTAAGATGCGGCCTAAGATCGCAGGTAATTCTAGGACTAAATTCATCCCAAATAAAACGTTCCAAGGTTCCATAGTGAATTGATTGCAGATGCTTGGTAAAAGATGCCTTCCCACAGCAATGCTATTAACCATCCGCTTCCTTCCTAATACAAAGAGTTAAACCACGAAATGAGATGTTATTCTACTTCTGGACTATTTTATTACAGTAAATGAAATAACAGAGAAAATATTTTCACGATATTTATCATCTTTTACAAATAGCAGCTTCTTTTATAGGAAAATATAGGGTATAGGAGGATATCAATTTTAAGGTATTTCTAAAAGAGCTACAGAACTGAAATTTGGCATGATCCTAGGTTATTGGATACTACCGCTGCATAATTACCCGAAATGTAAAAAATGTTATGTTTAGGGTTTTTTCTAACATCTTTTTTCAGTTGTCCCCTCCATGAGAAAAGCATGGAAATCGATGCAGGAAAATCAACAATTACATTTTTAAATTTGTTTAATTGAGACGAAAACTTCTGACAAAAACTGTTCTATAGCCGAAAAAAGGTGGTTTCATTTTTTAGAGAACGATACGCGAATCCGTGCCGAATTGGCGAAAAAAGTATTGTTATTCGGAAAAAGGGCATTTTCAACAAGGAAATATATTTACTACCATGACACGAGTACAATGCTTTTGAATAGGAATTTATAATCGATGTATAAAAAATCGATTTAAAAGGAAATTGATAAACTACCCGTAGATTTTAGGTTAGATGAGAAGAATTAATAATGACATATCAGACGTATTTAAGAGTCCATGTTACGAATAAATACAAGGAATTCTTTTTTCTAAGGCATTAAGAGACATAACAGAAGAAAAAAGATGATCCAAACGGAACTTAAGACGCCTAATTACCATTTAATCATTTATTAAATACTTTTATTGTTTTTAATAGCTTTAAAATCACCGCAGATATGTTGCTCGATGTGTTCCCAACTTTCACAATTTACCGTTATAAAATATTATAAATACATTCGAAGTGAATATTAAATTGTTCACGCGTATTTCTGCGGAAAAAATAAGGCGTGTTTTAGACTATATCGAATCCGAGTCCAACAATAGGTGTTGCTATGGCAACAATCTCGTAATGAGTGATGAAAACCGAAAAATCTGATGTGGCCACCACATGACTTTCTCCATATCTATAATATTTCTAAAAATTCCAAATAGGTTACATATTAATAAATATTTTAAGAAACTGCGAGAAAATTTTAGACTTTACAAAGAACAGAAAAAACTCAAATTATAGCCTTCTGATATTGGATATAGCCACAAAGCTCCAACAATTAAGAAAAGAAAAAGGAGGGTTACTAAGACATAACTGTCAATTGTTACATTAGTCATCGGTAGGTGACGTGGTGGTGGCAACTAAAAATATAAGATATCGCTTAAACAATGCATTATATGAAAAAATATTTCAAACAGAGATTGTAGAAAATTTAATTTTCTACAACTTTTATTCCAATACATTTTTACATTTAGCAAATATTAAAGCAAATATTTTAAAATAACGGATAAGTGACAAGAGTAAACACCCACTTCCGTTTGCCCGATTTTTACGAAGAACTAATCAGTTCTTCTGACTTTTATGAAAATGTTAAATGTAACATTTCACGTTGACCTAATTAATAGTTTTTGAGTTAGAGCACCCACAAAAAACCTATCACACACACATCATCGAGAAAATGGTCAAAACGTGTTCAGGGGACCTCAAAACGTGTACGATATTTCCGTTGAAATATAGAAGTCAATTTTTTTATGAATACAATACTTTCCCATATAGGTACTACGTATATGGAGAAAGTAAAAAACGCCAGTATTTACGCGAAATTCTAAGAAATACGTATTATTGATAAGCAAAATTCTACGATACAAATTAGAATCTTCATTCCTTTCCTCAGAGAATAGTACAAATCTTGCTCTGATATTAGAATTCTAAGATATTTTAATGTGTTAGAGAAAATTACCGTGCACGATGGATTTCAGATTTCCCATGTAAAACAAATGGGAAGGATAGTTACTGAAATCGGATCCGGGAATTCAATCTTCGCCACAAAAAAACTATCATCGGGAGCTCGTTCCCAGTAGCAAGAGATTTTCACCAAGTTTTATAAAAATCTATCTATTGGTTAAAAAATTAATAGGGGGAAGGACAGACAGACAGACACAATGACGAAACTATAAGCTTATTTCCATTCTGAAAAGTTGGCTAAAAATGATGTAGATGATATTCCCTCCCTGTCACACATCAATAGCGGTGACTTACAGGGTTGGTATATGTTCAGATACAGATTTCAACCAACTACGTATACATGTGAAGACGTCATCGTTTTAAAACATGATATATCCTAATGAAAATAAGAACTTATTTACTTCCACAAATTTAATTTTAAGCGACCAGTTTCACTACGATCGTAGCATCTTCAGGTGATAAAATATAATAATATTTCCATATATATATATATATATATATATATATATATATATATATATATATATATATAGGGTAAAATAAGAGAGGGGAGAGGGAGACAGGAGGGGTTACAAAGAAAACGAATGGAAGGCAATTGTATAAACGGTTAGGATAAGGAAGGGGTTGGAAATTAAGGCGAAAGCAACATAGTAGCAAAATGTTACAAAAACTTGGTAAAAGGGCGAAAGACAACAATGTTGGATACAACCCCTTCCTGACCGTTTACATGTATGGAACGATTTAAAAAAATATATTTTATCATCTGAAGATGCTACGATCGTAGTGAAACCGATCGTTTAAAATTAAATTTGTGGAAGTAACTAAGTTCATGATGAGTAAATTCCACAGGGTTGAGCTTGACCTCATTATTGATATATGATATATCCTGTTTGTTTAAAAAGCACAACTTTTAATTATTGGTATAAAACGGACACACCCGGCCCTCCAAATATCGTGAAGAATAAGTCCTGAAAAAGTGCCGGGTGTGGTGAATCCGTGTTATGTGAAACTAGCTTAACATAATGGATGGAGGGTTGAGTTCCATACCCATTAAGTCCAGCGGCAGATTAAAGATTCTGTCCTTCCTAGGCCCTGAAATAATTGCCGCCCCATATGAAATTATTTTAATATTTACGAATTAGTATGAACTAAGTATGAAGCTAAAAATCATTATAATTGAACATTCGTAAGTTTTATTATATATCAAAATACTCGTACATTAAATATTTATTGTAAATAATTAATTAATATTAAATAATAATGTCGGCCTAGGCGGTAATACGCCACTGCTTCAGTCACCCTCTCCCACACCCGTAATTTCCAAACCTCTTTCTAATGCAGATGTACCTACAAATAAAGTGGCTGTCGAATATCTAAGCTAATTAAGAAAGCGCTCGGGAACTCCAAAATTTCTATTACTCGCTCAGTAATCTGGAATCTCACATCCCAGGTCCGACCAAACAGCGTTAATACGAACCATAATCCACGTTATCTTAATGTTTGAAATTAAATAAAAGTTTAGCGATTCCGAGTTTTAAGAACCCGTGTAATAGGACGGTCAGTTATAATGAACAAGTATTTTATATATTTCAAACATTTATTAAATTCATGTAAAATTAGGTTGAAAATAATTTGCGAGGGAAGCGACCCATCATATATGGTTGGGCCCTTTAAGAGACAAGGGTCGGAGCCCCTAGAAGAAAATAAATATAAGAAGTTTTCCACAAAACTTAATATATTTGAATATGATACATTTTATGCTACATTAATGAAAAAAGTGATATTTAACCAAAACTTTTATTTTCCGTAGCACTATTGCATATCACCAACGTAAAGTGATGAGCTAAATAGAAAAATAATTGGCCTATAGTGAAAACTGAGTCACTTTCCATGTGAATTTTAGCAGTATTATTGGATTGCATATTTGTTTATTTTTAGCTGCTGCCACGTTCGTGGGAAAAAATCAAAAATTCACTTCCTAAACCCTCTCAGATTAAATGCGTCTAATTTATGCTACGCTATTAAGATACATTACTTGTTATCACACCTGTTTGACAACGGTAATCTAGTTGCACTTAAGTAGGACGTTTTACGTTTTACGCATCACTTTTAGAAATGAAAATTTTCCCTTGTGTTCATCAAAAAAAGAACTCCGAAGCAGTTAATGAATAAAGGAAATATTCTGCCTTTGATGCTGAGACAGCGCTTTTCTCAAAATTAAACGCCTTTGTTACCCTTCTGACCCTCTTCCTATATCCATTCCACAGAATTCCATCCTCCTTAATACTCTCCTCCTTCCCTTTCCGCTTAACCGCTCACCTTTCCCTCCACTATACTATCTCACTTTTCCTCCCATTGTTGCGTTTCTTTCCTGCAGAATATTAACAGTGGTGCAACTATCGTTAAGAAGGGATTGTTTGCAATTAAGAGATACTCTAAATTTGTATAAAATGTAATCAACAAAGCTATTTTCCACTTAAACGTGGTTCGTCGTTTTTTATCGAATCGCCCCAGTTCTTTCTTTGGAAATAGTACAAACTAAGATTCTCTTTGTGGAAATAAGCAATTTTTAGGGTATTCGGATGGATGGAGTTTTACTAATGTGAAGAAAAAGGAAAATAATTTAGTAACTAATTTAATTCGGGGAAATTTTATATTAACAGACTATATATCTCTTATTTTGTATTCCATTTTAATAGCATTCAGATAAACTATATGTATAGATATCATATATAAGATACCATTTTTAGTGCTTTTCGTCGTCGCTGAAAAGCACTACTATCTTCGTGATGTCCGTCCGTCCGTCCGTCCGTACGCATATATCAGGGAAGAATTGGCTTTGCCGATTTCAACCAAATTTAATATACAGAATACCCACATAAATTAATGACCAAAATGACGTATGCGAACCGAAACGAATAAGCAGGGGTGCCACAATTGCAAAGTTAAGTTTTTCGATAATTATGAATTTGGAAGGAATTGACATAACAGATTTCAACGAAATTTTGCATGAAGAAGGCGTTGAACATAAAAAAGCAAAATCAATATTTTTAGGATAGACATAGAAAGCAGGGCTGCCACAATACAAGTAATTAAAAAAAATATTTTTTACACGTACATATTTGTGTTAAACTGTCCGCATCAATTTTAAACATAATTAATATTTATAATGTACACTTATATACATAACCATAATAGCATATTTGGGTTGGATCAGCCAAACAGGAGTGCCACAATTACAAATTAAACTCTTTCAGTAATTATGGATTTGGAAGGAATTGGCTGAAAGAATTTCTACGAAATTTTATATATAAGATTTGTACAACTTACCATAATGAAATCAAGATGTTTAAAGCGGAGCTTAAGAGCAGGGCTACAACAGTAAAATTAAATATTATTTCTTTTACACGTATTTCTAGAAAACTGACCTCATGAATTTTAACAATTATGGTATATATAATCTTCATAAGAACAAATAATCAAAATAATGTATAATATTTCAACCGGGTCGACTAAATAGGGCTACCACAATATCAAGTTTGGAATTTTTCTATAACTATGAATTTTGAAGGTATTGGCTGAACCGATTTCAAAATGAAATTTCGTTTATAGGACGAGTATAGAATGGCAAAACGAAATGAACGTGTTTAGAACGGATCAAAAAAGCAGGGCTACCACAATATAAGGAAAAATAATTTTATTATTTCAAAGCCCATACATTAGTATACGATTTTACTACGGCGAATTTGCCGAAAAGCACTTCTGTACTACGGGAAACCGGTGTACACTCGTACTTGTTACCTCTACCTAAAGTACTGGTCATTTTGGCCTAAAACAAACGTTGATATTCTCCTGACTATCTTTTACGATTTGTTTCAAGTTTGCTCTTATACAGGCGGTCCACCAATGACGCGGTGTCCCATATCGCGGTTTCACGTATACGCGATTTTTAAAGTGAGATCATAGGATCATAGAACGCGGTCTGGTTTCACGTTTACGCGAATTTTTAATACAAAATTCTCAGATTTTTAATTAAGAATTTCAGGCGCGGAAAATTTTGTGTCGCCTCTCTCCCATGTGAATAGGGTTGCCATCCTTCCCGATTTAGCAGGGTCTATCCCGATTTGAAAAATAAAATCCTGCGTGCCGCCTCTTTTTAAACGGGACAGAAAACGTTCCGCTTTTATCCGGGTTTGGTAGACTTTGAATAAAAATCGCGATAAAATATTGTGAACGGATTAATAAATAAAAAAAAACAATATATTTAGTCACTCCTGCGCATATAGTATTTCTTCGCGCTTCTATTGGCTGCGTCCTAATCCGGGGCTTCCCTATTCTAGGGTCGCGATCCTAATTGGAGTCGAGGATTGATCTAATGATTTCACTATTTCCTTTTCAGCAACCGCCCAAATAACAGGGCGTGACATTCTTTCACTGAGGTTCATTGAACTGTCAGTTCGTCATCAGTCCTGAGTACAATCGCGTAGCTCAGCGAACCTGCGCGTGTTTTAGTTTGAAAAACCCTGCCGTACACACGTGAGACGTAGCGAGAAGCGGTTAGTTCAGGGTGATTTTTCCTATATAAATCCAATTTTATTTAAGAAAATTTGTATTAATTTGACATTAATATTTATTAATATTTATTAATATTATGCCGTGTTTTACTGTATAATTGGGAATTTTTATTAACGAAAATTAGTCCTCTATTATTAGTACTCTATAACGCGGTTTCCTATTAGACGGTGTTTTCCAGAAACGTATCCCTAACGTTATAGGAGGTACGACTGTGCCATAAAATTTTATATTTTTACATGCAGCACAGAAAATAAAAAAGCAATTTCCCATCACGCATCCCCTATCGATTTCAGTAAGAGATGAGACGGCGAATTCGCAACAAAAATAAAGCGAAGCAAATGAAAATCGCGGACGTAGACAGGTGGAATGATTACAAACGCATTCAGACGATTTTTCTTGTCGAGATTGAGCAGCGTTTCCCAACCAGTGGTTCGCGTACCCCTTGGGGGGTTTCGCGAAATAAATCTGAGGGGTTGACGAGAAAAATTTCACTTTCTTGGTTCTACAATTCTTACCAATATTTTAATTTCTTTCAAATCAGTTGCATGGTTTTATTTTCAATTTTTCTTATGCTTCAAGAATTATATTTGAATGCTACTAAGTAATAACTAGAAACTGATGACAATATCAGAGATTCTGATTTTTTTGTAAAAGTTTACATACATACTATGTGAATTAAACGTGTTCATAAAGATTTGTTAAAAAAATATTCTCCATTATAAGGGATTCGCGGCCACAACTGTTCCAATTCAAGGGGTTCGCGACGGTAAAAGATTAATCCAGGTTAGGTTAGCTTAAAGGTTTAGCGAAGTGAAAAAGATTGGGAACCACTGAGATAGAGGAAAATGTTTGGGTGGTTTCTTTGAGCGGAGTGAGAAGTGGGGGGGGGGGGGGCGAACAGGCTGATAACGACGGAAACTGAGAGTGGACGCGACCGTTTAAATATTTCGAGTTTTATTTTAGCTTTCCCGAGAGGGCACACGCCCTCCTTCCTCTCCTGTCCCATCCCTCTTACCTCACTCTCAGACTCTCTTCGATACACTCTCGCTCATTCCCTTTCGCTCCTTCATTCCCCTCCCACTTCTACGACCTCTAACTCCCCATTCTCTCTCTCTTCCTCCTATTCCTCTCCATTCTCTTTCGTTCTCTCCTCAATTCTCTTTGACGTCTTCCTTTTCCTCTCCTTCGGCGGCGGTAAAGTGGGACATTGGAGGCTGAGGCCCAAGTTTTTTCTGTAAACGTGCTTTAGCGTTGTGGAATGAGTGTGCGTACGATAGCGGGAGGAGTCAGAGAAGGAATGAGAGAAAGGAGATAGAAAGAGGAATGAGATAGAGAGAGAAAGGTGAGAGAGAGAGGTCGTCAGGGGAGAGGCTTTAGCGACAAGGAGATTACGAGTGGATGAACGAGCTAGGTGTGTTTGGAGGAGGGAAGTTTGGGTCGGGTGAGAGGGAAGTCTTTTCTTTCCGCTTCTTTTAAAGGAAGGATGGCGGGTCAATGGCTATGGAGAACCGGTCAATATTGGATGTGGCGACGCGAGTGCAACTACGGGGCACGGCCGATCAAACAACGCCCAACTCCCTGTCACCTAACCCTCCTCCTCCCAACCCACTCACGCCTCCGCAGTTGCCACTCCTCCTCCTCTCCTTCCTTCACCACCTCTTCCTCCTCTTTCTCTATCTCTCCTCCCAAAAGGGGGCGCGACGGCTCCCTCCGCATTGTTCGCCTCTCAATCGCCTCGCCGTCATCACGGCCTCGCTCCTTTTCACCGGAATATATTGGGCACCACCAAGTTCCACCTCTCCCTCGACCTTCGAGCGCTCCTATCGCCCTTCCTAGCCCCATTCTCTCCTCCCTCCTCTTGCGCTAAAACTCTCCCAATTTGCCTCCGAAACTTCACTTTTCTACCCTTCGTCCTCTAACCTGAGGCCGCCGCATTTTTGTCTCCATCCTCCTCTCTATATAGCAACCCTCGAAGTCCGCTCTCTCCCGTATCCTCGGCCCCTTCTCTTTCCGATTACTCCTCACCTCCGTATCATTTCCCCGCCTACTCTGCACGCCCCTTCCACCACCCCTAAGCTGCCTTACCTTTGATTCCCTAGGGCCCGAATCTCTTAGCTGCCTCGGCATAACGTCCCCTCCCCCCATTTCCACCCACGCCAGTTTCCTCCACTCCCTTTTTACCCCATTCTCTCTTCTTTCTCGGCACCCGGCTAACCGTTTAATATATAATCCCCCTTTGTAGTCGCCACGCTCTCCCTCCTCCAGTCTCATCAAGCCTGCCCATTTCGTTTCTCTCTCTCTCTCTCTGAAGCAAGACAACTCCCCGCCCTTTCCCTCTTCTCCTCGCCCTCTTCATCTATTAATCCTTCTTCCTTTCTCTCTATTCTGTCCTTTCTGCCTATCCTTCCCTCTCCCAAACTCACCACTCCCCTATATCTCCCTCTATCTCTCTCTCTCTCTCTTGCACCACGTCTTTCAATCCCACAACTTATCTATTCCCCCCTATTTCTATCTTCATCTCCTCCACCTCTCCTCCTTTTAGCTTCAAAATGAACTTTGATGGTGGATTCTCTTATGCGTTTTCCTTTCTTCTCTCGCCCTACTTCCTTAGATGGGTAAAGGTGGGCATACGTACCGAGATTACTCCTTCCTGATCCAAATTAATGAAGTGACGCGATTAAACTCGCTTCTAAACCGTGTTTTATTTCGGAGCGATCATAAAAAATTCGACATTCGAGGAAGAAATAACCTGACATATTCTTCTTCGAGTTCCTCACTTAGGATTCAGCATAGTCCTTTTCGCAAATGCTATGCTAACTAAAAACGCGTAGTGGTCGAAAAAACTCTATTGGCGCATAACAATAAGACAATCATTCTCGCCTGTGTGTGCGCGCGTGTATATGTACGGTGTGCGCTCGGTCAGTCTATAAACACATTTTATCCTTCCTAAATATCAGAAGAATATAACGACTATCAATCCAGCTCATCTGAGGAATTTGTTAGGTCGTGCCTTCGAATTAATAAGTGCTGGGTCGCAGGGCTCGCGAAAAATGTGAGAGCTCAATACAAAAAGACTTCAGGATATTATAAGAGACTAGACTCATTTTTTCCGTCTTGAAAATGTTTTTCTAACCCCTATATAATTTTAAAGTAACTTTACGAAGAAACACTCAAAACAAAATTTAATTGTGGGACAGAGAAGGTTGCAGGAATAAATGCTATCCTTCGATAGGATCACGAGGCAAAGGGTTTGAAAAAAGTCCTAGAGCATTTCTTTGTATTTAGACCAATTTCGCCGGATCCGCTGCGGCGAAGGGTCATAAACCATTGAGGTTTGGTGAAATTATTATTTAACGCCTGAATCAATGGAAAATCGACTTCTATTTTAAAACATTGATATTTAAGGAGGCAAATGTAATTTGCATTGGATGTTATAAATATATTTTCGCTTTAATATAAGGAGCAACAATGGCCGTAGGGTAAATAGGGTTTTGTTCGTTATTGATAGTGGGCCATATTAACTTTGTTGGTTCTCGTTATCTCTTGCCGGATCGCTTCTGTAAACGTGAAACATCTTCCAATAACGTCCTTTAAGCAGTTTTAAACTCAAATTTAGGTGCAAGTTTAATGAGAAAGGATAGTCGTTAGTTACAGTTTTTGCGATACGAATAGAGAATTTGAAAGATTTGTTGAGGCGTTATGGAATCCGTTTATAACGTATGTCATAATTCGAGATATTTATAAGGTGATGGAAAAGAAAAGAGCAGTGATAAGAAGCATTTAACTATAAAAGCGATTAAAAATATATTTCAAGTTTTTATGTGCAGTCATCTTGCAATTTCAGAAATCCCATTAAAGGTTTTAAATATGATTCAATATTTCATCATTTTGTCTTGGTTGGTAACCTCAATTCGAAAATGAAATTAATAAAACAATTTAAAAATAATATGATGAGTTGTTAGTCATCTATAAATATTGCACATTAGCCAAATGAAAGTGAAAGGAATCGACAGATGCTGAGAAGAATAAAGTCGGTCGTAAGTTTGAGAATTTTTAATCCGTTAGAATGAAAAAGAATAAAATTGCTCCTCCACGGATTGTTTACTTGGACTTGATTCTGACCACGTAGCCTACTGTGACAAGTTTTCATCAGCATTTGTCAGATTTATTCAGGTTGGTGTCAGCCATTTGTGCGTGTGAGTACTCATATAAATCGCAATCCTGTCTTCCTCAAATTTTAATCTAGTTAAAACGGCCATGATTTGCTAGCGTAGTTTCACGACATCCTCAATGTTGATCTAAATTAATTTTAACTTGGACACCATAAGGTGGTAGATGTTGGAAAAAATACTGTACGAAGACGGAAAGAAAAAAATAGAACTTTTTTAAAAAGAGTGCTATCGTCTAGCAGAGTATGGTAGAGACGAAGTGGAGAGCATTAATTTTTTAATACCACAAGATCAAAAATTAGAAAAGGAGCCATCACCAAGAGATCGCCATTTCTACAGCAGAAATTAGTAATTTTAATTACGAATGAGAAGAGGTTGAAAAACAAGAGCCTCCTTTTCTCCTCGCTTAAAGGAGTTCCGAGGGAGTTTTTTTAAAAGCGAATACTGCCTTAATTAAAAATCGAATTAATTTAATTGTCCTGGAGTTAATTACGAGATACGTTTTCGTTTTGTTTTTTGGTCAATCGAGTCTTGAAAATGTGGACAGGGACATGGAGCTCGAAAAGGGGGAGGCGTGGGAGAGATAAGAGGCGTAGAGGAAAGTGGAGCAAGGGAAGGAAAATTGAGGGAGAGGGTGAAGAGTGGAGGGAGAGGGAGAGCAGAGAGAGAGAGAGAGTGAAGGGAAGATCATGGAGGGGACAGAGAAAAGAGGGAGAAGGGAGGAAAAGAGAGTGAGAGAAAGGGAGGAGATGTAAGGAGGTAAGGAGGGAAGGGGCGTGAGAGGAAAGGGCGGAAGGAGACGTTCAGAAGAGTCACTCATCCTGATGAAGACGCGGCGACGTAGAACTGAAAAGGCTTTTGAATGCGGCTGAAGAGGGCGTCGGTCCGGCGATGGGAGCTCACGGTTATGAAACGTGAAATGAGTCGCGGGGAAAATGAAGAAATGGCCGTCTTCCTTCATTTTAATGTAATAAAGAGTTCCACCAGAAGGTATTATCTGATTATGCGGCATCTCGCTCGCTCGCGTCTTCCACCCTCTCTCGCGTCTTCCACCCTCTCTCGCGGGACGCGCTCGAAATATTCCGACTCCATTCTTGAAATGTAATTCTTCTGCTCCCGGTGCTCTTGAGAAAAAAATACAGGGGACGATTCTTGCGCAAAAATGAATTCCGAGTTTGGAAAAAAGCGTAAAAAAATTAATGGAGCGAATTGTCGTTTTTTTCGACGAAAAGTAAATTCGAAAACTCTTCAGAGATTGCTTTTTTCATTTCGTCTCGAGAGGTTTTCTTTTTTGCGAAAAAAAGCGTTTTTTTATGCAGTTATATGGAGATTGAAAGGAATTCAAATTCGCGAGCCTCGAAGAAAATCAAATTCGTTGAAGTAATAAAAGTCTTTGCGGAAAATACCTATAATGATGTTAATAGATGAAAAATGTTTAGCAGATCAGTTGCGTCCGAGAGAAATGAGACAAATTTCATCGAGAATGAAAGTTAGTTATCCTGTGTACTATTCATGAGGTTAAGTTATTACAGCGTTTTACTTTAAACGCGGTATCGTTTTGGTATGTTTTTTGAACATTCTTAAAGAAAAGGAATAGGTTACAACTTTAAATTCTTTATTCCTCTCGGATTTGCTAGGTTGTTTTGGTCGCATTAAGCAGATGAAACTCTTCGTTCTTATTTTTTAGGGTCCCTGATGGCAGTAAGCCCTTGTTTTCTCTTTCCCCCGTACATTAGATTTACACCTTGTTCCCCGTCTCGCGGGGTCGTTTCCTTCGTTAGAACTGCGGGGAAAGCACTGTCTTTTACGATTGCTTGTCGTTCATCGAGATACTCCGGCATTCCCGAGCCCATTTTAACTTCTTCTTGAAAAGTGACTCCATAACAATGGGTTACGTTTTCTTTTAGAACTCATTCTTCTCCATCAAATTTTTATGCCGTTTCCGTTATTGTCAGTCCATGTTTTTGGCTTAATGCAGAACTTCATTTATATAGTGGAAGCGAAACTGAATCCATCCACCAGATTTTTTTACGGGAAATCGTTATTTTTTATTTTTTTTTTCTGAGAAATATTGTATTTTATCGGAATAAATAAAATGTAATTGGTATGAAAAGCACGTTAAAAATGAATCCCATACCTCAGTTTTCAGATGATTCTTCTAAAATGACATTTGGAAAAGATGCTGGTTACCTTGACACAATAAATCTCTCCAATAGCCATATATGTTTAGAAAAGGCAGATTTGCGTTTCGGAAAAAGGAAGCGTCATAGGTTCTATACTATAAACAGGTAGTGTTTAACTGAAAAACAATCATCACCTTCATCTTCACTTCACGAATCCAGATAGTAACCTATTATACTACCACTTTGGTACAACTACAATGAGTTTTTAAGTCAATGGGGTACTAACCCATTGCACAACCCTCTATCTGGAGGATCATTTCTTACCCACGTAGACACACATTCCTACTAAAGGGAGGTGGGAAACTCTGTGCTGTCATTAGCCCACTCTTTAAAAACTATTATGGAGGTACATTGAAAAGACTTATGGTGGACCTGTTATCTTACTGCGAGAGACGGCAAGGGAGATAATTTTTTATATCCGAAAATCTATTCTGTCACACACCGGTCTCAATGTGAGAATAACATGATATATCGGTGATATTATCCCTATGCCACACGCCAATTGTAGTGGCTTGCAGGATATTTAATCAGATACTGTTTGTTTTCCTATATAAGAGTTTCCTGTATGGTTCCTTTAAATTTCGATACCATATTCCCGGGATGATTTAGAAACTACTTTTTAACAAAGAATTTTGATGTATTAAGGTCTGACCGTAGAAGCTTGCAAGTGGCAGAGGATTGCAATTAGAAAAGAAATAATGTCCTTTCCCCTCGCTCCTAAGAGGATCAGATCCGAAGAGATGGGGAAAAGAAGAGAGATCGGGAAATAGAATGGAAAAGGAGAGAAGCGGCATGAACGAGAGGAATCCTTGCAAATTTCACCACTTCGCCTTAAAACCTAGAAATGCATGTTTTATCGTTTAATCTCCCCCCACCCCCTAAAAGCGATGCACCATGGCTCTATTTTAATGAGAAATTAAGTCAACGGTCTCACATAAATGGATTTTTAATCCGTTTAAACGCACATAGATAGGTTTTAACCCCTCCACGGAAAGTAGACCTTTAGCCGCGGAATCGCCCGGCAGTCGAGACCCTCTCGAACCTGGCCGAATCCTACATTCGAGGCGAGTCTGCATTCCAGTACGCCTCCCATTCCAAACATCCATTCTCTCCTCCTCCCCTCAATACTGCCCCATCTGTCCTCACGACCCTCACGCCATTATTTTCATCCCTATCAAGAATCCAGTTCACTGTTGCGCCCACGTTCGATGGTTATGCAGCAGAGAAGAGAGAAGGGGAGAAAGAGAGTGATAAGGAAGGAGTGAGGTAGATGGAGTGAGAGAGAGAGAGGGGGGAGGAAAGAGATACAGGATCGTAGAAATGAGGGCGAGAGAGAGAGGAGAGTGAGGGAGTGGGAGAAAGAAAGAGGGAGAGAGAGACGAGGGGAGTGCGAGTGAGGAGAAGAAAGATCAGGAGAGACCGTCACAGAATGAAGAACAACAAAACGGATTATCGCGTAAAGGTCGCTCGAGTCCGAAGGAGGTAACGCCTTAAAAGTGAGTTGATGGAGAGACGGTTGGAGGTTTGTAAGGGAAGAGGAAAGGATCAGGAGATGATTTGAGAGGAGAGGAGGAATGCGTTGAGTGGATGAAGGCGGGGTGCGGAAAGAGTAAAATGGTGTCGGATGAAGTAGTGAAAGGAGGAGCCGTGCGAGGGATAGGGGCAGGTGGGAGAGGGATGAAGAACTGGGGAGAATGGGAAAGGGAGGAGAGGAAGGGAATCTTGCGGAAATGGAGGGAGTGACCTCATCTTTGCGTGCTATCTCTCTATCACTCCTTTTCGTGGATCGTAAACTGCCATTCGTTGTCCCCGTAATGTTCTTCCCAACCCCACTTCATAGTTCCTCTTCTTTCCTTTAGAATCCTTTCCCCCTACACTCCTCCTATTACTTCTCACCCTATCCCTCCTCCCCTATCCCTCCTTCCCCTATCCCTCCCCCATATTCCTCCTCCCATATCTCTACTCCTCTGTCCCTCCTTCCTCATCCCTCCTCCTCTATCCCTCCCCCCATATTCCCCCTCCCCCTTTTCTTTCCATCTCCTCAAACCCTCCGCCTCTCACTCTTCGCGCGCGCTTTAATTCTCCACGTGTGGCAAGGTTTCAATGATAAAGCTGAATTTCGAACTCCAGTCCCTCCGCCCTATGCTAACCTCTCTCTTCCCAGGTTTCGTACACCGTTCCTCCCTTCCCCAGTCCTTGCTCTTCACCCACGACTCCCTCACTCCGCATCCGTGCAGCTAGCTCCCCGCCAAATCCATCCAATCCGCCCCTATCTGCAAAGCTGCACGCCATTCGTTCTGTTTGTGACCGCGGCGCAAGAGCGCGAGTTATCAAATGCCTCGGAGATAATGGGCGCGAGGGAGATGACAGGGTGGAGGGGGAGGTGGAGGGAAAGTTTGGGAGGGGAGGTAGAATTGAAACCATGCTTGGAGGAGGATGGTGGGTTGGGGGAGACGGAGGCGGGCGGAGAGAGAGAGAGAGAGAATGGAATGGGTGCAAAGAGAGTGAGTGAGATAGAGAGAATGTGAAGGAGAGAATGGGGGAGGCAGGGAGGGGAGAGAGATAGGAGTGTTACGGAAAGAGAAAAGATATAAGAGTAGATGGGAAGGTAGAGGGATAGGGATGCATTCTTTAAATTAAGATTGGAATTCTGCGTGCGACATGCTGGTCGTACATATATAATATGTATTCGCAAAAAAATATCACATCCGAAGGTATGTACGATCATAAAAAAATTTAAACATTAGGGTACATCGATGAAACAGAAAAATAATACTCTATTTTGCTTAAATAAATTAGGAAATCAATTATAATAAAGGGTAATAATCAAATGCACAAAACTTAAATTTATTCAATATGCAACTGACAATTTCTCATAACTCAGAGAAAGAAAATTTTTGATATTATAATATTATTCTACAATTTAAATTTCGATAATGTGTATTGAGTTACGCTACATATCTTCTAATGCATCGAAAAACAGTTTTACGTAAATTCCAAACTTAACCCTCCTTTGCTCCAATAAACAATAAAGGAATTGATATCTGAGGCCTCTAAAAACAATCGATGGCAGAATCGAAATTGAGATAGAGATACATGGAATAGCGGAGTAAAATTATCTCTAATTTTGTATTTTTTCTAAGGAGAAAAATCAGATACAAATTATATCTAGTTAAAATGAATTTCTTCTGACGACGTTTAAATCGCGGATTCGGTTTAAAACTCGTTTCTTCCATCCTCCCTCATAATTCCATCTTGAACTTAGAAAATTTTTAATATTATACTAAACATTGATTATAGAATTTTTCCTATATCTTTTTATTTGCAACCAATGCAAATTAAATTAAAAAATATTGTCGTACGAACGTACTGCATTGGGTCAATGGTAGCGTGTTCTTCTTTTTTTCGCGGGAGTTCATATAACGTGAATCTTCGTGAATCCTCCTCCCAAACCCGCAGTATAACCGGGGGCACTGCAAGTTGCTTATATTTGGAACTCTTGATATACTTAAATAGTGTATGTGGTCTACTTTTAGCCTCACTGGTTTGATACAGGGATGATATCGTAATAAACAGTGTACTATCTGATAAAACAAGAAGGGCAACGATGAGAGAGCATTCTTTTACAGAAGAAAAATATGTATAATTTTTATGCCAACTTAATTGACGGTAGAGGATGGAGCAGGAAAAGGATGGTATTATCAGGATGACACCAATAATTGCATTAAAGGCAAATAAAAGGGGAATTAATTAAGATAACTGGATCCAAATTAAGCCATAAAATAAGGATTAAAACAAATTGTCACGCCATAATTGCTTCGGATTTCCATTTCCATTTTCCATCATTTCCATTCATAACATTATAACGTGCGTATATTATGCAACAACGTTGTAACAAACAATGTCTTCTCAACATGTATGCTCAGTTTATTTAATGCAATTCAATATTATGGGAAAAAACGATTATTGGTACCAATTTTTAATTCGTTTTCCAAATTGAAGTCTGTTATTTACTGTTGGAAGATATAAGATACATTCGTTAATGTAACTTCCTCCAATGGCGACTTGTACTAAAAATCTGATAACTAGAGCGTAATTCGTTAATAGGTAAGTACTATGTGGTGACATCAAGATAAGCGCAATACAACTAATCTAATGGCTATAATAATCCAAGGAGTTGATCATCCAGAAATACAAACAACCAAACGAACAAATAATTTTACTGATGTACAATTCACAAATCAAATACATGGGTGGTATTTGGCCTTAGTAGTCAGAATTTCTTATATTTTGTAGTTTCCGTTAATATAAAATTATTTACATTCGTTTCTACGCAATTGACACCGGCTTCTATAAAAAATTTACTCGGATATCAACAACATAAAAATCGTATACTGCTTTCCCTACCCCTTATATTATCTGAAGGGATCGATTAAATATTTATTCAGGTAGAGGACTACATTTACTACAAAAATCATCAACAGTACTTAGCTTTGACTTACAGTTTACGGGAAAAAATTTGAAATTATACAGATGTATCCCTTCTATGCATTCCTTATGAGGAAGAGTAATTCTACAGAGTCGTAGAAAAAAATATCATACAAGATTAGGTACATAAAATATTTTGTACGAATTGATATCAATCAAATGTGGAGACATTCAGCTGATTTCCTTGAATAACTAAAAACGGAGCACGGGCCATCAGGGTTTGGAATACATAATATATAGGTCGTTGGACAGGAAAATCCAGCTATGTTCAGTTTCATATAGAATATCCGTAGTGTAAATGTCTGTCAATGACAGCGAGCATGCACGAATTAAGTATTAAATCAATATAAAATAGATATTAATGAAACCACCCTATAGATGCGCTAATAATTGAATAAATAAAAAAAAATCACCCGATTGAATGTTCCAGAAAGAAGAATTTGTTTTGGAAATATAAAATTTGTGTGGCAAAGAAATGTTCCTGATGATTTAGAAATTACACCAAACAACTTATGCATTACCAAACCTCTTTTTACATTCTGGAACATTAAATATTGTGAATATTTCTCAGATTATAGTGCACGTTCCGTTATTTTTAACACATTATATTTTTTATTCTAGGAACAGGTTCATGATTATACTCTGTGTTTGTCGTTGTATTTTTTTTAATTTATGAAATCAAGGTTTATGCCAAAATATGTTATAATAATCGCGCAATAATTTAAGGTGAAAAAACAAACAAAACCATATCAAACACAATGCCATATATGTTATCAATTTCGAATGGAAAGCTAATATCAAATACAAACAACAAAAGTACAACAAAACGTTCAGAGTACAGGCTATTGTTCTCTGTCTAACTATAATGAGACTCAAATATATTGTTACCAGTAGAAATTTAGTTCAAAACTGTTTGCATTAGGTTACACCACTTTTTTTAGCTTTGTCTCACATATTTCAATCAATTTTAATTGGCAAACAAATTGCATTTGTAAACAACAAAAATATTATAAAAAATACACAGATTGAAGTAGTTTACCTCCGCCAAATCTAATTCAGCTTTCGCAGAAAATGTACTAGGATTCTTTTCAGAAAGCTCAGAGAAATTCAATCTCACTTAAAATCACTTATTTATAAGCACAATGCCAATGATGAATAGATATTTATTTATATTGTTACCCTGGTATTGTTTGTCGTTACCAAGGTATTGTTTACACCTCAAAATAGCGTCGGAACATCGTGATTATGAGAACAGACGCGACGCGAATTAATAATCCGTCATTCATTCGTAAATAAACCTAAAACGACGATTACCTTCACTACGAAAGATTTTCACGTGAAATTGCGTCAAATTTTCGCGTCAAACAGATTTTTTGACCGATTCGACTCGTGTTCGAAAAATGACCACAGGCAAATGAAATTTCTTTCTTTTCGTAAGGCGCTCACTGGTTCATGTCCCGTGATTTTAACGAGGATCATAAGTAATTTTAAAATAGTGATGAAAAAAGGCTTACAAGGCTTACGTTTCATCTACCCGGCGACGTAATTATCCCCTTTTGGAATTCGCGGTGCAATAACTTTTATAAATAAGAAGATGATTATAATCCCAAAACTTTTGTAACTCGATCCCCGTTTCTAATATATGTACTGCATTGCTTCTTGGCTAAGTAGTCCATCAACAAACCTGCTGATCCTCAGTATAAACGCGAAACAATGAAATAAAGAGTTTCCTAACTTTGGAATTTGCAGTAAACTAAGTAATCAGCTCTCACATATTTTAACACATTTGAAAATGCTCAGGAACCTATTCGCTACGTTATCACATTTCCATTCATAACATTATAACGTGCGTATATTATGCAACAACGTTGTAACAAACAATGTCTTCTCAACATGTATGCTCAGTTTATTTAATGCAATTCAATATTATGGGAAAAAACGATTATTGGTACCAATTTTTAATTCGTTTTCCAAATTGAAGTCTGTTATTTACTGTTGGAAGATATAAGATACATTCGTTAATGTAACTTCCTCCAATGGCGACTTGTACTAAAAATCTGATAACTAGAGCGTAATTCGTTAATAGGTAAGTACTATGTGGTGACATCAAGATAAGCGCAATACAACTAATCTAATGGCTATAATAATCCAAGGAGTTGATCATCCAGAAATACAAACAACCAAACGAACAAATAATTTTACTGATGTACAATTCACAAATCAAATACATGGGTGGTATTTGGCCTTAGTAGTCAGAATTTCTTATATTTTGTAGTTTCCGTTAATATAAAATTATTTACATTCGTTTCTACGCAATTGACACCGGCTTCTATAAAAAATTTACTCGGATATCAACAACATAAAAATCGTATACTGCTTTCCCTACCCCTTATATTATCTGAAGGGATCGATTAAATATTTATTCAGGTAGAGGACTACATTTACTACAAAAATCATCAACAGTACTTAGCTTTGACTTACAGTTTACGGGAAAAAATTTGAAATTATACAGATGTATCCCTTCTATGCATTCCTTATGAGGAAGAGTAATTCTACAGAGTCGTAGAAAAAAATATCATACAAGATTAGGTACATAAAATATTTTGTACGAATTGATATCAATCAAATGTGGAGACATTCAGCTGATTTCCTTGAATAACTAAAAACGGAGCACGGGCCATCAGGGTTTGGAATACATAATATATAGGTCGTTGGACAGGAAAATCCAGCTATGTTCAGTTTCATATAGAATATCCGTAGTGTAAATGTCTGTCAATGACAGCGAGCATGCACGAATTAAGTATTAAATCAATATAAAATAGATATTAATGAAACCACCATATAGATGCGCTAATAATTGAATAAATAAAAAAAAATCACCCGATTGAATGTTCCAGAAAGAAGAATTTGTTTTGGAAATATAAAATTTGTGTGGCAAAGAAATGTTCCTGATGATTTAGAAATTACACCAAACAACTTATGCATTACCAAACCTCTTTTTACATTCTGGAACATTAAATATTGTGAATATTTCTCAGATTATAGTGCACGTTCCGTTATTTTTAACACATTATATTTTTTATTCTAGGAACAGGTTCATGATTATACTCTGTGTTTGTCGTTGTATTTTTTTTAATTTATGAAATCAAGGTTTATGCCAAAATATGTTATAATAATCGCGCAATAATTTAAGGTGAAAAAACAAACAAAACCATATCAAACACAATGCCATATATGTTATCAATTTCGAATGGAAAGCTAATATCAAATACAAACAACAAAAGTACAACAAAACATTCAGAGTACAGGCTATTGTTCTCTGTCTAACTATAATGAGACTCAAATATATTGTTACCAGTAGAAATTTAGTTCAAAACTGTTTGCATTAGGTTACACCACTTTTTTTAGCTTTGTCTCACATATTTCAATAAATTTTAATTGGCAAACAAATTGCATTTGTAAACAACAAAAATATTATAAAAAATACACAGATTGAAGTAGTTTACCTCCGCCAAATCTAATTCAGCTTTCGCAGAAAATGTACTAGGATTCTTTTCAGAAAGCTCAGAGAAATTCAATCTCACTTAAAATCACTTATTTATAAGCACAATGCCAATGATGAATAGATATTTATTTATATTGTTACCCTGGTATTGTTTGTCGTTACCAAGGTATTGTTTACACCTCAAAATAGCGTCGGAACATCGTGATTATGAGAACAGACGCGACGCGAATTAATAATCCGTCATTCATTCGTAAATAAACCTAAAACGACGATTACCTTCACTACGAAAGATTTTCACGTGAAATTGCGTCAAATTTTCGCGTCAAACAGATTTTTTGACCGATTCGACTCGTGTTCGAAAAATGACCACAGGCAAATGAAATTTCTTTCTTTTCGTAAGGCGCTCACTGGTTCATGTCCCGTGATTTTAACGAGGATCATAAGTAATTTTAAAATAGTGATGAAAAAAGGCTTACAAGGCTTACGTTTCATCTACCCGGCGACGGAATTATCCCCTTTTGGAATTCGCGGTGCAATAACTTTTATAAATAAGAAGATGATTATAATCCCAAAACTTTTGTAACTCGATCCCCGTTTCTAATATATGTACTGCATTGCTTCTTGGCTAAGTAGTCCATCAACAAACCTGCTGATCCTCAGTATAAACGCGAAACAATGAAATAAAGAGTTTCCTAACTTTGGAATTTGCAGTAAACTAAGTAATCAGCTCTCACATATTTTAACACATTTGAAAATGCTCAGGAACCTATTCGCTACGTTATCACATTTCCATTCATAACATTATAACGTGCGTATATTATGCAACAACGTTGTAACAAACAATGTCTTCTCAACATGTATGCTCAGTTTATTTAATGCAATTCAATATTATGGGAAAAAACGATTATTGGTACCAATTTTTAATTCGTTTTCCAAATTGAAGTCTGTTATTTACTGTTGGAAGATATAAGATACATTCGTTAATGTAACTTCCTCCAATGGCGACTTGTACTAAAAATCTGATAACTAGAGCGTAATTCGTTAATAGGTAAGTACTATGTGGTGACATCAAGATAAGCGCAATACAACTAATCTAATGGCTATAATAATCCAAGGAGTTGATCATCCAGAAATACAAACAACCAAACGAACAAATAATTTTACTGATGTACAATTCACAAATCAAATACATGGGTGGTATTTGGCCTTAGTAGTCAGAATTTCTTATATTTTGTAGTTTCCGTTAATATAAAATTATTTACATTCGTTTCTACGCAATTGACACCGGCTTCTATAAAAAATTTACTCGGATATCAACAACATAAAAATCGTATACTGCTTTCCCTACCCCTTATATTATCTGAAGGGATTGATTAAATATTTATTCAGGTAGAGGACTACATTTACTACAAAAATCATCAACAGTACTTAGCTTTGACTTACAGTTTACGGGAAAAAATTTGAAATTATACAGATGTATCCCTTCTATGCATTCCTTATGAGGAAGAGTAATTCTACAGAGTCGTAGAAAAAAATATCATACAAGATTAGGTACATAAAATATTTTGTACGAATTGATATCAATCAAATGTGGAGACATTCAGCTGATTTCCTTGAATAACTAAAAACGGAGCACGGGCCATCAGGGTTTGGAATACATAATATATAGGTCGTTGGACAGGAAAATCCAGCTATGTTCAGTTTCATATAGAATATCCGTAGTGTAAATGTCTGTCAATGACAGCGAGCATGCACGAATTAAGTATTAAATCAATATAAAATAGATATTAATGAAACCACCATATAGATGCGCTAATAATTGAATAAATAAAAAAAAATCACCCGATTGAATGTTCCAGAAAGAAGAATTTGTTTTGGAAATATAAAATTTGTGTGGCAAAGAAATGTTCCTGATGATTTAGAAATTACACCAAACAACTTATGCATTACCAAACCTCTTTTTACATTCTGGAACATTAAATATTGTGAATATTTCTCAGATTATAGTGCACGTTCCGTTATTTTTAACACATTATATTTTTTATTCTAGGAACAGGTTCATGATTATACTCTGTGTTTGTCGTTGTATTTTTTTTAATTTATGAAATCAAGGTTTATGCCAAAATATGTTATAATAATCGCGCAATAATTTAAGGTGAAAAAACAAACAAAACCATATCAAACACAATGCCATATATGTTATCAATTTCGAATGGAAAGCTAATATCAAATACAAACAACAAAAGTACAACAAAACGTTCAGAGTACAGGCTATTGTTCTCTGTCTAACTATAATGAGACTCAAATATATTGTTACCAGTAGAAATTTAGTTCAAAACTGTTTGCATTAGGTTACACCACTTTTTTTAGCTTTGTCTCACATATTTCAATCAATTTTAATTGGCAAACAAATTGCATTTGTAAACAACAAAAATATTATAAAAAATACACAGATTGAAGTAGTTTACCTCCGCCAAATCTAATTCAGCTTTCGCAGAAAATGTACTAGGATTCTTTTCAGAAAGCTCAGAGAAATTCAATCTCACTTAAAATCACTTATTTATAAGCACAATGCCAATGATGAATAGATATTTATTTATATTGTTACCCTGGTATTGTTTGTCGTTACCAAGGTATTGTTTACACCTCAAAATAGCGTCGGAACATCGTGATTATGAGAACAGACGCGACGCGAATTAATAATCCGTCATTCATTCGTAAATAAACCTAAAACGACGATTACCTTCACTACGAAAGATTTTCACGTGAAATTGCGTCAAATTTTCGCGTCAAACAGATTTTTTGACCGATTCGACTCGTGTTCGAAAAATGACCACAGGCAAATGAAATTTCTTTCTTTTCGTAAGGCGCTCACTGGTTCATGTCCCGTGATTTTAACGAGGATCATAAGTAATTTTAAAATAGTGATGAAAAAAGGCTTACAAGGCTTACGTTTCATCTACCCGGCGACGGAATTATCCCCTTTTGGAATTCGCGGTGCAATAACTTTTATAAATAAGAAGATGATTATAATCCCAAAACTTTTGTAACTCGATCCCCGTTTCTAATATATGTACTGCATTGCTTCTTGGCTAAGTAGTCCATCAACAAACCTGCTGATCCTCAGTATAAACGCGAAACAATGAAATAAAGAGTTTCCTAACTTTGGAATTTGCAGTAAACTAAGTAATCAGCTCTCACATATTTTAACACATTTGGAAATGCTCAGGAACCTATTCGCTACGTTATCACATTTCCATTCATAACATTATATAACGTGCGTATATTATGCAACAACGTTGTAACAAACAATGTCTTCTCAACATGTATGCTCAGTTTATTTAATGCAATTCAATATTATGGGAAAAAACGATTATTGGTACCAATTTTTAATTCGTTTTCCAAATTGAAGTCTGTTATTTACTGTTGGAAGATATAAGATACATTCGTTAATGTAACTTCCTCCAATGGCGACTTGTACTAAAAATCTGATAACTAGAGCGTAATTCGTTAATAGGTAAGTACTATGTGGTGACATCAAGATAAGCGCAATACAACTAATCTAATGGCTATAATAATCCAAGGAGTTGATCATCCAGAAATACAAACAACCAAACGAACAAATAATTTTACTGATGTACAATTCACAAATCAAATACATGGGTGGTATTTGGCCTTAGTAGTCAGAATTTCTTATATTTTGTAGTTTCCGTTAATATAAAATTATTTACATTCGTTTCTACGCAATTGACACCGGCTTCTATAAAAAATTTACTCGGATATCAACAACATAAAAATCGTATACTGCTTTCCCTACCCCTTATATTATCTGAAGGGATCGATTAAATATTTATTCAGGTAGAGGACTACATTTACTACAAAAATCATCAACAGTACTTAGCTTTGACTTACAGTTTACGGGAAAAAATTTGAAATTATACAGATGTATCCCTTCTATGCATTCCTTATGAGGAAGAGTAATTCTACAGAGTCGTAGAAAAAAATATCATACAAGATTAGGTACATAAAATATTTTGTACGAATTGATATCAATCAAATGTGGAGACATTCAGCTGATTTCCTTGAATAACTAAAAACGGAGCACGGGCCATCAGGGTTTGGAATACATAATATATAGGTCGTTGGACAGGAAAATCCAGCTATGTTCAGTTTCATATAGAATATCCGTAGTGTAAATGTCTGTCAATGACAGCGAGCATGCACGAATTAAGTATTAAATCAATATAAAATAGATATTAATGAAACCACCCTATAGATGCGCTAATAATTGAATAAATAAAAAAAAATCACCCGATTGAATGTTCCAGAAAGAAGAATTTGTTTTGGAAATATAAAATTTGTGTGGCAAAGAAATGTTCCTGATGATTTAGAAATTACACCAAACAACTTATGCATTACCAAACCTCTTTTTACATTCTGGAACATTAAATATTGTGAATATTTCTCAGATTATAGTGCACGTTCCGTTATTTTTAACACATTATATTTTTTATTCTAGGAACAGGTTCATGATTATACTCTGTGTTTGTCGTTGTATTTTTTTTAATTTATGAAATCAAGGTTTATGCCAAAATATGTTATAATAATCGCGCAATAATTTAAGGTGAAAAAACAAACAAAACCATATCAAACACAATGCCATATATGTTATCAATTTCGAATGGAAAGCTAATATCAAATACAAACAACAAAAGTACAACAAAACATTCAGAGTACAGGCTATTGTTCTCTGTCTAACTATAATGAGACTCAAATATATTGTTACCAGTAGAAATTTAGTTCAAAACTGTTTGCATTAGGTTACACCACTTTTTTTAGCTTTGTCTCACATATTTCAATCAATTTTAATTGGCAAACAAATTGCATTTGTAAACAACAAAAATATTATAAAAAATACACAGATTGAAGTAGTTTACCTCCGCCAAATCTAATTCAGCTTTCGCAGAAAATGTACTAGGATTCTTTTCAGAAAGCTCAGAGAAATTCAATCTCACTTAAAATCACTTATTTATAAGCACAATGCCAATGATGAATAGATATTTATTTATATTGTTACCCTGGTATTGTTTGTCGTTACCAAGGTATTGTTTACACCTCAAAATAGCGTCGGAACATCGTGATTATGAGAACAGACGCGACGCGAATTAATAATCCGTCATTCATTCGTAAATAAACCTAAAACGACGATTACCTTCACTACGAAAGATTTTCACGTGAAATTGCGTCAAATTTTCGCGTCAAACAGATTTTTTGACCGATTCGACTCGTGTTCGAAAAATGACCACAGGCAAATGAAATTTCTTTCTTTTCGTAAGGCGCTCACTGGTTCATGTCCCGTGATTTTAACGAGGATCATAAGTAATTTTAAAATAGTGATGAAAAAAGGCTTACAAGGCTTACGTTTCATCTACCCGGCGACGGAATTATCCCCTTTTGGAATTCGCGGTGCAATAACTTTTATAAATAAGAAGATGATTATAATCCCAAAACTTTTGTAACTCGATCCCCGTTTCTAATATATGTACTGCATTGCTTCTTGGCTAAGTAGTCCATCAACAAACCTGCTGATCCTCAGTATAAACGCGAAACAATGAAATAAAGAGTTTCCTAACTTTGGAATTTGCAGTAAACTAAGTAATCAGCTCTCACATATTTTAACACATTTGAAAATGCTCAGGAACCTATTCGCTACGTTATCACATTTCCATTCATAACATTATAACGTGCGTATATTATGCAACAACGTTGTAACAAACAATGTCTTCTCAACATGTATGCTCAGTTTATTTAATGCAATTCAATATTATGGGAAAAAACGATTATTGGTACCAATTTTTAATTCGTTTTCCAAATTGAAGTCTGTTATTTACTGTTGGAAGATATAAGATACATTCGTTAATGTAACTTCCTCCAATGGCGACTTGTACTAAAAATCTGATAACTAGAGCGTAATTCGTTAATAGGTAAGTACTATGTGGTGACATCAAGATAAGCGCAATACAACTAATCTAATGGCTATAATAATCCAAGGAGTTGATCATCCAGAAATACAAACAACCAAACGAACAAATAATTTTACTGATGTACAATTCACAAATCAAATACATGGGTGGTATTTGGCCTTAGTAGTCAGAATTTCTTATATTTTGTAGTTTCCGTTAATATAAAATTATTTACATTCGTTTCTACGCAATTGACACCGGCTTCTATAAAAAATTTACTCGGATATCAACAACATAAAAATCGTATACTGCTTTCCCTACCCCTTATATTATCTGAAGGGATCGATTAAATATTTATTCAGGTAGAGGACTACATTTACTACAAAAATCATCAACAGTACTTAGCTTTGACTTACAGTTTACGGGAAAAAATTTGAAATTATACAGATGTATCCCTTCTATGCATTCCTTATGAGGAAGAGTAATTCTACAGAGTCGTAGAAAAAAATATCATACAAGATTAGGTACATAAAATATTTTGTACGAATTGATATCAATCAAATGTGGAGACATTCAGCTGATTTCCTTGAATAACTAAAAACGGAGCACGGGCCATCAGGGTTTGGAATACATAATATATAGGTCGTTGGACAGGAAAATCCAGCTATGTTCAGTTTCATATAGAATATCCGTAGTGTAAATGTCTGTCAATGACAGCGAGCATGCACGAATTAAGTATTAAATCAATATAAAATAGATATTAATGAAACCACCATATAGATGCGCTAATAATTGAATAAATAAAAAAAAATCACCCGATTGAATGTTCCAGAAAGAAGAATTTGTTTTGGAAATATAAAATTTGTGTGGCAAAGAAATGTTCCTGATGATTTAGAAATTACACCAAACAACTTATGCATTACCAAACCTCTTTTTACATTCTGGAACATTAAATATTGTGAATATTTCTCAGATTATAGTGCACGTTCCGTTATTTTTAACACATTATATTTTTTATTCTAGGAACAGGTTCATGATTATACTCTGTGTTTGTCGTTGTATTTTTTTTAATTTATGAAATCAAGGTTTATGCCAAAATATGTTATAATAATCGCGCAATAATTTAAGGTGAAAAAACAAACAAAACCATATCAAACACAATGCCATATATGTTATCAATTTCGAATGGAAAGCTAATATCAAATACAAACAACAAAAGTACAACAAAACATTCAGAGTACAGGCTATTGTTCTCTGTCTAACTATAATGAGACTCAAATATATTGTTACCAGTAGAAATTTAGTTCAAAACTGTTTGCATTAGGTTACACCACTTTTTTTAGCTTTGTCTCACATATTTCAATCAATTTTAATTGGCAAACAAATTGCATTTGTAAACAACAAAAATATTATAAAAAATACACAGATTGAAGTAGTTTACCTCCGCCAAATCTAATTCAGCTTTCGCAGAAAATGTACTAGGATTCTTTTCAGAAAGCTCAGAGAAATTCAATCTCACTTAAAATCACTTATTTATAAGCACAATGCCAATGATGAATAGATATTTATTTATATTGTTACCCTGGTATTGTTTGTCGTTACCAAGGTATTGTTTACACCTCAAAATAGCGTCGGAACATCGTGATTATGAGAACAGACGCGACGCGAATTAATAATCCGTCATTCATTCGTAAATAAACCTAAAACGACGATTACCTTCACTACGAAAGATTTTCACGTGAAATTGCGTCAAATTTTCGCGTCAAACAGATTTTTTGACCGATTCGACTCGTGTTCGAAAAATGACCACAGGCAAATGAAATTTCTTTCTTTTCGTAAGGCGCTCACTGGTTCATGTCCCGTGATTTTAACGAGGATCATAAGTAATTTTAAAATAGTGATGAAAAAAGGCTTACAAGGCTTACGTTTCATCTACCCGGCGACGGAATTATCCCCTTTTGGAATTCGCGGTGCAATAACTTTTATAAATAAGAAGATGATTATAATCCCAAAACTTTTGTAACTCGATCCCCGTTTCTAATATATGTACTGCATTGCTTCTTGGCTAAGTAGTCCATCAACAAACCTGCTGATCCTCAGTATAAACGCGAAACAATGAAATAAAGAGTTTCCTAACTTTGGAATTTGCAGTAAACTAAGTAATCAGCTCTCACATATTTTAACACATTTGAAAATGCTCAGGAACCTATTCGCTACGTTATCACATTTCCATTCATAACATTATAACGTGCGTATATTATGCAACAACGTTGTAACAAACAATGTCTTCTCAACATGTATGCTCAGTTTATTTAATGCAATTCAATATTATGGGAAAAAACGATTATTGGTACCAATTTTTAATTCGTTTTCCAAATTGAAGTCTGTTATTTACTGTTGGAAGATATAAGATACATTCGTTAATGTAACTTCCTCCAATGGCGACTTGTACTAAAAATCTGATAACTAGAGCGTAATTCGTTAATAGGTAAGTACTATGTGGTGACATCAAGATAAGCGCAATACAACTAATCTAATGGCTATAATAATCCAAGGAGTTGATCATCCAGAAATACAAACAACCAAACGAACAAATAATTTTACTGATGTACAATTCACAAATCAAATACATGGGTGGTATTTGGCCTTAGTAGTCAGAATTTCTTATATTTTGTAGTTTCCGTTAATATAAAATTATTTACATTCGTTTCTACGCAATTGACACCGGCTTCTATAAAAAATTTACTCGGATATCAACAACATAAAAATCGTATACTGCTTTCCCTACCCCTTATATTATCTGAAGGGATCGATTAAATATTTATTCAGGTAGAGGACTACATTTACTACAAAAATCATCAACAGTACTTAGCTTTGACTTACAGTTTACGGGAAAAAATTTGAAATTATACAGATGTATCCCTTCTATGCATTCCTTATGAGGAAGAGTAATTCTACAGAGTCGTAGAAAAAAATATCATACAAGATTAGGTACATAAAATATTTTGTACGAATTGATATCAATCAAATGTGGAGACATTCAGCTGATTTCCTTGAATAACTAAAAACGGAGCACGGGCCATCAGGGTTTGGAATACATAATATATAGGTCGTTGGACAGGAAAATCCAGCTATGTTCAGTTTCATATAGAATATCCGTAGTGTAAATGTCTGTCAATGACAGCGAGCATGCACGAATTAAGTATTAAATCAATATAAAATAGATATTAATGAAACCACCATATAGATGCGCTAATAATTGAATAAATAAAAAAAAATCACCCGATTGAATGTTCCAGAAAGAAGAATTTGTTTTGGAAATATAAAATTTGTGTGGCAAAGAAATGTTCCTGATGATTTAGAAATTACACCAAACAACTTATGCATTACCAAACCTCTTTTTACATTCTGGAACATTAAATATTGTGAATATTTCTCAGATTATAGTGCACGTTCCGTTATTTTTAACACATTATATTTTTTATTCTAGGAACAGGTTCATGATTATACTCTGTGTTTGTCGTTGTATTTTTTTTAATTTATGAAATCAAGGTTTATGCCAAAATATGTTATAATAATCGCGCAATAATTTAAGGTGAAAAAACAAACAAAACCATATCAAACACAATGCCATATATGTTATCAATTTCGAATGGAAAGCTAATATCAAATACAAACAACAAAAGTACAACAAAACATTCAGAGTACAGGCTATTGTTCTCTGTCTAACTATAATGAGACTCAAATATATTGTTACCAGTAGAAATTTAGTTCAAAACTGTTTGCATTAGGTTACACCACTTTTTTTAGCTTTGTCTCACATATTTCAATCAATTTTAATTGGCAAACAAATTGCATTTGTAAACAACAAAAATATTATAAAAAATACACAGATTGAAGTAGTTTACCTCCGCCAAATCTAATTCAGCTTTCGCAGAAAATGTACTAGGATTCTTTTCAGAAAGCTCAGAGAAATTCAATCTCACTTAAAATCACTTATTTATAAGCACAATGCCAATGATGAATAGATATTTATTTATATTGTTACCCTGGTATTGTTTGTCGTTACCAAGGTATTGTTTACACCTCAAAATAGCGTCGGAACATCGTGATTATGAGAACAGACGCGACGCGAATTAATAATCCGTCATTCATTCGTAAATAAACCTAAAACGACGATTACCTTCACTACGAAAGATTTTCACGTGAAATTGCGTCAAATTTTCGCGTCAAACAGATTTTTTGACCGATTCGACTCGTGTTCGAAAAATGACCACAGGCAAATGAAATTTCTTTCTTTTCGTAAGGCGCTCACTGGTTCATGTCCCGTGATTTTAACGAGGATCATAAGTAATTTTAAAATAGTGATGAAAAAAGGCTTACAAGGCTTACGTTTCATCTACCCGGCGACGTAATTATCCCCTTTTGGAATTCGCGGTGCAATAACTTTTATAAATAAGAAGATGATTATAATCCCAAAACTTTTGTAACTCGATCCCCGTTTCTAATATATGTACTGCATTGCTTCTTGGCTAAGTAGTCCATCAACAAACCTGCTGATCCTCAGTATAAACGCGAAACAATGAAATAAAGAGTTTCCTAACTTTGGAATTTGCAGTAAACTAAGTAATCAGCTCTCACATATTTTAACACATTTGGAAATGCTCAGAAACCTATTCGCTACGTTATCACATTTCCATTCATAACATTATATAACGTGCGTATATTATGCAACAACGTTGTAACAAACAATGTCTTCTCAACATGTATGCTCAGTTTATTTAATGCAATTCAATATTATGGGAAAAAACGATTATTGGTACCAATTTTTAATTCGTTTTCCAAATTGAAGTCTGTTATTTACTGTTGGAAGATATAAGATACATTCGTTAATGTAACTTCCTCCAATGGCGACTTGTACTAAAAATCTGATAACTAGAGCGTAATTCGTTAATAGGTAAGTACTATGTGGTGACATCAAGATAAGCGCAATACAACTAATCTAATGGCTATAATAATCCAAGGAGTTGATCATCCAGAAATACAAACAACCAAACGAACAAATAATTTTACTGATGTACAATTCACAAATCAAATACATGGGTGGTATTTGGCCTTAGTAGTCAGAATTTCTTATATTTTGTAGTTTCCGTTAATATAAAATTATTTACATTCGTTTCTACGCAATTGACACCGGCTTCTATAAAAAATTTACTCGGATATCAACAACATAAAAATCGTATACTGCTTTCCCTACCCCTTATATTATCTGAAGGGATCGATTAAATATTTATTCAGGTAGAGGACTACATTTACTACAAAAATCATCAACAGTACTTAGCTTTGACTTACAGTTTACGGGAAAAAATTTGAAATTATACAGATGTATCCCTTCTATGCATTCCTTATGAGGAAGAGTAATTCTACAGAGTCGTAGAAAAAAATATCATACAAGATTAGGTACATAAAATATTTTGTACGAATTGATATCAATCAAATGTGGAGACATTCAGCTGATTTCCTTGAATAACTAAAACGGAGCACGGTCCATCAGGGTTTGGAATACATAATATATAGGTCGTTGGACAGGAAAATCCAGCTATGTTCAGTTTCATATAGAATATCCGTAGTGTAAATGTCTGTCAATGACAGCGAGCATGCACGAATTAAGTATTAAATCAATATAAAATAGATATTAATGAAACCACCCTATAGATGCGCTAATAATTGAATAAATAAAAAAAATCACCCGATTGAATGTTCCAGAAAGAAGAATTTGTTTTGGAAATATAAAATTTGTGTGGCAAAGAAATGTTCCTGATGATTTAGAAATTACACCAAACAACTTATGCATTACCAAACCTCTTTTTACATTCTGGAACATTAAATATTGTGAATATTTCTCAGATTATAGTGCACGTTCCGTTATTTTTAACACATTATATTTTTTATTCTAGGAACAGGTTCATGATTATACTCTGTGTTTGTCGTTGTATTTTTTTTAATTTATGAAATCAAGGTTTATGCCAAAATATGTTATAATAATCGCGCAATAATTTAAGGTGAAAAAACAAACAAAACCATATCAAACACAATGCCATATATGTTATCAATTTCGAATGGAAAGCTAATATCAAATACAAACAACAAAAGTACAACAAAACATTCAGAGTACAGGCTATTGTTCTCTGTCTAACTATAATGAGACTCAAATATATTGTTACCAGTAGAAATTTAGTTCAAAACTGTTTGCATTAGGTTACACCACTTTTTTTAGCTTTGTCTCACATATTTCAATCAATTTTAATTGGCAAACAAATTGCATTTGTAAACAACAAAAATATTATAAAAAATACACAGATTGAAGTAGTTTACCTCCGCCAAATCTAATTCAGCTTTCGCAGAAAATGTACTAGGATTCTTTTCAGAAAGCTCAGAGAAATTCAATCTCACTTAAAATCACTTATTTATAAGCACAATGCCAATGATGAATAGATATTTATTTATATTGTTACCCTGGTATTGTTTGTCGTTACCAAGGTATTGTTTACACCTCAAAATAGCGTCGGAACATCGTGATTATGAGAACAGACGCGACGCGAATTAATAATCCGTCATTCATTCGTAAATAAACCTAAAACGACGATTACCATCACTACGAAAGATTTTCACGTGAAATTGCGTCAAATTTTCGCGTCAAACAGATTTTTTGACCGATTCGACTCGTGTTCGAAAAATGACCACAGGCAAATGAAATTTCTTTCTTTTCGTAAGGCGCTCACTGGTTCATGTCCCGTGATTTTAACGAGGATCATAAGTAATTTTAAAATAGTGATGAAAAAAGGCTTACAAGGCTTACGTTTCATCTACACGGCGACGGAATTATCCCCTTTTGGAATTCGCGGTGCAATAACTTTTATAAATAAGAAGATGATTATAATCCCAAAACTTTTGTAACTCGATCCCCGTTTCTAATATATGTACTGCATTGCTTCTTGGCTAAGTAGTCCATCAACAAACCTGCTGATCCTCAGTATAAACGCGAAACAATGAAATAAAGAGTTTCCTAACTTTGGAATTTGCAGTAAACTAAGTAATCAGCTCTCACATATTTTAACACATTTGGAAATGCTCAGGAACCTATTCGCTACGTTATCACATTTCCATTCATAACATTATATAACGTGCGTATATTATGCAACAACGTTGTAACAAACAATGTCTTCTCAACATGTATGCTCAGTTTATTTAATGCAATTCAATATTATGGGAAAAAAACGATTATTGGTACCAATTTTTAATTCGTTTTCCAAATTGAAGTCTGTTATTTACTGTTGGAAGATATAAGATACATTCGTTAATGTAACTTCCTCCAATGGCGACTTGTACTAAAAATCTGATAACTAGAGCGTAATTCGTTAATAGGTAAGTACTATGTGGTGACATCAAGATAAGCGCAATACAACTAATCTAATGGCTATAATAATCCAAGGAGTTGATCATCCAGAAATACAAACAACCAAACGAACAAATAATTTTACTGATGTACAATTCACAAATCAAATACATGGGTGGTATTTGGCCTTAGTAGTCAGAATTTCTTATATTTTGTAGTTTCCGTTAATATAAAATTATTTACATTCGTTTCTACGCAATTGACACCGGCTTCTATAAAAAATTTACTCGGATATCAACAACATAAAAATCGTATACTGCTTTCCCTACCCCTTATATTATCTGAAGGGATCGATTAAATATTTATTCAGGTAGAGGACTACATTTACTACAAAAATCATCAACAGTACTTAGCTTTGACTTACAGTTTACGGGAAAAAATTTGAAATTATACAGATGTATCCCTTCTATGCATTCCTTATGAGGAAGAGTAATTCTACAGAGTCGTAGAAAAAAATATCATACAAGATTAGGTACATAAAATATTTTGTACGAATTGATATCAATCAAATGTGGAGACATTCAGCTGATTTCCTTGAATAACTAAAAACGGAGCACGGGCCATCAGGGTTTGGAATACATAATATATAGGTCGTTGGACAGGAAAATCCAGCTATGTTCAGTTTCATATAGAATATCCGTAGTGTAAATGTCTGTCAATGACAGCGAGCATGCACGAATTAAGTATTAAATCAATATAAAATAGATATTAATGAAACCACCCTATAGATGCGCTAATAATTGAATAAATAAAAAAAAATCACCCGATTGAATGTTCCAGAAAGAAGAATTTGTTTTGGAAATATAAAATTTGTGTGGCAAAGAAATGTTCCTGATGATTTAGAAATTACACCAAACAACTTATGCATTACCAAACCTCTTTTTACATTCTGGAACATTAAATATTGTGAATATTTCTCAGATTATAGTGCACGTTCCGTTATTTTTAACACATTATATTTTTTATTCTAGGAACAGGTTCATGATTATACTCTGTGTTTGTCGTTGTATTTTTTTTAATTTATGAAATCAAGGTTTATGCCAAAATATGTTATAATAATCGCGCAATAATTTAAGGTGAAAAAACAAACAAAACCATATCAAACACAATGCCATATATGTTATCAATTTCGAATGGAAAGCTAATATCAAATACAAACAACAAAAGTACAACAAAACATTCAGAGTACAGGCTATTGTTCTCTGTCTAACTATAATGAGACTCAAATATATTGTTACCAGTAGAAATTTAGTTCAAAACTGTTTGCATTAGGTTACACCACTTTTTTTAGCTTTGTCTCACATATTTCAATCAATTTTAATTGGCAAACAAATTGCATTTGTAAACAACAAAAATATTATAAAAAATACACAGATTGAAGTAGTTTACCTCCGCCAAATCTAATTCAGCTTTCGCAGAAAATGTACTAGGATTCTTTTCAGAAAGCTCAGAGAAATTCAATCTCACTTAAAATCACTTATTTATAAGCACAATGCCAATGATGAATAGATATTTATTTATATTGTTACCCTGGTATTGTTTGTCGTTACCAAGGTATTGTTTACACCTCAAAATAGCGTCGGAACATCGTGATTATGAGAACAGACGCGACGCGAATTAATAATCCGTCATTCATTCGTAAATAAACCTAAAACGACGATTACCTTCACTACGAAAGATTTTCACGTGAAATTGCGTCAAATTTTCGCGTCAAACAGATTTTTTGACCGATTCGACTCGTGTTCGAAAAATGACCACAGGCAAATGAAATTTCTTTCTTTTCGTAAGGCGCTCACTGGTTCATGTCCCGCGATTTTAACGAGGATCATAAGTAATTTTAAAATAGTGATGAAAAAAGGCTTACAAGGCTTACGTTTCATCTACCCGGCGACGGAATTATCCCCTTTTGGAATTCGCGGTGCAATAACTTTTATAAATAAGAAGATGATTATAATCCCAAAACTTTTGTAACTCGATCCCCGTTTCTAATATATGTACTGCATTGCTTCTTGGCTAAGTAGTCCATCAACAAACCTGCTGATCCTCAGTATAAACGCGAAACAATGAAATAAAGAGTTTCCTAACTTTGGAATTTTCAGTAAACTAAGTAATCAGCTCTCACATATTTTAACACATTTGGAAATGCTCAGGAACCTATTCGCTACGTTATCACATTTCCATTCATAACATTATATAACGTGCGTATATTATGCAACAACGTTGTAACAAACAATGTCTTCTCAACATGTATGCTCAGTTTATTTAATGCAATTCAATATTATGGGAAAAAACGATTATTGGTACCAATTTTTAATTCGTTTTCCAAATTGAAGTCTGTTATTTACTGTTGGAAGATATAAGATACATTCGTTAATGTAACTTCCTCCAATGGCGACTTGTACTAAAAATCTGATAACTAGAGCGTAATTCGTTAATAGGTAAGTACTATGTGGTGACATCAAGATAAGCGCAATACAACTAATCTAATGGCTATAATAATCCAAGGAGTTGATCATCCAGAAATACAAACAACCAAACGAACAAATAATTTTACTGATGTACAATTCACAAATCAAATACATGGGTGGTATTTGGCCTTAGTAGTCAGAATTTCTTATATTTTGTAGTTTCCGTTAATATAAAATTATTTACATTCGTTTCTACGCAATTGACACCGGCTTCTATAAAAAATTTACTCGGATATCAACAACATAAAAATCGTATACTGCTTTCCCTACCCCTTATATTATCTGAAGGGATCGATTAAATATTTATTCAGGTAGAGGACTACATTTACTACAAAAATCATCAACAGTACTTAGCTTTGACTTACAGTTTACGGGAAAAAATTTGAAATTATACAGATGTATCCCTTCTATGCATTCCTTATGAGGAAGAGTAATTCTACAGAGTCGTAGAAAAAAATATCATACAAGATTAGGTACATAAAATATTTTGTACGAATTGATATCAATCAAATGTGGAGACATTCAGCTGATTTCCTTGAATAACTAAAAACGGAGCACGGGCCATCAGGGTTTGGAATACATAATATATAGGTCGTTAGACAGGAAAATCCAGCTACGTTCAGTTTCATATAGAATATCCGTAGTGTAAATGTCTGTCAATGACAGCGAGCATGCACGAATTAAGTATTAAATCAATATAAAATAGATATTAATGAAACCACCCTATAGATGCGCTAATAATTGAATAAATAAAAAAAAATCACCCGATTGAATGTTCCAGAAAGAAGAATTTGTTTTGGAAATATAAAATTTGTGTGGCAAAGAAATGTTCCTGATGATTTAGAAATTACACCAAACAACTTATGCATTACCAAACCTCTTTTTACATTCTGGAACATTAAATATTGTGAATATTTCTCAGATTATAGTGCACGTTCCGTTATTTTTAACACATTATATTTTTTATTCTAGGAACAGGTTCATGATTATACTCTGTGTTTGTCGTTGTATTTTTTTAAATTTATGAAATCAAGGTTTATGCCAAAATATGTTATAATAATCGCGCAATAATTTAAGGTGAAAAAACAAACAAAACCATATCAAACACAATGCCATATATGTTATCAATTTCGAATGGAAAGCTAATATCAAATACAAACAACAAAAGTACAACAAAACATTCAGAGTACAGGCTATTGTTCTCTGTCTAACTATAATGAGACTCAAATATATTGTTACCAGTAGAAATTTAGTTCAAAACTGTTTGCATTAGGTTACACCACTTTTTTTAGCTTTGTCTCACATATTTCAATCAATTTTAATTGGCAAACAAATTGCATTTGTAAACAACAAAAATATTATAAAAAATACACAGATTGAAGTAGTTTACCTCCGCCAAATCTAATTCAGCTTTCGCAGAAAATGTACTAGGATTCTTTTCAGAAAGCTCAGAGAAATTCAATCTCACTTAAAATCACTTATTTATAAGCACAATGCCAATGATGAATAGATATTTATTTATATTGTTACCCTGGTATTGTTTGTCGTTACCAAGGTATTGTTTACACCTCAAAATAGCGTCGGAACATCGTGATTATGAGAACAGACGCGACGCGAATTAATAATCCGTCATTCATTCGTAAATAAACCTAAAACGACGATTACCTTCACTACGAAAGATTTTCACGTGAAATTGCGTCAAATTTTCGCGTCAAACAGATTTTTTGACCGATTCGACTCGTGTTCGAAAAATGACCACAGGCAAATGAAATTTCTTTCTTTTCGTAAGGCGCTCACTGGTTCATGTCCCGTGATTTTAACGAGGATCATAAGTAATTTTAAAATAGTGATGAAAAAAGGCTTACAAGGCTTACGTTTCATCTACCCGGCGACGGAATTATCCCCTTTTGGAATTCGCGGTGCAATAACTTTTATAAATAAGAAGATGATTATAATCCCAAAACTTTTGTAACTCGATCCCCGTTTCTAATATATGTACTGCATTGCTTCTTGGCTAAGTAGTCCATCAACAAACCTGCTGATCCTCAGTATAAACGCGAAACAATGAAATAAAGAGTTTCCTAACTTTGGAATTTGCAGTAAACTAAGTAATCAGCTCTCACATATTTTAACACATTTGGAAATGCTCAGGAACCTATTCGCTACGTTATCACATTTTCATTCATAACATTATAACGTGCGTATATTATGCAACAACGTTGTAACAAACAATGTCTTCTCAACATGTATGCTCAGTTTATTTAATGCAATTCAATATTATGGGAAAAAACGATTATTGGTACCAATTTTTAATTCGTTTTCCAAATTGAAGTCTGTTATTTACTGTTGGAAGATATAAGATACATTCGTTAATGTAACTTCCTCCAATGGCGACTTGTACTAAAAATCTGATAACTAGAGCGTAATTCGTTAATAGGTAAGTACTATGTGGTGACATCAAGATAAGCGCAATACAACTAATCTAATGGCTATAATAATCCAAGGAGTTGATCATCCAGAAATACAAACAACCAAACGAACAAATAATTTTACTGATGTACAATTCACAAATCAAATACATGGGTGGTATTTGGCCTTAGTAGTCAGAATTTCTTATATTTTGTAGTTTCCGTTAATATAAAATTATTTACATTCGTTTCTACGCAATTGACACCGGCTTCTATAAAAAATTTACTCGGATATCAACAACATAAAAATCGTATACTGCTTTCCCTACCCCTTATATTATCTGAAGGGATCGATTAAATATTTATTCAGGTAGAGGACTACATTTACTACAAAAATCATCAACAGTACTTAGCTTTGACTTACAGTTTACGGGAAAAAATTTGAAATTATACAGATGTATCCCTTCTATGCATTCCTTATGAGGAAGAGTAATTCTACAGAGTCGTAGAAAAAAATATCATACAAGATTAGGTACATAAAATATTTTGTACGAATTGATATCAATCAAATGTGGAGACATTCAGCTGATTTCCTTGAATAACTAAAAACGGAGCACGGGCCATCAGGGTTTGGAATACATAATATATAGGTCGTTAGACAGGAAAATCCAGCTACGTTCAGTTTCATATAGAATATCCGTAGTGTAAATGTCTGTCAATGACAGCGAGCATGCACGAATTAAGTATTAAATCAATATAAAATAGATATTAATGAAACCACCCTATAGATGCGCTAATAATTGAATAAATAAAAAAAAATCACCCGATTGAATGTTCCAGAAAGAAGAATTTGTTTTGGAAATATAAAATTTGTGTGGCAAAGAAATGTTCCTGATGATTTAGAAATTACACCAAACAACTTATGCATTACCAAACCTCTTTTTACATTCTGGAACATTAAATATTGTGAATATTTCTCAGATTATAGTGCACGTTCCGTTATTTTTAACACATTATATTTTTTATTCTAGGAACAGGTTCATGATTATACTCTGTGTTTGTCGTTGTATTTTTTTAAATTTATGAAATCAAGGTTTATGCCAAAATATGTTATAATAATCGCGCAATAATTTAAGGTGAAAAAACAAACAAAACCATATCAAACACAATGCCATATATGTTATCAATTTCGAATGGAAAGCTAATATCAAATACAAACAACAAAAGTACAACAAAACATTCAGAGTACAGGCTATTGTTCTCTGTCTAACTATAATGAGACTCAAATATATTGTTACCAGTAGAAATTTAGTTCAAAACTGTTTGCATTAGGTTACACCACTTTTTTTAGCTTTGTCTCACATATTTCAATCAATTTTAATTGGCAAACAAATTGCATTTGTAAACAACAAAAATATTATAAAAAATACACAGATTGAAGTAGTTTACCTCCGCCAAATCTAATTCAGCTTTCGCAGAAAATGTACTAGGATTCTTTTCAGAAAGCTCAGAGAAATTCAATCTCACTTAAAATCACTTATTTATAAGCACAATGCCAATGATGAATAGATATTTATTTATATTGTTACCCTGGTATTGTTTGTCGTTACCAAGGTATTGTTTACACCTCAAAATAGCGTCGGAACATCGTGATTATGAGAACAGACGCGACGCGAATTAATAATCCGTCATTCATTCGTAAATAAACCTAAAACGACGATTACCTTCACTACGAAAGATTTTCACGTGAAATTGCGTCAAATTTTCGCGTCAAACAGATTTTTTGACCGATTCGACTCGTGTTCGAAAAATGACCACAGGCAAATGAAATTTCTTTCTTTTCGTAAGGCGCTCACTGGTTCATGTCCCGTGATTTTAACGAGGATCATAAGTAATTTTAAAATAGTGATGAAAAAAGGCTTACAAGGCTTACGTTTCATCTACCCGGCGACGGAATTATCCCCTTTTGGAATTCGCGGTGCAATAACTTTTATAAATAAGAAGATGATTATAATCCCAAAACTTTTGTAACTCGATCCCCGTTTCTAATATATGTACTGCATTGCTTCTTGGCTAAGTAGTCCATCAACAAACCTGCTGATCCTCAGTATAAACGCGAAACAATGAAATAAAGAGTTTCCTAACTTTGGAATTTTCAGTAAACTAAGTAATCAGCTCTCACATATTTTAACACATTTGGAAATGCTCAGGAACCTATTCGCTACGTTATCACATTTTCATTCATAACATTATAACGTGCGTATATTATGCAACAACGTTGTAACAAACAATGTCTTCTCAACATGTATGCTCAGTTTATTTAATGCAATTCAATATTATGGGAAAAAACGATTATTGGTACCAATTTTTAATTCGTTTTCCAAATTGAAGTCTGTTATTTACTGTTGGAAGATATAAGATACATTCGTTAATGTAACTTCCTCCAATGGCGACTTGTACTAAAAATCTGATAACTAGAGCGTAATTCGTTAATAGGTAAGTACTATGTGGTGACATCAAGATAAGCGCAATACAACTAATCTAATGGCTATAATAATCCAAGGAGTTGATCATCCAGAAATACAAACAACCAAACGAACAAATAATTTTACTGATGTACAATTCACAAATCAAATACATGGGTGGTATTTGGCCTTAGTAGTCAGAATTTCTTATATTTTGTAGTTTCCGTTAATATAAAATTATTTACATTCGTTTCTACGCAATTGACACCGGCTTCTATAAAAAATTTACTCGGATATCAACAACATAAAAATCGTATACTGCTTTCCCTACCCCTTATATTATCTGAAGGGATCGATTAAATATTTATTCAGGTAGAGGACTACATTTACTACAAAAATCATCAACAGTACTTAGCTTTGACTTACAGTTTACGGGAAAAAATTTGAAATTATACAGATGTATCCCTTCTATGCATTCCTTATGAGGAAGAGTAATTCTACAGAGTCGTAGAAAAAAATATCATACAAGATTAGGTACATAAAATATTTTGTACGAATTGATATCAATCAAATGTGGAGACATTCAGCTGATTTCCTTGAATAACTAAAAACGGAGCACGGGCCATCAGGGTTTGGAATACATAATATATAGGTCGTTGGACAGGAAAATCCAGCTACGTTCAGTTTCATATAGAATATCCGTAGTGTAAATGTCTGTCAATGACAGCGAGCATGCACGAATTAAGTATTAAATCAATATAAAATAGATATTAATGAAACCACCCTATAGATGCGCTAATAATTGAATAAATAAAAAAAAATCACCCGATTGAATGTTCCAGAAAGAAGAATTTGTTTTGGAAATATAAAATTTGTGTGGCAAAGAAATGTTCCTGATGATTTAGAAATTACACCAAACAACTTATGCATTACCAAACCTCTTTTTACATTCTGGAACATTAAATATTGTGAATATTTCTCAGATTATAGTGCACGTTCCGTTATTTTTAACACATTATATTTTTTATTCTAGGAACAGGTTCATGATTATACTCTGTGTTTGTCGTTGTATTTTTTTTAATTTATGAAATCAAGGTTTATGCCAAAATATGTTATAATAATCGCGCAATAATTTAAGGTGAAAAAACAAACAAAACCATATCAAACACAATGCCATATATGTTATCAATTTCGAATGGAAAGCTAATATCAAATACAAACAACAAAAGTACAACAAAACATTCAGAGTACAGGCTATTGTTCTCTGTCTAACTATAATGAGACTCAAATATATTGTTACCAGTAGAAATTTAGTTCAAAACTGTTTGCATTAGGTTACACCACTTTTTTTAGCTTTGTCTCACATATTTCAATCAATTTTAATTGGCAAACAAATTGCATTTGTAAACAACAAAAATATTATAAAAAATACACAGATTGAAGTAGTTTACCTCCGCCAAATCTAATTCAGCTTTCGCAGAAAATGTACTAGGATTCTTTTCAGAAAGCTCAGAGAAATTCAATCTCACTTAAAATCACTTATTTATAAGCACAATGCCAATGATGAATAGATATTTATTTATATTGTTACCCTGGTATTGTTTGTCGTTACCAAGGTATTGTTTACACCTCAAAATAGCGTCGGAACATCGTGATTATGAGAACAGACGCGACGCGAATTAATAATCCGTCATTCATTCGTAAATAAACCTAAAACGACGATTACCTTCACTACGAAAGATTTTCACGTGAAATTGCGTCAAATTTTCGCGTCAAACAGATTTTTTGACCGATTCGACTCGTGTTCGAAAAATGACCACAGGCAAATGAAATTTCTTTCTTTTCGTAAGGCGCTCACTGGTTCATGTCCCGTGATTTTAACGAGGATCATAAGTAATTTTAAAATAGTGATGAAAAAAGGCTTACGTTTCATCTACCCGGCGACGGAATTATCCCCTTTTGGAATTCGCGGTGCAATAACTTTTATAAATAAGAAGATGATTATAATCCCAAAACTTTTGTAACTCGATCCCCGTTTTTAATATATGTACTGCATTGCTTCTTGGCTAAGTAGTCCATCAACAAACCTGCTGATCCTCAGTATAAACGCGAAACAATGAAATAAAGAGTTTCCTAACTTTGGAATTTGCAGTAAACTAAGTAATCAGCTCTCACATATTTTAACACATTTGGAAATGCTCAGGAACCTATTCGCTACGTTATCACATTTCCATTCATAACATTATATAACGTGCGTATATTATGCAACAACGTTGTAACAAACAATGTCTTCTCAACATGTATGCTCAGTTTATTTAATGCAATTCAATATTATGGGAAAAAACGATTATTGGTACCAATTTTTAATTCGTTTTCCAAATTGAAGTCTGTTATTTACTGTTGGAAGATATAAGATACATTCGTTAATGTAACTTCCTCCAATGGCGACTTGTACTAAAAATCTGATAACTAGAGCGTAATTCGTTAATAGGTAAGTACTATGTGGTGACATCAAGATAAGCGCAATACAACTAATCTAATGGCTATAATAATCCAAGGAGTTGATCATCCAGAAATACAAACAACCAAACGAACAAATAATTTTACTGATGTACAATTCACAAATCAAATACATGGGTGGTATTTGGCCTTAGTAGTCAGAATTTCTTATATTTTGTAGTTTCCGTTAATATAAAATTATTTACATTCGTTTCTACGCAATTGACACCGGCTTCTATAAAAAATTTACTCGGATATCAACAACATAAAAATCGTATACTGCTTTCCCTACCCCTTATATTATCTGAAGGGATCGATTAAATATTTATTCAGGTAGAGGACTACATTTACTACAAAAATCATCAACAGTACTTAGCTTTGACTTACAGTTTACGGGAAAAAATTTGAAATTATACAGATGTATCCCTTCTATGCATTCCTTATGAGGAAGAGTAATTCTACAGAGTCGTAGAAAAAAATATCATACAAGATTAGGTACATAAAATATTTTGTACGAATTGATATCAATCAAATGTGGAGACATTCAGCTGATTTCCTTGAATAACTAAAAACGGAGCACGGGCCATCAGGGTTTGGAATACATAATATATAGGTCGTTGGACAGGAAAATCCAGCTATGTTCAGTTTCATATAGAATATCCGTAGTGTAAATGTCTGTCAATGACAGCGAGCATGCACGAATTAAGTATTAAATCAATATAAAATAGATATTAATGAAACCACCCTATAGATGCGCTAATAATTGAATAAATAAAAAAAAATCACCCGATTGAATGTTCCAGAAAGAAGAATTTGTTTTGGAAATATAAAATTTGTGTGGCAAAGAAATGTTCCTGATGATTTAGAAATTACACCAAACAACTTATGCATTACCAAACCTCTTTTTACATTCTGGAACATTAAATATTGTGAATATTTCTCAGATTATAGTGCACGTTCCGTTATTTTTAACACATTATATTTTTTATTCTAGGAACAGGTTCATGATTATACTCTGTGTTTGTCGTTGTATTTTTTTTAATTTATGAAATCAAGGTTTATGCCAAAATATGTTATAATAATCGCGCAATAATTTAAGGTGAAAAAACAAACAAAACCATATCAAACACAATGCCATATATGTTATCAATTTCGAATGGAAAGCTAATATCAAATACAAACAACAAAAGTACAACAAAACATTCAGAGTACAGGCTATTGTTCTCTGTCTAACTATAATGAGACTCAAATATATTGTTACCAGTAGAAATTTAGTTCAAAACTGTTTGCATTAGGTTACACCACTTTTTTTAGCTTTGTCTCACATATTTCAATCAATTTTAATTGGCAAACAAATTGCATTTGTAAACAACAAAAATATTATAAAAAATACACAGATTGAAGTAGTTTACCTCCGCCAAATCTAATTCAGCTTTCGCAGAAAATGTACTAGGATTCTTTTCAGAAAGCTCAGAGAAATTCAATCTCACTTAAAATCACTTATTTATAAGCACAATGCCAATGATGAATAGATATTTATTTATATTGTTACCCTGGTATTGTTTGTCGTTACCAAGGTATTGTTTACACCTCAAAATAGCGTCGGAACATCGTGATTATGAGAACAGACGCGACGCGAATTAATAATCCGTCATTCATTCGTAAATAAACCTAAAACGACGATTACCGTCACTACGAAAGATTTTCACTTGAAATTGCGTCAAATTTTCGCGTCAAACAGATTTTTTGACCGATTCGACTCGTGTTCGAAAAATGACCACAGGCAAATGAAATTTCTTTCTTTTCGTAAGGCGCTCACTGGTTCATGTCCCGTGATTTTAACGAGGATCATAAGTAATTTTAAAATAGTGATGAAAAAAGGCTTACAAGGCTTACGTTTCATCTACCCGGCGACGGAATTATCCCCTTTTGGAATTCGCGGTGCAATAACTTTTATAAATAAGAAGATGATTATAATCCCAAAACTTTTGTAACTCGATCCCCGTTTCTAATATATGTACTGCATTGCTTCTTGGCTAAGTAGTCCATCAACAAACCTGCTGATCCTCAGTATAAACGCGAAACAATGAAATAAAGAGTTTCCTAACTTTGGAATTTGCAGTAAACTAAGTAATCAGCTCTCACATATTTTAACACATTTGAAAATGCTCAGGAACCTATTCGCTACGTTATCACATTTCCATTCATAACATTATAACGTGCGTATATTATGCAACAACGTTGTAACAAACAATGTCTTCTCAACATGTATGCTCAGTTTATTTAATGCAATTCAATATTATGGGAAAAAACGATTATTGGTACCAATTTTTAATTCGTTTTCCAAATTGAAGTCTGTTATTTACTGTTGGAAGATATAAGATACATTCGTTAATGTAACTTCCTCCAATGGCGACTTGTACTAAAAATCTGATAACTAGAGCGTAATTCGTTAATAGGTAAGTACTATGTGGTGACATCAAGATAAGCGCAATACAACTAATCTAATGGCTATAATAATCCAAGGAGTTGATCATCCAGAAATACAAACAACCAAACGAACAAATAATTTTACTGATGTACAATTCACAAATCAAATACATGGGTGGTATTTGGCCTTAGTAGTCAGAATTTCTTATATTTTGTAGATTCCGTTAATATAAAATTATTTACATTCGTTTCTACGCAATTGACACCGGCTTCTATAAAAAATTTACTCGGATATCAACAACATAAAAATCGTATACTGCTTTCCCTACCCCTTATATTATCTGAAGGGATCGATTAAATATTTATTCAGGTAGAGGACTACATTTACTACAAAAATCATCAACAGTACTTAGCTTTGACTTACAGTTTACGGGAAAAAATTTGAAATTATACAGATGTATCCCTTCTATGCATTCCTTATGAGGAAGAGTAATTCTACAGAGTCGTAGAAAAAAATATCATACAAGATTAGGTACATAAAATATTTTGTACGAATTGATATCAATCAAATGTGGAGACATTCAGCTGATTTCCTTGAATAACTAAAAACGGAGCACGGGCCATCAGGGTTTGGAATACATAATATATAGGTCGTTGGACAGGAAAATCCAGCTACGTTCAGTTTCATATAGAATATCCGTAGTGTAAATGTCTGTCAATGACAGCGAGCATGCACGAATTAAGTATTAAATCAATATAAAATAGATATTAATGAAACCACCCTATAGATGCGCTAATAATTGAATAAATAAAAAAAAATCACCCGATTGAATGTTCCAGAAAGAAGAATTTGTTTTGGAAATATAAAATTTGTGTGGCAAAGAAATGTTCCTGATGATTTAGAAATTACACCAAACAACTTATGCATTACCAAACCTCTTTTTACATTCTGGAACATTAAATATTGTGAATATTTCTCAGATTATAGTGCACGTTCCGTTATTTTTAACACATTATATTTTTTATTCTAGGAACAGGTTCATGATTATACTGTGTTTGTCGTTGTATTTTTTTTAATTTATGAAATCAAGGTTTATGCCAAAATATGTTATAATAATCGCGCAATAATTTAAGGTGAAAAAACAAACAAAACCATATCAAACACAATGCCATATATGTTATCAATTTCGAATGGAAAGCTAATATCAAATACAAACAACAAAAGTACAACAAAACATTCAGAGTACAGGCTATTGTTCTCTGTCTAACTATAATGAGACTCAAATATATTGTTACCAGTAGAAATTTAGTTCAAAACTGTTTGCATTAGGTTACACCACTTTTTTTAGCTTTGTCTCACATATTTCAATCAATTTTAATTGGCAAACAAATTGCATTTGTAAACAACAAAAATATTATAAAAAATACACAGATTGAAGTAGTTTACCTCCGCCAAATCTAATTCAGCTTTCGCAGAAAATGTACTAGGATTCTTTTCAGAAAGCTCAGAGAAATTCAATCTCACTTAAAATCACTTATTTATAAGCACAATGCCAATGATGAATAGATATTTATTTATATTGTTACCCTGGTATTGTTTGTCGTTACCAAGGTATTGTTTACACCTCAAAATAGCGTCGGAACATCGTGATTATGAGAACAGACGCGACGCGAATTAATAATCCGTCATTCATTCGTAAATAAACCTAAAACGACGATTACCTTCACTACGAAAGATTTTCACGTGAAATTGCGTCAAATTTTCGCGTCAAACAGATTTTTTGACCGATTCGACTCGTGTTCGAAAAATGACCACAGGCAAATGAAATTTCTTTCTTTTCGTAAGGCGCTCACTGGTTCATGTCCCGTGATTTTAACGAGGATCATAAGTAATTTTAAAATAGTGATGAAAAAAGGCTTACGTTTCATCTACCCGGCGACGGAATTATCCCCTTTTGGAATTCGCGGTGCAATAACTTTTATAAATAAGAAGATGATTATAATCCCAAAACTTTTGTAACTCGATCCCCGTTTTTAATATATGTACTGCATTGCTTCTTGGCTAAGTAGTCCATCAACAAACCTGCTGATCCTCAGTATAAACGCGAAACAATGAAATAAAGAGTTTCCTAACTTTGGAATTTGCAGTAAACTAAGTAATCAGCTCTCACATATTTTAACACATTTGGAAATGCTCAGGAACCTATTCGCTACGTTATCACATTTCCATTCATAACATTATATAACGTGCGTATATTATGCAACAACGTTGTAACAAACAATGTCTTCTCAACATGTATGCTCAGTTTATTTAATGCAATTCAATATTATGGGAAAAAACGATTATTGGTACCAATTTTTAATTCGTTTTCCAAATTGAAGTCTGTTATTTACTGTTGGAAGATATAAGATACATTCGTTAATGTAACTTCCTCCAATGGCGACTTGTACTAAAAATCTGATAACTAGAGCGTAATTCGTTAATAGGTAAGTACTATGTGGTGACATCAAGATAAGCGCAATACAACTAATCTAATGGCTATAATAATCCAAGGAGTTGATCATCCAGAAATACAAACAACCAAACGAACAAATAATTTTACTGATGTACAATTCACAAATCAAATACATGGGTGGTATTTGGCCTTAGTAGTCAGAATTTCTTATATTTTGTAGTTTCCGTTAATATAAAATTATTTACATTCGTTTCTACGCAATTGACACCGGCTTCTATAAAAAATTTACTCGGATATCAACAACATAAAAATCGTATACTGCTTTCCCTACCCCTTATATTATCTGAAGGGATCGATTAAATATTTATTCAGGTAGAGGACTACATTTACTACAAAAATCATCAACAGTACTTAGCTTTGACTTACAGTTTACGGGAAAAAATTTGAAATTATACAGATGTATCCCTTCTATGCATTCCTTATGAGGAAGAGTAATTCTACAGAGTCGTAGAAAAAAATATCATACAAGATTAGGTACATAAAATATTTTGTACGAATTGATATCAATCAAATGTGGAGACATTCAGCTGATTTCCTTGAATAACTAAAAACGGAGCACGGGCCATCAGGGTTTGGAATACATAATATATAGGTCGTTGGACAGGAAAATCCAGCTATGTTCAGTTTCATATAGAATATCCGTAGTGTAAATGTCTGTCAATGACAACGAGCATGCACGAATTAAGTATTAAATCAATATAAAATAGATATTAATGAAACCACCCTATAGATGCGCTAATAATTGAATAAATAAAAAAAAATCACCCGATTGAATGTTCCAGAAAGAAGAATTTGTTTTGGAAATATAAAATTTGTGTGGCAAAGAAATGTTCCTGATGATTTAGAAATTACACCAAACAACTTATGCATTACCAAACCTCTTTTTACATTCTGGAACATTAAATATTGTGAATATTTCTCAGATTATAGTGCACGTTCCGTTATTTTTAACACATTATATTTTTTATTCTAGGAACAGGTTCATGATTATACTCTGTGTTTGTCGTTGTATTTTTTTTAATTTATGAAATCAAGGTTTATGCCAAAATATGTTATAATAATCGCGCAATAATTTAAGGTGAAAAAACAAACAAAACCATATCAAACACAATGCCATATATGTTATCAATTTCGAATGGAAAGCTAATATCAAATACAAACAACAAAAGTACAACAAAACATTCAGAGTACAGGCTATTGTTCTCTGTCTAACTATAATGAGACTCAAATATATTGTTACCAGTAGAAATTTAGTTCAAAACTGTTTGCATTAGGTTACACCACTTTTTTTAGCTTTGTCTCACATATTTCAATCAATTTTAATTGGCAAACAAATTGCATTTGTAAACAACAAAAATATTATAAAAAATACACAGATTGAAGTAGTTTACCTCCGCCAAATCTAATTCAGCTTTCGCAGAAAATGTACTAGGATTCTTTTCAGAAAGCTCAGAGAAATTCAATCTCACTTAAAATCACTTATTTATAAGCACAATGCCAATGATGAATAGATATTTATTTATATTGTTACCCTGGTATTGTTTGTCGTTACCAAGGTATTGTTTACACCTCAAAATAGCGTCGGAACATCGTGATTATGAGAACAGACGCGACGCGAATTAATAATCCGTCATTCATTCGTAAATAAACCTAAAACGACGATTACCGTCACTACGAAAGATTTTCACTTGAAATTGCGTCAAATTTTCGCGTCAAACAGATTTTTTGACCGATTCGACTCGTGTTCGAAAAATGACCACAGGCAAATGAAATTTCTTTCTTTTCGTAAGGCGCTCACTGGTTCATGTCCCGTGATTTTAACGAGGATCATAAGTAATTTTAAAATAGTGATGAAAAAAGGCTTACAAGGCTTACGTTTCATCTACCCGGCGACGGAATTATCCCCTTTTGGAATTCGCGGTGCAATAACTTTTATAAATAAGAAGATGATTATAATCCCAAAACTTTTGTAACTCGATCCCCGTTTCTAATATATGTACTGCATTGCTTCTTGGCTAAGTAGTCCATCAACAAACCTGCTGATCCTCAGTATAAACGCGAAACAATGAAATAAAGAGTTTCCTAACTTTGGAATTTTCAGTAAACTAAGTAATCAGCTCTCACATATTTTAACACATTTGGAAATGCTCAGGAACCTATTCGCTACGTTATCACATTTCCATTCATAACATTATATAACGTGCGTATATTATGCAACAACGTTGTAACAAACAATGTCTTCTCAACATGTATGCTCAGTTTATTTAATGCAATTCAATATTATGGGAAAAAACGATTATTGGTACCAATTTTTAATTCGTTTTCCAAATTGAAGTCTGTTATTTACTGTTGGAAGATATAAGATACATTCGTTAATGTAACTTCCTCCAATGGCGACTTGTACTAAAAATCTGATAACTAGAGCGTAATTCGTTAATAGGTAAGTACTATGTGGTGACATCAAGATAAGCGCAATACAACTAATCTAATGGCTATAATAATCCAAGGAGTTGATCATCCAGAAATACAAACAACCAAACGAACAAATAATTTTACTGATGTACAATTCACAAATCAAATACATGGGTGGTATTTGGCCTTAGTAGTCAGAATTTCTTATATTTTGTAGTTTCCGTTAATATAAAATTATTTACATTCGTTTCTACGCAATTGACACCGGCTTCTATAAAAAATTTACTCGGATATCAACAACATAAAAATCGTATACTGCTTTCCCTACCCCTTATATTATCTGAAGGGATCGATTAAATATTTATTCAGGTAGAGGACTACATTTACTACAAAAATCATCAACAGTACTTAGCTTTGACTTACAGTTTACGGGAAAAAATTTGAAATTATACAGATGTATCCCTTCTATGCATTCCTTATGAGGAAGAGTAATTCTACAGAGTCGTAGAAAAAAATATCATACAAGATTAGGTACATAAAATATTTTGTACGAATTGATATCAATCAAATGTGGAGACATTCAGCTGATTTCCTTGAATAACTAAAAACGGAGCACGGGCCATCAGGGTTTGGAATACATAATATATAGGTCGTTGGACAGGAAAATCCAGCTATGTTCAGTTTCATATAGAATATCCGTAGTGTAAATGTCTGTCAATGACAACGAGCATGCACGAATTAAGTATTAAATCAATATAAAATAGATATTAATGAAACCACCCTATAGATGCGCTAATAATTGAATAAATAAAAAAAAATCACCCGATTGAATGTTCCAGAAAGAAGAATTTGTTTTGGAAATATAAAATTTGTGTGGCAAAGAAATGTTCCTGATGATTTAGAAATTACACCAAACAACTTATGCATTACCAAACCTCTTTTTACATTCTGGAACATTAAATATTGTGAATATTTCTCAGATTATAGTGCACGTTCCGTTATTTTTAACACATTATATTTTTTATTCTAGGAACAGGTTCATGATTATACTCTGTGTTTGTCGTTGTATTTTTTTTAATTTATGAAATCAAGGTTTATGCCAAAATATGTTATAATAATCGCGCAATAATTTAAGGTGAAAAAACAAACAAAACCATATCAAACACAATGCCATATATGTTATCAATTTCGAATGGAAAGCTAATATCAAATACAAACAACAAAAGTACAACAAAACATTCAGAGTACAGGCTATTGTTCTCTGTCTAACTATAATGAGACTCAAATATATTGTTACCAGTAGAAATTTAGTTCAAAACTGTTTGCATTAGGTTACACCACTTTTTTTAGCTTTGTCTCACATATTTCAATCAATTTTAATTGGCAAACAAATTGCATTTGTAAACAACAAAAATATTATAAAAAATACACAGATTGAAGTAGTTTACCTCCGCCAAATCTAATTCAGCTTTCGCAGAAAATGTACTAGGATTCTTTTCAGAAAGCTCAGAGAAATTCAATCTCACTTAAAATCACTTATTTATAAGCACAATGCCAATGATGAATAGATATTTATTTATATTGTTACCCTGGTATTGTTTGTCGTTACCAAGGTATTGTTTACACCTCAAAATAGCGTCGGAACATCGTGATTATGAGAACAGACGCGACGCGAATTAATAATCCGTCATTCATTCGTAAATAAACCTAAAACGACGATTACCGTCACTACGAAAGATTTTCACTTGAAATTGCGTCAAATTTTCGCGTCAAACAGATTTTTTGACCGATTCGACTCGTGTTCGAAAAATGACCACAGGCAAATGAAATTTCTTTCTTTTCGTAAGGCGCTCACTGGTTCATGTCCCGTGATTTTAACGAGGATCATAAGTAATTTTAAAATAGTGATGAAAAAAGGCTTACAAGGCTTACGTTTCATCTACCCGGCGACGGAATTATCCCCTTTTGGAATTCGCGGTGCAATAACTTTTATAAATAAGAAGATGATTATAATCCCAAAACTTTTGTAACTCGATCCCCGTTTCTAATATATGTACTGCATTGCTTCTTGGCTAAGTAGTCCATCAACAAACCTGCTGATCCTCAGTATAAACGCGAAACAATGAAATAAAGAGTTTCCTAACTTTGGAATTTGCAGTAAACTAAGTAATCAGCTCTCACATATTTTAACACATTTGAAAATGCTCAGGAACCTATTCGCTACGTTATCACATTTCCATTCATAACATTATAACGTGCGTATATTATGCAACAACGTTGTAACAAACAATGTCTTCTCAACATGTATGCTCAGTTTATTTAATGCAATTCAATATTATGGGAAAAAACGATTATTGGTACCAATTTTTAATTCGTTTTCCAAATTGAAGTCTGTTATTTACTGTTGGAAGATATAAGATACATTCGTTAATGTAACTTCCTCCAATGGCGACTTGTACTAAAAATCTGATAACTAGAGCGTAATTCGTTAATAGGTAAGTACTATGTGGTGACATCAAGATAAGCGCAATACAACTAATCTAATGGCTATAATAATCCAAGGAGTTGATCATCCAGAAATACAAACAACCAAACGAACAAATAATTTTACTGATGTACAATTCACAAATCAAATACATGGGTGGTATTTGGCCTTAGTAGTCAGAATTTCTTATATTTTGTAGATTCCGTTAATATAAAATTATTTACATTCGTTTCTACGCAATTGACACCGGCTTCTATAAAAAATTTACTCGGATATCAACAACATAAAAATCGTATACTGCTTTCCCTACCCCTTATATTATCTGAAGGGATCGATTAAATATTTATTCAGGTAGAGGACTACATTTACTACAAAAATCATCAACAGTACTTAGCTTTGACTTACAGTTTACGGGAAAAAATTTGAAATTATACAGATGTATCCCTTCTATGCATTCCTTATGAGGAAGAGTAATTCTACAGAGTCGTAGAAAAAAATATCATACAAGATTAGGTACATAAAATATTTTGTACGAATTGATATCAATCAAATGTGGAGACATTCAGCTGATTTCCTTGAATAACTAAAAACGGAGCACGGGCCATCAGGGTTTGGAATACATAATATATAGGTCGTTGGACAGGAAAATCCAGCTATGTTCAGTTTCATATAGAATATCCGTAGTGTAAATGTCTGTCAATGACAGCGAGCATGCACGAATTAAGTATTAAATCAATATAAAATAGATATTAATGAAACCACCCTATAGATGCGCTAATAATTGAATAAATAAAAAAAATCACCCGATTGAATGTTCCAGAAAGAAGAATTTGTTTTGGAAATATAAAATTTGTGTGGCAAAGAAATGTTCCTGATGATTTAGAAATTACACCAAACAACTTATGCATTACCAAACCTCTTTTTACATTCTGGAACATTAAATATTGTGAATATTTCTCAGATTATAGTGCACGTTCCGTTATTTTTAACACATTATATTTTTTATTCTAGGAACAGGTTCATGATTATACTCTGTGTTTGTCGTTGTATTTTTTTTAATTTATGAAATCAAGGTTTATGCCAAAATATGTTATAATAATCGCGCAATAATTTAAGGTGAAAAAACAAACAAAACCATATCAAACACAATGCCATATATGTTATCAATTTCGAATGGAAAGCTAATATCAAATACAAACAACAAAAGTACAACAAAACATTCAGAGTACAGGCTATTGTTCTCTGTCTAACTATAATGAGACTCAAATATATTGTTACCAGTAGAAATTTAGTTCAAAACTGTTTGCATTAGGTTACACCACTTTTTTTAGCTTTGTCTCACATATTTCAATAAATTTTAATTGGCAAACAAATTGCATTTGTAAACAACAAAAATATTATAAAAAATACACAGATTGAAGTAGTTTACCTCCGCCAAATCTAATTCAGCTTTCGCAGAAAATGTACTAGGATTCTTTTCAGAAAGCTCAGAGAAATTCAATCTCACTTAAAATCACTTATTTATAAGCACAATGCCAATGATGAATAGATATTTATTTATATTGTTACCCTGGTATTGTTTGTCGTTACCAAGGTATTGTTTACACCTCAAAATAGCGTCGGAACATCGTGATTATGAGAACAGACGCGACGCGAATTAATAATCCGTCATTCATTCGTAAATAAACCTAAAACGACGATTACCGTCACTACGAAAGATTTTCACTTGAAATTGCGTCAAATTTTCGCGTCAAACAGATATTTTGACCGATTCGACTCGTGTTCGAAAAATGACCACAGGCAAATGAAATTTCTTTCTTTTCGTAAGGCGCTCACTGGTTCATGTCCCGTGATTTTAACGAGGATCATAAGTAATTTTAAAATAGTGATGAAAAAAGGCTTACAAGGCTTACGTTTCATCTACCCGGCGACGGAATTATCCCCTTTTGGAATTCGCGGTGCAATAACTTTTATAAATAAGAAGATGATTATAATCCCAAAACTTTTGTAACTCGATCCCCGTTTCTAATATATGTACTGCATTGCTTCTTGGCTAAGTAGTCCATCAACAAACCTGCTGATCCTCAGTATAAACGCGAAACAATGAAATAAAGAGTTTCCTAACTTTGGAATTTGCAGTAAACTAAGTAATCAGCTCTCACATATTTTAACACATTTGGAAATGCTCAGGAACCTATTCGCTACGTTATCACATTTCCATTCATAACATTATATAACGTGCGTATATTATGCAACAACGTTGTAACAAACAATGTCTTCTCAACATGTATGCTCAGTTTATTTAATGCAATTCAATATTATGGGAAAAAACGATTATTGGTACCAATTTTTAATTCGTTTTCCAAATTGAAGTCTGTTATTTACTGTTGGAAGATATAAGATACATTCGTTAATGTAACTTCCTCCAATGGCGACTTGTACTAAAAATCTGATAACTAGAGCGTAATTCGTTAATAGGTAAGTACTATGTGGTGACATCAAGATAAGCGCAATACAACTAATCTAATGGCTATAATAATCCAAGGAGTTGATCATCCAGAAATACAAACAACCAAACGAACAAATAATTTTACTGATGTACAATTCACAAATCAAATACATGGGTGGTATTTGGCCTTAGTAGTCAGAATTTCTTATATTTTGTAGTTTCCGTTAATATAAAATTATTTACATTCGTTTCTACGCAATTGACACCGGCTTCTATAAAAAATTTACTCGGATATCAACAACATAAAAATCGTATACTGCTTTCCCTACCCCTTATATTATCTGAAGGGATCGATTAAATATTTATTCAGGTAGAGGACTACATTTACTACAAAAATCATCAACAGTACTTAGCTTTGACTTACAGTTTACGGGAAAAAATTTGAAATTATACAGATGTATCCCTTCTATGCATTCCTTATGAGGAAGAGTAATTCTACAGAGTCGTAGAAAAAAATATCATACAAGATTAGGTACATAAAATATTTTGTACGAATTGATATCAATCAAATGTGGAGACATTCAGCTGATTTCCTTGAATAACTAAAAACGGAGCACGGGCCATCAGGGTTTGGAATACATAATATATAGGTCGTTGGACAGGAAAATCCAGCTATGTTCAGTTTCATATAGAATATCCGTAGTGTAAATGTCTGTCAATGACAACGAGCATGCACGAATTAAGTATTAAATCAATATAAAATAGATATTAATGAAACCACCCTATAGATGCGCTAATAATTGAATAAATAAAAAAAAATCACCCGATTGAATGTTCCAGAAAGAAGAATTTGTTTTGGAAATATAAAATTTGTGTGGCAAAGAAATGTTCCTGATGATTTAGAAATTACACCAAACAACTTATGCATTACCAAACCTCTTTTTACATTCTGGAACATTAAATATTGTGAATATTTCTCAGATTATAGTGCACGTTCCGTTATTTTTAACACATTATATTTTTTATTCTAGGAACAGGTTCATGATTATACTCTGTGTTTGTCGTTGTATTTTTTTTAATTTATGAAATCAAGGTTTATGCCAAAATATGTTATAATAATCGCGCAATAATTTAAGGTGAAAAAACAAACAAAACCATATCAAACACAATGCCATATATGTTATCAATTTCGAATGGAAAGCTAATATCAAATACAAACAACAAAAGTACAACAAAACATTCAGAGTACAGGCTATTGTTCTCTGTCTAACTATAATGAGACTCAAATATATTGTTACCAGTAGAAATTTAGTTCAAAACTGTTTGCATTAGGTTACACCACTTTTTTTAGCTTTGTCTCACATATTTCAATAAATTTTAATTGGCAAACAAATTGCATTTGTAAACAACAAAAATATTATAAAAAATACACAGATTGAAGTAGTTTACCTCCGCCAAATCTAATTCAGCTTTCGCAGAAAATGTACTAGGATTCTTTTCAGAAAGCTCAGAGAAATTCAATCTCACTTAAAATCACTTATTTATAAGCACAATGCCAATGATGAATAGATATTTATTTATATTGTTACCCTGGTATTGTTTGTCGTTACCAAGGTATTGTTTACACCTCAAAATAGCGTCGGAACATCGTGATTATGAGAACAGACGCGACGCGAATTAATAATCCGTCATTCATTCGTAAATAAACCTAAAACGACGATTACCGTCACTACGAAAGATTTTCACTTGAAATTGCGTCAAATTTTCGCGTCAAACAGATTTTTTGACCGATTCGACTCGTGTTCGAAAAATGACCACAGGCAAATGAAATTTCTTTCTTTTCGTAAGGCGCTCACTGGTTCATGTCCCGTGATTTTAACGAGGATCATAAGTAATTTTAAAATAGTGATGAAAAAAGGCTTACAAGGCTTACGTTTCATCTACCCGGCGACGGAATTATCCCCTTTTGGAATTCGCGGTGCAATAACTTTTATAAATAAGAAGATGATTATAATCCCAAAACTTTTGTAACTCGATCCCCGTTTCTAATATATGTACTGCATTGCTTCTTGGCTAAGTAGTCCATCAACAAACCTGCTGATCCTCAGTATAAACGCGAAACAATGAAATAAAGAGTTTCCTAACTTTGGAATTTGCAGTAAACTAAGTAATCAGCTCTCACATATTTTAACACATTTGAAAATGCTCAGGAACCTATTCGCTACGTTATCACATTTCCATTCATAACATTATAACGTGCGTATATTATGCAACAACGTTGTAACAAACAATGTCTTCTCAACATGTATGCTCAGTTTATTTAATGCAATTCAATATTATGGGAAAAAACGATTATTGGTACCAATTTTTAATTCGTTTTCCAAATTGAAGTCTGTTATTTACTGTTGGAAGATATAAGATACATTCGTTAATGTAACTTCCTCCAATGGCGACTTGTACTAAAAATCTGATAACTAGAGCGTAATTCGTTAATAGGTAAGTACTATGTGGTGACATCAAGATAAGCGCAATACAACTAATCTAATGGCTATAATAATCCAAGGAGTTGATCATCCAGAAATACAAACAACCAAACGAACAAATAATTTTACTGATGTACAATTCACAAATCAAATACATGGGTGGTATTTGGCCTTAGTAGTCAGAATTTCTTATATTTTGTAGTTTCCGTTAATATAAAATTATTTACATTCGTTTCTACGCAATTGACACCGGCTTCTATAAAAAATTTACTCGGATATCAACAACATAAAAATCGTATACTGCTTTCCCTACCCCTTATATTATCTGAAGGGATCGATTAAATATTTATTCAGGTAGAGGACTACATTTACTACAAAAATCATCAACAGTACTTAGCTTTGACTTACAGTTTACGGGAAAAAATTTGAAATTATACAGATGTATCCCTTCTATGCATTCCTTATGAGGAAGAGTAATTCTACAGAGTCGTAGAAAAAAATATCATACAAGATTAGGTACATAAAATATTTTGTACGAATTGATATCAATCAAATGTGGAGACATTCAGCTGATTTCCTTGAATAACTAAAAACGGAGCACGGGCCATCAGGGTTTGGAATACATAATATATAGGTCGTTGGACAGGAAAATCCAGCTATGTTCAGTTTCATATAGAATATCCGTAGTGTAAATGTCTGTCAATGACAGCGAGCATGCACGAATTAAGTATTAAATCAATATAAAATAGATATTAATGAAACCACCCTATAGATGCGCTAATAATTGAATAAATAAAAAAAAATCACCCGATTGAATGTTCCAGAAAGAAGAATTTGTTTTGGAAATATAAAATTTGTGTGGCAAAGAAATGTTCCTGATGATTTAGAAATTACACCAAACAACTTATGCATTACCAAACCTCTTTTTACATTCTGGAACATTAAATATTGTGAATATTTCTCAGATTATAGTGCACGTTCCGTTATTTTTAACACATTATATTTTTTATTCTAGGAACAGGTTCATGATTATACTCTGTGTTTGTCGTTGTATTTTTTTTAATTTATGAAATCAAGGTTTATGCCAAAATATGTTATAATAATCGCGCAATAATTTAAGGTGAAAAAGCAAACAAAACCATATCAAACACAATGCCATATATGTTATCAATTTCGAATGGAAAGCTAATATCAAATACAAACAACAAAAGTACAACAAAACATTCAGAGTACAGGCTATTGTTCTCTGTCTAACTATAATGAGACTCAAATATATTGTTACCAGTAGAAATTTAGTTCAAAACTGTTTGCATTAGGTTACACCACTTTTTTTAGCTTTGTCTCACATATTTCAATAAATTTTAATTGGCAAACAAATTGCATTTGTAAACAACAAAAATATTATAAAAAATACACAGATTGAAGTAGTTTACCTCCGCCAAATCTAATTCAGCTTTCGCAGAAAATGTACTAGGATTCTTTTCAGAAAGCTCAGAGAAATTCAATCTCACTTAAAATCACTTATTTATAAGCACAATGCCAATGATGAATAGATATTTATTTATATTGTTACCCTGATATTGTTTGTCGTTACCAAGGTATTGTTTACACCTCAAAATAGCGTCGGAACATCGTGATTATGAGAACAGACGCGACGCGAATTAATAATCCGTCATTCATTCGTAAATAAACCTAAAACGACGATTACCTTCACTACGAAAGATTTTCACGTGAAATTGCGTCAAATTTTCGCGTCAAACAGATTTTTTGACCGATTCGACTCGTGTTCGAAAAATGACCACAGGCAAATGAAATTTCTTTCTTTTCGTAAGGCGCTCACTGGTTCATGTCCCGTGATTTTAACGAGGATCATAAGTAATTTTAAAATAGTGATGAAAAAAGGCTTACAAGGCTTACGTTTCATCTACCCGGCGACGGAATTATCCCCTTTTGGAATTCGCGGTGCAATAACTTTTATAAATAAGAAGATGATTATAATCCCAAAACTTTTGTAACTCGATCCCCGTTTCTAATATATGTACTGCATTGCTTCTTGGCTAAGTAGTCCATCAACAAACCTGCTGATCCTCAGTATAAACGCGAAACAATGAAATAAAGAGTTTCCTAACTTTGGAATTTTCAGTAAACTAAGTAATCAGCTCTCACATATTTTAACACATTTGGAAATGCTCAGGAACCTATTCGCTACGTTATCACATTTCCATTCATAACATTATATAACGTGCGTATATTATGCAACAACGTTGTAACAAACAATGTCTTCTCAACATGTATGCTCAGTTTATTTAATGCAATTCAATATTATGGGAAAAAACGATTATTGGTACCAATTTTTAATTCGTTTTCCAAATTGAAGTCTGTTATTTACTGTTGGAAGATATAAGATACATTCGTTAATGTAACTTCCTCCAATGGCGACTTGTACTAAAAATCTGATAACTAGAGCGTAATTCGTTAATAGGTAAGTACTATGTGGTGACATCAAGATAAGCGCAATACAACTAATCTAATGGCTATAATAATCCAAGGAGTTGATCATCCAGAAATACAAACAACCAAACGAACAAATAATTTTACTGATGTACAATTCACAAATCAAATACATGGGTGGTATTTGGCCTTAGTAGTCAGAATTTCTTATATTTTGTAGTTTCCGTTAATATAAAATTATTTACATTCGTTTCTACGCAATTGACACCGGCTTCTATAAAAAATTTACTCGGATATCAACAACATAAAAATCGTATACTGCTTTCCCTACCCCTTATATTATCTGAAGGGATCGATTAAATATTTATTCAGGTAGAGGACTACATTTACTACAAAAATCATCAACAGTACTTAGCTTTGACTTACAGTTTACGGGAAAAAATTTGAAATTATACAGATGTATCCCTTCTATGCATTCCTTATGAGGAAGAGTAATTCTACAGAGTCGTAGAAAAAAATATCATACAAGATTAGGTACATAAAATATTTTGTACGAATTGATATCAATCAAATGTGGAGACATTCAGCTGATTTCCTTGAATAACTAAAAACGGAGCACGGGCCATCAGGGTTTGGAATACATAATATATAGGTCGTTGGACAGGAAAATCCAGCTATGTTCAGTTTCATATAGAATATCCGTAGTGTAAATGTCTGTCAATGACAACGAGCATGCACGAATTAAGTATTAAATCAATATAAAATAGATATTAATGAAACCACCCTATAGATGCGCTAATAATTGAATAAATAAAAAAAAATCACCCGATTGAATGTTCCAGAAAGAAGAATTTGTTTTGGAAATATAAAATTTGTGTGGCAAAGAAATGTTCCTGATGATTTAGAAATTACACCAAACAACTTATGCATTACCAAACCTCTTTTTACATTCTGGAACATTAAATATTGTGAATATTTCTCAGATTATAGTGCACGTTCCGTTATTTTTAACACATTATATTTTTTATTCTAGGAACAGGTTCATGATTATACTCTGTGTTTGTCGTTGTATTTTTTTTAATTTATGAAATCAAGGTTTATGCCAAAATATGTTATAATAATCGCGCAATAATTTAAGGTGAAAAAACAAACAAAACCATATCAAACACAATGCCATATATGTTATCAATTTCGAATGGAAAGCTAATATCAAATACAAACAACAAAAGTACAACAAAACATTCAGAGTACAGGCTATTGTTCTCTGTCTAACTATAATGAGACTCAAATATATTGTTACCAGTAGAAATTTAGTTCAAAACTGTTTGCATTAGGTTACACCACTTTTTTTAGCTTTGTCTCACATATTTCAATCAATTTTAATTGGCAAACAAATTGCATTTGTAAACAACAAAAATATTATAAAAAATACACAGATTGAAGTAGTTTACCTCCGCCAAATCTAATTCAGCTTTCGCAGAAAATGTACTAGGATTCTTTTCAGAAAGCTCAGAGAAATTCAATCTCACTTAAAATCACTTATTTATAAGCACAATGCCAATGATGAATAGATATTTATTTATATTGTTACCCTGGTATTGTTTGTCGTTACCAAGGTATTGTTTACACCTCAAAATAGCGTCGGAACATCGTGATTATGAGAACAGACGCGACGCGAATTAATAATCCGTCATTCATTCGTAAATAAACCTAAAACGACGATTACCGTCACTACGAAAGATTTTCACTTGAAATTGCGTCAAATTTTCGCGTCAAACAGATTTTTTGACCGATTCGACTCGTGTTCGAAAAATGACCACAGGCAAATGAAATTTCTTTCTTTTCGTAAGGCGCTCACTGGTTCATGTCCCGTGATTTTAACGAGGATCATAAGTAATTTTAAAATAGTGATGAAAAAAGGCTTACAAGGCTTACGTTTCATCTACCCGGCGACGGAATTATCCCCTTTTGGAATTCGCGGTGCAATAACTTTTATAAATAAGAAGATGATTATAATCCCAAAACTTTTGTAACTCGATCCCCGTTTCTAATATATGTACTGCATTGCTTCTTGGCTAAGTAGTCCATCAACAAACCTGCTGATCCTCAGTATAAACGCGAAACAATGAAATAAAGAGTTTCCTAACTTTGGAATTTGCAGTAAACTAAGTAATCAGCTCTCACATATTTTAACACATTTGAAAATGCTCAGGAACCTATTCGCTACGTTATCACATTTCCATTCATAACATTATAACGTGCGTATATTATGCAACAACGTTGTAACAAACAATGTCTTCTCAACATGTATGCTCAGTTTATTTAATGCAATTCAATATTATGGGAAAAAACGATTATTGGTACCAATTTTTAATTCGTTTTCCAAATTGAAGTCTGTTATTTACTGTTGGAAGATATAAGATACATTCGTTAATGTAACTTCCTCCAATGGCGACTTGTACTAAAAATCTGATAACTAGAGCGTAATTCGTTAATAGGTAAGTACTATGTGGTGACATCAAGATAAGCGCAATACAACTAATCTAATGGCTATAATAATCCAAGGAGTTGATCATCCAGAAATACAAACAACCAAACGAACAAATAATTTTACTGATGTACAATTCACAAATCAAATACATGGGTGGTATTTGGCCTTAGTAGTCAGAATTTCTTATATTTTGTAGTTTCCGTTAATATAAAATTATTTACATTCGTTTCTACGCAATTGACACCGGCTTCTATAAAAAATTTACTCGGATATCAACAACATAAAAATCGTATACTGCTTTCCCTACCCCTTATATTATCTGAAGGGATCGATTAAATATTTATTCAGGTAGAGGACTACATTTACTACAAAAATCATCAACAGTACTTAGCTTTGACTTACAGTTTACGGGAAAAAATTTGAAATTATACAGATGTATCCCTTCTATGCATTCCTTATGAGGAAGAGTAATTCTACAGAGTCGTAGAAAAAAATATCATACAAGATTAGGTACATAAAATATTTTGTACGAATTGATATCAATCAAATGTGGAGACATTCAGCTGATTTCCTTGAATAACTAAAAACGGAGCACGGGCCATCAGGGTTTGGAATACATAATATATAGGTCGTTGGACAGGAAAATCCAGCTATGTTCAGTTTCATATAGAATATCCGTAGTGTAAATGTCTGTCAATGACAGCGAGCATGCACGAATTAAGTATTAAATCAATATAAAATAGATATTAATGAAACCACCCTATAGATGCGCTAATAATTGAATAAATAAAAAAAATCACCCGATTGAATGTTCCAGAAAGAAGAATTTGTTTTGGAAATATAAAATTTGTGTGGCAAAGAAATGTTCCTGATGATTTAGAAATTACACCAAACAACTTATGCATTACCAAACCTCTTTTTACATTCTGGAACATTAAATATTGTGAATATTTCTCAGATTATAGTGCACGTTCCGTTATTTTTAACACATTATATTTTTTATTCTAGGAACAGGTTCATGATTATACTCTGTGTTTGTCGTTGTATTTTTTTTAATTTATGAAATCAAGGTTTATGCCAAAATATGTTATAATAATCGCGCAATAATTTAAGGTGAAAAAACAAACAAAACCATATCAAACACAATGCCATATATGTTATCAATTTCGAATGGAAAGCTAATATCAAATACAAACAACAAAAGTACAACAAAACATTCAGAGTACAGGCTATTGTTCTCTGTCTAACTATAATGAGACTCAAATATATTGTTACCAGTAGAAATTTAGTTCAAAACTGTTTGCATTAGGTTACACCACTTTTTTTAGCTTTGTCTCACATATTTCAATCAATTTTAATTGGCAAACAAATTGCATTTGTAAACAACAAAAATATTATAAAAAATACACAGATTGAAGTAGTTTACCTCCGCCAAATCTAATTCAGCTTTCGCAGAAAATGTACTAGGATTCTTTTCAGAAAGCTCAGAGAAATTCAATCTCACTTAAAATCACTTATTTATAAGCACAATGCCAATGATGAATAGATATTTATTTATATTGTTACCCTGGTATTGTTTGTCGTTACCAAGGTATTGTTTACACCTCAAAATAGCGTCGGAACATCGTGATTATGAGAACAGACGCGACGCGAATTAATAATCCGTCATTCATTCGTAAATAAACCTAAAACGACGATTACCGTCACTACGAAAGATTTTCACTTGAAATTGCGTCAAATTTTCGCGTCAAACAGATTTTTTGACCGATTCGACTCGTGTTCGAAAAATGACCACAGGCAAATGAAATTTCTTTCTTTTCGTAAGGCGCTCACTGGTTCATGTCCCGTGATTTTAACGAGGATCATAAGTAATTTTAAAATAGTGATGAAAAAAGGCTTACAAGGCTTACGTTTCATCTACCCGGCGACGGAATTATCCCCTTTTGGAATTCGCGGTGCAATAACTTTTATAAATAAGAAGATGATTATAATCCCAAAACTTTTGTAACTCGATCCCCGTTTCTAATATATGTACTGCATTGCTTCTTGGCTAAGTAGTCCATCAACAAACCTGCTGATCCTCAGTATAAACGCGAAACAATGAAATAAAGAGTTTCCTAACTTTGGAATTTGCAGTAAACTAAGTAATCAGCTCTCACATATTTTAACACATTTGGAAATGCTCAGGAACCTATTCGCTACGTTATCACATTTCCATTCATAACATTATATAACGTGCGTATATTATGCAACAACGTTGTAACAAACAATGTCTTCTCAACATGTATGCTCAGTTTATTTAATGCAATTCAATATTATGGGAAAAAACGATTATTGGTACCAATTTTTAATTCGTTTTCCAAATTGAAGTCTGTTATTTACTGTTGGAAGATATAAGATACATTCGTTAATGTAACTTCCTCCAATGGCGACTTGTACTAAAAATCTGATAACTAGAGCGTAATTCGTTAATAGGTAAGTACTATGTGGTGACATCAAGATAAGCGCAATACAACTAATCTAATGGCTATAATAATCCAAGGAGTTGATCATCCAGAAATACAAACAACCAAACGAACAAATAATTTTACTGATGTACAATTCACAAATCAAATACATGGGTGGTATTTGGCCTTAGTAGTCAGAATTTCTTATATTTTGTAGTTTCCGTTAATATAAAATTATTTACATTCGTTTCTACGCAATTGACACCGGCTTCTATAAAAAATTTACTCGGATATCAACAACATAAAAATCGTATACTGCTTTCCCTACCCCTTATATTATCTGAAGGGATCGATTAAATATTTATTCAGGTAGAGGACTACATTTACTACAAAAATCATCAACAGTACTTAGCTTTGACTTACAGTTTACGGGAAAAAATTTGAAATTATACAGATGTATCCCTTCTATGCATTCCTTATGAGGAAGAGTAATTCTACAGAGTCGTAGAAAAAAATATCATACAAGATTAGGTACATAAAATATTTTGTACGAATTGATATCAATCAAATGTGGAGACATTCAGCTGATTTCCTTGAATAACTAAAAACGGAGCACGGGCCATCAGGGTTTGGAATACATAATATATAGGTCGTTGGACAGGAAAATCCAGCTATGTTCAGTTTCATATAGAATATCCGTAGTGTAAATGTCTGTCAATGACAACGAGCATGCACGAATTAAGTATTAAATCAATATAAAATAGATATTAATGAAACCACCCTATAGATGCGCTAATAATTGAATAAATAAAAAAAAATCACCCGATTGAATGTTCCAGAAAGAAGAATTTGTTTTGGAAATATAAAATTTGTGTGGCAAAGAAATGTTCCTGATGATTTAGAAATTACACCAAACAACTTATGCATTACCAAACCTCTTTTTACATTCTGGAACATTAAATATTGTGAATATTTCTCAGATTATAGTGCACGTTCCGTTATTTTTAACACATTATATTTTTTATTCTAGGAACAGGTTCATGATTATACTCTGTGTTTGTCGTTGTATTTTTTTTAATTTATGAAATCAAGGTTTATGCCAAAATATGTTATAATAATCGCGCAATAATTTAAGGTGAAAAAACAAACAAAACCATATCAAACACAATGCCATATATGTTATCAATTTCGAATGGAAAGCTAATATCAAATACAAACAACAAAAGTACAACAAAACATTCAGAGTACAGGCTATTGTTCTCTGTCTAACTATAATGAGACTCAAATATATTGTTACCGGTAGAAATTTAGTTCAAAACTGTTTGCATTAGGTTACACCACTTTTTTTAGCTTTGTCTCACATATTTCAATAAATTTTAATTGGCAAACAAATTGCATTTGTAAACAACAAAAATATTATAAAAAATACACAGATTGAAGTAGTTTACCTCCGCCAAATCTAATTCAGCTTTCGCAGAAAATGTACTAGGATTCTTTTCAGAAAGCTCAGAGAAATTCAATCTCACTTAAAATCACTTATTTATAAGCACAATGCCAATGATGAATAGATATTTATTTATATTGTTACCCTGGTATTGTTTGTCGTTACCAAGGTATTGTTTACACCTCAAAATAGCGTCGGAACATCGTGATTATGAGAACAGACGCGACGCGAATTAATAATCCGTCATTCATTCGTAAATAAACCTAAAACGACGATTACCGTCACTACGAAAGATTTTCACTTGAAATTGCGTCAAATTTTCGCGTCAAACAGATTTTTTGACCGATTCGACTCGTGTTCGAAAAATGACCACAGGCAAATGAAATTTCTTTCTTTTCGTAAGGCGCTCACTGGTTCATGTCCCGTGATTTTAACGAGGATCATAAGTAATTTTAAAATAGTGATGAAAAAAGGCTTACAAGGCTTACGTTTCATCTACCCGGCGACGGAATTATCCCCTTTTGGAATTCGCGGTGCAATAACTTTTATAAATAAGAAGATGATTATAATCCCAAAACTTTTGTAACTCGATCCCCGTTTCTAATATATGTACTGCATTGCTTCTTGGCTAAGTAGTCCATCAACAAACCTGCTGATCCTCAGTATAAACGCGAAACAATGAAATAAAGAGTTTCCTAACTTTGGAATTTGCAGTAAACTAAGTAATCAGCTCTCACATATTTTAACACATTTGAAAATGCTCAGGAACCTATTCGCTACGTTATCACATTTCCATTCATAACATTATAACGTGCGTATATTATGCAACAACGTTGTAACAAACAATGTCTTCTCAACATGTATGCTCAGTTTATTTAATGCAATTCAATATTATGGGAAAAAACGATTATTGGTACCAATTTTTAATTCGTTTTCCAAATTGAAGTCTGTTATTTACTGTTGGAAGATATAAGATACATTCGTTAATGTAACTTCCTCCAATGGCGACTTGTACTAAAAATCTGATAACTAGAGCGTAATTCGTTAATAGGTAAGTACTATGTGGTGACATCAAGATAAGCGCAATACAACTAATCTAATGGCTATAATAATCCAAGGAGTTGATCATCCAGAAATACAAACAACCAAACGAACAAATAATTTTACTGATGTACAATTCACAAATCAAATACATGGGTGGTATTTGGCCTTAGTAGTCAGAATTTCTTATATTTTGTAGTTTCCGTTAATATAAAATTATTTACATTCGTTTCTACGCAATTGACACCGGCTTCTATAAAAAATTTACTCGGATATCAACAACATAAAAATCGTATACTGCTTTCCCTACCCCTTATATTATCTGAAGGGATCGATTAAATATTTATTCAGGTAGAGGACTACATTTACTACAAAAATCATCAACAGTACTTAGCTTTGACTTACAGTTTACGGGAAAAAATTTGAAATTATACAGATGTATCCCTTCTATGCATTCCTTATGAGGAAGAGTAATTCTACAGAGTCGTAGAAAAAAATATCATACAAGATTAGGTACATAAAATATTTTGTACGAATTGATATCAATCAAATGTGGAGACATTCAGCTGATTTCCTTGAATAACTAAAAACGGAGCACGGGCCATCAGGGTTTGGAATACATAATATATAGGTCGTTGGACAGGAAAATCCAGCTATGTTCAGTTTCATATAGAATATCCGTAGTGTAAATGTCTGTCAATGACAGCGAGCATGCACGAATTAAGTATTAAATCAATATAAAATAGATATTAATGAAACCACCCTATAGATGCGCTAATAATTGAATAAATAAAAAAAAATCACCCGATTGAATGTTCCAGAAAGAAGAATTTGTTTTGGAAATATAAAATTTGTGTGGCAAAGAAATGTTCCTGATGATTTAGAAATTACACCAAACAACTTATGCATTACCAAACCTCTTTTTACATTCTGGAACATTAAATATTGTGAATATTTCTCAGATTATAGTGCACGTTCCGTTATTTTTAACACATTATATTTTTTATTCTAGGAACAGGTTCATGATTATACTCTGTGTTTGTCGTTGTATTTTTTTTAATTTATGAAATCAAGGTTTATGCCAAAATATGTTATAATAATCGCGCAATAATTTAAGGTGAAAAAGCAAACAAAACCATATCAAACACAATGCCATATATGTTATCAATTTCGAATGGAAAGCTAATATCAAATACAAACAACAAAAGTACAACAAAACATTCAGAGTACAGGCTATTGTTCTCTGTCTAACTATAATGAGACTCAAATATATTGTTACCAGTAGAAATTTAGTTCAAAACTGTTTGCATTAGGTTACACCACTTTTTTTAGCTTTGTCTCACATATTTCAATAAATTTTAATTGGCAAACAAATTGCATTTGTAAACAACAAAAATATTATAAAAAATACACAGATTGAAGTAGTTTACCTCCGCCAAATCTAATTCAGCTTTCGCAGAAAATGTACTAGGATTCTTTTCAGAAAGCTCAGAGAAATTCAATCTCACTTAAAATCACTTATTTATAAGCACAATGCCAATGATGAATAGATATTTATTTATATTGTTACCCTGATATTGTTTGTCGTTACCAAGGTATTGTTTACACCTCAAAATAGCGTCGGAACATCGTGATTATGAGAACAGACGCGACGCGAATTAATAATCCGTCATTCATTCGTAAATAAACCTAAAACGACGATTACCTTCACTACGAAAGATTTTCACGTGAAATTGCGTCAAATTTTCGCGTCAAACAGATTTTTTGACCGATTCGACTCGTGTTCGAAAAATGACCACAGGCAAATGAAATTTCTTTCTTTTCGTAAGGCGCTCACTGGTTCATGTCCCGTGATTTTAACGAGGATCATAAGTAATTTTAAAATAGTGATGAAAAAAGGCTTACAAGGCTTACGTTTCATCTACCCGGCGACGGAATTATCCCCTTTTGGAATTCGCGGTGCAATAACTTTTATAAATAAGAAGATGATTATAATCCCAAAACTTTTGTAACTCGATCCCCGTTTCTAATATATGTACTGCATTGCTTCTTGGCTAAGTAGTCCATCAACAAACCTGCTGATCCTCAGTATAAACGCGAAACAATGAAATAAAGAGTTTCCTAACTTTGGAATTTGCAGTAAACTAAGTAATCAGCTCTCACATATTTTAACACATTTGAAAATGCTCAGGAACCTATTCGCTACGTTATCACATTTCCATTCATAACATTATAACGTGCGTATATTATGCAACAACGTTGTAACAAACAATGTCTTCTCAACATGTATGCTCAGTTTATTTAATGCAATTCAATATTATGGGAAAAAACGATTATTGGTACCAATTTTTAATTCGTTTTCCAAATTGAAGTCTGTTATTTACTGTTGGAAGATATAAGATACATTCGTTAATGTAACTTCCTCCAATGGCGACTTGTACTAAAAATCTGATAACTAGAGCGTAATTCGTTAATAGGTAAGTACTATGTGGTGACATCAAGATAAGCGCAATACAACTAATCTAATGGCTATAATAATCCAAGGAGTTGATCATCCAGAAATACAAACAACCAAACGAACAAATAATTTTACTGATGTACAATTCACAAATCAAATACATGGGTGGTATTTGGCCTTAGTAGTCAGAATTTCTTATATTTTGTAGTTTCCGTTAATATAAAATTATTTACATTCGTTTCTACGCAATTGACACCGGCTTCTATAAAAAATTTACTCGGATATCAACAACATAAAAATCGTATACTGCTTTCCCTACCCCTTATATTATCTGAAGGGATCGATTAAATATTTATTCAGGTAGAGGACTACATTTACTACAAAAATCATCAACAGTACTTAGCTTTGACTTACAGTTTACGGGAAAAAATTTGAAATTATACAGATGTATCCCTTCTATGCATTCCTTATGAGGAAGAGTAATTCTACAGAGTCGTAGAAAAAAATATCATACAAGATTAGGTACATAAAATATTTTGTACGAATTGATATCAATCAAATGTGGAGACATTCAGCTGATTTCCTTGAATAACTAAAAACGGAGCACGGGCCATCAGGGTTTGGAATACATAATATATAGGTCGTTGGACAGGAAAATCCAGCTATGTTCAGTTTCATATAGAATATCCGTAGTGTAAATGTCTGTCAATGACAGCGAGCATGCACGAATTAAGTATTAAATCAATATAAAATAGATATTAATGAAACCACCCTATAGATGCGCTAATAATTGAATAAATAAAAAAAAATCACCCGATTGAATGTTCCAGAAAGAAGAATTTGTTTTGGAAATATAAAATTTGTGTGGCAAAGAAATGTTCCTGATGATTTAGAAATTACACCAAACAACTTATGCATTACCAAACCTCTTTTTACATTCTGGAACATTAAATATTGTGAATATTTCTCAGGTTCCGTTATTTTTAACACATTATATTTTTTATTCTAGGAACAGGTTCATGATTATACTCTGTGTTTGTCGTTGTATTTTTTTTAATTTATGAAATCAAGGTTTATGCCAAAATATGTTATAATAATCGCGCAATAATTTAAGGTGAAAAAACAAACAAAACCATATCAAACACAATGCCATATATGTTATCAATTTCGAATGGAAAGCTAATATCAAATACAAACAACAAAAGTACAACAAAACATTCAGAGTACAGGCTATTGTTCTCTGTCTAACTATAATGAGACTCAAATATATTGTTACCGGTAGAAATTTAGTTCAAAACTGTTTGCATTAGGTTACACCACTTTTTTTAGCTTTGTCTCACATATTTCAATCAATTTTAATTGGCAAACAAATTGCATTTGTAAACAACAAAAATATTATAAAAAATACACAGATTGAAGTAGTTTACCTCCGCCAAATCTAATTCAGCTTTCGCAGAAAATGTACTAGGATTCTTTTCAGAAAGCTCAGAGAAATTCAATCTCACTTAAAATCACTTATTTATAAGCACAATGCCAATGATGAATAGATATTTATTTATATTGTTACCCTGGTATTGTTTGTCGTTACCAAGGTATTGTTTACACCTCAAAATAGCGTCGGAACATCGTGATTATGAGAACAGACGCGACGCGAATTAATAATCCGTCATTCATTCGTAAATAAACCTAAAACGACGATTACCTTCACTACGAAAGATTTTCACGTGAAATTGCGTCAAATTTTCGCGTCAAACGGATTTTTTGACCGATTCGACTCGTGTTCGAAAAATGACCACAGGCAAATGAAATTTCTTTCTTTTCGTAAGGCGCTCACTGGTTCATGTCCCGTGATTTTAACGAGGATCATAAGTAATTTTAAAATAGTGATGAAAAAAGGCTTACAAGGCTTACGTTTCATCTACCCGGCGACGGAATTATCCCCTTTTGGAATTCGCGGTGCAATAACTTTTATAAATAAGAAGATGATTATAATCCCAAAACTTTTGTAACTCGATCCCCGTTTCTAATATATGTACTGCATTGCTTCTTGGCTAAGTAGTCCATCAACAAACCTGCTGATCCTCAGTATAAACGCGAAACAATGAAATAAAGAGTTTCCTAACTTTGGAATTTGCAGTAAACTAAGTAATCAGCTCTCACATATTTTAACACATTTGAAAATGCTCAGGAACCTATTCGCTACGTTATCACATTTCCATTCATAACATTATAACGTGCGTATATTATGCAACAACGTTGTAACAAACAATGTCTTCTCAACATGTATGCTCAGTTTATTTAATGCAATTCAATATTATGGGAAAAAACGATTATTGGTACCAATTTTTAATTCGTTTTCCAAATTGAAGTCTGTTATTTACTGTTGGAAGATATAAGATACATTCGTTAATGTAACTTCCTCCAATGGCGACTTGTACTAAAAATCTGATAACTAGAGCGTAATTCGTTAATAGGTAAGTACTATGTGGTGACATCAAGATAAGCGCAATACAACTAATCTAATGGCTATAATAATCCAAGGAGTTGATCATCCAGAAATACAAACAACCAAACGAACAAATAATTTTACTGATGTACAATTCACAAATCAAATACATGGGTGGTATTTGGCCTTAGTAGTCAGAATTTCTTATATTTTGTAGTTTCCGTTAATATAAAATTATTTACATTCGTTTCTACGCAATTGACACCGGCTTCTATAAAAAATTTACTCGGATATCAACAACATAAAAATCGTATACTGCTTTCCCTACCCCTTATATTATCTGAAGGGATCGATTAAATATTTATTCAGGTAGAGGACTACATTTACTACAAAAATCATCAACAGTACTTAGCTTTGACTTACAGTTTACGGGAAAAAATTTGAAATTATACAGATGTATCCCTTCTATGCATTCCTTATGAGGAAGAGTAATTCTACAGAGTCGTAGAAAAAAATATCATACAAGATTAGGTACATAAAATATTTTGTACGAATTGATATCAATCAAATGTGGAGACATTCAGCTGATTTCCTTGAATAACTAAAAACGGAGCACGGGCCATCAGGGTTTGGAATACATAATATATAGGTCGTTGGACAGGAAAATCCAGCTATGTTCAGTTTCATATAGAATATCCGTAGTGTAAATGTCTGTCAATGACAGCGAGCATGCACGAATTAAGTATTAAATCAATATAAAATAGATATTAATGAAACCACCCTATAGATGCGCTAATAATTGAATAAATAAAAAAAAATCACCCGATTGAATGTTCCAGAAAGAAGAATTTGTTTTGGAAATATAAAATTTGTGTGGCAAAGAAATGTTCCTGATGATTTAGAAATTACACCAAACAACTTATGCATTACCAAACCTCTTTTTACATTCTGGAACATTAAATATTGTGAATATTTCTCAGATTATAGTGCACGTTCCGTTATTTTTAACACATTATATTTTTTATTCTAGGAACAGGTTCATGATTATACTCTGTGTTTGTCGTTGTATTTTTTTTAATTTATGAAATCAAGGTTTATGCCAAAATATGTTATAATAATCGCGCAATAATTTAAGGTGAAAAAGCAAACAAAACCATATCAAACACAATGCCATATATGTTATCAATTTCGAATGGAAAGCTAATATCAAATACAAACAACAAAAGTACAACAAAACATTCAGAGTACAGGCTATTGTTCTCTGTCTAACTATAATGAGACTCAAATATATTGTTACCAGTAGAAATTTAGTTCAAAACTGTTTGCATTAGGTTACACCACTTTTTTTAGCTTTGTCTCACATATTTCAATCAATTTTAATTGGCAAACAAATTGCATTTGTAAACAACAAAAATATTATAAAAAATACACAGATTGAAGTAGTTTACCTCCGCCAAATCTAATTCAGCTTTCGCAGAAAATGTACTAGGATTCTTTTCAGAAAGCTCAGAGAAATTCAATCTCACTTAAAATCACTTATTTATAAGCACAATGCCAATGATGAATAGATATTTATTTATATTGTTACCCTGGTATTGTTTGTCGTTACCAAGGTATTGTTTACACCTCAAAATAGCGTCGGAACATCGTGATTATGAGAACAGACGCGACGCGAATTAATAATCCGTCATTCATTCGTAAATAAACCTAAAACGACGATTACCTTCACTACGAAAGATTTTCACGTGAAATTGCGTCAAATTTTCGCGTCAAACAGATTTTTTGACCGATTCGACTCGTGTTCGAAAAATGACCACAGGCAAATGAAATTTCTTTCTTTTCGTAAGGCGCTCACTGGTTCATGTCCCGCGATTTTAACGAGGATCATAAGTAATTTTAAAATAGTGATGAAAAAAGGCTTACAAGGCTTACGTTTCATCTACCCGGCGACGGAATTATCCCCTTTTGGAATTCGCGGTGCAATAACTTTTATAAATAAGAAGATGATTATAATCCCAAAACTTTTGTAACTCGATCCCCGTTTCTAATATATGTACTGCATTGCTTCTTGGCTAAGTAGTCCATCAACAAACCTGCTGATCCTCAGTATAAACGCGAAACAATGAAATAAAGAGTCTCCTAACTTTGGAATTTGCAGTAAACTAAGTAATCAGCTCTCACATATTTTAACACATTTGGAAATGCTCAGGAACCTATTCGCTACGTTATCACATTTCCATTCATAACATTATAACGTGCGTATATTATGCAACAACGTTGTAACAAACAATGTCTTCTCAACATGTATGCTCAGTTTATTTAATGCAATTCAATATTATGGGAAAAAACGATTATTGGTACCAATTTTTAATTCGTTTTCCAAATTGAAGTCTGTTATTTACTGTTGGAAGATATAAGATACATTCGTTAATGTAACTTCCTCCAATGGCGACTTGTACTAAAAATCTGATAACTAGAGCGTAATTCGTTAATAGGTAAGTACTATGTGGTGACATCAAGATAAGCGCAATACAACTAATCTAATGGCTATAATAATCCAAGGAGTTGATCATCCAGAAATACAAACAACCAAACGAACAAATAATTTTACTGATGTACAATTCACAAATCAAATACATGGGTGGTATTTGGCCTTAGTAGTCAGAATTTCTTATATTTTGTAGTTTCCGTTAATATAAAATTATTTACATTCGTTTCTACGCAATTGACACCGGCTTCTATAAAAAATTTACTCGGATATCAACAACATAAAAATCGTATACTGCTTTCCCTACCCCTTATATTATCTGAAGGGATCGATTAAATATTTATTCAGGTAGAGGACTACATTTACTACAAAAATCATCAACAGTACTTAGCTTTGACTTACAGTTTACGGGAAAAAATTTGAAATTATACAGATGTATCCCTTCTATGCATTCCTTATGAGGAAGAGTAATTCTACAGAGTCGTAGAAAAAAATATCATACAAGATTAGGTACATAAAATATTTTGTACGAATTGATATCAATCAAATGTGGAGACATTCAGCTGATTTCCTTGAATAACTAAAAACGGAGCACGGGCCATCAGGGTTTGGAATACATAATATATAGGTCGTTGGACAGGAAAATCCAGCTATGTTCAGTTTCATATAGAATATCCGTAGTGTAAATGTCTGTCAATGACAGCGAGCATGCACGAATTAAGTATTAAATCAATATAAAATAGATATTAATGAAACCACCATATAGATGCGCTAATAATTGAATAAATAAAAAAAAATCACCCGATTGAATGTTCCAGAAAGAAGAATTTGTTTTGGAAATATAAAATTTGTGTGGCAAAGAAATGTTCCTGATGATTTAGAAATTACACCAAACAACTTATGCATTACCAAACCTCTTTTTACATTCTGGAACATTAAATATTGTGAATATTTCTCAGATTATAGTGCACGTTCCGTTATTTTTAACACATTATATTTTTTATTCTAGGAACAGGTTCATGATTATACTCTGTGTTTGTCGTTGTATTTTTTTTAATTTATGAAATCAAGGTTTATGCCAAAATATGTTATAATAATCGCGCAATAATTTAAGGTGAAAAAACAAACAAAACCATATCAAACACAATGCCATATATGTTATCAATTTCGAATGGAAAGCTAATATCAAATACAAACAACAAAAGTACAACAAAACATTCAGAGTACAGGCTATTGTTCTCTGTCTAACTATAATGAGACTCAAATATATTGTTACCAGTAGAAATTTAGTTCAAAACTGTTTGCATTAGGTTACACCACTTTTTTTAGCTTTGTCTCACATATTTCAATCAATTTTAATTGGCAAACAAATTGCATTTGTAAACAACAAAAATATTATAAAAAATACACAGATTGAAGTAGTTTACCTCCGCCAAATCTAATTCAGCTTTCGCAGAAAATGTACTAGGATTCTTTTCAGAAAGCTCAGAGAAATTCAATCTCACTTAAAATCACTTATTTATAAGCACAATGCCAATGATGAATAGATATTTATTTATATTGTTACCCTGGTATTGTTTGTCGTTACCAAGGTATTGTTTACACCTCAAAATAGCGTCGGAACATCGTGATTATGAGAACAGACGCGACGCGAATTAATAATCCGTCATTCATTCGTAAATAAACCTAAAACGACGATTACCGTCACTACGAAAGATTTTCACTTGAAATTGCGTCAAATTTTCGCGTCAAACAGATTTTTTGACCGATTCGACTCGTGTTCGAAAAATGACCACAGGCAAATGAAATTTCTTTCTTTTCGTAAGGCGCTCACTGGTTCATGTCCCGTGATTTTAACGAGGATCATAAGTAATTTTAAAATAGTGATGAAAAAAGGCTTACAAGGCTTACGTTTCATCTACCCGGCGACGGAATTATCCCCTTTTGGAATTCGCGGTGCAATAACTTTTATAAATAAGAAGATGATTATAATCCCAAAACTTTTGTAACTCGATCCCCGTTTCTAATATATGTACTGCATTGCTTCTTGGCTAAGTAGTCCATCAACAAACCTGCTGATCCTCAGTATAAACGCGAAACAATGAAATAAAGAGTTTCCTAACTTTGGAATTTGCAGTAAACTAAGTAATCAGCTCTCACATATTTTAACACATTTGAAAATGCTCAGGAACCTATTCGCTACGTTATCACATTTCCATTCATAACATTATAACGTGCGTATATTATGCAACAACGTTGTAACAAACAATGTCTTCTCAACATGTATGCTCAGTTTATTTAATGCAATTCAATATTATGGGAAAAAACGATTATTGGTACCAATTTTTAATTCGTTTTCCAAATTGAAGTCTGTTATTTACTGTTGGAAGATATAAGATACATTCGTTAATGTAACTTCCTCCAATGGCGACTTGTACTAAAAATCTGATAACTAGAGCGTAATTCGTTAATAGGTAAGTACTATGTGGTGACATCAAGATAAGCGCAATACAACTAATCTAATGGCTATAATAATCCAAGGAGTTGATCATCCAGAAATACAAACAACCAAACGAACAAATAATTTTACTGATGTACAATTCACAAATCAAATACATGGGTGGTATTTGGCCTTAGTAGTCAGAATTTCTTATATTTTGTAGTTTCCGTTAATATAAAATTATTTACATTCGTTTCTACGCAATTGACACCGGCTTCTATAAAAAATTTACTCGGATATCAACAACATAAAAATCGTATACTGCTTTCCCTACCCCTTATATTATCTGAAGGGATCGATTAAATATTTATTCAGGTAGAGGACTACATTTACTACAAAAATCATCAACAGTACTTAGCTTTGACTTACAGTTTACGGGAAAAAATTTGAAATTATACAGATGTATCCCTTCTATGCATTCCTTATGAGGAAGAGTAATTCTACAGAGTCGTAGAAAAAAATATCATACAAGATTAGGTACATAAAATATTTTGTACGAATTGATATCAATCAAATGTGGAGACATTCAGCTGATTTCCTTGAATAACTAAAAACGGAGCACGGGCCATCAGGGTTTGGAATACATAATATATAGGTCGTTGGACAGGAAAATCCAGCTATGTTCAGTTTCATATAGAATATCCGTAGTGTAAATGTCTGTCAATGACAGCGAGCATGCACGAATTAAGTATTAAATCAATATAAAATAGATATTAATGAAACCACCATATAGATGCGCTAATAATTGAATAAATAAAAAAAAATCACCCGATTGAATGTTCCAGAAAGAAGAATTTGTTTTGGAAATATAAAATTTGTGTGGCAAAGAAATGTTCCTGATGATTTAGAAATTACACCAAACAACTTATGCATTACCAAACCTCTTTTTACATTCTGGAACATTAAATATTGTGAATATTTCTCAGATTATAGTGCACGTTCCGTTATTTTTAACACATTATATTTTTTATTCTAGGAACAGGTTCATGATTATACTCTGTGTTTGTCGTTGTATTTTTTTTAATTTATGAAATCAAGGTTTATGCCAAAATATGTTATAATAATCGCGCAATAATTTAAGGTGAAAAAACAAACAAAACCATATCAAACACAATGCCATATATGTTATCAATTTCGAATGGAAAGCTAATATCAAATACAAACAACAAAAGTACAACAAAACATTCAGAGTACAGGCTATTGTTCTCTGTCTAACTATAATGAGACTCAAATATATTGTTACCGGTAGAAATTTAGTTCAAAACTGTTTGCATTAGGTTACACCACTTTTTTTAGCTTTGTCTCACATATTTCAATCAATTTTAATTGGCAAACAAATTGCATTTGTAAACAACAAAAATATTATAAAAAATACACAGATTGAAGTAGTTTACCTCCGCCAAATCTAATTCAGCTTTCGCAGAAAATGTACTAGGATTCTTTTCAGAAAGCTCAGAGAAATTCAATCTCACTTAAAATCACTTATTTATAAGCACAATGCCAATGATGAATAGATATTTATTTATATTGTTACCCTGGTATTGTTTGTCGTTACCAAGGTATTGTTTACACCTCAAAATAGCGTCGGAACATCGTGATTATGAGAACAGACGCGACGCGAATTAATAATCCGTCATTCATTCGTAAATAAACCTAAAACGACGATTACCTTCACTACGAAAGATTTTCACGTGAAATTGCGTCAAATTTTCGCGTCAAACAGATTTTTTGACCGATTCGACTCGTGTTCGAAAAATGACCACAGGCAAATGAAATTTCTTTCTTTTCGTAAGGCGCTCACTGGTTCATGTCCCGTGATTTTAACGAGGATCATAAGTAATTTTAAAATAGTGATGAAAAAAGGCTTACAAGGCTTACGTTTCATCTACCCGGCGACGGAATTATCCCCTTTTGGAATTCGCGGTGCAATAACTTTTATAAATAAGAAGATGATTATAATCCCAAAACTTTTGTAACTCGATCCCCGTTTCTAATATATGTACTGCATTGCTTCTTGGCTAAGTAGTCCATCAACAAACCTGCTGATCCTCAGTATAAACGCGAAACAATGAAATAAAGAGTTTCCTAACTTTGGAATTTGCAGTAAACTAAGTAATCAGCTCTCACATATTTTAACACATTTGGAAATGCTCAGGAACCTATTCGCTACGTTATCACATTTCCATTCATAACATTATATAACGTGCGTATATTATGCAACAACGTTGTAACAAACAATGTCTTCTCAACATGTATGCTCAGTTTATTTAATGCAATTCAATATTATGGGAAAAAACGATTATTGGTACCAATTTTTAATTCGTTTTCCAAATTGAAGTCTGTTATTTACTGTTGGAAGATATAAGATACATTCGTTAATGTAACTTCCTCCAATGGCGACTTGTACTAAAAATCTGATAACTAGAGCGTAATTCGTTAATAGGTAAGTACTATGTGGTGACATCAAGATAAGCGCAATACAACTAATCTAATGGCTATAATAATCCAAGGAGTTGATCATCCAGAAATACAAACAACCAAACGAACAAATAATTTTACTGATGTACAATTCACAAATCAAATACATGGGTGGTATTTGGCCTTAGTAGTCAGAATTTCTTATATTTTGTAGTTTCCGTTAATATAAAATTATTTACATTCGTTTCTACGCAATTGACACCGGCTTCTATAAAAAATTTACTCGGATATCAACAACATAAAAATCGTATACTGCTTTCCCTACCCCTTATATTATCTGAAGGGATCGATTAAATATTTATTCAGGTAGAGGACTACATTTACTACAAAAATCATCAACAGTACTTAGCTTTGACTTACAGTTTACGGGAAAAAATTTGAAATTATACAGATGTATCCCTTCTATGCATTCCTTATGAGGAAGAGTAATTCTACAGAGTCGTAGAAAAAAATATCATACAAGATTAGGTACATAAAATATTTTGTACGAATTGATATCAATCAAATGTGGAGACATTCAGCTGATTTCCTTGAATAACTAAAAACGGAGCACGGGCCATCAGGGTTTGGAATACATAATATATAGGTCGTTAGACAGGAAAATCCAGCTATGTTCAGTTTCATATAGAATATCCGTAGTGTAAATGTCTGTCAATGACAGCGAGCATGCACGAATTAAGTATTAAATCAATATAAAATAGATATTAATGAAACCACCCTATAGATGCGCTAATAATTGAATAAATAAAAAAAAATCACCCGATTGAATGTTCCAGAAAGAAGAATTTGTTTTGGAAATATAAAATTTGTGTGGCAAAGAAATGTTCCTGATGATTTAGAAATTACACCAAACAACTTATGCATTACCAAACCTCTTTTTACATTCTGGAACATTAAATATTGTGAATATTTCTCAGATTATAGTGCACGTTCCGTTATTTTTAACACATTATATTTTTTATTCTAGGAACAGGTTCATGATTATACTCTGTGTTTGTCGTTGTATTTTTTTTAATTTATGAAATCAAGGTTTATGCCAAAATATGTTATAATAATCGCGCAATAATTTAAGGTGAAAAAGCAAACAAAACCATATCAAACACAATGCCATATATGTTATCAATTTCGAATGGAAAGCTAATATCAAATACAAACAACAAAAGTACAAAAAAACATTCAGAGTACAGGCTATTGTTCTCTGTCTAACTATAATGAGACTCAAATATATTGTTACCAGTAGAAATTTAGTTCAAAACTGTTTGCATTAGGTTACACCACTTTTTTTAGCTTTGTCTCACATATTTCAATCAATTTTAATTGGCAAACAAATTGCATTTGTAAACAACAAAAATATTATAAAAAATACACAGATTGAAGTAGTTTACCTCCGCCAAATCTAATTCAGCTTTCGCAGAAAATGTACTAGGATTCTTTTCAGAAAGCTCAGAGAAATTCAATCTCACTTAAAATCACTTATTTATAAGCACAATGCCAATGATGAATAGATATTTATTTATATTGTTACCCTGGTATTGTTTGTCGTTACCAAGGTATTGTTTACACCTCAAAATAGCGTCGGAACATCGTGATTATGAGAACAGACGCGACGCGAATTAATAATCCGTCATTCATTCGTAAATAAACCTAAAACGACGATTACCTTCACTACGAAAGATTTTCACGTGAAATTGCGTCAAATTTTCGCGTCAAACAGATTTTTTGACCGATTCGACTCGTGTTCGAAAAATGACCACAGGCAAATGAAATTTCTTTCTTTTCGTAAGGCGCTCACTGGTTCATGTCCCGCGATTTTAACGAGGATCATAAGTAATTTTAAAATAGTGATGAAAAAAGGCTTACAAGGCTTACGTTTCATCTACCCGGCGACGGAATTATCCCCTTTTGGAATTCGCGGTGCAATAACTTTTATAAATAAGAAGATGATTATAATCCCAAAACTTTTGTAACTCGATCCCCGTTTCTAATATATGTACTGCATTGCTTCTTGGCTAAGTAGTCCATCAACAAACCTGCTGATCCTCAGTATAAACGCGAAACAATGAAATAAAGAGTCTCCTAACTTTGGAATTTGCAGTAAACTAAGTAATCAGCTCTCACATATTTTAACACATTTGGAAATGCTCAGGAACCTATTCGCTACGTTATCACATTTCCATTCATAACATTATAACGTGCGTATATTATGCAACAACGTTGTAACAAACAATGTCTTCTCAACATGTATGCTCAGTTTATTTAATGCAATTCAATATTATGGGAAAAAACGATTATTGGTACCAATTTTTAATTCGTTTTCCAAATTGAAGTCTGTTATTTACTGTTGGAAGATATAAGATACATTCGTTAATGTAACTTCCTCCAATGGCGACTTGTACTAAAAATCTGATAACTAGAGCGTAATTCGTTAATAGGTAAGTACTATGTGGTGACATCAAGATAAGCGCAATACAACTAATCTAATGGCTATAATAATCCAAGGAGTTGATCATCCAGAAATACAAACAACCAAACGAACAAATAATTTTACTGATGTACAATTCACAAATCAAATACATGGGTGGTATTTGGCCTTAGTAGTCAGAATTTCTTATATTTTGTAGATTCCGTTAATATAAAATTATTTACATTCGTTTCTACGCAATTGACACCGGCTTCTATAAAAAATTTACTCGGATATCAACAACATAAAAATCGTATACTGCTTTCCCTACCCCTTATATTATCTGAAGGGATCGATTAAATATTTATTCAGGTAGAGGACTACATTTACTACAAAAATCATCAACAGTACTTAGCTTTGACTTACAGTTTACGGGAAAAAATTTGAAATTATACAGATGTATCCCTTCTATGCATTCCTTATGAGGAAGAGTAATTCTACAGAGTCGTAGAAAAAAATATCATACAAGATTAGGTACATAAAATATTTTGTACGAATTGATATCAATCAAATGTGGAGACATTCAGCTGATTTCCTTGAATAACTAAAAACGGAGCACGGGCCATCAGGGTTTGGAATACATAATATATAGGTCGTTAGACAGGAAAATCCAGCTATGTTCAGTTTCATATAGAATATCCGTAGTGTAAATGTCTGTCAATGACAGCGAGCATGCACGAATTAAGTATTAAATCAATATAAAATAGATATTAATGAAACCACCCTATAGATGCGCTAATAATTGAATAAATAAAAAAAAATCACCCGATTGAATGTTCCAGAAAGAAGAATTTGTTTTGGAAATATAAAATTTGTGTGGCAAAGAAATGTTCCTGATGATTTAGAAATTACACCAAACAACTTATGCATTACCAAACCTCTTTTTACATTCTGGAACATTAAATATTGTGAATATTTCTCAGATTATAGTGCACGTTCCGTTATTTTTAACACATTATATTTTTTATTCTAGGAACAGGTTCATGATTATACTCTGTGTTTGTCGTTGTATTTTTTTTAATTTATGAAATCAAGGTTTATGCCAAAATATGTTATAATAATCGCGCAATAATTTAAGGTGAAAAAGCAAACAAAACCATATCAAACACAATGCCATATATGTTATCAATTTCGAATGGAAAGCTAATATCAAATACAAACAACAAAAGTACAACAAAACATTCAGAGTACAGGCTATTGTTCTCTGTCTAACTATAATGAGACTCAAATATATTGTTACCAGTAGAAATTTAGTTCAAAACTGTTTGCATTAGGTTACACCACTTTTTTTAGCTTTGTCTCACATATTTCAATCAATTTTAATTGGCAAACAAATTGCATTTGTAAACAACAAAAATATTATAAAAAATACACAGATTGAAGTAGTTTACCTCCGCCAAATCTAATTCAGCTTTCGCAGAAAATGTACTAGGATTCTTTTCAGAAAGCTCAGAGAAATTCAATCTCACTTAAAATCACTTATTTATAAGCACAATGCCAATGATGAATAGATATTTATTTATATTGTTACCCTGGTATTGTTTGTCGTTACCAAGGTATTGTTTACACCTCAAAATAGCGTCGGAACATCGTGATTATGAGAACAGACGCGACGCGAATTAATAATCCGTCATTCATTCGTAAATAAACCTAAAACGACGATTACCTTCACTACGAAAGATTTTCACGTGAAATTGCGTCAAATTTTCGCGTCAAACAGATTTTTTGACCGATTCGACTCGTGTTCGAAAAATGACCACAGGCAAATGAAATTTCTTTCTTTTCGTAAGGCGCTCACTGGTTCATGTCCCGCGATTTTAACGAGGATCATAAGTAATTTTAAAATAGTGATGAAAAAAGGCTTACAAGGCTTACGTTTCATCTACCCGGCGACGGAATTATCCCCTTTTGGAATTCGCGGTGCAATAACTTTTATAAATAAGAAGATGATTATAATCCCAAAACTTTTGTAACTCGATCCCCGTTTCTAATATATGTACTGCATTGCTTCTTGGCTAAGTAGTCCATCAACAAACCTGCTGATCCTCAGTATAAACGCGAAACAATGAAATAAAGAGTCTCCTAACTTTGGAATTTGCAGTAAACTAAGTAATCAGCTCTCACATATTTTAACACATTTGGAAATGCTCAGGAACCTATTCGCTACGTTATCACATTTCCATTCATAACATTATAACGTGCGTATATTATGCAACAACGTTGTAACAAACAATGTCTTCTCAACATGTATGCTCAGTTTATTTAATGCAATTCAATATTATGGGAAAAAACGATTATTGGTACCAATTTTTAATTCGTTTTCCAAATTGAAGTCTGTTATTTACTGTTGGAAGATATAAGATACATTCGTTAATGTAACTTCCTCCAATGGCGACTTGTACTAAAAATCTGATAACTAGAGCGTAATTCGTTAATAGGTAAGTACTATGTGGTGACATCAAGATAAGCGCAATACAACTAATCTAATGGCTATAATAATCCAAGGAGTTGATCATCCAGAAATACAAACAACCAAACGAACAAATAATTTTACTGATGTACAATTCACAAATCAAATACATGGGTGGTATTTGGCCTTAGTAGTCAGAATTTCTTATATTTTGTAGTTTCCGTTAATATAAAATTATTTACATTCGTTTCTACGCAATTGACACCGGCTTCTATAAAAAATTTACTCGGATATCAACAACATAAAAATCGTATACTGCTTTCCCTACCCCTTATATTATCTGAAGGGATCGATTAAATATTTATTCAGGTAGAGGACTACATTTACTACAAAAATCATCAACAGTACTTAGCTTTGACTTACAGTTTACGGGAAAAAATTTGAAATTATACAGATGTATCCCTTCTATGCATTCCTTATGAGGAAGAGTAATTCTACAGAGTCGTAGAAAAAAATATCATACAAGATTAGGTACATAAAATATTTTGTACGAATTGATATCAATCAAATGTGGAGACATTCAGCTGATTTCCTTGAATAACTAAAAACGGAGCACGGGCCATCAGGGTTTGGAATACATAATATATAGGTCGTTGGACAGGAAAATCCAGCTATGTTCAGTTTCATATAGAATATCCGTAGTGTAAATGTCTGTCAATGACAGCGAGCATGCACGAATTAAGTATTAAATCAATATAAAATAGATATTAATGAAACCACCATATAGATGCGCTAATAATTGAATAAATAAAAAAAAATCACCCGATTGAATGTTCCAGAAAGAAGAATTTGTTTTGGAAATATAAAATTTGTGTGGCAAAGAAATGTTCCTGATGATTTAGAAATTACACCAAACAACTTATGCATTACCAAACCTCTTTTTACATTCTGGAACATTAAATATTGTGAATATTTCTCAGATTATAGTGCACGTTCCGTTATTTTTAACACATTATATTTTTTATTCTAGGAACAGGTTCATGATTATACTCTGTGTTTGTCGTTGTATTTTTTTTAATTTATGAAATCAAGGTTTATGCCAAAATATGTTATAATAATCGCGCAATAATTTAAGGTGAAAAAACAAACAAAACCATATCAAACACAATGCCATATATGTTATCAATTTCGAATGGAAAGCTAATATCAAATACAAACAACAAAAGTACAACAAAACATTCAGAGTACAGGCTATTGTTCTCTGTCTAACTATAATGAGACTCAAATATATTGTTACCAGTAGAAATTTAGTTCAAAACTGTTTGCATTAGGTTACACCACTTTTTTTAGCTTTGTCTCACATATTTCAATCAATTTTAATTGGCAAACAAATTGCATTTGTAAACAACAAAAATATTATAAAAAATACACAGATTGAAGTAGTTTACCTCCGCCAAATCTAATTCAGCTTTCGCAGAAAATGTACTAGGATTCTTTTCAGAAAGCTCAGAGAAATTCAATCTCACTTAAAATCACTTATTTATAAGCACAATGCCAATGATGAATAGATATTTATTTATATTGTTACCCTGGTATTGTTTGTCGTTACCAAGGTATTGTTTACACCTCAAAATAGCGTCGGAACATCGTGATTATGAGAACAGACGCGACGCGAATTAATAATCCGTCATTCATTCGTAAATAAACCTAAAACGACGATTACCGTCACTACGAAAGATTTTCACTTGAAATTGCGTCAAATTTTCGCGTCAAACAGATTTTTTGACCGATTCGACTCGTGTTCGAAAAATGACCACAGGCAAATGAAATTTCTTTCTTTTCGTAAGGCGCTCACTGGTTCATGTCCCGTGATTTTAACGAGGATCATAAGTAATTTTAAAATAGTGATGAAAAAAGGCTTACAAGGCTTACGTTTCATCTACCCGGCGACGGAATTATCCCCTTTTGGAATTCGCGGTGCAATAACTTTTATAAATAAGAAGATGATTATAATCCCAAAACTTTTGTAACTCGATCCCCGTTTCTAATATATGTACTGCATTGCTTCTTGGCTAAGTAGTCCATCAACAAACCTGCTGATCCTCAGTATAAACGCGAAACAATGAAATAAAGAGTTTCCTAACTTTGGAATTTGCAGTAAACTAAGTAATCAGCTCTCACATATTTTAACACATTTGAAAATGCTCAGGAACCTATTCGCTACGTTATCACATTTCCATTCATAACATTATAACGTGCGTATATTATGCAACAACGTTGTAACAAACAATGTCTTCTCAACATGTATGCTCAGTTTATTTAATGCAATTCAATATTATGGGAAAAAACGATTATTGGTACCAATTTTTAATTCGTTTTCCAAATTGAAGTCTGTTATTTACTGTTGGAAGATATAAGATACATTCGTTAATGTAACTTCCTCCAATGGCGACTTGTACTAAAAATCTGATAACTAGAGCGTAATTCGTTAATAGGTAAGTACTATGTGGTGACATCAAGATAAGCGCAATACAACTAATCTAATGGCTATAATAATCCAAGGAGTTGATCATCCAGAAATACAAACAACCAAACGAACAAATAATTTTACTGATGTACAATTCACAAATCAAATACATGGGTGGTATTTGGCCTTAGTAGTCAGAATTTCTTATATTTTGTAGTTTCCGTTAATATAAAATTATTTACATTCGTTTCTACGCAATTGACACCGGCTTCTATAAAAAATTTACTCGGATATCAACAACATAAAAATCGTATACTGCTTTCCCTACCCCTTATATTATCTGAAGGGATCGATTAAATATTTATTCAGGTAGAGGACTACATTTACTACAAAAATCATCAACAGTACTTAGCTTTGACTTACAGTTTACGGGAAAAAATTTGAAATTATACAGATGTATCCCTTCTATGCATTCCTTATGAGGAAGAGTAATTCTACAGAGTCGTAGAAAAAAATATCATACAAGATTAGGTACATAAAATATTTTGTACGAATTGATATCAATCAAATGTGGAGACATTCAGCTGATTTCCTTGAATAACTAAAAACGGAGCACGGGCCATCAGGGTTTGGAATACATAATATATAGGTCGTTGGACAGGAAAATCCAGCTATGTTCAGTTTCATATAGAATATCCGTAGTGTAAATGTCTGTCAATGACAGCGAGCATGCACGAATTAAGTATTAAATCAATATAAAATAGATATTAATGAAACCACCATATAGATGCGCTAATAATTGAATAAATAAAAAAAAATCACCCGATTGAATGTTCCAGAAAGAAGAATTTGTTTTGGAAATATAAAATTTGTGTGGCAAAGAAATGTTCCTGATGATTTAGAAATTACACCAAACAACTTATGCATTACCAAACCTCTTTTTACATTCTGGAACATTAAATATTGTGAATATTTCTCAGATTATAGTGCACGTTCCGTTATTTTTAACACATTATATTTTTTATTCTAGGAACAGGTTCATGATTATACTCTGTGTTTGTCGTTGTATTTTTTTTAATTTATGAAATCAAGGTTTATGCCAAAATATGTTATAATAATCGCGCAATAATTTAAGGTGAAAAAACAAACAAAACCATATCAAACACAATGCCATATATGTTATCAATTTCGAATGGAAAGCTAATATCAAATACAAACAACAAAAGTACAACAAAACATTCAGAGTACAGGCTATTGTTCTCTGTCTAACTATAATGAGACTCAAATATATTGTTACCGGTAGAAATTTAGTTCAAAACTGTTTGCATTAGGTTACACCACTTTTTTTAGCTTTGTCTCACATATTTCAATCAATTTTAATTGGCAAACAAATTGCATTTGTAAACAACAAAAATATTATAAAAAATACACAGATTGAAGTAGTTTACCTCCGCCAAATCTAATTCAGCTTTCGCAGAAAATGTACTAGGATTCTTTTCAGAAAGCTCAGAGAAATTCAATCTCACTTAAAATCACTTATTTATAAGCACAATGCCAATGATGAATAGATATTTATTTATATTGTTACCCTGGTATTGTTTGTCGTTACCAAGGTATTGTTTACACCTCAAAATAGCGTCGGAACATCGTGATTATGAGAACAGACGCGACGCGAATTAATAATCCGTCATTCATTCGTAAATAAACCTAAAACGACGATTACCTTCACTACGAAAGATTTTCACGTGAAATTGCGTCAAATTTTCGCGTCAAACAGATTTTTTGACCGATTCGACTCGTGTTCGAAAAATGACCACAGGCAAATGAAATTTCTTTCTTTTCGTAAGGCGCTCACTGGTTCATGTCCCGTGATTTTAACGAGGATCATAAGTAATTTTAAAATAGTGATGAAAAAAGGCTTACAAGGCTTACGTTTCATCTACCCGGCGACGGAATTATCCCCTTTTGGAATTCGCGGTGCAATAACTTTTATAAATAAGAAGATGATTATAATCCCAAAACTTTTGTAACTCGATCCCCGTTTCTAATATATGTACTGCATTGCTTCTTGGCTAAGTAGTCCATCAACAAACCTGCTGATCCTCAGTATAAACGCGAAACAATGAAATAAAGAGTTTCCTAACTTTGGAATTTGCAGTAAACTAAGTAATCAGCTCTCACATATTTTAACACATTTGGAAATGCTCAGGAACCTATTCGCTACGTTATCACATTTCCATTCATAACATTATATAACGTGCGTATATTATGCAACAACGTTGTAACAAACAATGTCTTCTCAACATGTATGCTCAGTTTATTTAATGCAATTCAATATTATGGGAAAAAACGATTATTGGTACCAATTTTTAATTCGTTTTCCAAATTGAAGTCTGTTATTTACTGTTGGAAGATATAAGATACATTCGTTAATGTAACTTCCTCCAATGGCGACTTGTACTAAAAATCTGATAACTAGAGCGTAATTCGTTAATAGGTAAGTACTATGTGGTGACATCAAGATAAGCGCAATACAACTAATCTAATGGCTATAATAATCCAAGGAGTTGATCATCCAGAAATACAAACAACCAAACGAACAAATAATTTTACTGATGTACAATTCACAAATCAAATACATGGGTGGTATTTGGCCTTAGTAGTCAGAATTTCTTATATTTTGTAGTTTCCGTTAATATAAAATTATTTACATTCGTTTCTACGCAATTGACACCGGCTTCTATAAAAAATTTACTCGGATATCAACAACATAAAAATCGTATACTGCTTTCCCTACCCCTTATATTATCTGAAGGGATCGATTAAATATTTATTCAGGTAGAGGACTACATTTACTACAAAAATCATCAACAGTACTTAGCTTTGACTTACAGTTTACGGGAAAAAATTTGAAATTATACAGATGTATCCCTTCTATGCATTCCTTATGAGGAAGAGTAATTCTACAGAGTCGTAGAAAAAAATATCATACAAGATTAGGTACATAAAATATTTTGTACGAATTGATATCAATCAAATGTGGAGACATTCAGCTGATTTCCTTGAATAACTAAAAACGGAGCACGGGCCATCAGGGTTTGGAATACATAATATATAGGTCGTTGGACAGGAAAATCCAGCTATGTTCAGTTTCATATAGAATATCCGTAGTGTAAATGTCTGTCAATGACAGCGAGCATGCACGAATTAAGTATTAAATCAATATAAAATAGATATTAATGAAACCACCATATAGATGCGCTAATAATTGAATAAATAAAAAAAAATCACCCGATTGAATGTTCCAGAAAGAAGAATTTGTTTTGGAAATATAAAATTTGTGTGGCAAAGAAATGTTCCTGATGATTTAGAAATTACACCAAACAACTTATGCATTACCAAACCTCTTTTTACATTCTGGAACATTAAATATTGTGAATATTTCTCAGATTATAGTGCACGTTCCGTTATTTTTAACACATTATATTTTTTATTCTAGGAACAGGTTCATGATTATACTCTGTGTTTGTCGTTGTATTTTTTTTAATTTATGAAATCAAGGTTTATGCCAAAATATGTTATAATAATCGCGCAATAATTTAAGGTGAAAAAACAAACAAAACCATATCAAACACAATGCCATATATGTTATCAATTTCGAATGGAAAGCTAATATCAAATACAAACAACAAAAGTACAACAAAACATTCAGAGTACAGGCTATTGTTCTCTGTCTAACTATAATGAGACTCAAATATATTGTTACCAGTAGAAATTTAGTTCAAAACTGTTTGCATTAGGTTACACCACTTTTTTTAGCTTTGTCTCACATATTTCAATCAATTTTAATTGGCAAACAAATTGCATTTGTAAACAACAAAAATATTATAAAAAATACACAGATTGAAGTAGTTTACCTCCGCCAAATCTAATTCAGCTTTCGCAGAAAATGTACTAGGATTCTTTTCAGAAAGCTCAGAGAAATTCAATCTCACTTAAAATCACTTATTTATAAGCACAATGCCAATGATGAATAGATATTTATTTATATTGTTACCCTGGTATTGTTTGTCGTTACCAAGGTATTGTTTACACCTCAAAATAGCGTCGGAACATCGTGATTATGAGAACAGACGCGACGCGAATTAATAATCCGTCATTCATTCGTAAATAAACCTAAAACGACGATTACCGTCACTACGAAAGATTTTCACTTGAAATTGCGTCAAATTTTCGCGTCAAACAGATTTTTTGACCGATTCGACTCGTGTTCGAAAAATGACCACAGGCAAATGAAATTTCTTTCTTTTCGTAAGGCGCTCACTGGTTCATGTCCCGTGATTTTAACGAGGATCATAAGTAATTTTAAAATAGTGATGAAAAAAGGCTTACAAGGCTTACGTTTCATCTACCCGGCGACGGAATTATCCCCTTTTGGAATTCGCGGTGCAATAACTTTTATAAATAAGAAGATGATTATAATCCCAAAACTTTTGTAACTCGATCCCCGTTTCTAATATATGTACTGCATTGCTTCTTGGCTAAGTAGTCCATCAACAAACCTGCTGATCCTCAGTATAAACGCGAAACAATGAAATAAAGAGTTTCCTAACTTTGGAATTTGCAGTAAACTAAGTAATCAGCTCTCACATATTTTAACACATTTGAAAATGCTCAGGAACCTATTCGCTACGTTATCACATTTCCATTCATAACATTATAACGTGCGTATATTATGCAACAACGTTGTAACAAACAATGTCTTCTCAACATGTATGCTCAGTTTATTTAATGCAATTCAATATTATGGGAAAAAACGATTATTGGTACCAATTTTTAATTCGTTTTCCAAATTGAAGTCTGTTATTTACTGTTGGAAGATATAAGATACATTCGTTAATGTAACTTCCTCCAATGGCGACTTGTACTAAAAATCTGATAACTAGAGCGTAATTCGTTAATAGGTAAGTACTATGTGGTGACATCAAGATAAGCGCAATACAACTAATCTAATGGCTATAATAATCCAAGGAGTTGATCATCCAGAAATACAAACAACCAAACGAACAAATAATTTTACTGATGTACAATTCACAAATCAAATACATGGGTGGTATTTGGCCTTAGTAGTCAGAATTTCTTATATTTTGTAGTTTCCGTTAATATAAAATTATTTACATTCGTTTCTACGCAATTGACACCGGCTTCTATAAAAAATTTACTCGGATATCAACAACATAAAAATCGTATACTGCTTTCCCTACCCCTTATATTATCTGAAGGGATCGATTAAATATTTATTCAGGTAGAGGACTACATTTACTACAAAAATCATCAACAGTACTTAGCTTTGACTTACAGTTTACGGGAAAAAATTTGAAATTATACAGATGTATCCCTTCTATGCATTCCTTATGAGGAAGAGTAATTCTACAGAGTCGTAGAAAAAAATATCATACAAGATTAGGTACATAAAATATTTTGTACGAATTGATATCAATCAAATGTGGAGACATTCAGCTGATTTCCTTGAATAACTAAAAACGGAGCACGGGCCATCAGGGTTTGGAATACATAATATATAGGTCGTTGGACAGGAAAATCCAGCTATGTTCAGTTTCATATAGAATATCCGTAGTGTAAATGTCTGTCAATGACAGCGAGCATGCACGAATTAAGTATTAAATCAATATAAAATAGATATTAATGAAACCACCATATAGATGCGCTAATAATTGAATAAATAAAAAAAAATCACCCGATTGAATGTTCCAGAAAGAAGAATTTGTTTTGGAAATATAAAATTTGTGTGGCAAAGAAATGTTCCTGATGATTTAGAAATTACACCAAACAACTTATGCATTACCAAACCTCTTTTTACATTCTGGAACATTAAATATTGTGAATATTTCTCAGATTATAGTGCACGTTCCGTTATTTTTAACACATTATATTTTTTATTCTAGGAACAGGTTCATGATTATACTCTGTGTTTGTCGTTGTATTTTTTTTAATTTATGAAATCAAGGTTTATGCCAAAATATGTTATAATAATCGCGCAATAATTTAAGGTGAAAAAACAAACAAAACCATATCAAACACAATGCCATATATGTTATCAATTTCGAATGGAAAGCTAATATCAAATACAAACAACAAAAGTACAACAAAACATTCAGAGTACAGGCTATTGTTCTCTGTCTAACTATAATGAGACTCAAATATATTGTTACCGGTAGAAATTTAGTTCAAAACTGTTTGCATTAGGTTACACCACTTTTTTTAGCTTTGTCTCACATATTTCAATCAATTTTAATTGGCAAACAAATTGCATTTGTAAACAACAAAAATATTATAAAAAATACACAGATTGAAGTAGTTTACCTCCGCCAAATCTAATTCAGCTTTCGCAGAAAATGTACTAGGATTCTTTTCAGAAAGCTCAGAGAAATTCAATCTCACTTAAAATCACTTATTTATAAGCACAATGCCAATGATGAATAGATATTTATTTATATTGTTACCCTGGTATTGTTTGTCGTTACCAAGGTATTGTTTACACCTCAAAATAGCGTCGGAACATCGTGATTATGAGAACAGACGCGACGCGAATTAATAATCCGTCATTCATTCGTAAATAAACCTAAAACGACGATTACCTTCACTACGAAAGATTTTCACGTGAAATTGCGTCAAATTTTCGCGTCAAACAGATTTTTTGACCGATTCGACTCGTGTTCGAAAAATGACCACAGGCAAATGAAATTTCTTTCTTTTCGTAAGGCGCTCACTGGTTCATGTCCCGTGATTTTAACGAGGATCATAAGTAATTTTAAAATAGTGATGAAAAAAGGCTTACAAGGCTTACGTTTCATCTACCCGGCGACGGAATTATCCCCTTTTGGAATTCGCGGTGCAATAACTTTTATAAATAAGAAGATGATTATAATCCCAAAACTTTTGTAACTCGATCCCCGTTTCTAATATATGTACTGCATTGCTTCTTGGCTAAGTAGTCCATCAACAAACCTGCTGATCCTCAGTATAAACGCGAAACAATGAAATAAAGAGTTTCCTAACTTTGGAATTTGCAGTAAACTAAGTAATCAGCTCTCACATATTTTAACACATTTGGAAATGCTCAGGAACCTATTCGCTACGTTATCACATTTCCATTCATAACATTATATAACGTGCGTATATTATGCAACAACGTTGTAACAAACAATGTCTTCTCAACATGTATGCTCAGTTTATTTAATGCAATTCAATATTATGGGAAAAAACGATTATTGGTACCAATTTTTAATTCGTTTTCCAAATTGAAGTCTGTTATTTACTGTTGGAAGATATAAGATACATTCGTTAATGTAACTTCCTCCAATGGCGACTTGTACTAAAAATCTGATAACTAGAGCGTAATTCGTTAATAGGTAAGTACTATGTGGTGACATCAAGATAAGCGCAATACAACTAATCTAATGGCTATAATAATCCAAGGAGTTGATCATCCAGAAATACAAACAACCAAACGAACAAATAATTTTACTGATGTACAATTCACAAATCAAATACATGGGTGGTATTTGGCCTTAGTAGTCAGAATTTCTTATATTTTGTAGTTTCCGTTAATATAAAATTATTTACATTCGTTTCTACGCAATTGACACCGGCTTCTATAAAAAATTTACTCGGATATCAACAACATAAAAATCGTATACTGCTTTCCCTACCCCTTATATTATCTGAAGGGATCGATTAAATATTTATTCAGGTAGAGGACTACATTTACTACAAAAATCATCAACAGTACTTAGCTTTGACTTACAGTTTACGGGAAAAAATTTGAAATTATACAGATGTATCCCTTCTATGCATTCCTTATGAGGAAGAGTAATTCTACAGAGTCGTAGAAAAAAATATCATACAAGATTAGGTACATAAAATATTTTGTACGAATTGATATCAATCAAATGTGGAGACATTCAGCTGATTTCCTTGAATAACTAAAAACGGAGCACGGGCCATCAGGGTTTGGAATACATAATATATAGGTCGTTAGACAGGAAAATCCAGCTATGTTCAGTTTCATATAGAATATCCGTAGTGTAAATGTCTGTCAATGACAGCGAGCATGCACGAATTAAGTATTAAATCAATATAAAATAGATATTAATGAAACCACCCTATAGATGCGCTAATAATTGAATAAATAAAAAAAAATCACCCGATTGAATGTTCCAGAAAGAAGAATTTGTTTTGGAAATATAAAATTTGTGTGGCAAAGAAATGTTCCTGATGATTTAGAAATTACACCAAACAACTTATGCATTACCAAACCTCTTTTTACATTCTGGAACATTAAATATTGTGAATATTTCTCAGATTATAGTGCACGTTCCGTTATTTTTAACACATTATATTTTTTATTCTAGGAACAGGTTCATGATTATACTCTGTGTTTGTCGTTGTATTTTTTTTAATTTATGAAATCAAGGTTTATGCCAAAATATGTTATAATAATCGCGCAATAATTTAAGGTGAAAAAACAAACAAAACCATATCAAACACAATGCCATATATGTTATCAATTTCGAATGGAAAGCTAATATCAAATACAAACAACAAAAGTACAACAAAACATTCAGAGTACAGGCTATTGTTCTCTGTCTAACTATAATGAGACTCAAATATATTGTTACCAGTAGAAATTTAGTTCAAAACTGTTTGCATTAGGTTACACCACTTTTTTTAGCTTTGTCTCACATATTTCAATCAATTTTAATTGGCAAACAAATTGCATTTGTAAACAACAAAAATATTATAAAAAATACACAGATTGAAGTAGTTTACCTCCGCCAAATCTAATTCAGCTTTCGCAGAAAATGTACTAGGATTCTTTTCAGAAAGCTCAGAGAAATTCAATCTCACTTAAAATCACTTATTTATAAGCACAATGCCAATGATGAATAGATATTTATTTATATTGTTACCCTGGTATTGTTTGTCGTTACCAAGGTATTGTTTACACCTCAAAATAGCGTCGGAACATCGTGATTATGAGAACAGACGCGACGCGAATTAATAATCCGTCATTCATTCGTAAATAAACCTAAAACGACGATTACCTTCACTACGAAAGATTTTCACGTGAAATTGCGTCAAATTTTCGCGTCAAACAGATTTTTTGACCGATTCGACTCGTGTTCGAAAAATGACCACAGGCAAATGAAATTTCTTTCTTTTCGTAAGGCGCTCACTGGTTCATGTCCCGTGATTTTAACGAGGATCATAAGTAATTTTAAAATAGTGATGAAAAAAGGCTTACAAGGCTTACGTTTCATCTACCCGGCGACGGAATTATCCCCTTTTGGAATTCGCGGTGCAATAACTTTTATAAATAAGAAGATGATTATAATCCCAAAACTTTTGTAACTCGATCCCCGTTTCTAATATATGTACTGCATTACTTCTTGGCTAAGTAGTCCATCAACAAACCTGCTGATCCTCAGTATAAACGCGAAACAATGAAATAAAGTGTTTCCTAACTTTGGAATTTGCAGTAAACTAAGTAATCAGCTCTCACATATTTTAACACATTTGGAAATGCTCAGGAACCTATTCGCTACGTTATCACATTTCCATTCATAACATTATAACGTGCGTATATTATGCAACAACGTTGTAACAAACAATGTCTTCTCAACATGTATGCTCAGTTTATTTAATGCAATTCAATATTATGGGAAAAAACGATTATTGGTACCAATTTTTAATTCGTTTTCCAAATTGAAGTCTGTTATTTACTGTTGGAAGATATAAGATACATTCGTTAATGTAACTTCCTCCAATGGCGACTTGTACTAAAAATCTGATAACTAGAGCGTAATTCGTTAATAGGTAAGTACTATGTGGTGACATCAAGATAAGCGCAATACAACTAATCTAATGGCTATAATAATCCAAGGAGTTGATCATCCAGAAATACAAACAACCAAAAGAACAAATAATTTTACTGATGTACAATTCACAAATCAAATACATGGGTGGTATTTGGCCTTAGTAGTCAGAATTTCTTATATTTTGTAGTTTCCGTTAATATAAAATTATTTACATTCGTTTCTACGCAATTGACACCGGCTTCTATAAAAAATTTACTCGGATATCAACAACATAAAAATCGTATACTGCTTTCCCTACCCCTTATATTATCTGAAGGGATCGATTAAATATTTATTCAGGTAGAGGACTACATTTACTACAAAAATCATCAACAGTACTTAGCTTTGACTTACAGTTTACGGGAAAAAATTTGAAATTATACAGATGTATCCCTTCTATGCATTCCTTATGAGGAAGAGTAATTCTACAGAGTCGTAGAAAAAAATATCATACAAGATTAGGTACATAAAATATTTTGTACGAATTGATATCAATCAAATGTGGAGACATTCAGCTGATTTCCTTGAATAACTAAAAACGGAGCACGGGCCATCAGGGTTTGGAATACATAATATATAGGTCGTTGGACAGGAAAATCCAGCTATGTTCAGTTTCATATAGAATATCCGTAGTGTAAATGTCTGTCAATGACAGCGAGCATGCACGAATTAAGTATTAAATCAATATAAAATAGATATTAATGAAACCACCCTATAGATGCGCTAATAATTGAATAAATAAAAAAAAATCACCCGATTGAATGTTCCAGAAAGAAGAATTTGTTTTGGAAATATAAAATTTGTGTGGCAAAGAAATGTTCCTGATGATTTAGAAATTACACCAAACAACTTATGCATTACCAAACCTCTTTTTACATTCTGGAACATTAAATATTGTGAATATTTCTCAGGTTCCGTTATTTTTAACACATTATATTTTTTATTCTAGGAACAGGTTCATGATTATACTCTGTGTTTGTCGTTGTATTTTTTTTAATTTATGAAATCAAGGTTTATGCCAAAATATGTTATAATAATCGCGCAATAATTTAAGGTGAAAAAACAAACAAAACCATATCAAACACAATGCCATATATGTTATCAATTTCGAATGGAAAGCTAATATCAAATACAAACAACAAAAGTACAACAAAACATTCAGAGTACAGGCTATTGTTCTCTGTCTAACTATAATGAGACTCAAATATATTGTTACCAGTAGAAATTTAGTTCAAAACTGTTTGCATTAGGTTACACCACTTTTTTTAGCTTTGTCTCACATATTTCAATCAATTTTAATTGGCAAACAAATTGCATTTGTAAACAACAAAAATATTATAAAAAATACACAGATTGAAGTAGTTTACCTCCGCCAAATCTAATTCAGCTTTCGCAGAAAATGTACTAGGATTCTTTTCAGAAAGCTCAGAGAAATTCAATCTCACTTAAAATCACTTATTTATAAGCACAATGCCAATGATGAATAGATATTTATTTATATTGTTACCCTGGTATTGTTTGTCGTTACCAAGGTATTGTTTACACCTCAAAATAGCGTCGGAACATCGTGATTATGAGAACAGACGCGACGCGAATTAATAATCCGTCATTCATTCGTAAATAAACCTAAAACGACGATTACCTTCACTACGAAAGATTTTCACGTGAAATTGCGTCAAATTTTCGCGTCAAACAGATTTTTTGACCGATTCGACTCGTGTTCGAAAAATGACCACAGGCAAATGAAATTTCTTTCTTTTCGTAAGGCGCTCACTGGTTCATGTCCCGTGATTTTAACGAGGATCATAAGTAATTTTAAAATAGTGATGAAAAAAGGCTTACAAGGCTTACGTTTCATCTACCCGGCGACGGAATTATCCCCTTTTGGAATTCGCGGTGCAATAACTTTTATAAATAAGAAGATGATTATAATCCCAAAACTTTTGTAACTCGATCCCCGTTTCTAATATATGTACTGCATTGCTTCTTGGCTAAGTAGTCCATCAACAAACCTGCTGATCCTCAGTATAAACGCGAAACAATGAAATAAAGAGTTTCCTAACTTTGGAATTTGCAGTAAACTAAGTAATCAGCTCTCACATATTTTAACACATTTGGAAATGCTCAGGAACCTATTCGCTACGTTATCACATTTCCATTCATAACATTATAACGTGCGTATATTATGCAACAACGTTGTAACAAACAATGTCTTCTCAACATGTATGCTCAGTTTATTTAATGCAATTCAATATTATGGGAAAAAACGATTATTGGTACCAATTTTTAATTCGTTTTCCAAATTGAAGTCTGTTATTTACTGTTGGAAGATATAAGATACATTCGTTAATGTAACTTCCTCCAATGGCGACTTGTACTAAAAATCTGATAACTAGAGCGTAATTCGTTAATAGGTAAGTACTATGTGGTGACATCAAGATAAGCGCAATACAACTAATCTAATGGCTATAATAATCCAAGGATTTGATCATCCAGAAATACAAACAACCAAACGAACAAATAATTTTACTGATGTACAATTCACAAATCAAATACATGGGTGGTATTTGGCCTTAGTAGTCAGAATTTCTTATATTTTGTAGTTTCCGTTAATATAAAATTATTTACATTCGTTTCTACGCAATTGACACCGGCTTCTATAAAAAATTTACTCGGATATCAACAACATAAAAATCGTATACTGCTTTCCCTACCCCTTATATTATCTGAAGGGATCGATTAAATATTTATTCAGGTAGAGGACTACATTTACTACAAAAATCATCAACAGTACTTAGCTTTGACTTACAGTTTACGGGAAAAAATTTGAAATTATACAGATGTATCCCTTCTATGCATTCCTTATGAGGAAGAGTAATTCTACAGAGTCGTAGAAAAAAATATCATACAAGATTAGGTACATAAAATATTTTGTACGAATTGATATCAATCAAATGTGGAGACATTCAGCTGATTTCCTTGAATAACTAAAAACGGAGCACGGGCCATCAGGGTTTGGAATACATAATATATAGGTCGTTGGACAGGAAAATCCAGCTATGTTCAGTTTCATATAGAATATCCGTAGTGTAAATGTCTGTCAATGACAGCGAGCATGCACGAATTAAGTATTAAATCAATATAAAATAGATATTAATGAAACCACCATATAGATGCGCTAATAATTGAATAAATAAAAAAAAATCACCCGATTGAATGTTCCAGAAAGAAGAATTTGTTTTGGAAATATAAAATTTGTGTGGCAAAGAAATGTTCCTGATGATTTAGAAATTACACCAAACAACTTATGCATTACCAAACCTCTTTTTACATTCTGGAACATTAAATATTGTGAATATTTCTCAGGTTCCGTTATTTTTAACACATTATATTTTTTATTCTAGGAACAGGTTCATGATTATACTCTGTGTTTGTCGTTGTATTTTTTTTAATTTATGAAATCAAGGTTTATGCCAAAATATGTTATAATAATCGCGCAATAATTTAAGGTGAAAAAACAAACAAAACCATATCAAACACAATGCCATATATGTTATCAATTTCGAATGGAAAGCTAATATCAAATACAAACAACAAAAGTACAACAAAACATTCAGAGTACAGGCTATTGTTCTCTGTCTAACTATAATGAGACTCAAATATATTGTTACCAGTAGAAATTTAGTTCAAAACTGTTTGCATTAGGTTACACCACTTTTTTTAGCTTTGTCTCACATATTTCAATCAATTTTAATTGGCAAACAAATTGCATTTGTAAACAACAAAAATATTATAAAAAATACACAGATTGAAGTAGTTTACCTCCGCCAAATCTAATTCAGCTTTCGCAGAAAATGTACTAGGATTCTTTTCAGAAAGCTCAGAGAAATTCAATCTCACTTAAAATCACTTATTTATAAGCACAATGCCAATGATGAATAGATATTTATTTATATTGTTACCCTGGTATTGTTTGTCGTTACCAAGGTATTGTTTACACCTCAAAATAGCGTCGGAACATCGTGATTATGAGAACAGACGCGACGCGAATTAATAATCCGTCATTCATTCGTAAATAAACCTAAAACGACGATTACCGTCACTACGAAAGATTTTCACTTGAAATTGCGTCAAATTTTCGCGTCAAACAGATTTTTTGACCGATTCGACTCGTGTTCGAAAAATGACCACAGGCAAATGAAATTTCTTTCTTTTCGTAAGGCGCTCACTGGTTCATGTCCCGTGATTTTAACGAGGATCATAAGTAATTTTAAAATAGTGATGAAAAAAGGCTTACAAGGCTTACGTTTCATCTACCCGGCGACGGAATTATCCCCTTTTGGAATTCGCGGTGCAATAACTTTTATAAATAAGAAGATGATTATAATCCCAAAACTTTTGTAACTCGATCCCCGTTTCTAATATATGTACTGCATTGCTTCTTGGCTAAGTAGTCCATCAACAAACCTGCTGATCCTCAGTATAAACGCGAAACAATGAAATAAAGAGTTTCCTAACTTTGGAATTTGCAGTAAACTAAGTAATCAGCTCTCACATATTTTAACACATTTGGAAATGCTCAGGAACCTATTCGCTACGTTATCACATTTCCATTCATAACATTATAACGTGCGTATATTATGCAACAACGTTGTAACAAACAATGTCTTCTCAACATGTATGCTCAGTTTATTTAATGCAATTCAATATTATGGGAAAAAACGATTATTGGTACCAATTTTTAATTCGTTTTCCAAATTGAAGTCTGTTATTTACTGTTGGAAGATATAAGATACATTCGTTAATGTAACTTCCTCCAATGGCGACTTGTACTAAAAATCTGATAACTAGAGCGTAATTCGTTAATAGGTAAGTACTATGTGGTGACATCAAGATAAGCGCAATACAACTAATCTAATGGCTATAATAATCCAAGGATTTGATCATCCAGAAATACAAACAACCAAACGAACAAATAATTTTACTGATGTACAATTCACAAATCAAATACATGGGTGGTATTTGGCCTTAGTAGTCAGAATTTCTTATATTTTGTAGTTTCCGTTAATATAAAATTATTTACATTCGTTTCTACGCAATTGACACCGGCTTCTATAAAAAATTTACTCGGATATCAACAACATAAAAATCGTATACTGCTTTCCCTACCCCTTATATTATCTGAAGGGATCGATTAAATATTTATTCAGGTAGAGGACTACATTTACTACAAAAATCATCAACAGTACTTAGCTTTGACTTACAGTTTACGGGAAAAAATTTGAAATTATACAGATGTATCCCTTCTATGCATTCCTTATGAGGAAGAGTAATTCTACAGAGTCGTAGAAAAAAATATCATACAAGATTAGGTACATAAAATATTTTGTACGAATTGATATCAATCAAATGTGGAGACATTCAGCTGATTTCCTTGAATAACTAAAAACGGAGCACGGGCCATCAGGGTTTGGAATACATAATATATAGGTCGTTGGACAGGAAAATCCAGCTATGTTCAGTTTCATATAGAATATCCGTAGTGTAAATGTCTGTCAATGACAGCGAGCATGCACGAATTAAGTATTAAATCAATATAAAATAGATATTAATGAAACCACCCTATAGATGCGCTAATAATTGAATAAATAAAAAAAAATCACCCGATTGAATGTTCCAGAAAGAAGAATTTGTTTTGGAAATATAAAATTTGTGTGGCAAAGAAATGTTCCTGATGATTTAGAAATTACACCAAACAACTTATGCATTACCAAACCTCTTTTTACATTCTGGAACATTAAATATTGTGAATATTTCTCAGATTATAGTGCACGTTCCGTTATTTTTAACACATTATATTTTTTATTCTAGGAACAGGTTCATGATTATACTCTGTGTTTGTCGTTGTATTTTTTTTAATTTATGAAATCAAGGTTTATGCCAAAATATGTTATAATAATCGCGCAATAATTTAAGGTGAAAAAACAAACAAAACCATATCAAACACAATGCCATATATGTTATCAATTTCGAATGGAAAGCTAATATCAAATACAAACAACAAAAGTACAACAAAACATTCAGAGTACAGGCTATTGTTCTCTGTCTAACTATAATGAGACTCAAATATATTGTTACCGGTAGAAATTTAGTTCAAAACTGTTTGCATTAGGTTACACCACTTTTTTTAGCTTTGTCTCACATATTTCAATCAATTTTAATTGGCAAACAAATTGCATTTGTAAACAACAAAAATATTATAAAAAATACACAGATTGAAGTAGTTTACCTCCGCCAAATCTAATTCAGCTTTCGCAGAAAATGTACTAGGATTCTTTTCAGAAAGCTCAGAGAAATTCAATCTCACTTAAAATCACTTATTTATAAGCACAATGCCAATGATGAATAGATATTTATTTATATTGTTACCCTGGTATTGTTTGTCGTTACCAAGGTATTGTTTACACCTCAAAATAGCGTCGGAACATCGTGATTATGAGAACAGACGCGACGCGAATTAATAATCCGTCATTCATTCGTAAATAAACCTAAAACGACGATTACCTTCACTACGAAAGATTTTCACGTGAAATTGCGTCAAATTTTCGCGTCAAACAGATTTTTTGACCGATTCGACTCGTGTTCGAAAAATGACCACAGGCAAATGAAATTTCTTTCTTTTCGTAAGGCGCTCACTGGTTCATGTCCCGTGATTTTAACGAGGATCATAAGTAATTTTAAAATAGTGATGAAAAAAGGCTTACAAGGCTTACGTTTCATCTACCCGGCGACGGAATTATCCCCTTTTGGAATTCGCGGTGCAATAACTTTTATAAATAAGAAGATGATTATAATCCCAAAACTTTTGTAACTCGATCCCCGTTTCTAATATATGTACTGCATTGCTTCTTGGCTAAGTAGTCCATCAACAAACCTGCTGATCCTCAGTATAAACGCGAAACAATGAAATAAAGAGTTTCCTAACTTTGGAATTTGCAGTAAACTAAGTAATCAGCTCTCACATATTTTAACACATTTGGAAATGCTCAGGAACCTATTCGCTACGTTATCACATTTCCATTCATAACATTATAACGTGCGTATATTATGCAACAACGTTGTAACAAACAATGTCTTCTCAACATGTATGCTCAGTTTATTTAATGCAATTCAATATTATGGGAAAAAACGATTATTGGTACCAATTTTTAATTCGTTTTCCAAATTGAAGTCTGTTATTTACTGTTGGAAGATATAAGATACATTCGTTAATGTAACTTCCTCCAATGGCGACTTGTACTAAAAATCTGATAACTAGAGCGTAATTCGTTAATAGGTAAGTACTATGTGGTGACATCAAGATAAGCGCAATACAACTAATCTAATGGCTATAATAATCCAAGGAGTTGATCATCCAGAAATACAAACAACCAAACGAACAAATAATTTTACTGATGTACAATTCACAAATCAAATACATGGGTGGTATTTGGCCTTAGTAGTCAGAATTTCTTATATTTTGTAGTTTCCGTTAATATAAAATTATTTACATTCGTTTCTACGCAATTGACACCGGCTTCTATAAAAAATTTACTCGGATATCAACAACATAAAAATCGTATACTGCTTTCCCTACCCCTTATATTATCTGAAGGGATCGATTAAATATTTATTCAGGTAGAGGACTACATTTACTACAAAAATCATCAACAGTACTTAGCTTTGACTTACAGTTTACGGGAAAAAATTTGAAATTATACAGATGTATCCCTTCTATGCATTCCTTATGAGGAAGAGTAATTCTACAGAGTCGTAGAAAAAAATATAACATTCCATTCATAACATTATAACGTGCGTATATTATGCAACAACGTTGTAACAAACAATGTCTTCTCAACATGTATGCTCAGTTTATTTAATGCAATTCAATATTATGGGAAAAAACGATTATTGGTACCAATTTTTAATTCGTTTTCCAAATTGAAGTCTGTTATTTACTGTTGGAAGATATAAGATACATTCGTTAATGTAACTTCCTCCAATGGCGACTTGTACTAAAAATCTGATAACTAGAGCGTAATTCGTTAATAGGTAAGTACTATGTGGTGACATCAAGATAAGCGCAATACAACTAATCTAATGGCTATAATAATCCAAGGAGTTGATCATCCAGAAATACAAACAACCAAACGAACAAATAATTTTACTGATGTACAATTCACAAATCAAATACATGGGTGGTATTTGGCCTTAGTAGTCAGAATTTCTTATATTTTGTAGTTTCCGTTAATATAAAATTATTTACATTCGTTTCTACGCAATTGACACCGGCTTCTATAAAAAATTTACTCGGATATCAACAACATAAAAATCGTATACTGCTTTCCCTACCCCTTATATTATCTGAAGGGATCGATTAAATATTTATTCAGGTAGAGGACTACATTTACTACAAAAATCATCAACAGTACTTAGCTTTGACTTACAGTTTACGGGAAAAAATTTGAAATTATACAGATGTATCCCTTCTATGCATTCCTTATGAGGAAGAGTAATTCTACAGAGTCGTAGAAAAAAATATCATACAAGATTAGGTACATAAAATATTTTGTACGAATTGATATCAATCAAATGTGGAGACATTCAGCTGATTTCCTTGAATAACTAAAAACGGAGCACGGGCCATCAGGGTTTGGAATACATAATATATAGGTCGTTGGACAGGAAAATCCAGCTATGTTCAGTTTCATATAGAATATCCGTAGTGTAAATGTCTGTCAATGACAGCGAGCATGCACGAATTAAGTATTAAATCAATATAAAATAGATATTAATGAAACCACCCTATAGATGCGCTAATAATTGAATAAATAAAAAAAAATCACCCGATTGAATGTTCCAGAAAGAAGAATTTGTTTTGGAAATATAAAATTTGTGTGGCAAAGAAATGTTCCTGATGATTTAGAAATTACACCAAACAACTTATGCATTACCAAACCTCTTTTTACATTCTGGAACATTAAATATTGTGAATATTTCTCAGATTATAGTGCACGTTCCGTTATTTTTAACACATTATATTTTTTATTCTAGGAACAGGTTCATGATTATACTCTGTGTTTGTCGTTGTATTTTTTTTAATTTATGAAATCAAGGTTTATGCCAAAATATGTTATAATAATCGCGCAATAATTTAAGGTGAAAAAACAAACAAAACCATATCAAACACAATGCCATATATGTTATCAATTTCGAATGGAAAGCTAATATCAAATACAAACAACAAAAGTACAACAAAACATTCAGAGTACAGGCTATTGTTCTCTGTCTAACTATAATGAGACTCAAATATATTGTTACCGGTAGAAATTTAGTTCAAAACTGTTTGCATTAGGTTACACCACTTTTTTTAGCTTTGTCTCACATATTTCAATCAATTTTAATTGGCAAACAAATTGCATTTGTAAACAACAAAAATATTATAAAAAATACACAGATTGAAGTAGTTTACCTCCGCCAAATCTAATTCAGCTTTCGCAGAAAATGTACTAGGATTCTTTTCAGAAAGCTCAGAGAAATTCAATCTCACTTAAAATCACTTATTTATAAGCACAATGCCAATGATGAATAGATATTTATTTATATTGTTACCCTGGTCTTGTTTGTCGTTACCAAGGTATTGTTTACACCTCAAAATAGCGTCGGAACATCGTGATTATGAGAACAGACGCGACGCGAATTAATAATCCGTCATTCATTCGTAAATAAACCTAAAACGACGATTACCTTCACTACGAAAGATTTTCACGTGAAATTGCGTCAAATTTTCGCGTCAAACAGATTTTTTGACCGATTCGACTCGTGTTCGAAAAATGACCACAGGCAAATGAAATTTCTTTCTTTTCGTAAGGCGCTCACTGGTTCATGTCCCGTGATTTTAACGAGGATCATAAGTAATTTTAAAATAGTGATGAAAAAAGGCTTACAAGGCTTACGTTTCATCTACCCGGCGACGGAATTATCCCCTTTTGGAATTCGCGGTGCAATAACTTTTATAAATAAGAAGATGATTATAATCCCAAAACTTTTGTAACTCGATCCCCGTTTCTAATATATGTACTGCATTGCTTCTTGGCTAAGTAGTCCATCAACAAACCTGCTGATCCTCAGTATAAACGCGAAACAATGAAATAAAGAGTTTCCTAACTTTGGAATTTGCAGTAAACTAAGTAATCAGCTCTCACATATTTTAACACATTTGGAAATGCTCAGGAACCTATTCGCTACGTTATCACATTTCCATTCATAACATTATATAACGTGCGTATATTATGCAACAACGTTGTAACAAACAATGTCTTCTCAACATGTATGCTCAGTTTATTTAATGCAATTCAATATTATGGGAAAAAACGATTATTGGTACCAATTTTTAATTCGTTTTCCAAATTGAAGTCTGTTATTTACTGTTGGAAGATATAAGATACATTCGTTAATGTAACTTCCTCCAATGGCGACTTGTACTAAAAATCTGATAACTAGAGCGTAATTCGTTAATAGGTAAGTACTATGTGGTGACATCAAGATAAGCGCAATACAACTAATCTAATGGCTATAATAATCCAAGGAGTTGATCATCCAGAAATACAAACAACCAAACGAACAAATAATTTTACTGATGTACAATTCACAAATCAAATACATGGGTGGTATTTGGCCTTAGTAGTCAGAATTTCTTATATTTTGTAGTTTCCGTTAATATAAAATTATTTACATTCGTTTCTACGCAATTGACACCGGCTTCTATAAAAAATTTACTCGGATATCAACAACATAAAAATCGTATACTGCTTTCCCTACCCCTTATATTATCTGAAGGGATCGATTAAATATTTATTCAGGTAGAGGACTACATTTACTACAAAAATCATCAACAGTACTTAGCTTTGACTTACAGTTTACGGGAAAAAATTTGAAATTATACAGATGTATCCCTTCTATGCATTCCTTATGAGGAAGAGTAATTCTACAGAGTCGTAGAAAAAAATATCATACAAGATTAGGTACATAAAATATTTTGTACGAATTGATATCAATCAAATGTGGAGACATTCAGCTGATTTCCTTGAATAACTAAAAACGGAGCACGGGCCATCAGGGTTTGGAATACATAATATATAGGTCGTTGGACAGGAAAATCCAGCTATGTTCAGTTTCATATAGAATATCCGTAGTGTAAATGTCTGTCAATGACAGCGAGCATGCACGAATTAAGTATTAAATCAATATAAAATAGATATTAATGAAACCACCCTATAGATGCGCTAATAATTGAATAAATAAAAAAAAATCACCCGATTGAATGTTCCAGAAAGAAGAATTTGTTTTGGAAATATAAAATTTGTGTGGCAAAGAAATGTTCCTGATGATTTAGAAATTACACCAAACAACTTATGCATTACCAAACCTCTTTTTACATTCTGGAACATTAAATATTGTGAATATTTCTCAGATTATAGTGCACGTTCCGTTATTTTTAACACATTATATTTTTTATTCTAGGAACAGGTTCATGATTATACTCTGTGTTTGTCGTTGTATTTTTTTTAATTTATGAAATCAAGGTTTATGCCAAAATATGTTATAATAATCGCGCAATAATTTAAGGTGAAAAAACAAACAAAACCATATCAAACACAATGCCATATATGTTATCAATTTCGAATGGAAAGCTAATATCAAATACAAACAACAAAAGTACAACAAAACATTCAGAGTACAGGCTATTGTTCTCTGTCTAACTATAATGAGACTCAAATATATTGTTACCAGTAGAAATTTAGTTCAAAACTGTTTGCATTAGGTTACACCACTTTTTTTAGCTTTGTCTCACATATTTCAATCAATTTTAATTGGCAAACAAATTGCATTTGTAAACAACAAAAATATTATAAAAAATACACAGATTGAAGTAGTTTACCTCCGCCAAATCTAATTCAGCTTTCGCAGAAAATGTACTAGGATTCTTTTCAGAAAGCTCAGAGAAATTCAATCTCACTTAAAATCACTTATTTATAAGCACAATGCCAATGATGAATAGATATTTATTTATATTGTTACCCTGGTATTGTTTGTCGTTACCAAGGTATTGTTTACACCTCAAAATAGCGTCGGAACATCGTGATTATGAGAACAGACGCGACGCGAATTAATAATCCGTCATTCATTCGTAAATAAACCTAAAACGACGATTACCTTCACTACGAAAGATTTTCACGTGAAATTGCGTCAAATTTTCGCGTCAAACAGATTTTTTGACCGATTCGACTCGTGTTCGAAAAATGACCACAGGCAAATGAAATTTCTTTCTTTTCGTAAGGCGCTCACTGGTTCATGTCCCGTGATTTTAACGAGGATCATAAGTAATTTTAAAATAGTGATGAAAAAAGGCTTACAAGGCTTACGTTTCATCTACCCGGCGACGGAATTATCCCCTTTTGGAATTCGCGGTGCAATAACTTTTATAAATAAGAAGATGATTATAATCCCAAAACTTTTGTAACTCGATCCCCGTTTCTAATATATGTACTGCATTGCTTCTTGGCTAAGTAGTCCATCAACAAACCTGCTGATCCTCAGTATAAACGCGAAACAATGAAATAAAGAGTTTCCTAACTTTGGAATTTGCAGTAAACTAAGTAATCAGCTCTCACATATTTTAACACATTTGGAAATGCTCAGGAACCTATTCGCTACGTTATCACATTTCCATTCATAACATTATATAACGTGCGTATATTATGCAACAACGTTGTAACAAACAATGTCTTCTCAACATGTATGCTCAGTTTATTTAATGCAATTCAATATTATGGGAAAAAACGATTATTGGTACCAATTTTTAATTCGTTTTCCAAATTGAAGTCTGTTATTTACTGTTGGAAGATATAAGATACATTCGTTAATGTAACTTCCTCCAATGGCGACTTGTACTAAAAATCTGATAACTAGAGCGTAATTCGTTAATAGGTAAGTACTATGTGGTGACATCAAGATAAGCGCAATACAACTAATCTAATGGCTATAATAATCCAAGGAGTTGATCATCCAGAAATACAAACAACCAAACGAACAAATAATTTTACTGATGTACAATTCACAAATCAAATACATGGGTGGTATTTGGCCTTAGTAGTCAGAATTTCTTATATTTTGTAGTTTCCGTTAATATAAAATTATTTACATTCGTTTCTACGCAATTGACACCGGCTTCTATAAAAAATTTACTCGGATATCAACAACATAAAAATCGTATACTGCTTTCCCTACCCCTTATATTATCTGAAGGGATCGATTAAATATTTATTCAGGTAGAGGACTACATTTACTACAAAAATCATCAACAGTACTTAGCTTTGACTTACAGTTTACGGGAAAAAATTTGAAATTATACAGATGTATCCCTTCTATGCATTCCTTATGAGGAAGAGTAATTCTACAGAGTCGTAGAAAAAAATATCATACAAGATTAGGTACATAAAATATTTTGTACGAATTGATATCAATCAAATGTGGAGACATTCAGCTGATTTCCTTGAATAACTAAAAACGGAGCACGGGCCATCAGGGTTTGGAATACATAATATATAGGTCGTTAGACAGGAAAATCCAGCTATGTTCAGTTTCATATAGAATATCCGTAGTGTAAATGTCTGTCAATGACAGCGAGCATGCACGAATTAAGTATTAAATCAATATAAAATAGATATTAATGAAACCACCCTATAGATGCGCTAATAATTGAATAAATAAAAAAAAATCACCCGATTGAATGTTCCAGAAAGAAGAATTTGTTTTGGAAATATAAAATTTGTGTGGCAAAGAAATGTTCCTGATGATTTAGAAATTACACCAAACAACTTATGCATTACCAAACCTCTTTTTACATTCTGGAACATTAAATATTGTGAATATTTCTCAGATTATAGTGCACGTTCCGTTATTTTTAACACATTATATTTTTTATTCTAGGAACAGGTTCATGATTATACTCTGTGTTTGTCGTTGTATTTTTTTTAATTTATGAAATCAAGGTTTATGCCAAAATATGTTATAATAATCGCGCAATAATTTAAGGTGAAAAAACAAACAAAACCATATCAAACACAATGCCATATATGTTATCAATTTCGAATGGAAAGCTAATATCAAATACAAACAACAAAAGTACAACAAAACATTCAGAGTACAGGCTATTGTTCTCTGTCTAACTATAATGAGACTCAAATATATTGTTACCGGTAGAAATTTAGTTCAAAACTGTTTGCATTAGGTTACACCACTTTTTTTAGCTTTGTCTCACATATTTCAATCAATTTTAATTGGCAAACAAATTGCATTTGTAAACAACAAAAATATTATAAAAAATACACAGATTGAAGTAGTTTACCTCCGCCAAATCTAATTCAGCTTTCGCAGAAAATGTACTAGGATTCTTTTCAGAAAGCTCAGAGAAATTCAATCTCACTTAAAATCACTTATTTATAAGCACAATGCCAATGATGAATAGATATTTATTTATATTGTTACCCTGGTATTGTTTGTCGTTACCAAGGTATTGTTTACACCTCAAAATAGCGTCGGAACATCGTGATTATGAGAACAGACGCGACGCGAATTAATAATCCGTCATTCATTCGTAAATAAACCTAAAACGACGATTACCGTCACTACGAAAGATTTTCACGTGAAATTGCGTCAAATTTTCGCGTCAAACAGATTTTTTGACCGATTCGACTCGTGTTCGAAAATTGACAACAGGAAAATGATATTTCTATCTTCTCGTAAGGCGTTTACTTCCCGTGCTTTTAACGACGATCATAAACAATTTTAAAGGTACTTACATATTAAATTTTAAAACTGTTCTTGAAAATACTACAGGGCAGGGCTTCAGAAATAATAGTAGTAGATTTTTAACCTAACCAAGCACGAAATGAGTTATGAGCGAGTTGATTTTGTCTAGCAGGGTAATATACTTGATAGTTTCGAGACCTGCTATAGGGATATTTGGCGATCAGTATTAATTCAATTTGGGAAAATCTTTCTCTTCGCATCTTGGAGGTTGTCGGCAGAAGTGATAAGACTTTTAAGTAAGTACAGTATTGGAGGCCGATCATATCGTGTTAGCGACTAAAGGGGCGTAGATATTTTCAGATACAGTCGAAATTAAAGACAGAGTGCAATAAACCGATCATATTATTCTGTGCTGTACCCGTGTGAGCTCAGTATAGACCCTTAAGACGTAAAGGATCTTAGAAAGGGTATAGAATACAGAATTAATTGTGGCTGTCTGGTATGACAAATGCTGATTTTCTCTTTTGTTTTAGACGTTTGGCGATGAAATATATTCAATTTGAGTGTGATAAAGCAAATTAAAAACCCCGACGAATAATTTCATAGAATATTCTGCAGTCAAAAATCGACACTTATCGACGACAATTCATTTTAGCAGATTTTGAAATTTTTACAAATTCGACGTTTATCGACATTTATCGATTTAAATCGAATCCTGCCAAACCTACATATAACTAAATAGGTTTTTGTATACATATATACACACACAGGCATTTATTCTCAGATTAAGTCGCTTCGGGTATTGCGGATCGACATCGTGGCTTTGTTTGTGATATAGGAGAAAAGGCGGCTGGAATAGCTGGAGATGCCCATCTGTAATTGATAGTAAAAAGAGGAAGAATAAAGTGTTACGGCGCCTGAATTAATAGCCAATAGAATGTGTCGAGAGGGATTCTGGAGGTTTGGAACACACCCGTGTTGTGAAGAGAGTTGAGAAAAGAGAGAGTAGGAAGGATCGCAAGGGAGATGGAGAGCAAAACGGGGGATGGGATTCATAGAGATATGGGATGAGGAAGGAATGCTGAAATAGTGAGAAGAATGGGGATATAGAGAGAGAAGGCGGCGGCGGAGGAAGCGGTATGTAGGATAAGCATAGGTTAGTCACGGAAAATAATCGGTGAAAGCAGGAGTTAGTTGGAGGAAGAAGAGAGCATTTTTTTGATTCACCGCCCACTTTTATTATATTTCGCAATTTGAAATTAGTTCATCGCCCACTTTCCCTGTCAACATAACAATCAAATTTTTGATAAAATAAATGTTTCAAAAGACATCAAATTTAACCATTTCCCAAAATAAATATTTGACAGACATTTCAATGCGTACTTTGTGCTTAGTGCCAACAAACCAGGGAATCAATGTCAGGCTTCAGGTCTGTAAGGGTCATTCGAAGATCTCCTCTTTCTGTTGCTTGTAAACGATTTATTTTTTTGGACTGGAGATTGCTGACATCATTGAATATCTTCTGGACTAGATATGAGTTGACTTTATACTCTTCATCACGAAGTAATTCTATTATCTCCTCTTGGCATTCAACATCCACATCATACTCGTGCAATGAATGAAATCACCATCCATCCACTTTGAAGTCTATTACATCGCGAAAATGAGTCATAATATCAATTCTAAGAGCATAAAGGTGATCTGCAAACTTGTTTGCCTTAAATTTTAAGGTCATCGTTGATGGTGCATAGTTCCAGAAACTGGAAAAATCATTTTTGCAAGATTTTTTGTTTGAATAGATACAATTTGTCAATGAATACCGAAATAACATTTTTGCAGTTAATGAGTGTCACTTGCCTTCCTTGAAGTCGTAGGTTAATTTAATTGAATTTTTTAATATATTCCAGCCAATTTCAAAAGCATCCTTTTTCACCGACTGTAAATCATTGCAAATGTTAATTTTGTTTTCATTAAGGTAAAATAACAACACGCTATCGTATAATTCCACAAAATGTGTCAAACAACTCCTCTACGAGAGCCAACGAACTTTGGTATGTAACAACAAGCGAACAAACTGCTCATCATTATCTTGGCATAGCTGGTGAAAAATTCGATCATTCTTGGAATTGGATTAATCTTATTTATTGCATTTATCACAATTTTAAGTGAAGCATATAAGGTTTGGCTTAATCTTCTGGCAACAAGATTTTGCCAGTGAATTATACAATGAATGCTGAAAACTTTGGGTAGTCTTTTTAAAAAAATTGCAATAAATCCTCGATAGCGATCTATCATAGCTGGCGCTCTATCAGTTGCGCAGGCAATAAGGTTTGTCAATGGAATATCTTACTTTTCAAAATTTGCCTTTATGGTTAAAAAAATTAATTCCCCTTTCGTGTCGGTTATAGGTTTATCTGCAAAGAACATACCTTCTCGGAATATAAAATTATCATCGAATATTTTACGTATGCCATAAGCAATGCTGTCCATAATTGTGGACTCATCCAACTGCAAGGAAAATTGTCTTGTTTGCAACAGTTTTGTTAGCTGACTCTTGACATAATCTGCCATTTAATCGATGCGCCTCTGTACGGTTGTATCACTAATTGGTATGATATTCAAAATATCTGCTGGATCCTGATACATTATTGTGGAGATCACTTCCCGCAAAGATGGCATTATTAACGTTTCAACGGTGTTATGTGGTTTACCACTCTTAGTAATTAGCTCAGATATGCGGTAGGACGCAATAAGTCCCATCTTTACCTTTTTCAATGCTTTTTTTAAAATATTGTAGGGATAATCGAGAGTTAAGAAAAAGTTTCTTGATATTTTATAAAACATTCCAATAAGCTTACCCTTTTCGTCTGGATGTTTTGCGTTAAGATGATCGCGAAGCCGTGAGGGTTTCATTGCTTCATTTGAAAATGATTGTTGGCACAGTAAACACATTGGCAAATGTTTCTTGGTAGGGGGCTTGATGAAACCAAATGTCAAGTAGTCTAAGGAATACTGACGACAGCGCTTTTTCTTTAGAGCGGTATTTTTTTAATTGGGGTGTATCTCAAAAAGTAATTAAGCAGCTTAAAAACCTGTAAAGGAGTTACGAGATGAATAAACGTTATCTCCGTAAAAACACACAAATAATGCAAGATACTTGTATAAAGCGTCCAAAAAGTACACACCTCTATAGTAATAACACATCAATGGAAATAAAAATTCGATAGAACACAACCAAATTATCATAATTAATGTTTGCGCAGTAACAGTAATGAAAGTGGAGTTACGATTGTATTGACCTCTTTCGGAAAGGTAAAGAAGACAATGGAATATTAATAGCGCTCCTGCGAAATTGTCTGCCAACTGGCTGCTAGATAGCGGACAGTAGAGTGGTGCTACCAGGGCTCCAATGTCGCCATTCTGAACCAAAAGTAGGTTTTACATAGTCTCATTTGAGGATATGTGTGCGTATCATTAAACATACTTATAAAATTTTGTTTTTCAGTTTAAAAATTAGAATGGCATTTGATGAGAACTTAACGAGCACGAAAATCCATACACGCCTACGTTGACGACCACTGGCTTAAAGTAACTATAGAGAGAGAGGGAGGGATTGAAGGAGGGAGGGATGGGGGAGGGAGGGGGAAAGAGAGTGGGAGAGAGAGAGAGGAGCGAGGAGATAGAGAGAGGGAGAGTGAGAGAGAGGGGGAGAGTGGGGAGAGGGGGAAAGAGAGTCGAAGAGAGAGGCGGGAAAGAGAGTGGGAGAGAAGGTGCAAGAGAGAGAGAGAGGGGGGGGGAGAGGAGGATTTATTGATTGGTTTTTATTTGGGACGAGATTGAGACTAATTGTAAGAAGTCCCATCTTCCACCTAACCCCTCGTCATGAAACATATTACGTAGTAATAGCGATAAACTAAAAATCATCACGGTTAACTGTCGCAGCATTCGCAAGGAGGAGGCCGAACTCGAACATCTTATTCGTAGTCTGCGTGCTGACCCAGTGATAGGTACAGAAAGTTGGCTATTGGCGGACATAGCCAGTCAGGAGATCTTTTCTCGTGACTATAGCGTTTTTAGAAAAGATCGACGTAGTCGGTCTGGAGGGGGAGTCTTTATAGCAGTTAACAATAAATACGAAAGTTACCCAATAGAGATTAATGACGACGGAGTCGAAAGTGTTTGGTGTAGTGTGAAAGGGGCCGACTGTAAAACTGTAAATATATGCGCCTTTTATAGACCACCAAATGCGAGGGTGGAAACTATTTATTATCTAGAGAAACAAGTGTCGACGCTAAGTTCGATTAATAAAGATAAAGCCATTATAATCGGGGGCGATTTAAATCTTCTGTCAATTGATTGGAGGCATAATTGCCTTTATCCCGGTGGTAGAGGGCGTGAATCTTGCGAGGCTTTACTTGAAACTTTCGGCAAACAATCACTGTATCAGTTAGTGAGATTTTTCACGAGATTTAATAACATATGAGATTTATTGGCTACAAATCTTTCTGAGCGTATGAATAGGATATCTGTTGCTGAGGGAATAAGCGATCACAAGGCAGTGTACGTGGAGTTTCGGCTAAGCATTGAGAAACAGGTTAAAGCTAAAAGAAAGCTTTATGTATTCGCCAAAGCCGTTTTCACAAGATTTAGGTCTTTTCTGTGAAATGAATATACTAATTTTTTGCTAGGTAACATATTGCAGACGCGGAATAATCCTGGTGCATGTTCAGAGATATGATGCGAGAGTGCACAGATAAATTTATTCCAAGCAAACTGAAAATGCAGAACCTAGATGGTACCACCAGGAAGTAAGGAGCGCTCTCCGATGGCAAAGAAAACTCCACTCTCGCGTAAATAACACATCCTAAACAGCTACGGTGGAACAGATTGCAACGTTAAGGCAGCAATGACGATGAATGTGAAACCACTATTCCTATGCATCAGGGCGACTTGATGGAAGGTTTAATATTTTCTGAAAATGGTATCGTGCTCCAACTTCATTCAGTTAAACCAAGTAAATCTCCTGGTCCGGAGGATATACCCGCGCGAGTATTGAAAGAGTTAGCTTATGAAATCTCGTAATATTTAAAAATTATATTCGATAAATCCATTACGGAAGGTGTAGTTCCTAAAGATTGGAAGATGGTAGACGTTATGCCTATCCATATTATATTCGAGACATCCATTACGGAAGGTGTAGTTCCTAAAGATTGGAAGATGGCACACGTTACGCCTATCCATAAGGGCGGCGACAAAGAGAACCCCGAAAATTATAGGCCAATTTTCCTAACTTCATTATCGTACAAGATACTTGAGCACATAATCTTTAGTTCTGTAATGCGCTATTTAGATAATCACTCATAGCTTAGCGGATGCCACACGGATTCCGGAGAGGTAGATCATGCGAAACACTGCTAGGCTTGTTCGTGGATGATTTGTTGCGATGCGGAGAGAACAATACTCAGGTCGATGCCATATTCATTGACTTCAAAAAGGCGTTTGATAAAGTATCTCATAAGAAATTAACTGCAAAGTTAGGACAATATGGTATCAATCCGAAAGTTGTCAGTTGGGTGAGAGACATCCTCTCGAATAGAGAATAGATAGTTGTCATCGATGGGAAATACTCGTCCCCCGTTAAAGTTGCGTCGGGTGTTCCTCAGGGAAGTGTATTGGGCCCTCTACTTTTCTTAATATATGTGGATGATATCTGCTCGGTAGTTTGCAGTAAAATTAGACTTTTTGCCGATGATACCGTTCTATATAAAGAAATAAGAAACCAGGAGGACCATCAGTCGCTGCGTGAAGACTTAAGAGCCATTTCAACGTGGTACAAAGAATGGCAAAATGAAATTAATTACACTTAATGTGCCTCAGTTACGTTCTGGAAAAGTAAGAACATAGAAGTAGGTTTCGAGTATAAAATATATAGAATAAATATTCAAGCAGCCGAGTATGTAAAATATTTAGGAGTAACCATTTCTCGAGATCTTTCATTCGTCGAATTATAGGCGCGGCCAACAAGAAACTGGCTTGCATAGGTAGAATAGTACGGAACACTACAGAAAGAGTACGCGAAACATGTTACTTATCACTGGTTAGACCACAAAGGCCTCATACATATGGGATCCGTACGAGAAGGGACATACAATTCAATTAGAAAAAGTGCAGCGCAGAGCAGCTAGATTCGTAAAACAAAAGTACGAACATAAGGAAAGCGTCACTTCATTATTGAGGGATTTGAACTGGGTACCATTGAATGATCGTAGATTGCACTTAAGGTTGCAGCTTCTGGAGAAATATAGATCGGAATGTCTAAAAGACGAGGTTGTAGGAATAATTAAAGCACCAACATATATATGTAGAAAGGACCGTGACGATAAGATACGCGAGATCGATTGTAGGACGGAGCGTTATCTAGGCTCGTTCTTTCCGAGGACAATACGAGATCACAATAGAAAATTTCAACCTTCGATATAGAATCTTTAGGTAGGTTTCGGTGCATTGCACCCCCTGCCACCCATCAATTAGGTAAATTGCAGGGTACCATGTAGATGTAGATGCAATAATACAAAGAACATTATGTAAATACAAGTAATACAAGTATTGGAAAAGAAAAGATGTAATTTGTGGGAAAAAATAGGATTGCTGAATATTGAAATCCATATAAAAAACCCACTGCAGGAAACACCCACACAAGAAGGGGATGTGAAAAACCTGCAAAACCTACTTAGATTAACTAAAGCCATCAATAAATGAAATTTAGAACAAAAGATAAATAGATGAAAAGCATAAAGCTACAGATCAACGAAAATTTGGCACAATACGAATAGATCATTGATGGAATGAACATATAAAAATGACAAAATTAATATATATATTAACATTGTTATGGCTAAACAAGATAGAGGAGAAAAAATCAAAGGAATAAAATAAAATAACAAATAAATGGATAAAATAAAATAACAAAGTATAAATCAAGCACAATAAGTATTGTTTTGTCAAAATCAAGATTAAGAAACATTGAAGCATTAAGTATGTTTAACTGTTTATTTAAAAGGATAAAAGAGATTGATAGCAGTGTCGTTTGAATGATGAGAGCGAGTGAAAATTTTTTATTATTTGGGGATGTTCGTTCCATTGTCTGCAAGCGGTTACAATGAAGGACTTTTTGAAAATTACTGTTCTGTGATGAAGAATAAGGTGTTTATGGCTCCCTCTGGTTTTACGGTTATGTACAGTGTCTATGGTCCTGCATTCCGTGGAAAGATAATAGGTAGTAGGACTTATCAGAGGCCCGACGTATCTCGGAAGGCAGGTCAGTGAGGATAAGATTCGCGAGATCGACTGTAGAAAGGAGCCATATAGAGGATCGTTTTTCCCTAGGACGATAAGAGACCATAATAGGAAAAGGTAACGTAGGAAAACTATGGACCCTTGGTGCACTGCAACCCCTGCCATCCACCAAAAAGGTGACTTGCAGGGTATAATGTAGATGTAGGTGTAGAATGGTATACCACGGAAGAGTAGAGGCTTCGTTCATTAATAAAATCAACCATCCATTTTATATCTCGGTGACGCATAAATGTTTGTTTGAATTTCGGCGAATTGAGTCAGTATGCTGAAAACTTTACTGCACAAACTGTCCCATATTCATACACTTCTAATTTTTACATTAATGCCACTGCCACTGCATGTGTGGTAGCGAGACATTATTATAATGCCACTGGATGCTCTACAGAAATTTTTTAGGCATAAAGTATGTGTAGTATATTTTTGACGACAAGCTTAGTTACTGATTGAATTTAAATGGTCATTAAATAATTAGAAACTTTGCAAAGATAAACAAGAGTTTATTATCCTCAATTTTTGTCTGGCGTGTTTCATTTTAACAAAGCTTATAATCCGGGCAGTACGCTTTATATAATGACATTTCATCGCATCTTATTAAACAATATAATCCATAGACCCAAATATAAACTGCAGACATATCGAATTTCAAAAACTGATTTTTCGGATTCGGGGTACCTACAAGGCGCAAATTTATCAGATTATCAAAGTGTATTTTATTCACGATTACTTTACTTCCACTATATGAGAAAATAATCGCTGGAAAAAGTCAGCGCGGCCTTCTCTAAACATGTTTATCTGTCGGTCAACGCTATGCTATGATGGTGTATTATTCGATCCTTAGCCTGAGTATATACATTATACAGGGTCATCGAAAAGTAGACCCATATTTTAAAACGTCATATTTCATGAAATAATTGACTTACAAAGTTGATATTTTTATGTTAAAACACTCTTAAACTTCTACAAGGTACATATTTCCGATGGACTCCAATATAGCTGCCGTTTGTCGCTCGGCAAACATCCAGGCAATATTAAATTTCTGTCCATACTCGGCTCAGAATGTTTATAATAACAGTTTTAATAGCTGCGGTGATTCCTTCCTTTAAGTGCTCCAAATCTCAAATTTTGACGGAATAGATTTCTATGAGGTCTGATTGTTGGACCACCTCTTTCAATCCAGTGGATTAAAAATTTGGCATTTAAGGCTTTTCGAACATCACACGCTGAAACGGCACTTACATTGAAATCTATTTAAAATGGTAAATAAATTATGAGAGCATTTTGATATTTAAAAACAAAAATAACCTTTTTATGTAAATTGAGTCATGAGGTATAACATTTTAAAATATGAGTTCTTTTTCGATGATTTTGTATTTTGAGAGATTGGATACTATAGATTTCTCGTTTCCAGAACATAGAGAATATGTTATCTCTATATTTTAAAATCTTCTTTAAATTTTCATTATGGAGTTTTACAAACTGACGGCTAAAACAGTCAGGTATATTCACCCTAAGATTGGCGATCCGCGAAATCCTATGGGTCTCCGCTGCTAGTAATAGTTTATAATTATTATCGTGTTGATAACAACGATAGAAATAGTCTATAAAATAATGATGAAGAATATGACGTGTTATAGGAGGGGGATTTATCTAACACAAAAAACTATGCAATGAAACACGTTCAATAAAAATAGAAAGCCTTCTACACGGGATGTCTATAGTCTGGGTGAAAGAAAACTGAAGTTAATCTTGCTGAGAACTTTAATGATCACCGATTTGCATTTAGAAGGGACGAGAAACCTTTTTTACCAGTGCGATGACATTGTCTCTTGTTGGTGGGTGTTTGGAATACCATTAACAGCACAGCACCATTGCGAGTCGAGATACGAAAACGTGAACAACGGCTGCCTAAGAATGAATAATGAAATGAGAGTTTGTTTTTATTAAGGGCAATTAGAAAGGATGAGAAGATAACGGAAGTAGATTTGGAGATAGTGAGACACAGAGAAGATTTTTCTATAAAAATCAATGACTTCACCAAATTAATTAATTAATCGCGTCATTGGCGGCAACTAGAATTAGTGAGTTAGAAAGTGAAGACACTGGCATCATGGAGAAAAATAATTGGAATCAATCTTAATATTGATTGCTTGAAGAAGACAAGGCAAGACTAGGGGAGAAGAGAGAGGGGAAAATTTTCCATTAACAACATTTTAAAAATATGGTTATTTAAGTTATATTTTTATTTTAATGAAAATTTTTATTTATGAATATGATTGTTTTATATAAAAATCTAACAAAATAAGCATTAAATTTGTTAAACCGTCATTTTTACGGGCATTTACGCTAGTTCATAACAAAGAGGACAACTGCACTGAAACTACTCCAAAGAATTTGGAGACAATTATCATAGCAGTTTTAACCTTTTCCAATGAGGGTTTAGAGCTGTTCTTTGGAAGTAATTTTTCTATCGCAATTTCGTCACACGTTATCGCGCATTTCAAAGCTTCAACAGAGAAATGGCCAAATTATCAATCAGGAAACTATGATACGGTACAACATAGAACGGAGAAAATTTATATTTATTTCGACGCCTCGTTTGCTATAAATATCATGTCTCTGAGGGAGGAAAATCTTCCGATAACGTTAAATAATTCCTTTTCTCTGATGATGTTGACCTACTACGAGAAAAACAAAATAGAAATATTTGGTCTACGCTCTGCGGCATTTTTTTTTCGTTCGCTTCCGGAGATGCAACTTGTCACTTCAGGCAGGTTTCTTTAACGTCAGCGCCCTGTTTTTATTTTTTTTTTACCTGGACCAGTACCTTGTGGCGGAATTCCGAAAAAAGATTAACTCCTATATTTTTTTTACATCGATTCCAATAATGTCCATCGAAAGGGTCACTCGCTTGCATCACTTGTCCCTCAGGGGTCAACGGACTTGGATGTTGGAAAGCGCATTTCCACGCATTTTTTACACTTCGTAGGAAAAAATCAATATAACATGAAGGGAGGGTGGGAGGAGGGGGGTGAGAGAGAAGAGAATACGGGAAATAAGGAATCGAAAGGTAATGACGTGATATGTTTGGCTCCTGGTACACGGAGGACAGGAGAAGAGACGGGGTATTTGGAGGAAGGAGGAAGGATAGGAAAGGGGAGAAAATTGGGTGGAGACAGACGGAAAGGGGGAGATTTGGGAGGGTTGGTGGGGGTATTTGGAGTGGCAGGATGGGAGTGCATCGTGGCTGAAGGGGGTTGACACGAGCGTGATGGCTGCACGTGGGTTTCAAAGCGATTGACTTTTACGTGTGTGGGGGTTCGAATCCCTGCGACTGCGGGTTTTATAGCTTGCCCACCCTCCTCCCTCCCACCCAATGTCGTCGCATACACGACAACAGCACAGGCAACCTCCGTTAGAGTACACCTGAGCTGCGTCGTACTTAAAGTTGATGGCTGCCTCTCTCTTTCTCTCTCTTTTTCGCGATTTCTTACACCTCTCTTCTCTTCGTAGGTGTTTTCCGCAGTGGGATTTTTTTCTGTGTTAAAACATAACTGATACACAGAATTTTTCGTCCCACAAAACTAACAATATTCTTTGGTAATGCTCTGTGATCTATTGACCAATATATAATTAACTTGTAATTAATATGTATTTTAGTGTAATTCATATGTAATTCATTTATTAAATGTGTAAATATTGTAACTATATGACTAAAGGGTTAAATGTAAGAAGAGGCTATATAGTCTCTATTTCGCCCAAAATAAAGTCGTTTGTCTGTCTGTCTCTTTCTCTCCGAGAACGAGGGAGTCGACTTTCGTGCTCTCCTTGATCATTCGGATAAATCGTTGACCGACAATTTCAATTTTGATGGTGAAAATAAATAAATAAAATAAATTATTATCTTAGAAGCATTTTCTTAAAAGATACATTACGTGTTACTTTTTTTAATCATTCCACATTCGAAGCCTATAGTCGCTTTATCGTCTTGAATCGTTTCCTAGGATTATATGCTATGAATAGATATTTACATTTTTCACCATCAAATCATCTGCGGGTTTCCGAATGCGAGACTGCGCATGCGCGACGTGTGCCCCTCGGATCGGTAAGTTAGACCGCGAATGGGTACTTAAAAGCTGGAATGCACATCGGATCTACCTCACCTTTTTTATTGCTACAAGGGTTATGAAGATAATTCACAGGATAGCACACTATGCTCGTAATATTTATGTCAAGAATGGTGAGTGGAAGCCCTGTCATTCAGCCAATAGCGTCGTCGTGTTTATACTTCGAGAGAGTCTAACATCGGTCCAGTGAGCTTTAATGTCTAATTTGATGGTTGTCGGGAAATAACCTAAAATTAGGTCACACATATTACGGCATCTGCAATTGTAGCGTTCTCTTAAAAAAGGAGAAAAATTCCTAAGGATGTCTAAAATTAGCAAATCCGATATAGGAAAATAATTTGTGTGCATGGTAAATTGTCCCACTAACAGTTACCTCACTCGTACTCTTCTGAGAAGCGTAAACACACACTTGAGGTTGATTATCCAGAAATTCTAAGCAAACAAACTTTTTTAAATCTTAAACTTAACTCACAGACCCCATGTAATTAATATTTAAACGAAATAAATTATGACATCAGATTTGTTTATAAATATATTTATGCATGTGTTTGAGTAATTTTCCAGTGTTTTCTAGTATTAAAATGTATCAATATCGGAGATAAGGAGCAAGTATTATTTCCTCAGCAAACGTTTAGTAAAATTAATACACATCATGGAAAATTATTTATCCAAATGATTACAGATATTCCTAAAACTAGTAACATAAATACTCGCTCAAACAACATACTTCACAAATTATTGATCGCAAATATTTACTATTCGATTTAAAATATTAAATAACTATAGGAAAAATATACTCTACCATTGAAGCTGCTGTAGATATCATGAACGCACTTCAAAAGAGATATCTAGTCTTGCGGGTATATATGTGAGAAGACAAACCTTAAATCTAGCTTTAGATTCTCCGCGATTTAAGCCTCGAAGCCATTTACAGATATCATTTCCTCTAAAAAATTGTGTATTATTTTAAGAAAACTGCATTGATAGCATATTTGTGAAATCTTCCAGAGATAGCTACACAAATGGATACGTCATGATGAGTTAAATTTTGAGATTTGTGTCAATGTATTAGATACACAACGTTGAAGCATACTATGCTGTTCAGAATAATTCTTCTCTAGGTTTGGAAATCAATCAAGAAATTTATGTGCGTTTTTCACTCATTTGTGCGATTCCATCTCTTCCTGATTAAAACCGCCTGAGACCTCCGCGTCGGAACGGATTAGCGGGTTGGAGGGCGAAAGAAGGGAGAGGGGTGAAAATTAGGGGAGCGGGGTGGACAAAGGAGCTGGTTTAGGATCGGAAGCGGGTGGGAGAACAGAGGGAAGAATATCAAGCATTTGTTCCACGTTAGTGGTGGTTGCCCGCGAATGTGCTAATATTCGGCGGATCTTAGCTTTTGGCGCGAAGGAAGGGCACGTCAAATCCATCTGCGGTTAACACGTATTCCGGTACTTCCCCTCCACCTTGCAATATCACTCTCGATCTCACCTCATGTCTCTCCCTCGACACCTTCTCCGTCTGTCTCTCCTCATACTTCGTCCGCTTTCTCTCTCCTTTACTCGCTCGCAATTTCCACAATTAACAGAACGGATAAATAGATCTTCTATTGTAGAAGCGCACAAGAGGTGGGGCTAAAATATTTAAAAAGACTCCGTTTTACTTCTCCATCGATGGAAACTGAATTTTGCAATGCGGCTAATGTTTGTTAGAGGGCATTCTGGCCGAAATGTATGATTCCCAATGGAGCTGCAATCTTTCGAAGTAACCCATCTCACGCATTTTACTACACTGAATTTCCTCAATGACTGTTAGTTAAATAGTTTTGGTTCTTTTTGTCACTCATCGTTCATGATTCTGTTTCAACTTTATTAACTGGCTTTTTTATTCTCTTTCTCAACTAACCCCTCAATTTAGTCATTTATGTTCTCTCTCTCTCTCTCTCCTTGGTTCTCCAATATCACATCTTCTGTCTTTCAGAGCAGTGATCACATATAATGTTTAGTAATTTTTTGACTAAAGTTCCAGTCACGAATTCACTATCAGTCAACAGCACTAATTCATCGCATATTGACTTTGGTTCCTCTCGCATCTCTGTTCTCACTATCTCTTTCTCTCTCAAACACACACGCACGCACGCACGCACACACACACACTTACATACGTTCTCTCACCTCTCTCTCTCTCACACACACAAACACACACACATATATGCACCCTCACTCAGTCCGTGCTCGCTGCGGTATCCTCGTTTCTATGCCTACGGAATCCGTTGCGTTCCTCCGCTCAGTCCTCTATAAACACTCTCCTCAATCCCACTCTCTCTCGTTTGTACACGTCTCAGAGATATGGACGTACGAATGACATTTGACTTGAAATATTTCCATCGATTAAATATTCAAACTCTTTCCTACCTCTCGTAACTTTAATCTATCTCAAGACCAAGAGTATTACGGTTGAATGCCCCACCTACATTATATAGATGCCCACTTCTTTGCAAACTCTTAAAATCCCATCATCATCACTTTACAAGTACATAGTCTTTTTTACTGTCAGTATGACAACTGTGTTGCCAATGGAAGTGGTAAGATGGAATGTTAGGGAAATTACATGTTATGAATGTGCGCATAAAGCCAAGTTTGATTCCCGGTCAAGTACAGGATTTTTTTCCCTCTCAAATGTCAAAAATGAAAGTGGTGATTAGGAGTTTTGGTTTTCTACTTAGTTGAAGAGTTTAAGCATCTACTGCAGATTATTTGAAATGATCCTATTTGAGAAAATTATCAGCTAAGTGTATTCTCATGAGTTTAGTTTAATAGCAGTCCGAAATTGTTTTCATGCATGTAAAATATCATTATCCTGTGACTTCATATATTTCAAATAGGGGCTACGTAGGTTAACACCCGGACGGCCGAAATCTGGTCAAAAATGACGCAGAAAATTTATTTTCTTGAATATTTACTATAATTATTTTTTCTGAAAACTGAGCTTTTTGCTAGTCTCCTAAAAACTCATCGTGAAACTTTTACAGAAGCCGTTTCGAAACTTGAACTAATTTTTTCCTGAGAATGCTACTTCATTTCCCTAACACTAAAAGAGCCATATCCACCTGCATACCTAGAAGAGCCACGAGCGGTCATTTTGACCGCTACCACTAAATAGCTGTTTAGCATGCTTCTGATTGTGAGAGGAGGCAGATATCTACTGGAAGGAGTTCATATACGTTCATGGATGCATAGGGTTTTTTAGAGATACACAAACAATGGCAATATTGTTTATCTTTTTTATTTTTACCAAAACACATCATTAAAATATTTTTTTAAATTATACGTTAGAAATAAATGGAGAGTGATTTTAAAATCAGATGAAATTCTTGCAGATGGAATTTCTCTACATGTGAACAGAACATGTCATAAGAAAAAAATAATTATATAAAATCTGTGAAAATTAAAAGCATAGTCCTAACCTTCAATTATTTGGCAAGCAGTTAATACAAGTGATTTCTTTGGCAATCTCACCTGAACATTTGCCGCAAACAGCCTTGCTTTAAACAGAACAAGTGTCAACGGTTTTGTTCCTCTTCTGTCCACACTTGATATTGGCGTCGCTTGCAGTCACCTTTGAGCTAAGGCTCATTTTCAGAGGGTACGCAGCCTCGGGGTCTTGTCTTCATGTACTCTGCACTTAGCTCTTCCACTAGTTGGAGAATGAACTTGTGTCGAGGAATCCTTTTTCCAATGACCTCTTTATAGATGACCCAGGCGTTGATTGCTTCCAGGTCAAGCACGTTATGAAAAACGTGTGCAGGCCACCTGCGAGATGCAGCCCTCACAGAGTATTTATAAGCCATTTGGTCGACGATGTCCACACCAAAACATTCTTACTCTTCTTTCCTTGGTATACAGTGAGTATAGTATGATTTGCACCCTTCAATATGTTAGTCTTGTAGAGCTGTGCCTGTGATGCCCGTATATATTCTGGGATTTCCTTCCTCACACGACTCATTGTTCCAACAATGATAGTTTGTTGCACTTTCAGCCTCTCAGCCAGCTTCATCGATGTGAAGAAGTTATTAGTGGTGATGTTGCGCCCTTTCTGTAGGTAAGGGTCCATGAGCTTCATGATGACATTTTCGACAATGATTCACAGGCTCATTTTTTCCAAGGTAAGTGAACCCGTTGCAGACGTACTTCGAAGCAACATCAGCCAAAATCCAGAATTTTATTCCAAATTTATCTGGCTTGTTGGCCATGTACTGCATGAACCTGCCCTGACCTTTTCTGGGAAAGAGCTGTTCAGTGGTGACGTTCTGTCCAGGTTTGTAGCACAGAGTACAATTCTCGATGAATTTGTTCCACACAGCAGAGACCAATGCAAATTTATCTTATTAGGTCGTAAGTACGTGGGTCGTCCGTACACGGTTTATGCGAAACACGAACTGCGGTCAAAATGACCATTAATAGCCCTTCTAGGTATGGCCCTCTGTACAGGCGTTTCTGTTGCAGGCACAGGCCCAGTTTTTTTAGTGAAAGTGTAAAAACTTAAATGATGAAAAGTCACAAAACCGCAACTTCGTGCTTCAAAACCTACGAGCATGGCACTCCTTTAAAATTCGCTAAAGGTCAAAATGACCGCTGCGACCCTTCTAGTGTTAATTAACACTCCGACGGCAGAAATACTTTTTAAAACGTAAATGGCAGAAACCGGGTCAAAATTGACCCAAACATATTTGTAGAGTTTTATGTAGTAAAGAATAATTTTTTGCTTTACAATAATTTATTTATCATCTACAAGTATTTTGTTATGATCTCATTTTCATAACAAACAAGATAATAATCCTTTAATCTATGAATTTGTTCCATATGTTTCACATTCCACCTGTACTCTAGTCTTTGAATATTTATTGCAAACAAAAGTTACACATTTGTCACACTTTCTTGGATATTTGTTGTCATTCCAAGATGTAGATAACATCGCCCTTGCTTCTTCCCCTGATCACTTGCCCCAGCCTTGGCTTTCTTAACTTTCCTCCAGGTTGATTCTAACGCGCGCCAATTAAATTTAATCTATAATAATAATAGAAGCTGTGTGTGTGTCTGTGGCAGTCATAACTCTTCATAAAATACAAATAGGAGCTTCAAAATTTGGCAAAAACTTTAGATTAATCCTAAGAGTGGCAGTGCCAAAAATAATTTAAATAGGCCCACGGGGGCCCGAGGGTCCCCATTATTGGTCCAAATGTCGGTTTTTTTAAAAGATATCTCAGCAACCAATCGACCGATTTTAATGGATTCTCCACTAATATCAATGTTTTGACGAGCCAAATTTTCGAACCTAAAATGGATAAAATCGGTTTCATTCTTTCCTCAGCTTAATATTAAAAAATTTGAATATATATTCCATATGTCAAAATGGCTCCAGGAAATAATCATAAATTGCATACTAAGCATCAATATTGTATTCAAATCGTGATATTTTTCTATAGCAATATTAAATTTTTTGATTTATTAGAGTTTTGTCCATCTGTCCATCTAAACCAGTGGTTCTTAACCTGGAGTGCAGGCACCCCCTGAGGGTGCGAGTCATGTCAGATTTTTTAGAAGGTAAATCATTGAAAAAACAAATTAAGCACGTAAGTACAACTACTTTGTTTCATCAAAATTATGTATTTACTAACTTGGCCTAGAGTAGATGGCAGATGTATTCAAACACCTAAATGAAAGATAGGTAAAGGTGGGGAGTACGGCCAAAGGAGTTAAACAGATTCCATAAACTCTCAACAAAAATTCATACTATTGCAGCCGATATTAAATTCCTCGAAGACTGTCAAATGCAGAAAGTTTTCCCTAAATTCACTAACATTTTTCCGAACTACAAATCCCACAGCATGTAAAGCCATACATTCAGCTAAACGAAAATGGATAGATCTTGAAATAAAAAATTTATAAGGAAAACGGGCCTTTCTAGAATTAGGAGCATATGACTTGCATTATAAACTAACCAAAAATCTATCAGGCTTCGACCTGTCTTTCTGGGGCCTCTACATGAAGAAATTACATACAGTCATATTACAAAAAGTTCACAGTAAAACGGTAAAACTTTGTATAAAACTTTACACCCTAATCAACGCAAAACCACGAAACAGACAAAATAACACCAAACCACCCAACAATAATATAACCAACCTATCTGAAAAAACATTCACAAAAGAACAACTCACACTTTTCGAAAAAGGTCTTATAAGAAACCTCCAACAGCCTTTTTCCCAGCGTACCAATAGAAGAAACACAAAATTTCCTAGAATATTGGCTCAAAGAACAAAACCTACCACAAAAAATAGTCCATGAATATGTCTTTGCATGAAACAAAATTTCTTCCAAATAAACAACAATATATACCAGCAAAACCATGGCACAACAATGCGAAATTCTATGTCACCATTCCTTTCAAATTTATTCATGACCAATTTCGAAAAACACTGCAAAATTACATTCACTTACTTCCCCAAAATTTGGCTTAGATACGTTGACGACATCTTCGCGGTTTTTGACACATCAAAATACAATTTCACTAACTTCCTTCAAGAACTTACCAACCAATACGACTCGATTAAATTCACAATCGAAAAAGAAAACACACTACCCTCCTTAGACTTATTATTAACAAGACACAACAACAAGTTAAAATTCCACATTTACCGAAAACCAAACACACAGATATATCCCTTCTGATTCCATTCATCACATCTCACATAAATTGGCCCCTTCTCATTCCATGGTAAATAAGACTCCTTCACGTACCTCTCTCCCCATCAGATTAGGGTAAAGAACTCACGCATATTAAAGAACTGTGCAAAAGTCAACGGATAGGACACCGAAACGATTGAAAACATTCTACGCAAACATAAACAGACACTCCACGTAAAATCTCACACAACACTAACTGACACATCCCCCAAAGACTCAAAATACATAAAAATCCCCTTCGCTCACGGGCTCACCAACAAACTACACTACATCTTTTCAAAATTCAATTTTAAGACAGTTTTAGTTAATGACAATAAACTCGTAATTTTATTACACATCCCAAAAGACGCAATACCTTCCTTACACTAATGCGGCATGCACAAAATATCATGTGGAGGATGCGACAAAATATCTATCGGGCAAGTGAAACGAAAGATAGAAACACGCTTCAAAGAACATATAACACATTTTAAACAAAACAGATTAAACGATTCTAGCATAGCAACACATATCCAGGAATACCAGCGTCCAATCACGATCCAAAACCTAACATTTGTAAAATCAATAACCAACCAAAACAAAGTAGACGCTTAGGAAAGCATACACACAAACAGAAACAAAAATTCCGTTATGAATAACGACCGCGGCCCAATTTCCCTTTCACCTCTCTATATTGTAACGACTGAATCTCCTTCCCCTTTCACTTCAGCACATAACCATATAAATATGGCCCACAACACTCTCCCCCCTCATTACACATCAACTACTGATGATGAGAACATTGCTCTCGAAATACGTATTTACTACATTGACCTCAATATTAGAGATCTTGTGTGCATGTATTCGAGTGCTTGTGTGCGTGATCGCTTCGTCTGATAGGTCCCTGTCACTGCCTGACGTCACATAAACCTACAGGCAACTGTGTGCGATACTAGGTCCCTGGCGCGGTTTATTTTCCCGTTCACCTACTATTATTTCCCACCATTTTTCCTTTTTTCCTTTAATTTCCCCTTACCTCTTGGTGTGTACGCGTGCGCATGTTTGTGGTTGCCTAGTAGGTCCCTGTCGCGGTCATACAGACTCACAAACCTTCTAGCAACGGTGTGATTTTCGTGTCCCTGGCGCAGATTAATCTCTCGCAAACCCGGCTCCCTTTTTTGTCCTTTTTCCATTTTTAGGATTACTGATTGTGTGATTGAGTGAGTGAATGTGTGAGTAACTTCATGTCCTTGGCGTGGAGTAACACCCCTAAACCTGTAAGTTTGTATTTTTAATTTTCTTTGACTTTTCACCTTTCTTTTTTCCCTTTCTTCCTGTGTGTCTAATTTTTGAACTTTACGATTAAGGAGTTAGATTTCTCATTTAACACCTAAATGAACTCAACACATCCATGCAAGGAACCAGGATGAACACGGTAACGGCCAAAGAGAAGTTATCTGCATCTATTTGCAAACTTCCAGATTGGATAAAGCGTATTAAGAAAAGAAATTTCACTAACTTTCCTTTGCTTGAAGAAACAGTTGTCTCGGAAAATGTAGGAATGACCATCACAACTGAAGTGACAAAACATTTGCAACAGTTGAGTGACTCTTTCCAAGGATATTTTTCCAGTGGAGATCTTAATGTGGCAAAGGAATGGATACAGGATCCATTTCTTTTTAACCTGGATTCGATCAACAACAGTGATTTGATGAAAGATGATTTCATTGAATTACGAGTAAATGAACAAATCCGAATGGAGTTTGAGCCAATGAAGCTTGAGAATACCTGGTGTGCTGAACTAGCAACGTTTCCACAACTGGCGCTGGAGATCCTTGTGCCATTTGAATTTTCATATCTCTTAAACATCAAAACTAAGGCCAGAAACTGCTTAAATGTGAGTTCTGATATGAGTGTGGCTATTTCTGAAAAAGGTTCCTCGCTTCTGGAACATCATTGATCAAAAGCAACTGCAGAAGAGTCACTAAGCCGGTAAACTTTAAGAAAGTGTGTAATTTTTCATGTATTCTCAATTTTAATCCGAAATTAAAATTAACATACAATTTTAAAAAGTGTGTAATTTTTCAAGTATTCTTCACACACACACACGCGCGCGCACACACACTTTGGACGTCGACCCGATCGGACGATTGTCTCCGCTCTCTGTATTTGACTGCCGTATTTTGTGTTTCTCGGAGGGTTTTCATCCGGTTTTGAGGTGGTGAGGTTATCTTGTTGTTGTTATTATTGTTTGTTGTTACTATTATTATTTATGTTGTTATTGCTGTTTTAGTTGTTTCTCGTGCTCCGCAAGTTCGTTTGGGTGATCGTCTTTTGTTTTACCCCGACTGCTCGCTCTCTACCTGTCGGGCGGTGAGAGGGTCTTCGCCGGGGTCGTCCTTTTCCCCTGGCGGCGTTGGGAGGTCGCCCGGACGTGAGCCGATCGGAGGGGAGGAGGCCCCGCCGCCTCTCCTCCTCGGGTTTTGCCCCCCCCCCCCCCCCCCGCATTCGTTTCGGGGTTTTAGACGTTCCTACTCGGATTTGTTCTCTACCACGGTGATATCACGTGATCCAACTTTTGCTGGGCTAAATGATAGCTCTCCACTGAATTCGTTCATCCATCGATCCGAAGACTCCGTATTTGTTTTAAAACGTCAGGATGGCGAACTCACTGTGAAATCACTGGAGAATTCCAGTCTCTCTCCTGATCGTGCTATGCAAACGAACGAGTGTGTTCCCGTCGCGCTTGCGCCTCCCCTCTCACCAGTTCCTCAATCTTCCTCTGCTGATATCCTGAGAGAAATATCCTTCAGCCCCACTACCTCCACCCCTACGACCCCCACCCGTACTACCTTCACCCCTGCTACCACCACCCCTAATACCTACGCTCCTTTATCCTCCACCCCTCCTCTCTCTTCCCCCTCCCTCAGAGAAAGGATTCCTACTCGCTCTCCCGATGTTATTCCTCCTCCGACACCTTTCGCATGTTCCCGAACGCCGGATCATTTGATGTCGACGCGGAAGCAAGTGGAGGTTCCCCATTCGGTACCTTCTGGCTATGCCGGAATAGCTGCAGGACGGACGGCGAGGTTTACCAGACCCATAGATTTCGAAACTCCGCGGAACGTGATAAATTTATCACGAAAAAGGGTACTTCTTTAACCAACGGCCCCTCAAAAAAGACTGCGATTATTTTGCAAGCTTTCCCATCTACTCCTATCTCCGAGTTTGTAAATGCTGTTGGCGATGCTCTCGGAGGAGGGGAAGCAATTACGCATGCCACCAGGTTGGCCAACAACAGAATCTGCGTATATTTAAAATCGGAGGAGCTGTGGAGTTAATATCTGCAGCACCTTTGCTCCCGCTAGAAGAATGACGACCAGGGTCGACCGACTCGTTATTTCAAATATACCGCCGGAATTTCCGGAGTCTGACCTCATCGAGCTCCTTAGCCAAGCGATGAGGGTAGTGAGTCCCATTCAGACGCTGTATCTTGGTATTTGTTGTGAGGGTATTACTCACATAGGGGGCTGGAGAAAATTGTATGTCGTGAGGGGAGAGGGAGTGCAAATCCCTGACACCGTCGTGGTCGAGTTTTGACGACATGAGGTGCTTTACTTGTGGAGCGGAGGGCCACCAATCGAAGAACTGCCCACAGGTGGACTCAGTCCCCCCCCCCCCTCGTCGGATCAATCACAATCTGGGCCTTCGGGGGGCATTTCTGATGCGGACGAGTTTCTCTCACATTCGAGCGAAGCCATTTCGACCTTACCCACCTCTGCCGAAGCCTCCTCATCCCCGTTCAACTCCCCCCCACTCCGTCCACCCCATCCCCTCCTTTGAACCCCTCCCTTCCTTTGTCCTCCCCCCTCTCCGATCTCTTCCAGGCCTTCCTCTTCCCCCGATCCCTCTCCTGTCCCGTCGACCTCCGCCCCGACCCATCTTCTGCCCCGTCGACCTTCGCCCCTTACCCATCCCCTATGCTGTCGGCCCCCGTTCCGTCCCCAAGCGATAGTGATGAGGCTACTAACTGTAGCCCTTCTCAACCTCTAAATGACGAGATGACCTGTGCTGCGACCATGGATCAACTAGCCCACGGGAACGACGTGGGACGAGGTTCCCCTGCGGAAGGAGTGAGATCTAGGGTGTAGAGAAAAAACACGGAAGGGAGAAGTAAAGACGCTGCTCTTTCCCCCGCGAGGTAGCGAGGGCCGACGGAAAAATAGGACGGTAGAAGTAACAAGAGAAACCCTTAGTGAAAGTCTACTAGCAATAAAAGATTATTCGAATATAATCCAGGCATCACCAATTTATCCTTCGACAGGTTAGAGGGCTTTCTCAGTGAAGTGAGAGGCAGTTCCGACCCTAATAGTGTGGTCGACAAATACACGCAGGACAAGCACTCGCTAATCGACAGGCTCCTCGAGTTAAAACCTATTATAAAAAACAGCCCTCCGAACGCGCGTGGGCAGACTGGCGACCAACTTTGCCAATATCACATAGTATTTTATTGCTCGATTTTAAACTTCCGCTCTGTCCTGTCTAATCTTGATGGCTAAACTGAATATTTTACCTTTGAATGTAAAATCTGTCCGAAGCGAAGCTAAATGGCTAGCAATGACCATATTTCTCAGACGGTGGCGACCTGAGATTTGCCTCCTAAAGGAAACTAACACCGAAATCCTGTCTTCGAATGCGCTTCCCGAATATGATTTTACTTTTAACGCTCCCAGGACTCCATATTCCGGTACGGCGATCGGGCTGAGAAGCAACTTGGACATACGTCACCTGAGTGACGAGGTCATATACGATGGCCATGCTCAGGGGACCGGGTTAGTTTTTGTTTCGTCTCCGAGCGAGTATTTAATGGTCTCGGTCTATATGTCTCACGAAGCAACAACCGCACTGGCCGTTGTGAAAGCCCTGGATGAGCGTATCGCTCGTTTTAATACGCCCAATCTAGGAGGAAGGAAATGCCTCATAGTTGGAGGTGACTTTAACTCCACTCTTTCGCCCACGGAGGACAGAACTAACGGGAGAGCATGGAATTCTCGCGTTGCAGAGGCACTTAAGACACTGGTGGTAACTCGTGGGCTAAAGGACGCCTGGATCGAAATGCATGGGCGCTCTCCGGGCTACACTTTTGGAACCCTGCAACCAAACGGCAGTCGGGCACGTCTCGATAGGATATATGTCTCTCGCGATCATGCCGCGCGGTTACAGGAGGTGAAAATTATACCGTCCTTTTCCGACCACTTGGCCCTCTTGACCAGCCTGTCGGTCAATACTAAAGTGAGCATGGGATGTCTAGACAACAGCGAGTATGTGCGTGGGGTGGAAATTCTCATCACCTCACTGGCGGAATGCAAAAAGATGCGGGAAAATCCCTCTGAATGGTGGGATCTGATGAAAGAAGAAATCATGCATGCCACCATAAGATTCGGGCGATGTGCCAGGAAGAAGGGGGAGGGGGAAGTCGCCAAGATGGAGAAACAGGCCATGGCAGTAATGCCGTGTGAGGAGGAGGAAGCTCAGCTCTGCCTAAACGAAATTCGGGATTGGTATTCTAGGGAAAGCGTAAAAATCCTATCCAGGGTCGGATGGGAAAACTTGGCGGCAAACAACGCACCAGCCGGGTCGCGGCCAAAGGAAGCTGCCAAGGTAATACCGAAGCCACTCACCAGCCTGAGAGTGAATGGGAACGTGTTGGAAAATGTCGCCGATGTGTGCCGCCACGTGCATCAGCACCTCAAAGCGATCTTAGAAGACGATGAAGAAGACAGTATTGGGGTGACAGACGACGGCTATGCCGACTTAATTAAGATAAGCCATGAGGAGAAAGAATCCTTAGACATCCAGCTCGAACTTGAAGACTACGGCGAAGCCTTGAGCTCCCTTAACAAAAAGCGAGCACCGGGCATCGGCGGCCTAACGGCGGAATTTTATCTCAAATTTTGGACGGTCCTGGGCGAGCCTTTCAAGCACGTCATAGATGACAGCATGAATAACGGACAATTACCGTTTTCTACGAAGCGAGCCGTTATCGCTCTCCTGCACAAAAAGGGCGACAAATTGGACCTGAGTAATTGGAGACCCATCTCTCTGACGAACGCCGATTACAAAATCGTGGCGAAAGCTCTTTCCTCGAAGCTCGGTGGGGTGGTCGGATCCGTGGTCTCCCCGGAACAAAATTACTGCGTCCCGGAAAAGACCATCTTTGACAACATTTCCCTTATTAGAGACCTCATTAGGCTGTAAAACGACAGGAACGATCCTCTAGCCGCACTTTCGCTAGATCAGAAGGGGGCGTTCGACAAAGTTCGCCACAGCTACTTGTTCAAGACCATGGAGAAGATGGATCTCCCCCGCTCTTTTACCGATAGAATCAGACTGTTATACAGCAACGCCAGGTGTCATATACGGATCGCCGATGACGTCACCGTCTTTATCGACGCCGACGGCTCTCTTCTTCAAATAAAGGCCACGTTTGAGCAATTTCAGGGTGCGCTGGGGCGATGCTCAGTACGGAAAAATCTGCTGGGCTATGGTGCGGTGCATGGAGGGGAAGGAAAGAGACCCCCTTCGATTTTAGATGGAGCGACGAAAGCATGAAAATTCTTGGTGTATGGCTAGAAAACGACTAGACAGAACAAGACTCTGTCAACATGGAAGAAGTCCAGCGCCAACTCAGTACAGGGGTGGATAGGTGGCTACATAGGACGGGCACGATGTCCCTGAGAGGTAGGGTACTAGTGGCAAATCAATTCTTGGCGCCACGGATGTGGCATGCGCTCCAGTGTGTCACTCCCTCGACTCCATTAATCAACCGCCTTCAGAGCGTCATCAGCAACTTCATCTGGAGGAATGGAAAACACTGGGTATCCGCCGACAAAATGCTCGCCCCAATCAAGGAAGGAGGATTAGACCCGGTGAACGTCAGGAATAAACTCCGGGCATTCATAATACTCCGCGTATAGAGGTTACTCACCGAGCCAGCGGATCTGCCGTGGAAAATATTGGCGGCTAGCAATTTGGGGGACCGACACATGATTGTCGAACTTTTTCTGGACAGCACGATTAAGGATTTTAGGCAGGTAGATGCGTTCTATACATCCCTGCTGGAATCGTGGCGTATTATCGACGTAAGAAATGACAGCGGTGGGAGACCTTTCCCTACCGGTTGGCCGCCTCCCGTCCCGAACCCAGCCATCAGAATAGTCAGCAAAAAGACTGAGGACATTTTTAACCTTACCTCTGCCAAAACGAGATGTGTACCGAGAAGTGCAATACGCCGCTAACAAAAACCCGTGGCCCATGACGGGGAAACATTCCAGGGATGAGGTCAACTGGCTCGAGATCAGGGGGAAACCTAGTTTTGGCACCAATACCGACGATTCCTGGCGATTGGCCCATGGTAGGTGGGCTGACGGTATATTCCTGACTAAAACCGGCGTGTTGAGCACAAGGAATTGCCCTTGGTGCCCAGATAAGGACGGGGATTAGTGGCATCTGGCATTCGAATGTGACAAAACAAGGATTCTGTGGCAAAACGTTGTGAAAATGGCTAAACTTTTAACAGGCGAGAGTGTCATTTATGTAAAAGATCTGTACGGAGGCCTAAAACAAAAATCTCGCTTTGATACTAAAGTAGTTAGAATTGCCAACTACCTCATCATTTTAGGGAAAAGTGTTATATATAAAGGTTTTACCCTGCACTGCAAAGGAAAGAAGACTCATATCGACTTTTGGGAAGATTAAAAGAAAGCGATCAAGAAAAGAATTCTTGAAAGGACCAAGCCTAGAGCTAATGACAGGGAGAAAGTATTCCTTTGCTTGGTTGATCAAGGAGAGCTGATACTGGACAGTGAATACCTAACATGTGGGCATCAAGGAAGATGCAGATAAATATTCCTATTTAACTTATTTATTTATAAACTTTTACTCGGTCATTGTACTACGTTAGTGTTTTAGATATGACTTTAATATGATCATACAACGGAGACGATGAGCCGGTTGGAGTAATCCCCAAGGTTGCGGTAACCAGCCCCTTCGGCGGGGACCTTCAGCTGTTCACCTCTCTCCTTCTTAGACCGCAATGTAAAGGGAATGTGATGCAATATAACACACCATGGACCGTGAATCATAAAGATACACGGTACGGTAAATGCAAAGGACACAGAAAGTCCAAAAAAGGCAAACCGATGATATAAGAATATGAAAAATAAATGAGGTGACGACTGAGAGTATAACAGCCTACCGTTCCCTTTAATAATAATAATAATAATAAACACACGCACACACATGTATATAATTCTATCTCTTTCGTTCTATAATTATTATATATCTTAGGTTTAAATAACTGACCTACTCAACGATTTTTGATAAGGAGCGCGAGAACACATTTTGAGAACAAAAGGGGTTCAGGCTGCACTAAAGGTTAAGAACCACTGGCCTAAACGAAAGCACCTGGAGACTAAGTTTTTTAATAATCGAGTGAGTATTCTGTCTGGTTATGTACGTATTCCTGTGGAGATATGTATATAGAAAGGAAGTGAAAATTGAAAATATATTTAAAGATTTCACATGGAAAATTTCTGCATCACGATTTATGAGTGCTCAGAATCGAATCTAAAAAAATCTAATGTGGCCACCAAATGACTTTCTTCATACCTATAATATTTCTAAAAATTCCAAATAGGTTAAATGATAATAAATATTTTAAGGAACTGTGAGAAAAATTTAAATATTTTACAAAGAACAGAAATAAACTAAAATCGTAACCTTCTGATATTGGATATAACCCCGAAGCTCCAACAATTAAGAAAATAAAAAGAAGCGGAAAGTGTTTACAAAAGTCGCCGGTAGGTGGTGTGGCTGTGGAAGTTAAAAAATTTAGTTTATAAAATATATATTCAACAATGTATTATATTAGAAAATGTTTCGAACAAAGGCTGTAGAAAATTAAGTTTCCTACGACTTTTATTCCAGTACTGTTTTACATTCATAAAATATTAAAGCAAATCTATAATAATAAAAGAGGCTGTCTGTGTGTGTCTGTGTCTGTGGCAGTCATAACTCGTCAGAAAATAAACATAGTAGCTTCAAAATTTGGCAAAAACTTTAGATTAATCCTGAGAGTGGCAGTGCTAAAAATAATTGAAATCGGCCCATTGTTGGTCCAAATCTAGGTGCAAGATAAAAAAAAAGATTTTTAGGATAGATATACAAAGCAGGGCTGACAAAATAAGAGTAATAAAAATTTTCTTTTTGCAAGTATTTGTGCTGAACTGTCCACATCGATTTTAACCAAATTATAATATTTATTATGTACACATATGTAAAACCATAATAGCATTTTTGGACCGGATCAACTAAATAGGGGTGCTACAATTACAAATTAAACTCTTTCGGTAACTATGGATTTTGAAGGAATTGGCTCAACGGATGTCAACTAAATTATATATATATATATATATATATATATATATATATATATATATATATATATATATATATATATATATATGGTTTTTACAAAATACTATAATGAAATCAAGATTTTAAAAGCGGAGTAAAAGAGCAGGGGTACCACAATTAATAAATAATAAAAATAGTTTGAAACTTAAAAGAAAAGTTTCCCGAGCGATGCCGAGCGTTTCAGCTAGTATTAAATAAATAAAAAAATCTCCTTAACAATGCGTTCTACGAAAAAATGTTTCAAACAGAAGTTATAGAGAATAATATTATCCATGGAGTTTATAATAAACAACATTTTCATTTATGAAGGTTTAAAAGAGTTATTTGCCAAAAAACCAAAACATGACTAGAGTAAATATCCACTTCCGGTTAAGCGACTGTTGCCAAAACGTAATCAGCTCTTTATTATATAGTACTCTTTCTAGATATAAAATTTGGTATTGATATGAATGTGTTTTTAGTTAGAGCGCCCATAAAATCCTATCATACACAGACCGACAGACAGACACACAGACATCATCCAGAAAATGGTCAAAACGTGTTCAGAGGACCTTAAAACATGTATTTACGTTGAAATCTCGAATTCGATTTTTTTCATGAAAACAATACTTTCTCTTTACTTCGTATATGGAGAAAGTAATAATTGGGACGTTTATACCGTATCAGTATTTATCAAAGTGGAAACTTTTGCTTCCGCGACAATCGTTGAATTTGAATGGAGGGCTGACGAAGATAAAATGCTCTTTTCTTCCGATACCTAATCCCACCTCCTCTAGTTCGCTACTCTTCCCTGCCGTAAACCCAGATGGTTCGGTTCTCAGCGCGTCCTCTACGCTCAGTCCTCCTCAACGCGTTTCAAACCGGAAATGTTTCCCGCAATCTGTCCATAGGTGGCGCTTCAATCCGTCCCTTCCGGAGATCTAACGGCGAGAGGCTTATTTTCCCCCCAGTAACTCTTTCCTCGTCCTCCCTCCATTTCTCCATTATCTTCTCCATTTTATTTTTCTCTTTCCTTTCTCACATTTTTCGCAATTTCCTTCCCTCACATTCTTTCACCCGCGTCCAATTCTCTCGCCTTATGCTTTCTTGACTCGTCTACTTCACCTCTCTGTGCTTCTCTATTCTCATACTCATCTGTTTTTATCCTTTTCCTTTTCTTCTATCTCATTTTTGTATTCATCTATATATGTTCATCAAGTTTTTTAAGCGTTTTAAAAATCCACGTATACGTTCGGTTTATCTCTTTCTGTCTGACACGCTAACTCCCAAACGAAAGCAGGGGGAGACTTAATTCTTTCGCTAATCGTTGTACGCCTTTTCGCGGTTTTTTCATCTGTCAAAATTATAAAAAAAAAGTCATTTGCTGTGTTTCAGCAGCTCTTTCCTTAATTTTTTCCTAATAATGTTTCTTTCCTTATCTTCCACCTCATTCTCAAGATCTTCTCGTAAATATCATTTTCTTCTCTCGTGCTTTTCTCTCTCGCAGTATTCATCGTAGTTTTTCTTCATTTATACCGTTCTTCATCTTCCCATATTTCTTTCTCCCTCTCCTCTATGTTCTTATCCAAATCCTCGCCTTCCTATAGTTATTCCTTCTTTCTCTCCCGGCACAATTTCTGCATTTCCTCGTTTCATGTCCGACGACCTCGCTTCCCTCAGGGAAACTCCTCCCGACACGTGGTCGCAAGAAACAGCTTAGAGAGGATGGATGGAGAGGGGGGATGGAGAGGAAGAATTGGGAGGGAGGATGAGGAGGGAGGATGAGGAGGGAGGATGAGGAGGGAGGATGTGAAGGGAGGAAGAGGAGGGAGGATGTGAAGGGAGGAAGAGGAGGGAGGAAGAGGAGGGAGGAAGAGGAGGGAGGAAGAGGAGGGAGGATGTGGAGGGAAGAAGAGGAGGGAGGATGTGGAGGGAGGATGAGGAGGGAGGATGAGGAGGGAGGATGGGGAAAGACGACGGGGAGCGAGGTACAGACTTAGGGGAAATATGAGAGAAGTGGGCGTATTTGAAAACGGCGCTCGGTGTTTTCTCCACCTCCATACAAATCGACTGTTTTTCTTCCCTTTCGGATAGCCAAAAACTGTCCTGTCCTCAACGTTCTTTGCCCATTGTCGTAACTTTGGGTTGCATATAAGGGAGAATCCGGTGGTCTCAGTTTCGCTCGAATATAGCCGTTTGTCTGTATCCTCGTCTGTCACCTTTGCGGTAAAAATCATTTCGGCGTTAAAATAACGAATTTTACAGATCCAAGAAAGAAAGTTGTTTCAAAATCTCACGATATGTCAGCGTCTTGCGCTTTCCTTGTAAAAACGACGTCGAAAAATTTCACGGACCATATTAATATTCTATCGATAAGAGTGAAATGTTTTCCAAACTAATTCTGTCCACATGAAATTGAAAATTGAAATAGGAAATCAATATTCAACGGAATTGCTCCTTATTAGAAAGTAGCTTAAAAAGGTAAAATTAAAAACTAACCAATTACTAAATTAAGGCACTATGTGCCTCTTTGCACGAAACTATCTACATAGTCCCGGAAAAGGATCTTTGCGATCGGTATCTCCCGCCTACTTCATCTAACGCAATAAGCTTTAGAGTAACAAATTAATGGTTACGTACGCCATAAAGTTCTGCAGTACACACAATTAATTTTCGTTTCGGACAACAGTTTTGATTGTCTTGGGATAAACAGCGGAGCCTCTATCCCTCTCACTTCACAGATGGACGCTCTGGATGCATATGCATTAGAAAATCGATCAAACTTCTCTCGACCGCTCTCTCCCTCCTAACTCCTTCCTATCTTTCCGCCTCCACTATCTGTCTCCTTCCTCGCCTCTTCTCGCTTCCTCTACCCTTTTCATCCAACCCACTCAACTCCTTCGACCACATTCTTTACCTCAGAGGCGCTCTCCCTCTCTCGCTCGCGAATCCGTCACCGGAGGCTGTGTACAAGCGGAGTTAGAGGGAGATAGTGAGGAACGGAGAATGGGAAGGGAGAGAGGAGTGAGATAGAGAGAGAGAGAGAGAAGGGGTTTCACTGTCCGGACGGCGTTCTTTCTTTGCCTCTCGCTTTTTAGCCTCTCCCTTGGGGCATTTGGGGCGATAAGGGAGGTGGTGGCCCAGCTCAACGGCCTCAAAAAAAGCTATGGTGCGAAGGAGGAGGAAGAAATGGAAGGGAGAGAGAAATGATAAAGGTGAGAGAAAGGAGTAAAAACGGCGGGGAGTGAAATAAATATTAAAGGGTTTATGTAAAGGAAAGAGAAAGGAAAAATATGTAAAAATATTGGGAGTTGTTAAAGTAACGGAAGTCTCTTAGGAAGAGGGGATGGAGCGGAAGTAGCGAGGAAGGACAAACGAAGAGGCAATGGATATGTTATGACGATGGAAAAAGTTGAGGATTGCTTTAGATATTTTTCGTTTTCTAAATTAATCCAAATACCGAGCGATTTAGCTTTGGGAATGAAATTAATATAATTCTTAATTGAAGGTAACCAAGAGGTAAAACACAAAAGGCACATTTTGTATCGAAAACAGTCGCTTCGTTTGGTAGGAAATCAAAAATATTATGTGTTGACGCTGCACGTCTCTCACCGTTGCCTAGTTATCATATACATAGGTTCAATTTTAAACCACAATAAGTCAGTATAAAAACAGGAGGGCGGTCATTCCGCGACATCATGATTCGAGTAATAACGAAATATAAATGAAAGTAAGTCAAAAATAGTTATTTTGTCGGCAGTTGGAAGAGGAATACTAAACTATAAGAGAGGAAAGAGTGAGGAGGAGAGGGGCTGGGCTGGGAAGGATATGGAGGGAGGGAGAGAGAGAGAGGGGAGGGAGGAGAAAGAAAATGATAAAAAATGGATGAGGTCAAAATGTCAATTGATTTGTTCGCATATTAAGGATTGAAGGGGAAAGAGGCCTCACTTGACTGAATCCTCGGGGGGCTGAAGAGGAAAAGGGGACATCAGAAAACGCGATCGTTAATGAAGGCTAAAAGAGAAAATGGAAATGTTTTAATTCGGAACGCAAGGGCATGGGAAGAAATGCGTTTTTATGAAGAGTGAGATGCTATCTAAATGGTAATTGAACAATCAGAAATTCATATATTAACCCAAATTAGAGCGTTTTGTAGTGGATGAGCGCGCGCCTCACTCAAGTTTTGTTGCATTTCGATGCTATAAGATTTTGACTTAATTTCACATCAGATAACAACCTAAGAAATATTCAGTCAGAGCTAGTTTTATAACAAATCAACATATCATATATCCCGGGGCAACGATTCAAATAATAGGTGAATCATTCCCACTGATTCTGAACCCTTATAAAACAGATGTGGGCAAATGCTAAACCTATAGCATGTGAAAACAACGGAAGTCGTTTATTAGTCAATATTAGTTATTTTAGAATTAAAAGTGGAAATACGATCTCGGAATTTGAGCAGTCCAACAGAAGCAATGCTAAAGTTTGGTATGTGACAGTTTAATTTGTTGAAAAGACAAAAAAATATTGAATAGGAATCCAACGGAATGATTATCTTTATTTTTTTCATAAATGAAAATGCGATATACTTTATAGGTGAGTATTAGAAAAATGTAATTTAATTTTCGTTTCTTAGAAATTAAAGAAAACATAGAGTACTCGAATGCATTTACAGAACATTATTCAAGAACTGCACAACTGCTTATTTCAATTAAATTAACGTAGATACAGAATCTATTACGAAAACTACAATGATAAATTGCACCTAGAGAGAGACTGACATTAAAGTAACAAGAAGTAAGACATATTTTCCTTGAGATTTTATTAAGTATATTTTTTCGGAAAGCTGTAGATAGCTCGGAAATGATAAATATCAACTTACCAATGCCTTTATCTTATCGACCGTAATGCTAGACATTAAGTTCCTTGCTCACTGAAATGTTTAAGATCTTTTTTAAGAAGTTGAGCTATACTTGCATTTTTCGGATGAATACATTGTTTTAACGAGTATATTAGTTTCACTACGAAAAATGAGAAAAGGTTCTAATGAAGAATGATAAAGGAGTTAAAACTTTTCATTGCTCGCGTCGCCATGACAAAAAGGCCATCACGAACAGTCGCATTACCCACGTTTAATATTGCACGGTGTTTTCCTTCCAACTTTCCCTTTCTTTGAGCTTGCTCGATCAGTTGAAATTATGTTCCCGATGGAATATGGGCATGTTTTCGACCTTTATATTTAATGATCTCATTCCTTTTCTTAGTTTTTTATCCAAGGAAGTCCAATCCCACTGTGGGTCGATGCTTGTCTTTTTTCCACATTTCTATTTTTTTACTCGTAGTACTTTATATATTTATTCTTAAAATAAATAAATGGCCAAATACTACTAAATATAAAAAATTCAAGAAAAAGCAATTTTTAAAATATACCGGTTTATTTTTCAAATTGCTTTCTCTTGAATGCCAAAAGCTGCTCAAGATGCATTTGTTCAACTCGTGAATCTAAAAATGCATGGATTTTAGTTTAAAGCTGATATTAAAATAGCGAAATTCCAATTTATTTTAGCCGAAAGTATTCTAATCACCGAGGGAAAACCTTGTGGTGCCATTTCCGTTATTCGTAGCAGAACAAAATTATTCTCTTCTCCATGGTGTAACTGGTATTGGGTTGAAGAACGGTAAAGCGCAAAGTTGTCTTAACACCCGATAGGGGCTTTTGAATTGGATGAGCGTTATTTACTGAAAAATAAGGATCAAGAATAAAGATTCGATTACGGTAGATGGCAGTAGGACGGACTGAGAGGACATCCGTTTACGTGACACGCGAAAATAGAAAGCAGAAAATAAAATTGGCTAACACGATAAAAGAAAACGAGGAAGGCTTAATCGAATATGGCAGAAGAGATTGATTGTATAAGTGTTAAATAAAAAAGAACAGAAAGGCAAACTCGATTGGAGATTTTCAGAGAAGATTAAAGATGCTATTGAAGGAAAACCTGAAGGCAAAAAAGAAAGAGGACAGTAAAGACATCAATTGATAGATGACTAAGAAAGAGAAAGATAATTGCAAGAAATGAAGGTTGAGGAAGTCAGGAGAACGTGAAGAACCCGATTAAACCTATAATCCGTTTGCGGACATTACGTTGAAATGATGGCATTAAGGTTGGAAGATAGAATACTGCAAAAGAAATAGAGAATTTCATAGTTCAATATGTGGTCGAGATTCTGATGACCAAATTTATACAAGAAAAGATATTTAGAGATAATGTCTAATCAGTGGTGTCACCCCAATTTCTTATCAACCGATTCGCTAAACATTTAGCGCTGGAGATGAGCTGGAAAGGTATTAATTGATGTATTCAAGAAATCTTCCTCTTTTATACGTAAAGGTATGTAGTAGGTTTCTGCGTAGGTATTTATTTTGCTGATTATATTGAAACGAAATTTAGCTCACTTATTGATAAGAAGAATTATATTATCGTTCCAGTATAATTTTCTCGAAATTGTTATTTAAAGAAATGTATCATGTTATAAAGAATTTATTTTCGTATCAATTTCTTCTACTTTTCTATTTATAATTATATTTAAACTTTTCACTTTTAAAGATAATTATTAAAAAGAATTATAAAAATACTACTATAATAATACTTCCTTTATCAATTATTAATAAACGACAAACAAAACAAATGTTGTGCTATCAACCTTCGGATTGAATAACTGATTGAGAAATTATAGTAAATACTTATTAAGAAACTAAGCTAAAATCAAAATGCTAATATTGAAAGTGAGTTTCTGTCGTCTTGCGTTCATCATCCCCATGTGCTATTAATTCATATTGGAGAAGCTCCTTCGATCTACATTAATTTGCTTTACGTTGCACTTACCATGGATGAATCCCCGACGTAACTTGGACTATGGTTGTAAACATGGCTGCGACTTGTTATCTTAAGCAATCAGCAATCATATCTGAATATACGAAAAAATTATATTATTTGAATGTAAGATTATTAAGTGGTAATATCCAAAAATAAGATTATAAACTTACAGGAGGGTTCAAATAGCTTTTTGGTTCCGGGAGTATTCTTTTTCTTTTTTCTTTCTTATTCTTGTGTCATCTGCTGTGTGATGTCCCTGCTGTAGCCATGATTTAACAAATGGTAAAGCATTCCATTCGGAAAAAGGTTTTCCGTAGAGTTTCACCGTCATAAGGTGAGAAACGTACAAGCAGTGAATTTATCTTGTCTGTTGCAATGTTATTCATAAAGCTAAAGGATCTTTCGGCTTCTGCTGAACTAATAGCAATCGTTTTCATAATTTTTCCGGCTTTTCAGTACTTTTGTTTACTTGGTTGTTAGAAAAATCTCTGTGAACAACTAGGTCTCGAAAATCGTTAATTGGAATGATGAATTTTATAAGTGAATTAATCTCTTCTAGTTTTTATTCTCCATCTGCCCAAGGAGATATTGTAACATCTTTTGGCCATGTGTTCGGATATAATAAAGTGAATTAAGATAGCAAATTGGAACATTTTGTGGTTTTTCATTTATTTTAGGAGGGAAGCGGATGATTAGATTTGAATTGCATTGTTGTGGAAGGCACCCTAGCAATGTACTGTTAATATTATTTACCAATTCTCAGCAATCAATTCAATATGGATGCTTTTGCCTATTTATTTGGGGTAGAAACATTCATACAAATTCCTCTGCTTTTTGGCCACCGCATTTGGTGCAGAATTGATTTCATTGGCCAAATTACATACAAAGATCATAATTTGTTGTTGGACCTGTCGAATCTACTAGAAAATGTGCAAGTGTTCCAACATTAATACATCTTCACGTAAGGACTTATTACATATCTGATGTAGATGTAACTTCCAAACACACATATATATATATATTATTGCTTGATATCTTCTTAAGAGAGCTTAGAAAAATATTTTCAGCGGTTGTGAGAATGTCATTTTATAATGAGATTGTTGTAGTAAATAAACTTGTACTAAGCAGAATAGCATAATTATCTGTTCACAAAAATGCTCTCACACTGAACACTAAAATATTATTATTCATTCATTTTAAACGTGACCGTAGATTTTTAATAATGTTAATAATGCTGGTTTTAGAATTATATTGAATAAATCTACTTAAAGTTATTGTTTAAATTACCATGGAAAATATAATCATTTTATTTTTTAAAATTTCATGGGAATGGCAGCTGCAACGATTCGAAAATATCTAAACAGAAAATTAATGAGCTATGTTTGGAACGAACCAATTTCTTCTCCGAATAAATTGAAGGTAAAGCCTTAACTATTCCGAATAAAATCTAATCTATTTATTACTAACATATGTACAAAATAAATGTATTTTGTATTATCTAACCGATGGACCAAGAAATTTATAGATATTTAAAGAAGCATGAGAAGAAAATTCATCAATCGCTCATTCCTTGCAGACATACACGGACTGTGATTGCCTTTTCAAAGAAACTTAATAGAAATAGCATTCGCTACGTATTAGCCATAGCGTCGACTGAGCTGAGAGACGATCAATTGGAAAGAAGAGAGAAAGAGAGAAATAACACTAGCCATCGATCGCAAAACGATGACTAACTTTAGTCAAAACACCAGGAAGTGTAATACGATGAGATTCTGAAAATGATGACTGTGGCGAGGAAGGAGAGAACGGGCGGACTTTAATAACCCTAGAGACGTTTTCATCACTTGAGACGATCTAGAAGGCGCATGGCTTGCTAAACTAGCAATATTCAGTTTTATATCTAAAATAGTTGTAAATGCATTTACCGTATTGGTCAGAATTTAAATCGCACCTCTAAAACAAGTATTCATAAAAGAGGAAAAATATTTTGATGCGGAAAAATCTTAAAGAATAATAATATTTGTTGACATTATTGCTTTCTTACATAGTTACTCATTTATACAACGATCTCCATTACTCTCAACGTAATAGTCACTGCTATTTGCATTACAATATTATTTTCTTCCGCACAATACTTACTTGAAGCTAATTTGTTTCTTCCGATTAATTCGAAACTTTGATTTTAAAATTTTCCTCGCAATGACAACTCATTGCTTATGAAATATGTAATGCTCAAACTAAACTCAATGATGGGAGCCTCATGAAACTTCGATGAACTGCTTTACTCCATCGAATTCCCGAGATTTTTGTTTATTCATTTAAATTATCCAATGACAACACGCGAACCTTTAACATTGGGTGTAGCAACAAAATATGAGTATAAAAATAACAGTTCTAGAAATTAAACTCAACAACAACAAAATATTCAAACAATAACAAAAAGAGGATTTTAGACAAGAGAGAGGAATTAACTATGGAAGACATCGATCTGTGTGATGCGCTCCACTGAGCTGGGCGTTGTGGAGGCTGCGGAGGCGGAATGGCACAAATCGCTTGGTTACTGCATGTCTAGGAGTGGGACAGTGGAAGAGATTGGATAGCAGTGTGTCGCGGAAGGAAACAAGTAGAGAAAAGATAAGAGTAATCTCAAGGATTCTGTAAGACCTATATACTATTTTTAAGGGAAATTGATGTCCATCGATGACCTCTGATCAGGTAAAGTCAATAAACCTAAAGATTGAAAGATGTGAGTAGAAGAAGTATTATGGATGGAGGGAACACGATGGCGAATTATAGAGAAGAGAAATTTTGGTGGTCTTTGAAGGATCTTGAGAGTGATGCGAGATGCTGAAAACCAGACAGGATAGCAGAACTGTAGAAGAGGGAGAACGCAGGTAACTGAGGTTACGGAGAGCTGGGGTAACGGAAATTTCGGTGAAGCGATAGATTAAACCGAGAAGAGAAGCTCGTGATGAAAACTTTTTAACATGGTCCACGAATACGTATTAATTTCCGATCTAAAATTAGGTCCTTTTGATTATATACAGAAGAGATTACTTGTTCGAGAAGATTATAACGTGTCTGTAGGGGGATTTGTGAAAGGGAAGAACATAAGAACATTTGAAAGTGTTTGCTCGCAGGCGCTAATTTTTGGTCCAAGTATTATAGAACGAAGAGCTTTTTGGAGAGCAGCAGAATCATCGGAGGAGTCAATCTACTCAAAGATATTGCAGTCATTTGCATGAAATAGAATTATACAATAGGTTGGAGAAATTATATCGACAAGATCGTCGATGTAAAGGTTAAAGAGAATGGAGCCGAGAACATTTCTCTGCGATAGTTACCGAGGTTAGAGCATAGCAGTATCCGTCGATCACTACCCATGGAGTTCTATTGGATAGAATTGGGGAAATGAGTGAGAGGATATGTTGATGTATATTGAAGCGGGTTGAAAGTTTATGAAGAAAGAGCTTATGATCAAGAGTGCCAAAGACTTTTGCAAGGTCTATGTAGCACACATCAAAAGATTGTTTGATATGATTAAGAAGGACAGAGAGACTGGTCAGAGTCGACGATGCACTCCAGATGTGCGACCTCAGGCAGGGAAAATTCGCAATCGAGGATTTTGTTTTTCAAACTGAGGACGTTATCTCGATCGTTTATGACTTCGATCGCACAATGATTACGACTTTGATGAATCGAGCACTTGTAAGAGATTACAATAACAGCAGAGGTTTGCAAAGCTCAAATTAGCATCTTCTGTATAAAGACTATAATTACTTTGCTCTTACAACTACAAAAATATTCGCTATGAGAGTTAAAAGTTTTTGGTTAAGATGAAAAAATAAGTCGCACCTCGATTTTTGAATTGGCAAATTGAAGAAAAAATGTGCGACTTATATTTGGACCGATACAGTATGTATCAGGATTGCTACAGAGCCTCTGGTAACATTGATATTATTTTTCATGAAATATTTTCAAATAAATTAATGAAATTTTAAGAAAGCGAATGCAAAACCCTAATGGTTGAATTATTTGAAATCAATTGTTGTTGCAGAAGAATGAAACATTAAAAAGCATGATATGTAATTTCATTTAAATAATTACTCCAAGTGTTAACGTTTATATTACTGCTATACATTTGAATTCTATTCAAGAGAAAGGTTCAGTTATCTGCGTCTGTGCTTGTGCGAAGATTTTTCGTGATTGAAATTACAAATTTTTATTTGATCAGTCAATGTTAGTACATATTTAGTTACTTTGGTAAGGATTTTGAAATTGAAATTTAAAATTTAAATAATACTTCAAACAAACTAGTTAATACATGTATCGTTAAATATTTGTTTCAAAATTTGTTATTAATTTTAACTTAGGATTGTCCTGACTGAAATTGAGTTTCACATTTTAAAAGTCAATAAAATATTTAGTTCATTTAGTAATGATTTTAAAATGACAATTATAAATTTAATTACTACTTTGATGAAACAAGTTAATATCACATATTACATGTATCGTTCAATATTTGTTTTACATTTTTCCAATCCATTTTAATTTAGGATTTTCTTAATTTTCTGACTGTTTTGTGTGCTTCCGCAATGGTTAATGCTTATATTATTATCACTTCAGAATTCAAATTTCTGATAAATAAAGTCTTATAAATAAAATTTCCAAAATATGCTTTATTTATAAAAAGAAAACAAATTGGAACCTAACCTCCAATTTTATATGAAGTGTTAATTTCGATTTACGCGGTGTTTTACAGGGACCATAATACCGTGGAAATCAAGGGATGGTGTATCTTGTCTAACTTGTGAATAAGGCTACTCGCTACTCGCATACTTAATTAGCGGTCTAACCAAAGAAAAATACTTTATTGAATTTAATTTGATGACATTCGCCAAAGAAAAATATAGATATAATTTGAAAACGATTAACAAAATTGCCAGTTAAAACTAAAGGCACAAAAAACATCATAGTCATTAGTGTATAGCACATTATTTTTAGAGTAGAAATGATTCGATTTAACATCTCCGGTAAATCCTAGTTCCTAGGCTTGCCGAAATTTCTTTTAATGCTAAATTGTTTCATCTCGTTCATTGAAATAACAACCTTCTCTTTCCAAAGGCGATTGGATCGCGAGATTGCATTGAATTGATCAAATTTCCGAATACGTCAGACTAATTTTCCCTCTCGCTTCATGCATCCCGCGCTCACGCGCTTTACAACCCTTCTTTTTTCCCATGGAAATTTGTTCGCTTCCTGCCCGGGAAAAATTTTTCCCTCCCGCGCAGGATTCGACGATCTAACTGATTAAGTTTCACAAAAGCTTCCGGACTTTGAAAAAATCGAGCAAATCGTCCGACCTTAAGGAAAAGCCATTAAGCGAGGAGAGTAGCGTCGAGGTCAACTTTAAGGGAGCCAGCGTCTTTTAAGCTTTGCGCCGGGGATTGTTTCCCTTCGTCTACTCTCTAAATCAGAGGTGCACAACTCAAAAGTTGACACGAGCCAAAATCGACCTTGATTAGACCTAGGAGGGTCACGTTATGAAAGTTTTGTACATAAAAAATTTAAGTACACTATTGTAGATTCAGTAATTACTGTAACAACCTTTCCATGCAATTTTTATGCGACAAAAATGAGGTGACAAACAAATATAATTTACTTACTCAATGGAAGACGTTGCACCGTTTTTCTCTAACCATTCCACTTATATCCGGCGTAATGCTGGTAGTTGCTGTTATTAGAACGTCTCTTAAACTCTGACCTGTCAGTGCTGAACATAATGGAGCTTCGTTTAATTTCATAAGAGAAAATCTTTGTTCATAAATGCGATAAATATCCATAACAAATTTTACTTGTATTTTTACGTAAAAGGAAAGCACTAGCTTAGTTAAATCCTGCCGGGTCACACAAAATTTGTCGGCGGGGCAAATTTGGCCTGCGGGCCGTATGTTGTGCACCCCTGCTCTAAATGGACAGGTTGCAGACGGGTAGGGGCGAGGACGTGTGTTTTTGTGCTTCGTTCATCGGAAGGTAGGCCATGGAGGGAGAGAGCCTTCTGGAGGTGTCTTCCCTCTTCTCCACTGCTCCCCCTCCGCTCCTCAACGCTCCTCCACTGTTCCCCACCGCTCCTCTCCGCCTCTCCTCCTATCCGACTCTTCCCAATTCCTTCTAGAAAGCATTGCGACGCTCCTTCTCCGCCTCCCATGAATCGCTTCCTACTCCATCTCCGAAGCACTTCCTTCGATTCCCGGCTCCCCTCCTCTCTTCTTCCCTCCATCTTCGCCCTCTCTGCCTCTCGTTCCCGCGTCAGCTCCACCTCCATTCGACCCGAAAAGGAGCTCTTCATTAGCGTCCAACTTCCGCCGCCGAAATTGGATTTTTAACCAATTCTCCTCTCCTCCTCCTCCCCGACGTCCCTTCTTCCATGCGCCGCACCGCCCTCTTTATTTGTTTAAAAGAGAAATTACGGCAGGTTTGTTGCTCCTTGCCTCCGTGGAACTCCCTTAAACAGGGAAGAGGAGGGGAGGTTCTCCTGAGACGCCTCCCATTGCTACCTTCCTCAGTGATAAGACTTGCTAGCCTCTCTCTCCTGCACCCTTCCCTCCGTTAGTCAGTTTCCCTCCCTTTCTCCATCCCTCATGCACCTTTCTTCCTTCTAGATTGTGCTATCCTCCTCTTCTCCGTATTCAGTCCTTTCTATCGTCCTCTTCTGCACCTCTTTGCCGGCGTTCTCATCCTTTATCTCCTTCTCGCTGGCTTCCTTTCCCCTCCCCATTCTCTCTTCGTTTCCACTCATCTCCTCCTCCAGCAGACACCTATTCTCTTCCTCCTCAAACATCCCTCTACTCTCTCACTCCCTCTACTCTCTCACTCCCTCATCCTCTCTTATTCCCTCCACTCTCTCACTCCCTCTTCCTCTCTCATTCCCGTCACTCTCTCACTACCTTCTCCTCTCTCACTCCCTCCTCCTCTCTCACTCCCTCCACTCTCTCACTCCCTCCTTTCTTACTAGAATCCTTTCTTTCCCAAGAAAGACGTCCATCTTCCATCTTCCACCTTCCCCTTCCTCTCCTTCTACCCTTTCTTTCTCCTCCGCCTCTCTCTCTCTCTCTCTCACTTTTCCTCCCATTTCGCCGGCGTTATCGAGTTAGGTTTCCTAGTTAGGCAGCAGCCACTCGCTGTTGTCTCACGGTGAAAAAATGTCGGCGGAGGTAGTGCATTAAATTCATTTTAATGAGGCGTATTGGAAGGTAAGCAGTGTGGGTGCGTGTTTGTACGGGAGAGGGAGGGCTGAAGGACAGGGAAGTATGCATTCATTGGGGCACTCTAAAACGGGAAATAAGGTTAGCGTTACGATTTTGTTTTTTATTTTGTCTCGCGAGTTTTGTTTTAGGAGTCGATCTCCGAGACAGTGGATACAGTCGTGCGACGGCACGTTTTGATTTTCTCTTTGAAGAGAGCTCGCTGATTGTAAAGCTCCTTTATATGCGTAGTTAGGGGTATGTTCGAAAACATTTTATCACAAAGTAAATGTCGAAGTGAAACAAGGATTTCTGTCAAATTAAGTGTCCAAACGATATAATCGAAGAGGTAATTTTGTGGATCTGCATTACAGTAAAATTTCCAACGTTTTTGAACGGTGTGAATTATAAAAAGTACGTCAGTCCTCTTTTTATTAAATGTACAAACGTAAGTGACGAAATTAAAACTTTGAATACTTAACATTTTTTTACCGTGAAAGCGTAATTATTATTATCATTAGTTTAATCGACGTACATCCAAAATGTCACAAGTTTCCAGGAATATATACGTAAACCCATTGAATTTATTTCATCTGCATGAAAAAATAATTTCGTGCAAATTACAGTGCCCCTCGATATATTTTAGTGAAAGGGCGTTGAACCTCGCACATATTATTAAAGCTCTATTAACCACCCAGGTTTATGGATAACCACGCCATGGATAAATCGGTTTAGGTCCGTATATCATTGCCAAAATTACCTTAAAAGATAAAAATGTTAGTCTATCATAGCGCAGAGCACAATTAGCGACCACGGAATATTTTATGCGCAGAATTCGATGAAATAATATATATTTTTTGAATGATGCGCAACGAAATCCTCATCTCACTTCCGAAACCGGGAATTAAGAGCAATATTTATGGCGTAATGATGAAAAACGAAAACAGAATTATTTATAAGACATTCTATGAGCTTGAATAAATTAATGATACCATTTAATATGGAAGGATAGTCGTTTTGAATGAAATAAATCGGATCCTCGTATTTGCGAACAAAATAATTATTTTGTCTCATTTAAGTAACCTATGATAGCAACTAAGAGAGAAATTCAAGCGCGTAATTAAAAAAACAGTTACAGATACTTGTACACGCGCGGAAGGATACGAAACATGATAAATAAAACTAATTCTTGTAAAAAATAGAAAGAAGCCGTTACAAAAAGAAAATATTTTCCAGCATGACGCTCGGTTTGCTGGATGCCATTCTTTTTAATGGAAAGCGACTTAACAAGAATTCATCCTCAGATATGCACCCGTGAAAGAGAGCAATATTCCATGGCCCGAACATCGAGTTTATAAATTCTAATAATCCCGCCCCGGCAGAAACGTAATTCCAGTTTTTCGTAAAAAATAAAATGGAAGGATAAAAATGAAAAGATGGAAGATGCGAAATGACTTCCCTCTCATTATAATAAAATAAAAAATCATCTCCTATACTGTTTCTTACAATTAAAATGAACAGTGTGAGGTATACCCTATAGTTCCAATTTACTCCCATGAGCAAAGAAATACAACAACAGTTATCCTTAATAGAAATACACCGCAGATTTTTAGGTCTGGTATGCACAATATTCCAAATATTGTTTTAACTTACTACTCGTGTATTACAAAATACCCTGAAAATTTAGTGAAAACTTAATGTTTTTGAGTGGATGTATTTCAAACTAATATGGATGTTTTTCGTGTCTAGTCGGCTCATTGAAACCGTGTTGGTGGCAGAAATCACTTCAATTACGAATACCTACCCGAATTTTAAGATGAGTTCTGTAGTTCTTTGTTAGAAATCTACTTCAGCAATAAACAATGAAAGAATTATAAAGAGTAGTCTATGACTGAAATAAAATTGACAAACTCTGCTTCTCCAATGCCCAGGGAAAGGGTAAAAATTGGACGCGGGTTTCGGATACAAAGTAACATTAATCACTGTTAGTTCACCGTTAGTATACTTTAGTTTTTCAATTGTCCACGAAATTTTTAATCAAGGCAAATTTTACTGCGAAGCTCAGTAGTAATCTGTCATATTTCCAAGTTTTTTGTTTTTTTTAGCTGCTTCTGTTTAGGAGTTAGCGCATCGGACGGACGGACAAACCGACCGCATAAGCTGAGTTAAGAAAAAAACCGCTAAAATGGGAAACATTCCATTTGCTATCTGATTAAAATAATTTTTATTATCATTTCACCTTTGTTTAACTGGAATACGAATAAAATCGTAAATGCGTTTTATTTCGATAAAATTATTTTCTGATAGCAAAACACTCGCTCTCCATTTTTCTGGTAGTCACTTCGAAAAAGCAGCGCCAAATTTATCTCAGCCGAACCTTTTAACTGAGAATCGTTTATTTTTGACATTTTCCTAACTATATACAGCAGGGGTCCTCACATCCTCCTCGCTCAGTGATTTCATCCGACCCGCCTTATCTCACCAATTTCTTTAATAAATGCATATTCGTATATTTGCCAGCGGACTCATTTATGAATTCAAATATATATTTTTAATATTGGCGTAATAAAAAATTCCAAAACCAATTCTTTGAAATTTACACACGGCCCGACCAGTCATTCAAAAGTTCATATGGGGCCCGCACAGTGGATTATGAAGTCTCAAGTAGTCCTTTTAGTAAAAGGTTTGGCGACCCCTGGTACCCATAAACGCATTATCATAATTGTTAAATCACGTTCAATAGGCGTTGTTAGCGAATGAGAAATTTCTATGGGAATAATTTTCTGCTAATGATGAAAAATAACCCATTTGTTCTATTTATTTAAAGTCAAAGATAATATCCTCCTGAAAATTTTTATACCAAATTTGAACATATTCTTTCATTAAAGACTAGAGATGGATTCAGAAGGTAAATTCTGCGCAAATAAGAGAAACAAAACTCATATATAGTTTTATACCGAACTTATTTTCTTATCGATATCCAGATATCGTATAATTAAATCATTCCAAAGGAACAGAATATTGATCTTCCCGTTTTTTATTAAAAATGTTTCTCGATTTTAAAGAGTTTGTGGTCATCTAAGGCAGGGTTTTTCAAAGTATGGGCCGTGGCCCAATGGTGGGACGCGACATGTTGAAAATGGGCCACAAGGCCCTGGTCCACAAAGCTTATAGCGTCTCGATGGGTAACATGTTTATTAAAAAATAAGCAGAATACCTTCCTTACAAAATTCCCCACCCATTCTCGCTGTTTGGGCACTTGTCATTGTCCTATGCCTTTCTCAAAAACTGACCAACTGCAGCACCCTCGCGTAGCTTGCTCACTAATATTATTATAGGCACTGAATCATACTTTAAAAACGTGAATGATACTACCAAAAATCACGTAAGAACTGCTTGAAAAAACAACTGAAACAATATCAAAAACAACGTTATGAATCACCTTCCCAGTCCTGATTACAAACTCATCAAAAATTTAAAATTAAAAGACATATTTAAAAGCCGATAAAGGAAATTCCTTTGTCATAATGTCATGACTCGGCATGATTGTTTTTATAAAGTTGGACAATTAGTTGAAAACGGACCTTACTCATATCCCAAAAGAAATTCTCTTAATAAAATTATTTTTTCTATCAATAACTTTATTAAAACTGCCCAAAACTCAGATGAGGTCTTACGTAATAAGATTACGGTATCAAATCTTACCATCTCAATATTAAATTGTTTACCTAGCCCACAAACCTGTAATATCAATAAGACTTATTGTGTCATGAATTCATCCCCACATTTATTTCCTTTCAAAATGGATATTTGACGATTTAAAAAGCTACCTAAAATGATAAAGATTTCATTGAAATTACAAAAATTTCAAAACTTGTGATTCCCAAGCATTAGTTTCTTTTGATGACACGTCTTTCTTTCCTCATACCAATAAATACTACACTTAATTTTCTCGAAGAGTGGCTCATTAATATAGGTGTTTTCCCTGACATATCCGCTGAATAAATTAAGCTTTTTAAGCTCTGCATGAAACTAAATATTTTCATATTCAAGTTTTACAAACATTATGATTGGATGGCAATTGGAAACCCACTTTCATCCTTTTTGGCCAATTTATTCATGAACTTCTTTGAATAAAAACGCACATTTAGTTTCCAATAGGAACCCGTAGAATTTGTGTGAATGCATGAGTGTTAGGTTCCTGGTGTGGAGTAATTTCCTCTAAACCGGCGGTTGAGCTATTCTTTTTATTATCTTTATGGTTATTAGGAAGTTTTTCCATTTTTCATTAGTACCAATCTTTAATGCTTCCCTTTTACCCCCAGCTCCTGCATTGCCTTTCAGTTTATTTGTTCTTACGACTGAAAGACGAAAGTCTTAAAATCACACTGTTTTGGGAGGCCGTCAAACTAAGACATACTGTAGTGTGCTTCCTCATGTGAAAACAGGACGGAAATTTATTTGTCAGTAAAAGTTTTCCTTTGGTGACAAGAACGGAGAACCATCTGCGCGCATATACAGCATCTGAAATTCAAGTGATAATTTTTTATATCCTACCATAATTGCCAGATAATTTTCGCCATAGCGTAATTTTCAACCTCACTTTGCGATAAGACAAACCAGATTTTTATTTTCCTTGTGTAATTTATATTTAATTTTTCGAATAGCATTGCATAAACATTGTTTTGATTAATAATTTGTAAATAAATATACAGTTAGTAGTTATCGATTATTTCAATTTTCCTAGTACGTAATATAAAGGCATTGAGGAAAGTTTCTTGCATATTTTGCGCCTCAGTTTTAACCCTTAATTAGTCGCGTGGAGTCCTATATGACCTCAAACCATCTATTTTCATCGATATGCTCAGAACTATGATGTATATTCTGACCAAACTTGTAATACCTTCATTATTTAGCTTCCTAATTATAATTTAGCATTTTTGTTAATTTTGGATTTGTTAATTTTTAATTATTAATGATTTCAAAATTATTCCCAACTTTACAGTTTATGCCTGTCTGCATAGAATCTTCGGATCACATTATTCCATCATTATGCATAATATAAAATTTAACAAATTGTAAGAAAATTAAAAGATTTTATTTTCGTTTTTTACGGGAATCATCTCTTCAGTTATCTCAGAATCTGAATATGTTGTTTTTTTTGCACCATCATCCGTCAATCTGTAGTTTATTTCTTCTCCGACTGTTGTTCTGCTGCACTCGTAACTGGATAAACTATTACTTCTGACACCAAAATAAGAACTCTGAAAAACTGTGGTACATATTTTTCACTTTATTTCTCTAGGAATGTCTTTACTCCACTTTCTTTACATGTGGCCCCACAACCTTACCGTTGCAATAAATCGACCCCTAAGCAATTGAGCGTGCCATCCCTTCGGGCGTGCATTACACAAGAGACTCGACTCACAAATCATAGACAAAATGATTCAAAGACACAGATACAATATTCAAATTAAATCATTCACCACACTCACGAACGGAAACACATAAAATTACCATATGTACCGAAACTAACAAAAAATCTTCAACGCATGCTTTCAAAATTTGATCTTCATTCGGTTTTTGTCAACGAAAATAAATTATCCAACCTACTGACAAACCTGAAAGATAAAATTCTCAATCACCACAAATCAGGCATTTATCAAGTCAATTGCAGTTAGTGTGACAAAATTTACATAGGATAATCTAGACGCAAACTGGAAACCCGGTTTAAAGAACACATAGCACACTACAAAAACAACAGAATAAACAAATCAAGCATTGCAACTCATATTTTTGGCACTCACCATCCTATCACCTTAGAAAACCCATCCTTATTCAAATCAATCGAACAATACAATAAACTTGATGCATACGAAATCATATACATACATAAAAACAAAAACACGGTTATGAACAACGGCTTAGGTCCCATCCCCCACTTCCCCATTTTCAGTTACTCAGTTAACCGCTCCTAATCCTTTCACTTTTCTTCCGGTCACTCCTTGTATAGATACCACCTTCTCCCTCCTACACCTCACACTACTGAAGATGACAGCTTAGCTGTGAAAACATCGGGGTCTAGTTTTCATTTTTGGTTCGAGTTTACTGTGTGAGTGGCTTTTGTATGTTTCTGCTTGTGTGTGTGTGCATCTCCTTTTGACTTAGGTCCTGCGACGGTGTTTACCAGCAACAGTGAAGGAGTTTTTGTTTATTTACTACAGACCCTAGATTAAACATTCTTCTTACCTTTAGGTTTGTTTTTGTCGATGCTCCTCATTTTTTTTCACACTCTCGACTTTTGAATCGTCTTTTCCGTTCGTTCTTTGTTTGTATCATATTGAGATAACGGAGGATGATGGGGGCGTGGGGGGAAAGGGAAGGGTGAAAGATAGAAGGAAGGAGAGAGAAGAGAAACCTAGGGATTGGGAGGGAGAGAGGCAGGGAGAAAATGAGGGAAAACGGAAGTTTGGGAAAGCGGGAGGTTTGATGGGAGGGAGGGAGGGAGATAGGGAGGTAGATGGTGAGGAAGAGAGGGAGCTAAAGAGAGGTAGAGAGAGAGAGAGAGAGAGCGAGGAAGTGAGAGGGAGGGAGTGGAAGGAAGGGAGAGAGAAACTCGAAAATAGTGCTAGATATAATTATCTACCTTAAATATAGGCAGAAAGGAGGTGGTTCAGGGTTGAACGCGGACAGCGAACGAATTCGTCTCGCGGGTCGAAGTATAGGATTGACGGGCATATCGCGTAGGGGCGGAGCCCCTAGTGGCGGTAAATAATTCTAGCGAAACAAAAAAATTCGACATTCCTGGAACCTAGGCCAGAAGCAGAAAGTATTTAATTGCAATGAATATTGGACAAATTGTTTAGATTCTTCACATTGCCGATAAAATAATTATTTCAGTGCCTTTTTAAAAAAAATAAACCGCTTGATAACCGGTAATGTCACTGCCGAGTCCATTTCACTGTTTTCTAGCAATTTACATGACGAAAAATATTCACAGTAAATATGAGTCTCTAGCTATATATTTCCCTCCCTAAGGACTGCATAACCTTACAGAGGTGGGAGGGTTTGTGTACTCTTACGAACCAAAGAGCTATGCCGGCGGGAGATAATTCTCCTGGTAGGACCATCCAAGCCGGAAAGGTCTGAGGGGAAGAGTCAGACTAAGAAGCAGTCTTGGGGATTTTACATCCCCCTGTGCAAGGGCAGCAGCTTGCACAGTACCTCTGTAGGTGGTGATCATGTGGATCTGAACAGCTACAGATGGGTAATCACTCTGTGAAACTGCGATGAGGAAAGCAAGGGGAAACTACCTCATTATATTTCCCATGATAGGCTGAAAAGCTGAAATACCTCTATGGATCTTTCTGGGGTAAAATATTCCGGAGGTAAAATAGTCCCCCAATCGGATCTCCGGGTGGGGACTACCCTAGGGGATGCACAGAGGAAATTTAACATTAATAGGAAAGCAAGTGGTGAGAAATTAAGAATAGGCACATGGAATGTTAGGACTATGAATTCAGGGGGTAAACTAGAGAACATAAAAAGGGAAATGAGAAGGAATAATGTAGGTATAGTAGGTCTTAGTGAAGTTCGGTGGGAAGGAGAAGGCGAGATAAATTCAGACGAATTTAAGATTATTTACTCAGGAGGGGAGAAAAAGGAAAGGGGAGTGGGGATTATAATGAGAAAAGAGATAGCTGAAAGAATTAGCAAGGTAGTGACATTTAATGATAGATTAATAGCCGTAAAACTTCAGATGGAGCCAGTGGAAATGCTTATAATTCAAGTGTATATGCCAACGACTAATGCTGGCGACGACGAAGTAGATGAAATCTATGAACAGATTATGGAGATATTGGAGGAGGAGGGAAAAGGAAGGATCACCACCATAGTAATGGGAGATTGGAACAGTGTAGTCGGAGAGGGACAGGAAGATAACATAGTGGGAAAATATGGACTAGGGAAGAGAAATGAAAGAGGGGATAAACTTGTGGAATTCTGCCATAGAAATAGATTAATTGTAACTAATACATGGTTTAAGCATCACCAGCGGAGACTTTACACATGGAGAAGCCCAGGAGACCATAGACGATACCAGATAGATTACATACTAGTCAATGAAAGATTTAGAAATAGCATTAAAAATGTGAAAACACTACCAGGGGCAGATATCGATTCTGACCACAACCTTTTGGTGGCAAATATACAATGTAGACTGAAGAGCGTTAAGAGAAACGTAAGAGTTAACAAGAAATGGAACTTAGAGGAACTCCTTAAAAACAAGGAGGCTATCATGACTGAGCTGGAGGAAAGGTTGGGGGAGAGAGATGAAGAAAATAGGAAGAATGTAGATGAGGAGTGGAGATACATCCATAGCAACATTAAAGATGTAATGGAAAAGAAGGTAGGAAAGATAACGGGTGAAAGAAACAAAAAACCCTGGATCACAGCAGCCATGCTGCAAAAAATGGAAGAGCGGAGAAAGTGGAAGAACATAAACACTGAAGAAGGCCAAAGAAAGTACAAGGAGTTAAATAATGCTTTAAGAAGGGAAACAGATAAAGCCAGAGAACAGTGGATAAATGAGAAATGCGAGGAGATTGTCGAATGTGAAAGAATTTGTAGAACAGACCTCATGTATAGCAAAGCAAGGGAACTATTCAAGAAAAAAGCAAGAAAGATAGGACGTAAAGGAATCATGAACAAAAGTGGTAAAATAGTATCGGAGCCAGACAAGGTAAAGAATGTCTGGAAAGAATACATTGAGGTTCTGTATGACAAAGAAGGAAAGCCAAGAAATATTGAATTAAATGAAGAAGAGGATGTGGAAGAAGATCAGCTAGGACCAAGTATTCTCGAGTCTGAAGTTAAAAGAGCAATTGATGACATGAAAAGAAGAAAGGCAGTTGGGAGTGATGATATACCCGTGGACGTTCTTAAGGTTTTGGGGTCTAAAGCAGTTAAGCAACTCACAAAATTTTTTAACCAAGTATATGATACTGGCGTATGGCCTGAAGATTTTTTAGATGTTGTGATGGTACCACTGGAGAAAAAGAACAATGCAAAATGTTGTAAGGATTACAGAACTATTAGTTTAATTTCTCATACAGCTAAAGTTCTAACCAGAATAATAACCAAAAGAATTGAATGTAAAATAGAAAAGGAGCTGCAAGATAATCAGTTTGGTTTTAGAAGAGGAAGGGGGACTAGAGATGCTATAGGATGTATGAGGATGATGATAGAAAGAGCGCTAGAAGTCAATAAAGATATGTATTTTTGTTTTGTAGATTGGGAGAAAGCTTTTGACCGAGTGAAATGGGATAAGATGCTGGGTATTTTAAACAAAATAGGAATAGATTGGAAAGATAAAAGACTGCTTAAAAACCTTTACTTTGATCAAAAGATTAGAGTCAGGGTTGAAGGAGAAGAAACAGAAAGTACTTCAATAGGGAGGGGAGTGAGGCAGGGTTGTCCTATTTCACCAGCGATATTTAATATGTATGCAGAAACAATAACAGAAGAAGCGTTGATGGAAGACAAAGGATTTAAGATAGGAGGTGAAAGTATTACCACCATTAAATACGCAGATGATCAGGGCTTAATAGCAGAAGGCGAGAAAGAGCTTCAGAGGATGACAGACAGACTAGTTGAGGTTGGCCAACAATATGGAATGAAGATCAATACAGAAAAAACGAAAGTCATGGTGGTTTCAAAGGAACATAAAGAATTAAATATAATGGTAAATGGCCAAAAATTGGAACAAGTAAGTAGTTTCAAATATCTCGGCAGTATTTTAGCGCAGGATGGAAGTAGTACACAGGACATCAGAAGTAGGATTGCAATGGCAAAAGCAGCATTTAACGAGAAGAAGGAGCTTCTCACAAGCAAGAAAATAAATCTAGAAACAAGGAAGAAATTAGCAAAATGCTACATATGGAGCATAGCTCTTTATGGTGCAGAGACGTGGACGATAAGGAGAAAGGAGGAAAAATATTTAGAAAGTTTTGAGATGTGGGTATGGAGAAGAATGATGAAAGTGAAATGGACAGAGAGGAAGAGAAACGAAGAAGTATTAGAAATGGTGGGAGAAGATAGGATGCTAATAAAAACAATCAGGAAAAGAAAAGCAAATTGGATAGGGCACATATTGAGAAGACAGTGTTTACAAAGGACGATCTTAGAAGGAAAAATTAGTGGAAAAAGAGGAAGAGGGAGAAAAAGAATAGGAATATTAGATAATATAAAGCAGGGATATACTACTTATAGAGGTATAAAAGAGGCTTCTAGGGAGAGAGAGAAATGGAGGCAGCGATTCAGTTAAAACCTGTCTTCGGACAGAAGCATGATGATGATGAGCTATATATTATGTATATCACATTAAGAGAAAATCCTTCAATCGAGTTTCGACTCAATATATAAGTACGGAAAACTGACAGATAAGGCCACTCAAAAAAGAATTAAATGAATTTAATTAAAGGATTTCTCAGGCATCTATATATGTTACATAAATTGTAATAGCAATTTGACGAGAGACTGAAATCAAATTTAGATCTTATGGTAACATTAGCTTTAACGGAATACAAACCTTTACCAACGAGCGTATGCGGAGTTGATGTACATAGATCACCTTACTATTCAATCTCCCTAAAATCTGGAAAAGGCTTCAAGAGAGATATTAGACGTTCCATTTTATTCGCCAACGGCGCAAAATGAACTGACAAATTTCAATTTATCATAATGAAATTAGCTCTTTTCACAGAGATTCATTAGTGAGATGAGCAGATCTTTTTTATTCGATTCAAGAGAGACCTCATATCGGAATTTTAATTAAGTTGGCTGGTAGGGTATAGAAAACGTAAGGTTGAGGAGAGAAGGATAAGACGGAAGGGAAATTATATATATATATATATATATATATATATATATATATATATATATATATATATATATATATATATATATATAACGAGTGAAGAAAAAAGGGTGCTAAGAATTAAGGAAGAAGGATTGACGGAGGAAAGAGATATCATAAGAGATAATGAAGATTTAAATGAGACGGAGCCGAGAGGGACTGTTCAATATAAGTGAGAAAGAAAATCAATTTTGGTCGCACTGCTAACGTAGATAGTTGTGGTGTTTCGCTTAAAATAGGTGTTTGGGGAATGGCGCCACAACACCTGTTTGGGCAGAATGTTGGAAACTAAGAGGTTCATATTTGGCATCTTCAGTTTTAAAATAAACTGTCTAATTTGTCTTAAACGGCGCTACGGACTCGATTGCGTAGTAATTAATAGGCTTGGTAGTATTCGATTTAAATAGAAAAACGTCGATATTTTTTAAATTTCAAAATTGAAAAAAACGAATAGTCGTAGATCAACGTCGACTTTTCAACAAGATGGAAATATATACGTCTAAAAACCTATTCTGTATTGTAATATTAAAGTCGTTTCTGTTTACTTTTTTGCAATATTATTTCCTACCTACGATTTCGTTCCTTTTCTGGGCTTGCATTAACAGTGGGACTGAAAGAGGGGTCCTTACATTCAAATATGCGTATTTTTGAAAAGCTCACGCTTCTACTCACAATACTCACAGATAACCGCAAGGCCTAGGGTAGTTTTGAGTACACGTGTTTCTTAGCCTTTTTGAGGTTATTGAGAATATATTTGCCGACCTATACGTATAAGGTCAGGGATATGTCCTGCTGAGAGTTCTTCGAGCCTTGTTAAACGACGTTCGGAAGAAAGGAATTTCGGTGGTCGTTATGTTACCCCTTCCACGTATCTACTCTATGGAGTGTATTCCTGGAAAAAATGTTTCTGGATTGCTTGCTAGGCTTTTTCATATTGATGGGCGTTGTTGTATGCACTTTCACCCCTTTTCCGTATGCATTGAACCCACTCTTTTGGCAGTATTTCTCTAAAAGTTATCCAGAAGGATCGTTCCGTTCTCTTGATTTTGGCTCCTTCATCCTTTGCTACGGTTAGTAAATTTTATTTATATATAATGATTTAAGAAAAGGTGCACTTAAATTAGCACTCGTTACTTAAAATTGAAGAGGGATTAATATTTACTTGCTATTTGTTTTAAAATATTTTGCCAATTGGAAAAACACATTTTTACCAGTATTTGATGTAAGACTGTTCATCGAGCGCCGAGTAATTAAGTCTAATTTTTCTTTCTATATATTTTATGTTAAATAAAGAGAATATTTAATACAGTGATGAAATATATCAAATGATACAAAGTATTAGATAATTCTTTTTTGATGGCTAAAATATTATTGCGATAATTAAATCATTAATGTTTTTTAATTAATTAGTCCTTAATTGGCGTCAATGAAAGTCTGAAAGCCTTTAGCTGAACTCGCAAATTCTTTATCTATACAATGTTACCCGGCAAAAACAACAGTATATTGTTCGGATTTCAAGAGGTAAAGCATAATTTACTATCTAAATTCGCGAAATAATAAATTAGCCAATGACACGATTGGAAGAATCATACGAAATCAAAAATATATACTTTGGAAATATCAGCTTACGATATTTGAGATTAAATATATACTAACAATAAGTTTCAGTGTGGTAGAACAAAAATATTATTCTCATGACCGTTCAAATGTCCAAATATTCTTATGTACACACACACGCACGCACGCGCACATGCACGCACACGCACGGACACGCACACATACGCACACACACGAAGGCGCACATATATATGCATATATATAATGAAAGCCTAGATGGTGGGGTTTGTGTATAACGCTGACGTCATCCATGGCACTTTTTCAAGCGTTTTTAACAAACCTTCCGATTAGGTGGATGGTTGAAATTTCGGAGGAATGTTTGATTTAGATATAAAAATTAAATGACCGAAAAATATATGAAAAAAGACTCGGGTTCGACTCCAGGGGGCGATTTCCCTTTTCCATAAGATAACACGTAAAAATCGACTTTTTAAAGTGCAGGCTTTTATTCTTTTGGAAATTAAAATTAGAAAAAATTAACTTACGATCTTCAAATTTAAACTATGTTTTAGGAAAATTAATAAACTTTGTTATTCTATTTATCTATAATATCTCATATTAAACAGTGCTCGAAATGGAAAATATTACGAAACGGAACGCTTGCGTGAAATTTTGTCCTTGAGACATGCTCTCAAGAGTCACTGGGGCAACCATGCCGCCCATTCACCACTTAGGGCGGGGAAGACCTCTCACCTACTTTAAACAGAGGTAAGGGAGAGTGCGACAACTTCGCCCTTCTCATTTCACGTAGACAAGGGGGATAGGATGGCGACTAGCTACGAGGTCTGCCGCCATAGTTGGAAGTGGAAGAAGAAGCTCTTCTTCCACCTCCTCAACGTCATGGTCCTCAATAGTTATGTTCTACTGACATCATCTAGTAGGCAGATGACGCATCGAGAGTTTCCTCTCACTCTCGTGCGAAATCTGATCCAAGAAGTGGTGACAGATCTTCCCGCTGTTAATTCCCAAAGCAGAAGAGTTAGCAGCACACCATTGCGTCGCTTGGAGGACAAATAAAACAAACAATGTTCAGCAAAGCGAAATTGCCTTCGCTGCCGTTTATGCTCCTAGAGAGGAAAATATACTAGAACAGCTGTGAAGTGCAAAATATGCGATGTAGAACTCTATATTTTCGTGCTTTGAGGAGTACCATACCAAAATAATACATTAAAAGTTGTAAAATGTATGAAAAATTAGTATTAGTTATGTTTTATTATAATTTTTTAATACTTTATATTGTAAATTTACTCAAAATTTGGGTTGTTTTCTTTTCTTTTAATATAAAGGACGTATATTCGCTATTACATAAACAATTTTGCTAAATATTACTTTTTGTTTGACTAATTTATCTCTTAAAGTTCAGGAAATACAAGGTTTTATCTGATCGAAAGCAAGAAAAATTTAAATGGCCAAAAATAAGTTCAGCAGAGAGATTCGCCATAGGGACATTTAAATCCGGCGTTTAAAGGTTAAACATTTAAATCACATATTTAGGGAAAATATCGGCTTTTAAACAGGATGTTGCCTTGCTGACCACGTCATTGTTAAACTTCGAAAATCAATTGTTGTCTCGACCTGGATTCGTGTAATATACGAGTGCATAGATTGCCTTAAATAATCGTAAGATTTTTCGCAAAAATATGTAGTCCTAATGGGACTGGGATATAGTTTGGATTATTTTGCATATCTAAACGATTATATAGGTGTACAGTAAGAGAGAGGGGGGTGTGGGGAGGGAGATAGGAAAGAAGTAATTTAGAATGGAAGGTACATAGAGAGTAAGGGAGGTATAGAATTAGAAAAGGACGGGTGGAAAGAGATAAAGGAAGAAAGAGATAAAGAAGGAGACGGAGAAAAAGAGGGAGAGCTATGGATTGTGGCAGGAGGGAATGAGTGAGGAGGGGAGGTGGGAGAAAAGAGAGGCAGAGAGACGGAGCGAGGAAGAGAGGGAGAGAGGAAGGGAGGGAGAGAGGGAGGGAGAGAGGAAGGGAGGGAGAGATGAACGTCGAGAGGGAGGGAGGAAATATTATTATTTATCCGTCATATGACGGGAAATACACTTATATATTATATCACTGATGGTGTAGTGGTTAGCGTGTCGGCTTTCTATTGCAAAGTTCGGGGGTTCAAACCCCTCGAATGGAGGTTTTATAAAAAAAACTATCATCAGTGCCTGGCAGTAGGCAGCAGTGTCAGTAGGGTATAGAGCCGAAAACAAATGATGTTGGTTGGGTCTATATCCAATAAAGCTGTAGGCGTGATCTGGACGATTTGAACGGCTACAGTACTGCGATGTGGAAAGCAAGAGGGAAACTACCAAATTACAATCCCTAGTAATGATTATATGGTTGGACAATATGAGTTCTCTCGAGGTAAAACAATCCGGAGGTAAAATAGTCCCCCAATCGGATCTCCGGGCGGGGACTGCCTTGAGGAAAACATTTGCCGAAAGTAATTTACGAATAGGGACTTGGAACGTAAGAACTATGAGAAAGGCAGGAAAGCTAGAGAACTTGAAAGAAGAAATGAGAAGAAATAGAGTTGACATTCTAGGACTAAGCGAAACTAGATGGGAGGGAGAAGGACAGTTCGACTCAGAAGAATTCACGGTAGTTTATTCTGGAGGAAATAGTGGGGAAAGTGGGGTAGCTCTGGTACTTAAGAAAGATATGATGAAAAGCCTGACAAAGATAATAGCAACGAACGATAGACTGATGGCAATGAAGCTAAAAGCAGTTCCAGTGGACATGCTGATAATCCAGGTATATATGCCAACGTCAGCTCATGAAGATGAAGAAATCGATGAGATTTATGAGCAAATTAATGAAATTTACGAAGAAGACGGAAAAGGAAAGAGGAGAAACTCGTAGAATTCTGCATGAATAATGACATTGCAGTGACTAATACATGGTTCAAAAACCATAAACGAAGGCTATACACATGGGAAAGCCCAGGAGATAGAATGAGATGCCAAATAGATTACATCCTTCCAAAACAAAGATTCAGGAACAGCATAAAGAACGCCAAGGCATTTCTAGGAGCGGAAATTGATTCAGATCACAGCGTTCTAATACTTGACGTGAGTACAAAGCTCAAACAAATAAGAAAAACGAGAATAGAAAGACAGACATGGGACCTAGAAAAACTGAAAGAAAGGCAGGATGTAGTAAGCATGAAGTTGGAAGATAACCTAAGATAGTCGGAAAACAAACCGAAGACCGTTGATATAGAATGGGATGAAATTAAAACCAGTATCAAGGATACCTTGGATAAAGAGATTGGAAAACAAGAGAAGAAAATCAGAAAACCATGGATCACGAAGGAAATGCTGGGGAAAATGAATGAGAGACGAAAATGGAAAAACGTTAACAGTGAAGAGCCAACTATAGGCGTATAAACAATGAGTTGAGAAGGGTAACAGATAAAGCTAGAGAAAATTGGATTAAAGGAAAATGTGATGAAATAGAACAAATGGAGAAGTTAGGACGGTACGATATGATGTACACTAGAGCACTCGAGTTAGAAGATAAGAAATCTAATGGAATTCATGGTATGGGAATTATGAATACGGATGAGAAGAAACAAAGGATGTAGCACAGGTATGGGAAGAATACATTAAGGAATTATACAGAAAACAGGCAGGAGCGAAAAAAATAGAACTGGAAGATGGGGAAACATTGAAGAAGACAACTTAGGACCAAGTATTATAGAGAGTGAAGTAGAAAAAGCGATAGTGGAACTAAAGAAGGGGAAAGCCACGGGCAGCGATGGAATACCGGCTGAGATACTTAAAGTCATAGGATCAGAAGGACTAAAAGCGATCACGACATTAATTAATAAGATTTACGACAAGGGAGAGTGGTCTCGGGGTTTCCTAGAAGTAACAATGATCCCTCTAAAGAAAAAGCCAAAGGCAATTGAGTGTAAGGATTACAGAACGATAAGCCTTCTGTCACACACTTCGAAGATCATCACGAGGATTCTTAATAAAAGGCTGGAGAAAAAGGCAGAAGAAATACTAGGGGAAGATCAATTCGGTTTCAGAAAAGGACGAGGAACTAGAGATGCTATAGGAGTAGTTAGAATCATATCAGAAAGGGCAATAGAGTACAGTCAAGATATCTGCGCATGTTTCGTAGACTGGCAGAAGGCCTTTGATAGAGTAAATTGGGTAAAGTTGATGAAGATATTAAAGGATATAGGTGTAGACTAGAAAGACAGGAGACTGATTAGGAATCTATATGAGAATCAAGTTGTAAAGGTCAGGTTTGAGAATGTGGACACCTGCGGAATAAATATCGGTACGGCATGGAAATAAATACAGAAAAATCCAAGGTCATTCGAATATCGGGTAAAGAAGAGAATCTGAACATAATTATTGGGGGAAAGCCATTAGAACAAGTTTCAGAATATAAATACCTTGGAAGTATCATAACACGAGAGGCAAAATGTACGGATGAGATCAAAACTAGAATAGGAAAACAAAAGCGGCTTTCAGGAGAAAGAAACAACTACTTACAGGGAATATAAGGGAAGATATCCGCAAGAAGTTGATAAAATGCTACGTATGGAGTATAGCATTGTATGGGGCAGAAACATGGACGCTAAGGAAAAATGACATCAAAAACTTGGAAAGCTTTGAAATGTGGACTTGGAGGAGAATGTTGAAGATAAAATGGACAGATAGGATGAAAAACGATGAAGTGCTACGAAGAATAGGAGAGAAGCGAAACTATCAGAAATAGGAAGGTTGGACATTACCTGAGGAGAGAGAGTATGATTAAAGACGTGTTAGAAGGAAAACTATATGGAAAAGGGAAAGAGGTAGGAAAAGGTTTCAGCTGATAGACGATTTGAAAGGGAAAGAGAGTTATCAAGATATGAAGAGGACAGCGGGAAATAGGAGTATATGGAGAACCAGGTTTAACCAAGAATAATCACGGACAGACTACCTATGATGATGATGATATATTTATTTATATTTGGTATATATATATATATATATATATATATATATATATATATATATATATATATATATATATATGGATGTCAACAGGGTTTTGGGATGAGGAAACCCAGTGAACACTCACCAATCAGACGACTTCAGGTTGGCGAGGCCCCGGGGATGTCGAAGCGACACACGTAAAAGAACACTAAAACACAGAAACATCACAAACGTAGAAGATTTCGGAATTATTCCTTCATCAGCTACAGAGAGAGAACTGATGGCGGTGACACTGGGTGGAGGCATGGGGGTGGAAGGGTAGTGCGGAAAGGTCGAGGATAGGAGGATACGGAGCGGGTTGGGGATTGGTAGGGGGTTGGGAGAAGACAGAAAGGGATTGAAAAGCTATCGAAGGTTGAGGCCAGGGGGAGTGAAGGAGTTTAGGAGATGGATATGCGAAAGCTCCCACTGACGGAGTTGGGGAGCCGAAACATTGTCGGGGAGAGCGCGAATGACTCTCACTGTGAAGCAGTTGTTAAACTTTAAATTATGTTTGTTCGCATGAACGGCCACCGGCAGCGGTCGTTTGAGAATGACACTGTTGCGGTGGCCGTTTATGCGGATGTTGAGGGGATTGCTGGTGAGGCCAACATAAAAGGCGGGACATTGGGTGCATCTCAGGAGGTAAATGATATTGCGGGTGGTGCAGTTGGTGGTGGAAGTTATGGGGTAGGTGATGTTGGTTGTGGGGCTGGAGAAGGAGTTGCAGGGGGGGTTTATTGGGCATGTTAGACATCGGGGTTTACCGCAGGGTTAAGATCCGGCAGGGTGTAAAGGCGTGGGTGCTGGGGGTTCTTTCTTTCATAGAATATTTGCCAGATTAAGGGGACGGCGGAAGGAGAGCATCGGTGGTCTGGGAAATGGAATCTGGTGAGGGGAGGATGAGAGGATAAGGTGGGCGGCTTTCAGGACGTTTTTCAGAATGTCGTGGATGCCGGGGAAATACAGGGTGGTTAGAGTGAGTTGGAGGGTGGAATCGGTGGTGGTGTGGGTATTGGGGTGGGAGTTAGGGGTGGCGGGTGCGACTGCCCGCCGGATTTGGTCTCGGATCAGATCCGGCGGGTATCCGCGCTGTAAGAAGGCATGTTCGAGGGTGGAGCAGTACTCGGACAGGGAATCTCTGTCCGAGCAGATTCTTCGCCCTCGTCGGGCTAGGGCGTAGGGAATAGAGGTTTTGGTGTGGAGGGGATGGCAGCTGTCGAACTGGAGATATTGAAGGCGGTTGAAAGGCTTGAGGTGCACGCTGGTGTGGATTTTGTTTTCCCGGATGGAGAGATCGACATCCAGGAAGGTGATGTTGGAGGCAGAGGAGTGGTGGGTGAAGGAAAGCGTGGGGTGGGATGAGAGGCGTTGTAAAAAGGATTGTAGGGAGTCGGGTCCATGTGTCCAGAGAAGAAAAATATCGTCAATATACCTCAGCCATAGGAGTGGTCTGGGGGAAACGTCAAGAAGGCGTTCCTCCCATTCACCTAAGAAGACATTGGCATGGGAGGGCGCCATGCGAGTCCCCATCGCGGTACCTTTTATTTGTAGGTAGTGGCGCCCTCCGAAAGAGAAGTTGTTTTTTTGGAGCACCATTTCAGCCAGCTTCGTTAGGAAATGGGAGGATGGTCTTGTGTCAGGTGGTCTGGAGTCCAGTAATTTTCTCAGGGTGGACAGTCCTTGGTTGTGAGGGATGTTGGTGTAGAGGGAGCAGACGTCTATAGTGGACATAATTGTGTTAGGTGGGAGAGGGGAAGGGAATGATTTTAGGCGTAGTAGAAAGTGGTTTGTGTCTTTGATGAAGGATGGGATTTGACTGACGAGAGGTTGTAGGTGGGAGTCAACATAGGCAGAGATGCGTTCCGTGGGAGGATTAAAGCTGGCAACAATGGGGCGGCCGGGGATGTTGGGTTTGTGGATTTTTGGGAGTAGGTAGAAGGTTGGGGTCCGGGGTTTGTTGGGGATCATCAGGGAAATGGTGGAATCAGAGAGGCCTTCTTGTTTTCCCACGGAAAGCAGATATGCAGAAATTTCGGAGGAGTGGCGGTCAGTGGGGTTAGAGGGAAGAGGAAGGTAAGAAGTATGGTCACATAGTTGGCGGAGGGCTTCTTCGTTGTAATGCGAGCGGTCCATTACCACGGTGGTGGTACCTTTGTCTGCAGTGAGGATAATAATTTTGTCGTTGCGTTTCAACGTAGAAATTGCGTGTCTTTCTGGTTTCGTCAAATTGTCGTGGTGGTCAAGGAGGTCGGGAATGTTGGGCTGGGCGACTGCGTGAATGATGTAGTTAGCATATTGCTCGATGGGATGGTGGGGAGGAAGAGAGGAGGGGATGTATTGGGAAGGGGGTTTGAAGGCAGAAAGGGATTGTGGAAGTGAGTCGGGGGAAGATGAGGAGTCAGATGTGGGTGGGGCGGCTTTGATGCGGAGTATATATATATATATATATATATATATATATATATATATATATATATATATATATATATAACAACTTACGGAAAAGGAAAGGTAAAATGAATATATGGATGTCAACAAGGTGTTGGGATGAGGAAACCCAGTGAGCACTCACCAATCAGACGACTTCAGGTTGGCGAGGCCCCGGGGATGTCGAAGCGACACACGTAAAATAACACAAAAACACAGAAACATCATATATATATATATATATATATATATATATATATATATATATATATATATATATTAACTAAAGGAAAAGAAAATGTAGTGATGAGGGTGGCAACAAGGTGTTGAGGGAAGCCCAGCGGACACTTACCAAGTTGAGGACCAAGCTGGTAGGCTGCTGGGGGCGTCGAAGAGACACGTAAAACACACGAACACAAAAACACACGCAAGCTTATCGGGCCTATGCCCTTCTTCAGCGAAAGAGTAACGTAAAGTGACACACTGGGCGGGGAATGACAGGGTGATGTGGGAAGGTTGATGATTGGAGGAGGTGGGGAGTAGGAGGGGTGGATAGCCAATAAAGAGGAAGTGTGGTAAGGGAAAGTGCGAATAACTACAATGTAACAAGGAGACATTGTAAGGGGGCTAATAGGGTTAGCGGAGGTTGAGGCCAGGCGGAGAGAAAGAGTCGAGAAGATGGATATGTGCTAGTTCCCAGTGTCGGAGAAGGGGGGCAGGAGTGTCATAGGGTAAAGCGCGAATAATCCTAACATTGTAGCAACTATTGAAGGGGACATTGTGGGTATTAGCATGTAATGCAACTGGGAGGGGGCGTCTGAGAGAAACGCTATTCCGGTGACCGTTCATTCGGATGTTTAATGGATTGCTGGTGAGGCCTACGTAAAACGCGGGACAAAGGGTGCAGGTAAGGAGGTAAATGACGTTACGGGTGGTGCAGTTGCTTCTGGAGGTGATGGGGTAGGTGATGTTGGTGGAGGGACTCGAGAAAGAAGATGATGGTAGGTGGATAGGGCAAGTGAGGCAGCGAGGTTTTCCGCAGGGGTGGGAGCCTATTGCAAGAAGCGGGGTAGAAGTGGGAAGTTCCTTCCTCCACAAGATATTTCCCAAATTTGGGGGCCGGCGGAAGGAGAGGAGCGGGGGATTGGCAAAAAGGTTGATAAAGAGGGACTGATGGGAGGAATATATATATATATATATATATTTGGTTGTACTCTGTGCTTACGTCGCATTACGTTGTGTATCGAATTTAGATTTACACTCAGTTCCTGTACATTTTTTTCATAAATCCAAAAAAACGCGAAATCTCGTGGCCGGCTCAAACGTGATGATTTTCATGATTAAAAGCCCCGATTTAACTAATAAAAGATCGAATTAGCAATTAAATATACTTCTTACTTTGTACAATTTGTATTATATACCTTTTGTACTGTGTGTAAAAGATAAAATAATATTTTAATAAATTCGTTATTGACTGTTTTCTTTAATTTTACATTGAAAAATTTAAGAATTTCGTAATGAAATAAATTTAAATCGAATTGAACGGCCGAATACTGCCAACCATATACGTAAGTAGTAATTTTAAGCGTCGATATTCGCCGAAAATATCTCGAGAAATGAACGTCGATTTTCAAAAAAAATAAACGTCGAATTGTACCAAGTAGTAATTTTAAGCGTCATTATTTGTCAAAAATCTCTCGGGAAAATACACGTCGATTTCAATCGTCGATTTAAAAAAAATAAACGCTGAATTCTACCAAGCCTATTTATAACAGATGGAGCTATGTAGCACAAAGCATGAGAATAAAATGTTATAGGCAAAGCTTCTTCCGATTCATCAATTAACGTTTTCCTCTTAAAACATATATGATCTCGGTTTTCTTAACTTATTAACTTTCCTTTTTATAATACGTGTATTTTTGCATAAATCTTCGCGACCTTCTAAAAAATAAGGGTTGTTTGGAGTGACCTTAGAAATCTATAGCTGGTATGGAAATGAACTTTTCCTATCGTCATGGTAGAAAAGATATACTTTGTTGCTATATTTTAAGGAACTTATGTAATTTTATAATATCTATTATCTATAACACACTGAATGAGCACTATTTTTTTTAAATCTCCTTTTAAGGAAATAAAACAAATCACTTTGCAAAATACACGAAACACGATCTAGGTTTCGACATGACAACGTCATCATCATTTTTCAAAGTTATTTGTTCTATTTCCTTCTTTAGGGTGAAATTTACCATCATTTATTCTATAGTGAATCAATCGGCATATATAACTTTAATTTCACACATTAATATGTTTTTAGATTTCAGCGAGGAGTTTTCGGGCGGCGTTAGATCTCGCGATGTACCGCTCTGAGGCCCGTTTATCAATTAGATTGATCTTTCGTGCCTATCGCGAAACACGTCACCGAGTTCCGTGGACAGATAGAGAGACACACAAATACCAAGCTTTTAGAAAGAGAAGATGAGTGTCGTGGAATTTAAAGAAGGGAGTGGGAGGAGGAGATCGTTATAATGACAAGGAAGATGTGTTTCCGCCGTCGCTATTAAAGTGTGCGCGTGTATTCGACGTGTTTCTTTACAGAGGTGGAAAAGGAGCGAAATTAATTGAACCAACTCATTCCAGAATAATGGAAAATATTTTTAAAAGTTTTGAACATAATATCAACCAAGTGCTTGATGTAACGGCAGATGACAATACGCAACTTCGATGAAATACCAACTTTATATTCTGTATCCTTAATCGTATGTATTCATGACAACAACGATCCGCTGATTGTCTCTTGCCCCTCTTTAACCCAAATCTATGAAGTGATCTCTTATTATATTATTATAATAGATCTTTTGCCAAATGAGTTGTCTTGTATGTTTACAAGTTGTATTTGAGATTTTTATATCTCTACTTACCTAACAATTTCATTGCCAATGATAATTATTTTATTTGTAAGTTCATAAATTACTTTGAAACGCTCAAATCATATCTGCGATTCAGTAATCAGCAGCACCGTCTTTAGGGAGGGGATGGAAGTGCTGTCGCTGAGAGATTGAAGTAAGCCGCAGGGTTAAAGCAAAGCGGAGCATGGAGAGCTTTTGCTACATACTGATGTAATATGGCTTAGGGAGCTTTCTTCAGAGATTTTTTACCTGAAATCAGGAAGTTGCTGGCTTCAAGAGTTATTGATGAACTTAAATATGAAGTGCGGCTGTTATATTTAGCTTTTAGGACTGATATCACTACTAAGTTAAACGAGCTCAACTTATGATTTCAAGGAAGAGACAAAATTATCATTCAGATGATTATTTCTGTGACTGCCTTAAAAAAATTAAAACTCCTATTTGCACAACTGCAGAAACGTAAAGTGAAACATTTCGCAAATATGATATCAGAGAAAAACTTACAACTTTTGACAATGAATGCAGAAAAGGTGAAAATATTGATCACTGACTTTGACAGGTACTTCCAAGACATTGCAATGCTGGAATTTGTAGCAACATTTATATGATCTCAATTTTCTGCCATCATAGATGTTAAATAAATGGCATTGAAGATTTCATCAATATTTAACATGGACAATTCTGATGTTGAAAATGAAATTTTAACGGTGAAAAATGATCTGCAAATCAAATCAAGAGCATCGGAAATATTATTTTGAATCTTCTCCAGAAAGAAAAATATGCAAATTTGAGAAGAAGTGCTATATCTAAGTCAGCATTTTTTGATTCCACCTACCTTTATGAGCGAGCATTATCCAACATGAAGAAAACGAAATCCAAGTATAGGTCCAGTTATCACCTGGACGGCTGCATACGCTAGCAATCAGCGGCTGTAATACAAAAGTTTGTATAGATTGCTGATGCCATTCAGTGCAAATCATTCACGTCTACTTAACACTTTGTGATAAGTCTAATGAATTAATTTACATTATGTACCAGTCTACATTTTTAAATAAAAATGTCTTTATATGTGTACATAATTAGCTTGTGATTATTTATTGTTGGTAGATTACTTTAAAAAAGTGACAAAAGGGTAGATCCTAAATACCTAATGTCTGGTCTATAACCTACGTGTATAAACCCCGCATAAAATTTGTTTTAATCGTTCATTAAAAATAATGTCAAATCACATGTACGTGGTGTGTTTATGAATTATTGGAGATAGCAGTATTAACAAATTTATGGTATCCAGCCAACCAGAAACTATGGAAAATATTTCAGAGCATATTTATTTCAGATAAAATATATCGTGCAGGAAATTTCTTCTTGCATGTGTGGCACATACTCAAAGTGATACTTAAGGACTATCCTTCATTTGGTCGATTATTTATTTCGCAAGTTTTAAATTCATTTCCATAAATTATCCTCCCTATGCGTATTGTCAAAGCTTTGAATTGTTAAAAAACTTAATTTTCTTTCACGATTTTTTGGGTTCGGAGATAGCAAGATTCTGCGATAAAATTTAACGATGAAATTAAAAAAGTTATTTGGGTAACGAGTAATCACGTAAAATATTGCGTGAGTATTTAATTACATCTTTGTTTTTGTCTTTTCTCCATTTTCTCCGCCAGCTCACCTCAGTTCAACCAAAATCGTCTTCTTCCTATCCCTTTCTAGAAAATATTATCTTAGTTATCCATTAAATCAGAGAAAGGAACAGAAGGGCGGATCTTAAATTATAAAGAGAACCACGGACGAAGCGTTCGAATAGTTTGGTTGCCAATGGCAAAGAGTAACAAGGATACGGCCTTCAGGCGCATGCCTCCGTTCAGCAGAGTGGGTAAAAGGTAAAAGACGTAGAAGATATTGGGAGCGGACAGGTGGGCAGAGGGGTGCGAGAGGAGGGGAGAGGGGTGATTGGAGGGGGAGTGAGGGGAGGGGAGAGGGGTGATTGGAGGGGGAGTGAGGGGACAGAGAATTGAGGAGATATAGTGAAATTGCGCATCTGAGATGGCGGAGAGGAGGAAGTGGAACGACAGAGGCGGGTGGAGGAGAGATAGAGAGGTGGACGAGAGAGGTGGAGGAGGGAAGAGAATGGAGGTGGGATGGGGGAAGAGGTGGGAAATCGGGGTTCGTTCATTGGGGATGCCAAGGAAGCAAACAAAGTTGCTGCGCCGCAACGCATCTCCGCCTCCCTCAAAACCCTCCCCCACCCCTCCTTTCCGTTTCCATACCACCCTCTCTGGCCTCGAGCACTCCCTCCCAACATCCCCTCCCCCAAACTCCGCGCCACCCCCTCCAACCTCTCACCACCCGCTCCCGGGGACCATCCGAAGCGAACGAAGTAACCGAATTATGGACCTCATTTCCTTGGGACGCCCCTCTCTCCTCATCTCACCTATTCCCCCGCCTCACCCTATTCCCTCCTCAAGTTACCCATCTTCATCCTCCAGAACGCTCTTCACCGCGTCGAGCGACCCCATTTCCCACTTCCGCCTCCGTCTATCACCTCCCCCACCCTTCGTCACCTCTCTCTCTCTCCTTCGGTCTCTTCCTCTTTCCTCACCTTGGACAGCCTCAACCCTTAACTCTGGGTGCTATGCAGAGGAGCGGTAGTGGGAGGAGGGAAAGGAAAGACATATTCTGGAGAGAGAGAGAGAAAGCGAAAAGATGCGAAAGAGGACGCATCCGTTCTCTATCTCTCGCATGCATTCACATTTAGCCGATGAAATCACGTGTGACCGGCCGCTCCACCTGACAAGAATTTTTAATGCCGTCCATTGTGGAAATTCCAGTATGCGACACCGCGGTCGGATCGAACAAGAGAGAATGAGATGTTGGAAATTGCCGGCTTGAGCTACGTTCGAAACGGGAATCCCGCTCCTCGCTGGAGGAGTAATCGAAGGCGCAACGGAAGAAACATATATAAACTATCATCACATCTCATTTCCTTCCATTCCGTTTTGCCGCCTTCATTATGCTCAAGCAATCGTAAATCACATTCCAGAGGATGTGGAATCCATAAATGCATATCAATGTACTATGACTTCCTCAATCTTATTGTATCTATATTTTGCAAGTTTTTTTAATATTAAGCTTAAATTTAAGGTTATTTCAAGTTGCATCACCATAATACGGTTAAATGGGAAAATTGACAAGGTATCCTCAACTTGGCCCATTTAAGAGTAAAAACCTAATTTTTATAAAAAAACATATAAAGACCATTGAAAACCAACTAAAACAGTGAAAAATATTGATTTATTATCAATAATAATGATAAAAACAATTTATTTTAGACTCCACGCTTTTCTTTTTCTTAATTTTATAACCTCATAACTCTCATCCCAAGCCTTATCAGTGCATTTTTTCAAGTTCGGTATTTGTTGATCTATAGGTCAAATGGCCTCATTGTGCCAGCGTTTAGTGTTTTTATAGGGCTTTCCATACTCAACATTGCTTTCTTTCCGCCAGTCGCGCGCGATATAAAAGACCGAGAGCTTTTGTTTACAACGTCAGCTGTTATTCTCACTATAAAATTCTTGGGTGTTTCTTGGTTTCTTGTTTACCACACCATCACTAAAAACTGTAATATCCCACAAACATTCCATCGATTGTGTCTTGTGCTTATGTGCCTGGTTGAAAAAAGATATTTGCTATAACGCTGTCCTTTTCATGTGCGGTCGTTCAATTAGACAATTCAACCAAGTTTCTGAGGAAGAACGATAGGCCAGCAAGATGGGCCTTTTGTTTCCGAAATGAAAACAGGGAGACCAGAACCTGTTGTGTATTGTGCTCAAATATATTTGCAGAGAGCGTAAGGTTACTTCATGCGTCGGGTTTCCAAAATGCAAGATGGATGATGAAGACTAAGCCTAATACAATTCAAGATTTCTGTTCTTCCTTCTCAATATCTATAGTTGATATTCAGTAATTACTTAAAGCATATTTTCATTTAACATACAACGCCGTATTCTGTTCATTGTAAAATTTGCTTTCATTTGCCAACAGATCAATTATAATAATAAAAATATGTTTTGAACGAAATTTGCTAAAAAATTAAATAACAATAAGTAACTTGGGTATTTTGTCTGATTTATCAATGCAATCAGAATGGCCGAGCGCGACCTCTTACGTTACAAAATACCACGCGACCTCTTAAGGGTTAAACTAATATTTATCTGAAAAAATGCGCAAGATTTTACTTTCGCTTACATAAATATTACATTGAGCCAGTTATTTAGATTTTAAATTCCTTTTATACCAATTGTAAAGAACATTTACGACTTTAAAACCCCCTCAGAACGAAGTATCTAAATCGATAAGATTATAGGCATATTCTACTAATACTTATCTGCTTTTTTCAAAAGATAACTTAAAGACATGAATAGGTCTTTGACATTAGACGTTGCATTTAATCATAAAAAGACCACCATGAATTGATGGACAGCAAGTCAGAAATGTCATTCCGTTACAACCATCGTTTGTAACAAACGTACGAAATAACTGATAAACCCTTGCGAGCAGAGAAAGCTACTCATTCATTCTCAGAATTCGTTAAGTTTTTATCCGTGAAATGTCCTCCTTTGCACTTTACAGATATAAAAAAACAACGAACAAACCCACAAAACTTTAGTAACGGCGTTCCCATCGTTCCTTTTTTAACGTATCTTACACATTGCATAGCGTAATAAGCCGTTTTCAATGGATCGCTCCTAACGATATGCTAACAAGCGACCGGGATTGAAGAGGAGAGGCGGGGAAGGAAAGGGAGGGAGGAAGATGGAATGGGATGATGAAGGTTGAGGAAGAGTGGAGTGGGAAAAGAAAGAGGGACGGCGTTCGAAATAGAACGGTCCTCTTCCGATCACGGACCGAATCCACGGAATTCCCAAAACATCAAATTATCTCCGTAGAAAGGCTCTCCGGTTAGAATATTGAATAATGTTTGGAGACCGATGAAAAAATAAACCTCGGGAGAAACTGATTTTAAAAGCCCGGAGAAGCTTGAGAAAGAGAAAAAAGAAAGAAACGTCGCCGAATTTCCTATTCGCGGAGACTCTCCAGACGTCATTATTTCCGCTAATAACCGAGCCTCAAAAGAATTATGGACTGTTATGCGATTGCTTGCTCCCCAAAATGATTATGCCGCTCCCCTCCGGCGCTCTCCCTCCCATTCCCTGCGCTTAAAGTTTGAAGGACTACCATGGGGTGAGAAATAAGGGATAGGGGTGTAGAGGAGGAATAAAAAGGTCCATGAAGAGGAAGGATTGTGAAGGGGAGATGGAAAAATAAGTCGATGGGAATATTTGGAAGGATGCTAACGGAGGAATGGGGAGGAGGATTGGGCTGGTGTGAATAAGGGAATCGGAGGCAGACGGCGGGAAATGAGACTACGCTGCGCGCGCAAGGCGAAGAACGTTGGAACTTTTAAGTGGGCGATTTATTAGCCGCGACTTAACTACGGATTTAGAACAAACTTGGAGATGAAGTTCGAAAAAATTCAATTCTCTTCTCGAAGCGTGTACTTGTAAGTAGAGAATCTTATGAGCCAAGATTTCAATTACTTTGTAGGTAATACACAACAGTATGTCTCCACGCATGGACAAGATTAAGGATGAAATATGTCATGACCTCATAATATCTAGTGGAGCAGGCAAGTTTCTTTGGGAATTTGTTTAATAAATATTTTTTTAGATTAAAATATTCAGAATAATTTGTTCTTAAACAAATTTGTAGTTGTTATAAGTTTAGTCAGTTGCATGGCCGTAACAGAGAACAAGCACGTTTTGTTGATGCCAATTAACTTTCGGTAAATACCGAAGAACTTCCTCCAAGCACACGTCCTTTAGTAGCAACATTAACAAATCAGCCTATAGATTTAAACAATATGATGAATCATTTTGGAACATACCAAAATTTACTATGCTTTGCGTAGAAGAAAATTTAAAGCGCTCATTTAATTATTAAGATACAAATGAGATGATTAATATGAAATTATCATTTCATTTTCAAATTCAGAAATATTTTTCCTAAATAAATAATCCGGAAACTTTCCTGCGCTAAAATTTCTAATTTGAAGTTTCTATTGCGAAAAATAGATAATTCGAAAAAATGATTTGAAAATGTTTATTTGTTAATTTCAAATTCGTTTGAAGGACATAAATAGATTTTTCGTAAGTAAATGACATAAGGGTCACGATAAAACCCTCAACCTGTCTTGATACGCGCAGGTGATATCCGAGCACCTCGCCGTAGACAATGAACCTCCAAATAGGGAACTAGACTGAGACACATCGGAGAGTGATTATTTCCATAAATACCCCGAACCTATGATAACCCGCCGATCGGGCGGCCTGGATCCCGTAATGCAGTCTCTCTTACGCCATCAAGTCCTCATTTGCCTTCCTCCCTTCCCCAACTCCTCTTCCTACCCCACCGGCCCTTCGCGTCTCTCTCCTTCCCTGCGCACTTCATCTACCCCCTCCTCGTCCCACCCCGTTAACCACTATACTCCTCCCACCAAACCTCCTCCTCCTCCCACCCTCACCCCCTTCTTTCACTCTTCCTCCCCCTCTCTCATCATCCTCCTCCCATAAGCACTCCCTCCACTCATAACATGGAGTCTCTCATCGTTTACCCTTCGCCCTACCCCTTCCTCCCGAAAACCCTTCACCACGCACTCCCATCAAAAGGAGCGGAGCGGGGGAGTGGGAGAACCGATTCAATGAGCTCGGACTGACGTCAGAGGCTGTGGCGTCGTGCATCTCTGTTCATGAGGAGAGAGGGAGAAGGGGGAGGGGAGAGACGGGGAGTGGATAAAAGGAGAGGGTGGGGAGATGGAAGGGGGAGGGAAAGGAGAGGAGGATAAGGTATGTATCCCACGACGAAGCCACCGCAGCCGTACCTCTCCGCCTAAACCACCACCGCCCAGACTCCCATGCAAAACAAGGAGAAGGGTGAGAAAGCGCAGAAGTACGAGAGAAAGAGATAGGCAAGGGAAGGTAAGGTAAGGGGGTAGGGGGGGAGGAAGCGGAGCATCCTTACATGCGGCGTATGAGCGCGGAATAGGCGTGAAGGGAAGATGGACGCAGGGCTGACATCATCGAGTGTGTAAGAGGAATGCTCGACAGTAATGGAAGGGTTCTTCCGACACGCGGTTTTCGCGGAAACTATTTCAGAGGATTGGAAATCGTTCCCGTCGAAGATTCGCGAGCCTATTCCACACAGCCACGCGGTAATTTAAATTCGCAGGCTGAGCATATGGATGCGATGAAGAGGAGAAATGGGCGAGGTAACCCCCAGGGGGAGGAGTGGAAGGGGTTGTTGATAGGAAACAAATAGAGGTCTAGTGGCAGCGCAAAGAAAGTGAGGAGGAAGTGTATGCGAGCTATGGGACGATGAGGTGAGTAGAAGTACACGGGGAGAAAATAGAGACAGAGGTTCTTATTAAAATGAGAGGAGAAATGCGTGAGATTAGAGAGGAGGAGAAAGAGGAGGCTAGGAGAAGAAAGGTACGAAGATGGAGAAAATAGAAAGAGAGGGCATGGAAGAAGTGGCGGGGAAGGAGAAGGACAGGGAGGGAAAAGGAGAGAGGAGAGGCGATTGTAGAGAGAGAAGTGGGAGAGGAAAAACTATTTGAGAGAAAAGGAGTGTGACGCTGAACAAAAATGAATAAGAGAGGGAAAAATGGAAGCGTGCACCCAACAGCCATTAAAGCGCAGCTCCACCGTCGGCGTAAAAAATAATGGAAAAGAGGGATGTATAGAAGAGAAGCAAGAGAGGTATAGAGAGGGAGAAAGGAGGGAGAAAAATAGATAGGAAAATGGGAAGGAGGGAGAAAGGTACTGAAGAAATATTCGAGGGAGAGGAGCGAAAGGAGATAGGAGTAGAGAGAGAGAGAGAATGAGGGAGAGACGAGAAATGGAGGGAGAACAGTATTAATATCGTATGACATTCTCTCAATGGGAAAATAAGCAGGCCTTAGGCTAGCGGGGTAAAGGGGTGAATACGGGAGGGTATGCGAGTGAGCGAGGGACGGAGGGAAGGGAGGAGTGAAGAGAAGGAGATGCAGTGATAAAAAGCCATTGGGAAAGAGATACGATAATAACGACAGAAAAAAAGTGGGACGGAGTTTTTTTTATTTTACACTCGGAATGGAATGAAAGTAGATGAAATATCGCGGAGAGATGGCAGAAAAGAGAAAGAGAGAGAAAAAGACATTAGTGGGATAAAGGGAGGTTGGAATAGAAAAAAGGGAGAAGGAGAAAGAGAATCGGAAAAAGAGGGGTCAAGAAGATGGAGCGAATAGGGAAAGAAAAACTTATCACCCGCTGGAGATTTTTTTAAGTACGCCGATCTTATTAAATTCTCTTTAATAACAAAGGACATGTAGGAACAAAGCAATATAGAGAACTTTAATGGAATGGAACCTTTTGTACCGCAGCAAACATGTTTATCGAGTAATCATAGGACGTTGTTCGCAGGAAGCAAATGGACGGGAGCATCTCTTGAATACTGAATACTTTAATGACACTTGAAATGGGGACATAAAGTGTGGACGGAACGCATGGAAACATTTGAATTCATGCAGATATATCGGCGAGACACATTTAGAATGATTTTTTGGGAATCATTTATGATTCAATTTATCCTCCTGTTTGTCCGATACTCTTTAATCTGGTCAAAATTAGATCGATCCGTTCTTACGAGTGTCTGCAAAATAAAGAGTAAATTTAAGGTTTTATTATTTTACGTCAAGTCTTGAACGATGTAAATACAATATAATATAATACTACAATATAAAGAATCAATGGCGGCCCTAGAAATAGAAATTGATTTTCAACACGGTTATTAAAACAATTTTCGTTTCCCAGAAAATATTGTTTATTTAACGAATTCATACTAGACGTTATTTCATTTTCTGTATTAATTTATTTCCAAAATTTCTTAATACTCAATACTGTTTGTAACCGTAGGCCCTTCTTATGGTCTGGTTTTATTTGGATTTTTAAATAATTTTTATTATTGTAATATTTTACATGCTAATTTATGCTACAGACAACACTTTTGGTAACACGCTGGATCATTTATTAACAATAATTTACCGAAACGAAAACAAAAATTGATCAAATATTTAGTCTTCCATGTTTTTAATGTAGTTGTTAGAATTATTACTTTTAATTTATACGTATGAATGTACAGCTTCAAAATATAAATAAAAGAAATTTTAATAAATGATATTGAAGTGAAAAACAAGGGTCTAACAAAAGTAGTTCCTAATATTTATTATTTGTTAGATTAGGGAGCATCACTTGTATTGCACATCAATGCAGTTTATTGGACGTTGCGGGAACAACTTGCAACTCTGTAAACAAGGCACGACCTCACCTTGTATAATATAATATAGATCAAGAGTGCCTACTATTTTTGGTATAAGATCTACTTTTCTTACGGTTACCCAGCCGAGATCTATTTCTTCCATAAATTTAAAAAAGAAATGATATACACAAGAACTTTTAATACAACAAAAAATCAAATTGACATTTTTAACGGCATACCATAGTAATTTGTACAAAATATTAATTTTTTGAACTTCCAGCGGATTTATCATTTGTGGTGCTGGGTATGCACCCCTTGATGGTGCGACGCTGCTCTAATAGCACAGGGATAACTGCGGTCAGAAATTGTTTTCATGAAAAAACCGAATTCGAGATTTCAACGGAAATACATGTTTTAAGGTCCCCTGAACATGTTTCGACTATTTTCTCGATGATGTCTGTGTGTCTGTCTGTCGGCCTGTATGTGATAGGATTTTATGGGCGCTCTAACTAAAAACACACTCATATCAATAGCAAATTTTATATTTAGAGCTGATTACGTTTTGGCAACAATCGCTTAAACGGAAGTGGATGTTTACTCTAATCATGCTTTGGTTTTTTGGCAAATAACTTTTAAATATTCATAAATGTAAATGTTGTTTATTATAAACTCCATGGATAATATTATTCTCTATAACTTCTGTTTGAAACATTTTTTCGTAGAACGCATTGTTAAGGAGATATTCTATTTATTTAATATTTGCTTTAATATTTGATAGTATTGGAATAAAAGTCGTAGAAAACTTAATTTCTACAGCCTTTGTTCAATGCATTTTCCCTTATAATGCATTGTTTAAGAGATATTTTAAAAACTAATTTTTTAACTTCCACAACCACACCACCAATATAAACATCTTATTAACGCTCCTTTTTATTTTCTTAATTGTTGGACCTTCGGGGCTATACCCAATATCAGAAGGCTACGGTTTTAGTTTATTTCTGTTCTTTGTAAAGTCTGTAAATTGTTCTCACAGTTCCCTAAAATATTTATTATCATGTAACCTATTTGGAATTTTCAGAAATATTACAGGTATGGAGAAAGTCATGCGGTGGCCACATCAATTTTTTTTATTTTTAGGTTGTAAACGAATTATTTATTACTCCACTTGAGATCGACCAAAAATGGCAATCGACCGGTAGATCGCGATCGACGTTATGTGCACTCCTGAAGTTCACCGCGTTTAACTGATGCAGCAGTTTAAGTGGATTTACAATTTTAGAACTGAAAAATATGCAATAAATAAATAGAGAAATGCGATGGAATAAAGAAGAGGGACAGTTGGGTAGCGAAAGAGGGAAGGAAAAGGGAGGAAGTGTGAGAACAAGGAGAGGTCTGAGAAGAATGTGTGGAAAGAAAGAGAGATTAGATGGAGGGAATGGGGTAGGAGGAGAGGAAAAGAGAGAGAGAGGAGGAATAGAGACAAATAGCCAGTCGGGGGCAGAAAGGGCGAATGGGAAGAAGAGGAAGAGCCGGAGGGAGGGAAGGAGAGAGCAGACCACAAGTCTAGGTGCGGTTAAAAGCTACTCTCCATTCCATCGGTAAATAACGCTGCCAGAATGAAAAACACGAGTTTTATGAATTATCCTCGTCGATTTAATAATGCTCGTAAGGTGATTGGAACTTGCTGGAGTAGAGCCGCGATTAATAGAACGGTGTTCATCATGGGAACTCTTGCTTTAGAAAAACCACCGTAAACGTTCTCCGTTTTAAGTTTATTTACTATGAACCAAAAATAAGATACATATTTAATTCTTTTTATTTGAAAATGTCGATGAAGGTGAGCAAAAACCTTGCAATCCTCCGGCGTTTATTTCATCTAATTCTAGATATTTTTGGAAGTATTTGAAATGTATGTGTGATGTTAGTAAAGATGGGTTGAGCAAGAAAATAAATCAATGATTTGATCCATAAGCCTCCTATTTTTCAAGGACTGATAGAATAGTATGATATCAAATTATATATTCAAGAGATTAAACGACTTTTTGGGAAGCTTGATGAAAGAGCTCGAATTGACTTAAATACGAGATATGGAGTTAGTATATATATATATATATATATATATATATATATATATATATACACACACATATATATATATATATATATATATATATATATATATATATATTCTTCCACTTTTATTATCCCAGTTCACACTGATGAGACTGAGTCATCACTGTTTGTTTCTCGATGCTTTTTGAAAAAAGAGCAAAATTTTCAGTCACTTGGGCTCTCTCTCATGTTGGGCAGATTTTCCTCCAGAATAAGTTCATATTTCAAGTGGTGAACTCATTCTCTGTCTTTGAGGCGTTATCAGTGTCATTCTTAATGTTGTTGTCCTTCCATAATTGTGACGTTCAGTTTTTCTTTTCCATCTGTTGTTCTGATGGCATGGCAAAAGTATGTCTCTGATAGTATGCTTTAAATGTAGTTATTACACGGTGAATTGTTGACTGCAGCAATTACGTGGTTTTAGAACGCAAAAACACTACCTTGATGCATTGTAAAAATGATCGAAATAAACATTTAGTATCACTTAGTGGCGCAGCGTGATATGTCGGGCCTCCCCACTACCGTCTTTAATAACGTTTAAAGTTTGCAAACGGAAGTGCGGAATATCAGATTTTTCTCTGGTAAAAGCATATTTCCATACGAGATTGGAGTGAAACAACCTATGCGTATTAGTAATTTTCCGATTCTCATTATCTGATTAATTTGAAATAATTACAGAATTATGTAAGTTTGGATTGGCAATGGGAAGTTTGTATGAATTTCAGCTTTTGGGGGATAACTCTCTCAAATAGCCCCTAAAGTCTTCGACCTTCTTTTCCTGCAGGCGAAGCCGTATTTTACACCACTGTACAACGTAAATGTTCCCGCGTCTCAATTTATGGCGACCAATGTCACCGGATGAAAGCCTTTTAAGGATAAGACTTCCTATCTGGAAGACCAATGAGGCCAAATAAGCCTATATGCCTCGTTAAGGCCAAATATGCCCATATTAGCATAGTATCGAATTGGTAATATTTAGTGATTCTTATAGAGCAGTTTTATTTGTAACAAAAGTATTTAAGGGGAACCGTTATAATAAAAGAGCCTTTTTTGATGACAGGCAATTTTAAGACAAACACTCGTAAGAAGGAGACCAATGCACAAGGCCCATCTTATGACAATATATACCAAATATTACCGGTATATCTAGTATTGCGATTTATAGGAGTAATTATCAAAAAAGAAATATTTATGACATTTTTTCCTCTAAATCGTGATTGCTTTGTTATTTTTAGGAGCCCTTCACTATGGAAAAAGTTTTACTTAAAAGCGATCCAACAGTAACTGTGGCAACAGATGGAACTAAAAAGCAGAATACTAAATTAGGAGAATCAAAGAAAAAGAAAGCAAAAATTCCTAATAGGCAATAAAAGAAGATTACTTGGCATATAGTTTTGCTTGGTCCGGCGATAGAACGTGCTCAAAACCAGTGTGTCTCGTATGCAAAGAAATTTTAGCGAACGAAGCAATGGTGCCTAGTAAATTACTGCGTCATTTTCGCTCCAGCCATCCTTCTTACTCCGAAAAAGATATCAGTTTCTTTAGGCGTTTGCAAGAGCAAAACATGAAACAAAGTATTCTTGAAAACATGAATGAGTGTCTCAGATAGGGCCACAGATGCAAGCTACATTGTTGCAAGATTAATTGCCCAAAGAAAAAAGTCACACACCATAGGCGAAATATTAATTCTACCAGTATATAAGTAAATTGTGCGGTTTATGATAGGAGAGGGAGCAGCAAAAGAAGTAAGCAAAGTATCACTTTCGGACGATACCATGAAGAGGCCTATAGATGATATGTCTGGTGGCATAGAAGCTACCCTTATCGAGATGTTGCAAGGGACTGGAAAATTTTCATTACAGGTTGACGAATCTACAGATAATAGTGGTCATGCGCAACTTATTTCCATTGTGCGCTTTGCTGATGGGGATAATATAAACGATCACTATCTGTTTTGCAAAGCATGTCCTCACCGAACAATAGTGATGAAATATTCCGTATCAGTGACGAGTACATGAGTAGCAATAACATACAATGGCAAAAATGCGTAGGTGTTTGCACCGATGGTGCTGCAGCAATGACAGGAAATGTCAAAGGATTCGTTGCGAAATTGAAAATGCAGAGTCCGAATGTGCAAATTATCCAGTTTTCTGCATCGCGAGGCCCTTATGGCAAATAATTTTCCGGATGAATTGAAGTCAGTTTTAGAAATGCGGTAAAAATAGTTAATTTCATTAAATCGAGACACGCCTTTTTCCATTCTTTGCAATGAGATGGGCGCAGATCACCATTCCTTACTTCTTAATACTGATTGTGAGATCGGATGGCTTTCAAGAGGTAAAGTTTTAGCAAGAGTTTTTGAACTAAAGGATGAGATAACACAGTTCTTGACATCACAAAATGAGGTTTATCATGCTGATTTTATTCAAGATGAAAACTGGTTAGCAAAGTTGGCGTACATGGCTGACATCTTTGAACATCTCAATGAGTTGAACATTAAATTGCAAGGACGTAACCAAAACATATTAACTTGCTTGGACAAAATAAATGGATTTACAAATAAACTTCAGCTATGGCGTGATGAAGTCGGAGGTGGATCATTGAAAATGTTTGAAAGAATAAATGGGATGCAGTTCGAAAAAAATTCCTAAGTGCAGTTTCCCAGCATCTATTCTTCAGGAAAAACTCAATCATTACTTCAAGTTCAGGAGTACAAAACAATTTGACTGGATTCGAGATCCTTTTAGTCTTTCATCAGAAGAATCACGCAAGGAACTTCCTCGGAAACTACGAGAGGAATTGACAGAACTTAGAAGCGATCGCACACTTGAACTTAAATTTAGTGAATATCTTTGGACGAGTTTTGGCTTAAAGCTAGGGGTGAATATCCTCCAATAGCTGAATTGGCGATAGATGTGTTGCTTCAGTTTCCGACTACATATTTATGCGAATTGAGCTTTTCAACAATGATACTCATTAAGAATAATAAAAGGACATGTTTGAAGAACTTGGATGAAGAACTTCGTGTAGCTCTTTCCACTATTGAGGCAAAAATAAAGAGTATTTCTTCCGAAAAGCAAGCCCAAGTTTCCCATTGAAGAATGAGAATGTTTGTAATGTTGCATTATGTATGTAGTTCATTTGCAACAAGAGTATTTAATATGTTAAAAGTTATTTTAACAGTTATGACAGTATTAAACATATTTATTCTACTTTTACTTATTTTCTTTAAAAATATGCATAAAAGCAGGGAAACTGACCGGGATAGGGTTTGGTGTGCCGCGAGATTTGAGCAAGTTTGTAAGTGTGCCGTGGAGGAAAAAAGGTTGAGAAGTACTGCTCTAGAAGATCATCAACGAAGATATTATTTAATGAAGGTTCATCATATTGCAGGTTTCTCATTGGATTTATTACACTAACGCGTTCCCTTGGAGGAGCTGTTTACGTGAAAATGGCCTTATCGCTACACTCGAACAATGTCATTTGTTTGTAGATCGCCTACTGAACAGACAGTTCACTATTATTGTAGAAGGAATTACTGATGTTTTTCATATCATTTTTTATGGACCGATTTCCGCTTCTAGTCTCTCGTAAAACGTTTTTTAGTAAGAAGCTCATACCGCGATCAATCTTATCGTGGTATTTGCATCCAGCTTTCTTTTGTTTCACGATGACCCTCGTTGTTACTGGACTGCTACCTCTCCCAAAATCCCTGGTCGTTTCTTGCCTCACGATGGACGTCGTTGTTACTGGACTGCTCACTCTCCCGTTATTTCTGGTCGCTTCTCGCCCCACAATGCGCCTCGTTGTTCCTGGATTGCTCTCTCCATTATTCCAGGTCGCTTCTTGCCTTACGATGGACTTTAGCATTTCGCACTATTTCTGCGTTCCAAAACTGAATGTTTTCCCGACGTAGCCTAAAGTTTTATCCGTCACCGTCTCTTTTTCTCCGCAGCGGCTTCTCTCTTCTTTACTGTATACTTTCGACGTGAAATTACGAGTATCGAATTCGCTAAATGCACTTATATTTTTTAAATTTATTATACTGAGGCGTTGTTTATTTAAGAGTTGAATGCCAATTTAATTGTTAACTGTTGGCAATTTTCTCGACTTATGGGATTTACGTAGAAAACAGTATCAAAAGATTGGCCGATTCTCGAATTTTTATCTTCGAAACTTTAAGTCGTAATTATGTGGCCTCGCGGACTTCTTTTTGTGGTAAATGCAGTCCTCTATTAGAATATTTTTTAATCGATATGTGCCAAACAGATCACATCCGAGGATTAGGGAGAAAATATGGATGTGCGAATAATTTGCACGAACAGACAAAGTATTTTAATAGACAAAATTTTATTTAGATTCTTTTCCTTTATATTTACAATATTTCTTTAAATAAAATATTTGACGTTATTATTGTCCATAAGCTGTCGAGGTCCTTCAACACCGACGTCCTTAAATGATGAAGCTCGGGAAAAAGCCACGTACAGCTGATCATGGGAGAAAACGGGCGATGGTAGGTAAATTCTAACACGTTTAAGCGTCTGTCCTTGAGTCTTATTGATTGTCATTACAAATGCGGTTTTGATCGGAAATTGTCTTCTACACAGTTTGAAAAGAATTGTAGGATCTGATGGGCATAATTGAATCCTCGGTATGAGAACAGTCTTTCCAGTGCCGATAACTTCCGGTACTATACAGTGTTCATGAATGCCTTTTACGATCAATCGTGTTCCGTTAACTAATCCTTTACTGAAGTTTAAATTTCTGATCAACATCACAATAGTTTTTAGTTTCAGATGTAGTCTATGCGGTGGTAAACCGGATGGTGACAAACTGTTCAAAAACTCGATAGGGTATAATTGTTCGTCCGACTGATCTTCATTATCTACGGTGTTTACAATGTAGTAAGTTTTAGAATCGTGTTGGATTAAAGTATTCACGACGTAATCATTTATTTCGGTGCAATATTCATTTTTTGGGCACAGTATTGCAGCATTGATTAGATTGTGTATATTAGTGTTAATAATGGAATCCGTTTGGAATGTAAGCTGGATAAGATCATCATAGCTACTTTTACATTGTATTGGTATTTCGATAGACTCAGGAGACATTTCATTCACGGGCAGTGTTCCGTTTCCACGGTTCAGTAACCATTGACTAAATTCGTTATCTATTATTGCTCGCATATAATGGGTAAGCTTCCTGGTTATGACCAAATTCCAAAGCCGATTATTCTTTACACAGGCTTCAACGATTAATGTTCGACTGACTACCTTGTCTACCGACAGGAAGGATCTGTCTAAAGTCGCCGCCAAAAACAATGTGGGTTGTATACAAAACAATATGAACTTAAAATTTTAAAAAGTACCCTTTGGTAGGGGATAAATTAAAAAAAGGACATTCTCAACAATGCCGAGGCCTTCTGAAAATTTCAATTTAAAAAAATCGGTTAGGTAGTTCACCAGATCATAATGGAGCAAACCGACATTACTGTAATATTATATATATTATTATGCTTGGGATATTCTCGAATTTTTATCTCCAGAACTATAACTCGAGATGATGTACTCCCACAGACTTATATGTGGCAAATGATGTCTTCTATTCGAAGAAACCTTTTAATCTATACCCTACTGATCATATAAGAGCATGGGAGAGAAATATATGGTATTTAATTGTTGTTTGCCGATAGAATCGTCGTATCGACAGATTTAAGCTAAATAGTAGAGGAAATGTAGAGGCAATGAAATACTCTACGTTACTAGTTCTACACGTTTATTTAAAAGCTATTTTAATTTGACCAAATATTTACGATATATAACGGAAAGTTCATTTTTTCACCAGTAAAGTGGTACCCCTGATTGGCTTACGTGATTTGTTATTGTGATTTTCTTATTGTCTTTGACTGTCAGTCCTTAATATCAAATTTCATGAAAATCTGTTTGGTAGAAGCCGAGAACGAACATGCGGACGGACGAACGGACAAACCGACGCTAATAGGCTCTTATGCTGAAAGCGAAACGCGCCTAACAAGATGGAAAGTATACTCCATAAATGGAATACACAGAGATTTCAAAGGCGTTCTTAATGGGTAATACGTATGAAAAGGTATCGAAAGATTGGGCGATTCTCGAATTTTTATCTCCGAAACAATAAGCCGTAATTATATGGTCTTGGGGACCAACTTGTAGTAAATGTTGATCTCTATCCAAATACTTTTTTTAATCTATCATATAAGAGAATGGGAGAGAAACATGGATTTTTAATTGATATTTTCTGAGAGAACCGTGTTCGCGATCGACGTAAATGTACGATATCATTAATAAAGTCAGGCTCAACTGCGTGGAATTTGCTCATTGTGAGATTTAATGAAACAACTTTGATACTTCCACACAATTTAATAGATTTAAACAAAATATGCAATGTTTTGGTCGGGATTTTCTCGATTTTTATCTCCGAAACTATAAATCGTAATTATGTACTCTCGCGGAATTTATTGTGGTAAATGATATCCTCAATCTGAATACATTTTTTAATCTATACCTTACAGATCATATAAGAGCTAGGGAGAGAAATATATGATACTAGCTAATTACCCGTGTTCACAGTTTCGAATTTTTCATGCTCATATTACTCTCTAATATTTTCATTCAAACTCAAGGTACTCTCGAGATAAGTGATCGTAAGCTTTTAAAGAAGTGGTTACGCACCTCCATAGGTTCTTTCGTTCGCTCTCACTTTTATGTATCTAAAAGTTATGTGCTGGCCGCATGAAAATACAAATATTTCGTTTCCCGACGGCAGAGCGAAGGCTTTCAAATGAGCCGTTATATACCTCGGTAAGTTCTTCCGTTCACTCTCAATTTTAGCTATCGTAAGATTATGTGCTGGCTACAGAAAATGCCAATATTGTTTCAATGTTCCACACGTTATCCATTTAGTGTATTATTGAAAGCCTAAATCCAAAATTTGGTTGATATGAAGCTAAAATGGCAGGGTTATATCCGTTCAAAGAGCATTGTATACGTGCAGACAGGTAAACTTGGGAGGTTGAAATTTCGCCCCCGAAACCCAACTGCGCTCTTCCTTTTGATTATATTCGATATCATGCCAAGTTTGGTGGCTCAAGGATTAAGCGTGTGGATTTGCATAGCCGGACACACAGACAAACGCTTTAATTGTTGTTTGACGAATGCCATTTAACGTTATACGAGCATATTTTTATTAAAGTGCTTATATAAAAGTGAAGTTCTAATCGACGGATGCAGTTCAAAATCGCAATTGGGCAATAAATTTTTATAGGGGTCACTGGTAATTTAATTAAAATACGTTCCGCGTTTTAGGAGATGAAGTTACGACGGACGGACGGACGAGACGTGCCCATAAGTCGTTCCGCTAATACCATTTTGCTGGTAAAGAACGCCTAAAAACGCACATAGTCAGAGATTCTTTGGCCCTGAATTTCTCAGAGTAGTAAACTAACATTGGTTTTAAATTAAAATCCCTCACAGAATTAGGCCAAAGCAGGAGTGAAAACCTGTCTTCAGCTGCCTATCCAGGAATATGCTTCTCATTCATAGAATTGTAGGTTCTATCTAGTATTTTATTCCAGAAGAGACCAGTCTCACTACAACTGAAAATCTGTTTAGCTTTGTAAACACCCCTCTCAATTATAGCATCCAATTCACCAGGGAAACCTTTAACTACTTCAGCATCTACTCTAACTCACTCCTTAAATTAACACTATACATCTTATTCCTATTTACAAACTTATCAAACCATCCACAACAATTACCGACAGCTAAATTTTTACAAGTCCTTCAAATATGTCTCTAGCTTAATAACTCTATAATAATAAAAGAAGCTGTCTGTGTTTATGTCTTTGACAGTCATAACTCTTCAGAAAATAAACATACAAGCTTCGAAATTTGGCAGCAGCTTTAGTATGACCCTCAGAGTTGTAGATAAATAGAATTAACTCTTTAACCGTAAAATTAGAGACACACAATAAAAAAGGGGGAGGAAAGGCTAAAGACAATAAAAATTATAAAATTACCAATACCACGGCAAAGTAGAGGAAGTGCTAAAGGAAGGGCTGCACACAGATATCCCCAAAAATCCTATCAATAAAATTATCTCAGAAACCACCAAAATTGTAAAAACGTGCACCACATTCATTACGAAACAACTCAGCCTCCAACTCCCCACCTCAAACCCCAGGGTTCCCAGGATGTATTGTTTACCCAAAATCCACAAAGAAGAATCCCCCTCAGACCCACTGTTTCTTCCATCAACAGCCCGACATATAAAATTTCACGTTGGCTTAATGGTCAATTTAAACAATTTCCTCTCAAGCAAGATTCAAATATAAAAAATAGTCCTCATTTTATTAACGAAGTTATGGACATAATACTACAGGACAATGAAATGTAAGTTTCTTTCAATGTTTTTTCAGATGATAGAAAATATTTTACGCAAACATAAGCGTAGTCTTTCTTAAAAAAATGCGTTATCCTCACAAACACGCCACCCAAAAACCCAAAATACGTTAAAATCCCCTTCGTCTCTGGTATCACAAACGGCTTATCAAAAATCTTCTCAAAACATAACCTTAAAACAGTACTTGTGAATGAAAACAAACTCTCCAACTTACTACACAATCCAAAAGACACGATCCCGACTCTACAAAAATCCGGCATATACAAAATCGCTTGCTCAGACTGCGAGAAAGTTTACATTGGTCAAACTAAACGAAAGTTAGAAACTAGGTTCAAAGAACACCTTGCACATTACAAACACAATAGGTTTAACAAGTCTAGCGTCGTAATACACATACAAGAAAACAATCTTCCTATTAAAATCGAAAACATGGCTCTCTTAAAATCAACACAAACTGACTGGAAACTAGACGCTTACGAGAGCATTTTCATAAACAAATACCAAGACACGGTTATGAATAATAACCGCGGGCCCATACCTTACTCACCCCTCTACACTTTGACCGTTAAAAATTCTCCCACCCCCTTCCCTCCTTTCACTTTCACCCGGAAAATATAAATACACAGACAAAACCAAAATAATCCATACGACTTGAGCTACTGAAGATGAGAGCTTAGCTCTCGAAATATGTATCTAGTGAGTTTTTCCAGAGTGATTGTGCTTTTGTGTGTACTTTTATTTCCTATTTAGGCTAGTTTCCGACAACAGGTACCTGTGGGTCATCGCCCTGCAAACTTGTAAGTATAAATTTATTTATTTTTGTTCCCCCCCTCTATTTTTCTATTATTGACGTTTGATTGCTCACTTGGATTATTTTACGGTTCAGGAGTTTTTATTTATTTCTACTAATCTCTAGGTAAGATAGGTCTTCAGGAGTTTTTTCATCCGTTCTGGAGAGTATTCTTTTTACATTAACATAGATCTCAAATTAATAGCGTCTAATATGAAAATAATAAAAGCAACGACTTGTGCGAACATCAGCTTCCACAACTTCCTCTTTAATAATGAGCTCCTTCAAAATTTAGAGTTACACCATAAGTCGCTACAGTCTGTTCAACAGAGATTCCAAACAAAATTATCTCGCAATAATATTCATTCGTCAAGATGTTGCTGCTCTTGAAATTTCTCCTATTTTGAATCCTTAATAGTTATAATTTTATCAATTATTTAACGTCAATCTATAACTAGTGTGATACAATTACTGTTCCATTTGTAAAAATGCTTTTTTAACTAATGAGAAGATAAATATGACTAATGATGGCAGAAATTTAAGAAAAGTAGCAATGATAAAATATAAATAACAGCTTTGTCATTTTCACTGATGTTATAGTCATCATACAGTTTTTGCAGATACAAAACTAAAAATCAGTTAAATTACCAAAGTTGCACAGTTTCACTTTAAACGAACTGAGTAAACTCTAAACGAATAAAACATTTCTAAAGATTTACAATTGCAAAAACACATTGAATTATAAGGACAGTATTCGCTAATGGCCTACATTATGGAATTAAGTAGAGCACAGCAAAGATTCAACTATACTTTATAAAATTTTATTATAATCTACAATTAAAAGTAGCAATGCTTGAAAAAAGCATACAAATCTTTTCATTAAAATCTCTTCAAATAAAAGTTTTAAATTTCTACTGGAAATGATAAATTACAGTTTGGACAAAAAATAACCACTTACGATTTCTTGGGGGTTCGCTAACGATTTAGAGAGAAGGAGATAGAGACATTCCATCCCCAACCCATTATATTTAAAATCAAATCAAGAGGCAAATATGCTTAAATAACTTCCTTAGGAAGAAAATATCGGGGAGGCATGAGCAATCAATCACGTGTATTATTTGATAGGAGATCGACGGAGCTCTCCGTTCTCCATTACAGAGCTACTGGGCGTTAAGAGCCACGCAGAGACTGAAATGCTAAAATCTCACTAACCTACGTGTTCTCCTCCATCCTTCCTTCCACTCGCACCTCCCTTCCCCTCTAATTTTTCCCTTTATTACAATGCCCTAGAACGGGGATGGCAAATATATGGCACGTGTGCCCAAGATGGGGCCCCAGACGAATTTTTTTGCAGTTTAATTTTACGGGTCCGTCTTATAGAAGTTGAAATTTCAAAACGAGTATTACCGAGTATAGCGGCAAGTTGTCCGTTCGAAACTTATCAGCTTTCGGTAATAATTTAATGCATTTTTGAGAGATGATAAGGTTGTGGCGGAATTATATCTCATAGACAAGATTTCACGGGGCGTGCGAGAAACATTAATTAAATTATTTTTGTGTAATACCTCTTAAATATTTTGTCTTGACCAATTGATTTCTGATATTTGACTGTTAAACTATCCTGTATTATCAATCAGATTGATGGAGCAATGAAATAATAACCAATAAATTAAGTGGCACGGGATAAATGCGTTGTTATTTTTTTACCTGATTTGTGTCACGCGTCCTTAAAGAGAGTTGTCATCACCGCTCCAGAACTTATTCTAATTGTTTCGCGTCTCTCTCTCTCCGCTCCTATTTTACTTTCCCTTCACTCTTTCTTCTCATGGTATTCGTCCGCTGTCCTCCTGTTTACCCTACATCTCCTATTCTCCTAACTCCCTTTCTCTCCCATTCTTTCTCTTTCAACTCTTTTCCCTCCTCACTTTTAATTTCCTCTTTCTTTTCCCACGTCTCCTTTCTCTTCTCTTCGTTCACATATCCTGTCCACGTCTCTTCCCATTTCCTCCCCCGCTTCCTCACTTTAAACTTTTTTCCCTCCCTCCTGCCCCTCATTCTCTCTCCCTCAACGTTTACACGCAGAACCGACCCTTTTCTCCCTCCGTGTAAGACGCGAGTGCGGTTTTTGCCCGGCAGAGGGCAGACGGGTCGCAGCGGCGGAGAGGAGTATGAGGAGCGGGAAGAGGAAGAGAGTCAATATTGTCACTGCGTGATGGGTCATGACTCCCTTTGAAAAGCGGCTCCATCCTCTCCCTCTTACATTCTACCCTCTTTCTCTCTCATCGTTCGGCACCCTCCCGTGTCCTCTTTTCCTCTCTCCCTTCCTCTGCCAATCTCTTTCCGCTGCACTCTCAACCGGCTCCTGTCTCTTATGGACCTTTCCTCGCCTCCCCCTCCTCGCCCCTTTCATCTTCCGCCTTCCCCCTTCCTCCCCCATCTTCCCCCTTCCTCCCCCGCCGTCCCCCTTTCTCCACGCCCTTCCTCCGGGTCTTCTCCTATATCTTCTCCATCTTCATCATAAACCTATCCCTCCTCACGCCACTCCAACTCCACGCCATCTCGGTCACTTCTATTCCGTCCTCGCATTCCTCTACGCCTCGCCATTCGTGTTGGGGAAGGGGTTGGGGAGAGAGATATTTTAATATTCACGCAGACTTTTTCGACCGTGGGAGAAAAATTATTAAGTCCCAAAAAAACCACCGTTTATATGTTTTAAGCATTCGATGAATTTTGAATCAAACGAGTAACAATTTTTTTGCTGCAACGGAGAAGCGCGAGAAACATTTTTAGTAGCCTCTCCATGACTTTCCCGTTACGGAGTGGAGAAAGGAGAATGATTCCAGATGAATGTTCCCCCTCCTCCCCGGCACCGTATTTTGAATCAAGTTTCCTCGCGGCGTTTTGGTTTCGTCTGAGTGAACGCCAGAGAAAGGAGATTGTGTTCGTGAGAGTTCTCCCTCCGAGGATATTACGATCGACTTCGAAAGCAGTCACGGGCCGGTTTTGGAAATTTGTCGCGATAATGAACTAATATTATTCATGATGATGAATTGAGCCAAAGGTACTACAGAGATTTGCTGATAAAAATCTTTATCTATGATCGATATGATTTAAAGAGGTCTGCTAGGACATTTATATAAATCAGTTGTATAATAAAATGCTAATGTGACTAATAAAATTAACATTACACATATGGATAGTGATTTGGTCTAGAATCTGGAGCAGAGGTTCAATTTGTTTAGAAAAGATACTGAAATAACGGCTATAGCGGAAACAGCGCTACTTCTAATATTCTTGAAGATAGTTAAACATCCTGTTTCTTTTCTTGATGTAATATAACTGAAGTCTTTAGCGTTCTTCCAAAGCTGGTTTTAACTCATCGGATATAGGTAAATATAGTTTTGAACTCTGGTAGGCAGGGGCGGATCCAGAAACTTCCCAGGGGGGGGGACGATCGCCCCAATCGCTCCTTCCCCCTTTCGAATTTGCCTCTTCCGACTACTATACATTTTGAAAATCCCTATCCCCATCAGATTCTTTCTTTCCCTTGTCATATAGACTTAAACTTCGGTGTAGAAACGAGTTGTTGCGCGGAAGGAGTTTAAGAATGCACCCCGTGTAGGGCAATGAGGTCGTCCAAGGGGAGTGTGATCGCCCCCTTGAATCCGCCACTGCTGGTAGGTCATAATGATGTATACAACCAGATAAACAAATGTCTTCTTTGTATAGTCTGTTAATCAGACGTTTATTTTCTTCTTATACGGATATTTTTACGGCTTGATCATGTAGCAGATTTAAAAAAGAGAAATAGGGCGTTGGGTTTTTAATTTTTAGAAAAGATTTAATACATCGTAAATAACTCTTGTTATACGCGATTGATAAAATCGCCATAGCATTCTACTTTTTGGTAAAGAGCGTATTTATTATAGACTAATTATAGACTAATCCTAAAGTTAAAATAAATACGTAATTAGGTTTAAGGAGAATAAGGACAGTTTTCATGGAGTTCCACCAGATGAAGGCTTCTTCATTTGAATTTAATTAGTTTTGGTTAAATGGTGATCTCAACCTGATATAGGGTTTGGCACGGGGAATAATTTCATTTTCCTTTTTTTATTTTCAATAATCCTGTTATTTGTTTACTTTACAATAAGCTCCTATGTAAGAGTGCTAAGGTGTTCTTATTCAATCGAACAACTTTGGCGTAAGAACTTTTATTACAGAAGATGTGATAATTTTTTGTACCCTTTTGAACCGACCATATTCCAACTTTTGGTGTTGAGTTTATTATATTTAATACGAGATATCTACTACCGTTTTACGTAATGAATACAAAAGTCAATCGATGTAGGATAATCTGTTGAAATTGAAATCACACAGAGGAAAGTAAACGCGGATAAATCTTTTCAGCGCTAACTTAATCCATCAAGGAATAAATCCTGAACACGGGAAACTTCTATTTTTTGTTAGCTATAACTGAAGAAAAATGTATGGAATTAAAATGAGGTCTCACTCGCACTTCCGACAATGATATTTTATAATAACCTTTTGAAGTTTTGAAATAATATACAAACTTTATTTATATATGGAAGATATTTACAAAAATTAAATTTATTAACATCATTGCTCATTTTCAGTGACTTTCTGTTGAAAAAGTCACGATTCTATATTTCCGTCCGTCCGGACCTCTCACAGGTTTACTAAAATTGAAACTGCGACTGAACCGAAATAATTCTAATAAAAAGTTCATAGTAGCAATTTTAAAAATTATCATAAAATCAATTAAAAATTTTTTTCTACAAACAACTAATTAAAAAAATTATTTCTTTGATTTATTGTTTAACATTCCAATTCGTATCATGAATCAATTTGAACAATTTATCTTTATTTTTAGAATAAGAAAAGCTGCGTGAAGGCAGAACGCGAATCATCATTACTCTATTTAATCAAATTTACTGTTCATTACGGAATATTTATTCCACGGACAGACGAATGAATTTCTTGATCGAAAAAAACGGATTCGGAAAACGAATCTTAAAAATGGGTGATTTATTTTTTCGTACCTAATTCTGTCCAAGTTTGAGAGGAGTCGAGCAGCCAGCGAGGGCCCATGGCAAGAGTGATGCAAATCGCCGTCTGTTTCTTCGCCACAGGTTTTCATTCTGAATTTGCGAAAGTTAGGTTAACGAAATTCTCACGCCATTTCTGGACCTTCTTAAAGCGCATGCACGCGAAAGGCAAGCTCGTTACATTGCGATAGAAGAAAAAGGAACTCAACAAACCTCACTGTGAAAGTGAATGAGAAAGTCATAAAATTATTACGAGTGCAGAGTTGATGTGAATGACATACCTTTGAATTTGCTTTGAAACGGATCATTTCCGATCGAGGAACAGCGATATAAGATCGCGGTGACAGAAATAAACATCTGCGATCAAAAAGAGACAAAGGCCTCCGATTGATTACACTACTGTTTTTTCAAGTTGATAGATCCCGCCTCCGAGTGCAAATGTACGGATTAATATTAGCGGGTGGTGGAGATGGTTTTGTGCGAGGTGCTGAATGAAGCGGAGTAGAAACCTGGAGAGGAAGATTAAAAGAGTGGAAGTGGGGGATGTCGAGGAGTGGAGGTGGGGGAAAGTGAAAGAGAGTAGAGGGCGAGGCATGGGAGCAACATTGGCCGCTTGCCAAATTCCTTCGTGGCTCATCCATCCTCAAGAGCCCAGCTATCTCTGTCCCTTTCTCTCCCTCTCTCAAGAGATATAGAGAGAGATTCTCCCCTTCATAAATGTTTAGCCGTTCTAGATGGCAGCCTTCATGTAACAAGGATTTCCCACGGCTCTCTGTATCCGTGAACTATTTAAAGCACAATAATTTCCCATTAACTGACTTTACCATTCCCACAGTAATGTGTCTATTCGTACATTTTTCGGTAAAGATCCAGGAGATAACGGCCAACGAAATGTGAGTTATGATTGAAAATCCATCGGGGAATACGAATTAAGAGCAGGAAATTGAAAAATCTTCCGATTTATCTCTTGTCGAATAGTTTATCTTTTGAGAAAAATAGATGAGGGACAAAACCAAGGAATGAAAAAATCTGCAGTATCTCAATCTTGCTTTTCAACTACCAAAAGCAAAGGGAGTTTTAGTAGGTGTAAATAGCTATGAACTAACTTGAAACGAAATCGTCTTAAAACTAAATTATGTCCCTTTTCTTCTTCAAGTCCTCCCATTTCGTGCAGAAATAGAATGCAAGTGGGAAAGAGAAATCTTTTTGTCATACTGTCCTAATCATTGAATAAACGCGATCAGTATGCCCAAATCAATATGAAAGTTATTTAGTTCAGTCGAGGAAAATTCTTCCCTTAATTCCAAGGGTTCATGAATCCATCAAAGTGTTTATAAATCTCCTCAGAGCTTAACTGTATGACGAGCGAGCTTTCTCATTGCACTCAAACATTTCCGACGAAATGAACTACGTTCATTTCCTCTTCCCATCAACACATCCACCGTTCTTCGGAGCACCAAACAACCAAGCTTTTTCCTTTTGTTCCTCTCTCTCTTTCTGTCTTCCTCTCTCTCCTCTCATCCTTATCTCTGCCTCTCTCCAACATTTTCATTCCCTGTCTGACCATAGCATTGTGACTTTCTCACCTGACCACGCCCTCCCTACTCACCCAGCGTTACATCCCTTCGTCCCTTCCACGTCTCTTCACAACTTTCCAACGCACGCGACATCATCATTCGCACGTGCTTCACACCGTTACGTGTAGCATCTCACCGTCTCCTAAACTCGCTACCTACTCTCTACTGGCATGCATTTGTTTCTCCTTTCCCTCCCAGTTCTATTTTCAACCTCTCTTTCGTACGCCCCTCTATCCTCCATCGTCCCTTTTTGCATCTGCCTTCTATATCATTAACCTTCTCATCACCATCTCATCTGCGAATTCCACAATCTAATCTCTCATTATGTCTTATCCAATCCCCCTCTTCCCCGCTCGCTTCGTCCCCTCTCTTTTTAATAGAGGCCATGTGATCAGTTTTATAATTATAAAGAATATGATTAAGGTTCGACCAGTATCGCTTCTCATCTCACAATGTACTCCGTCTATTGCGGGGCGTTCCCGCGTTCATCCTCTCTCCCATTCCCTCTCAACCGCGAAACCTATTTGCTTTCCCATTAGCAAGTCTCCTTCCTCTGTCTCGCGGTCTCGTCTTGAAACTCCCTCCCTTTCCTCCAATGCCGTATCTCCCTCATTGCCACAAGCTAATGTATCTCTCTCTCTCTGTCTCACCTCGCTTTCCACCCTCCTATCTCCTTACTCATTTCGTCTCCTCTCCCTCTTTCATTCTCCTACAACTCTCTATCCCTCTTTCAGGCGCCATCTCTCTCTCTCTTTCCCTTGCTATTCTCCTCCAACATTTCCAAAATACTTCAAAATCTCCACGCCGTCTTCGTTTTCCATCTCACCTGTGAAACCGATAACATTTCTAAAAATCATAATCTCCTATTTGCATCCTTTTTGAGTAATGTGTTTCTTTCTCTCACTCTTATTCCACTGTTTTTAGACATTTTTCCTTCGTTCAGCTCTTCTTCACACCAAGAGCGAAAGGTTATATGATGGGAGAAATAAAATCCGCTGCTTTTATATTCATACTGAAGAGGTAATATCGATTCGTTTCCTGCGGGAGGAAATGCACTCAAAACGTATGGCGCTGAATATCGTCCGACATTACTAAAGCAGAAATAAAATGAAGGCCACAGATCGTTTAAGCTTTAACTACAAAGGGCACATGTCGTAATTGTGACATAAAATCTCATCCCGCTAACCTTCATTCTTCTTCCGTTTAATTTCATTCGACTTATTACCATAGAGTCGCGTTTATACCGTGCGGTGCGAATTAGATTTTCGCGTAATTGAAGGGAATTCATCGTGTCTGCGTTAAAGAAACTTTAAACCCGGCGGAATATTGAGTCTCGCTGGAGCACCAGCCTATATTACATTATTCTTCTTTTGCGACCGCCAACCCATTCTCGCCTCATTTCTCTCTCTCTCTCTCTCTCCCTCCTTTGTTCTCCTCTCATTCCAGAATTTTTGAATCCCTTCACCATACCCTCTTCCCTCCCACTCCTCCATCTCTACTCTTTCCCAATACTATTTGGATTTCCTTTTCGTCGTCCGCCCTTCCCTCCCCCATATTCCTCCACCATCCTCCTCATACTCCCTTAACGACAGAACGAGGCCGCTATCGCTCCCAAGGCGCACCTCATCCTCACCCTTCCCTATACCCCTCTTCCTCTTTTTCATCCCCCACCATTCTCCCCCTTCAACCCCTTTATCTCCGAGCGTGATAGAACTCCCCCTCGAGGGAAATTGCTCTCATTCCGGGTGTTTGTGCGGTGCCAGGATCAAGAAGTCTTCTTCTGACTCCTAGCGCTCCTCTCTCCTCTTCTTCCTTTATCTTCTCCGCGTTTTCTCAGCCTTTCCCACTCTCCATACTTCAATATTATTTTTTCTATATAAATATTTCCTTCCTTTTTTCATTTTCTTTTGTTCTCCTCCATTTCGCTCACACGCTTCACCTATCCATCTATCCTCCCATTTCACTACCCTATCCCAGCTTTTATCACTCTATTACCCCTCTATTTCTCCCGCCGTTTATCCCTTCCATTATCATTTCCTTTTTCGCCGTAAAAGTTACCCTCCCCTTCTTCTAGCCCTCTCAATCTATTGACCCATCCGTTCCCTCCTCTTCTCTTTCCCTAACATTCCCTTACCCTCCTCAATCTACTACCCCACCCCTTTCCCTCCCTTACTCTCCCCACATGTTTTCTCCATTTCGTTTTTTCTCTCTTTACTGTCATCTCATTCTCTTCGTCTTATTTCCCCGCCATTTTCCACTCCCCCTCCTCGCGCACTCAAAAAGACCCCTCTCCTATCCTTCATTTATAACATTCATTTTTCTCCTCTTTCTTCTCCTATATCTCTTTTTCCTCCTATATCTCTTTCTATCTCCACTCAGCCATAAAGCATCTCCTCCGTTCTCTATACCCTTCTGTCTTTCTCTCTCTCTCCACATAACTCGCTAGCCGTTTGAGTTTTGTTCCACAGAGAGAAGAGTGATGGCAAGAGTATATTAACAAGAACCTCTCGTGGATGAACTGCTAAGCTTACGCTCAACTCGTTGCTATCACGAGTGGCAATCAAGGTGGAAAGACTAGAATGTGAAGTCATGCGCAGGGGAAAGTGCGTCATGTGACGACAGGGTCGGGATAGAATTAACCATAGGCCTGTGTACTACCATAGATTTTGGAAGGAGAGTTGCGTCATGTTTGTGTTTTTACTGCTTTATTGTTATTGTTGTTATATTCTGTTATCGTTGTTATATTCAGTTATTGTTGATATGCCGTCTTGTGCATTTTATGGCTATAATAATTATACCAAATCCAATATCACGCAAGCAGTGAAATATTATAAATTTCAAAAAATGCTATTTTCAAGTCGAAATGGATAATAGCTTGTAGGAGAAAAGATAAATTCAACATTGCTAATGATGATTATTTTAGAACAAGATCTTCCATTTTATAATGATTTGCAATATATGAATAAATCATGGTCAAAATGTTTTTATTTCAGCAACCATTTGCTCGGAACGCTTCGCAAATAGTTGCTTTAGAAAATCTTTCAATAGCAAATGTTGGGTTATTTACCAAAGAAATCAAGGAATATTAATTAGTTCAGATGATATTCCTACAGAAAATTTAACACTTGTAAGTTCAACTCGTATGTGCACCAGTGAGATTAAGAGGAGAGAAAGAATGTAAAAGCGTGATCTGAAAGACGTTGTGAAGAAACTATTTTCTGAGAAAGTTACAGAGTAAGTACGATTTAATTCCAGAATTAACTGTGAGTTATCTGCCAAAATCGACGGTTATCAGAGAGCGATTGCAGAGATCCGGCTCGCAGCTCCCACGTGTGGTGACTAACACACATCCCTCCCTCCAACTGCCCTGCCTTCAAATTTCATTCAGGTCGGGTCACTCATACACCCACCGTAACCTATATCGAAATTTTCTCTCTATTAAAAATATCGATAGAGACGCACCCCCCTCATGATTGAAATTCTGACATTACATGTAGCCTAAGTTGTAAGTTGGATCGGCCTTAGGACAAGTTGCAAGTTTCGTGCAAATCGATCGAGCCGTTTTTTCACTATCGCCTGCTTTTTAGTTGCTCCCTCCCCACAACTAGGGCCGTTTTGTCCATTAGGCACAATAAGCACAGTGCCTAGGGCCTACGAGCTTTTCAAGCGCCTACGAAAACGTTTGAGACCTGAAAAAAACTTTACTGACTCGAAAATAGGAAAAGGAAACTGCAAAATCAAAATTAATAACTTTTTATTAAATGTCTTTACAAATATTTTCATGTGTCAACTCCTAATAAACTTCTAAATCAAAAATAATAACGCTTTAGTGACATTTTTATATTATACTAGACAAAATTAACAGATTTTAACAAATTCAAATTGTGTTTACTTTGCGACTCGTTTTGTTAGAAAAATCACATATAACGTCTTTAAATGTAATTTCCCGCATTATATAACTTTCAATTGCAAGTAGTGCAAGGGAAGATAGTTGTTTCTCCAGACTCATGTTTCTCTTATATTCGTCAGACATTTTTTCAGCTAAAGATAAAAGGTATCTGCAAATTAAATTGAATTTAGAATAAATAAATCAAACAAACAATGCCGAGTTATTGACGTTATTTCTTATGTCGACATCAGTAATTTTAAGAATCGGTTTTAGTTAAGAGATATTTATGTATGTTATGTTCGGTTATAAATATGGTTAATATAAAGATATGCCGGATTAAATAAATGAAAAATAAAGTTTGTTTAAAATACAAAAAGTGATGTAAACAATATTAAAATGAAACTCTAAGTTTATATGACTTTTGTTAGTAGGTCAGTTATGAATGAATAATCGAATTATACTATAGTTACAATTCAACAATATATACTCACTTAATGAAATCAGCGGTTAACATAACACTTGTAGTTGTATAAATTTGTACTGTATTTTGTATTATCAATAACTTGAGTAGTTGTGAACACTTTTAAATTAAATTTATTAAGGTAACTGCTAGAAATCTTGTAAGAATAGATCTGTACTGCACATGCATCACATAAACGAGTAAATCAGAAAATGCATTAGTTCACGTTACAGCGACAGCATTGCGCGTGCGCGTCCGGTATGACGTGACGTGAATCATCACGTTACGGCTAGTAAGAAATAATGTAATATTATTAAAACTGAAATTTCAGAAAAATGTTGCTCTTGATGCTTGTATATGTGTTGAATTGTTGTTGAAATAATTTTGAAAGCAAAATATAAAAATGCTTTCGAATTTCTTTAACAGCAAAAAATTAGATTTAACGTGGATGCATTTTAATACGTTTGATATGTGGGGTGGGGCCTCCCCTTAAAATTTTGATATGATATGTAGCCTAAGATCTGAGTTGGATCTACCTTTCGATACGTTGCAAGTTTCGTAAAAATCGGTCTAGCCATTTTTGCGCTATCGCCAGGTCTTAGTTTCCCCATTCCCACATTTGAAATTCTGTTGTGATAAATATCATCAATAAGTGCCTGCACATCTACATGGTAAGACCTTTCTTTTGACACCTCAACCATAGTCCTACGTGCTGCCTTTGTCTCACACGTTCTACCACAGGAAAAAAGCGATTTAAATTAATATATATCGTAGCTCACTATGTAAATGCTAAATTGTCTCTTTATGAGATATTTGTTTAATTGTTAGATAAGAGATAAGGTATAACTCTAACATATTTCAAGTGGCGGAAACTAAATATGTCCATATCTTCTCCAGTTATTTTTAGTGTATTTATAAATCAAAGATAAAGTTCAGAATAATGCTTATTTAATTCATGTAATATTTTTTATTTCAGGGATGATTATATGGATGTAGGTGAAGAAACTCCTCCCAGCTTAGACCAGAAGTGTTCTTTGTTTATTTCATCAATGTTTCATACAAAATGTGAAATGAATTGAAGAGCACGATAATTTATTTAGCTTAAAAATTTCTTATATTTTTATTTGTTGTTTCAGTGGTCAACTAGCACAAAACGGAGTTGAAGAATTGAATGAGCTTCGACAAGAGAAGACATTTTGGGAAGAAGAGAGAAAAAATTTACTTCTCCAGATGGAAGAATTCAAATGGACAAATACATGCCCATACATCAAGTAGAAAGATAAATTGAGCAGAAGAGAATATAACCAATGCAATATCAATAAGAAGTGTTGCCTCAAAACTTATGAATTTATGATGTTGAAACAGAATTTTCCTTGGCCTTCAGTTTCCACTCTACACAGATGGGCCCTGGCTCTTAAATGCAATGAAGATATTATATATGTCATTGTAGTGATGAGGTCAAAGAAAGATTTCTTGAGAGAAGCTTAATGTCTTTCTATTTTATCATTTGGTTAAATGAATGTTAGTGATTTACTTTGCTATGCCTACTTATTACAAATTTGATCAACAAATGACACCAGACAGTTTAGAGAATATTTGAGGGGAGAAAATAGAGCAATGTTGAAGGCATACAATATTACACCTGAAAACCACCATTTTCAAATCTTTATGACAATGAAAGATCAATATTTGTTTTTGTTGATGTACCATACCTAAAACTTGTCAGAAATCACTTTATAGACAGAGGTTTTGTACTAGGTATTGGTGATATTTTAAATTCCTCCTGTGTCCAAAATTTACTAGATATTTGTCATAATGCTGAACTTAAAATATCATTCAAAATAACTCAGCAACACCTTGATGTAAGAGGATTTCCAAGGCAAAAAGTAAAACTAGCTGCTCAGTTATTTTATAATTCTGTTGCAAAAGCTGTTGCTTGGTGTGGGGAAAGAAAGTTAATTGAAGGAGATTGGCAAAATACTGCTGATGTAATACAACTGATAAATAATTGGATGTGTCATAAATGCAAGTATTCCAATTATTACATCGAATGTTCTTAAAAATGCATATGGCAATGAATTAATTGAACAAGATAAAATTTTAAGTAAAATGACAAATTTGATGACTTTTTTGAACAGTAAATAGAAAAAAATGCTACCATTTCAAGTTGGCATATGTGTTCAAAAGTACTCTTAGAGATTGTAAAAAGAAAATTTTCTTTCAATTATTTTAAATTATATTTTAACATCTCGGCTTAATCAACATGTCCTAGAGAATTTTTTTATTAGGAGTATGGGCAATACTTATGACCACCCAGTAGCTTTTAAGAACTGACTGAAATGGTACATTCTTGGAAAGTATTGAAAATTAGTTTTACAAAATTCTGCAAAACCCATTTCTCAGACTGATGACCATTGCTTAGTTCATACTGCCACAGCAACTGAGTAGTAGCATCTGGATGATGAGCTGTGTTCTGCAGTGAATGAATTTTCCTCATTATTTGATGAAGAATCTTTGGAAGTTGTTGAAGAAGAGGATGTAATGCAAAAAATTGAAATAAACAACATTTCAGGAAATATAAGTAACAATATAGCTGTAAATCCTTTTAAAGTAATTAATCAGGAAGGATTAAAATATATTGCAGGCTACGTGGCACACAAATTTTGAGCCAAATATAATGATTTAGGAATTCCAACATCAGGATTACCTACATCATGTTATGATTGGATATCATATATTTCTAAAGGTGGTCTTATGAATTCCAGAAGCTAGAAGCTGCAGACATTGCTGAAGAGGTATTTATATCCTTTCATGGGGGGATATATTGCAAGGAAAGAATATAATTAAAAGAGTTACAGAAAATGCTATGAAATGTATTAGTAGTGATATTCCACTTCCCGCTGATCAATTGTATGTAAAAACCAGAATACACATTAGAGTGAGGGAGTTGAATAAAATAATTAAATCATTAAGTGACAATGAAAAAGAAAATATAAAAATGAATTAAAAAAAATATGTAACTGACATAATTTGGGTACTCCTGGATGTAATATTTTGTTTTTGTAATAAAATGATTTTTAATTTTTATAGGTATGACATATTTAGTCTTACAGCATTATTTGTTTTGATTTTATATTGTTTTGGGATACTTTTGTGCTAATAATGACAGCTTGTGATTATCAGAGAGTAAGTAATTATTTTATGAGGAATTGGTTAACATTTACGGTATTATGTAATACTAGGGGGCAAGCCCCCTGCTCGCTGATGCTCGCCAACCCACCCTCCCATTTTCTCGCAGTTTCTTCGATGTACTCAAAAGTCGATCGACAAACTGAGCGGCGCCATTTTCGGACTGCAGGAGAATTTAACTTCGTATCTGTTTGTATAGGACTCTTGGGTCACGAGTGAAATTCAAATAATAATGTGGTAAATTTCGTTCAACCTTTTTAAATAAATTGAAAAAGCAATGAATTAAAAAATTGCGCTGCGTAGTTCGAAGGTTTTTGTGTAGAACGCAATATATACCTATTTATACCCAAAGAAGCGAAGAAATTAGAGACGGACGTGACAATTTATTAAGCGGCATAAATATAAACGGATATTAAATACTCAGTTTCATAGTTGCGATATTTTTCAGTGAGTGAATATGAAAAGAAAATACCTGTAATAAGAGACCTCTACGACCAAATCTTAATTAGTGCTTATAGCGTGTCGCCTTTTTGAGAGTAGAAAAAAAGAATGCTTTCATTTTCCTGCAGGCCAGGGTACTACGATCCTGGTCATTTTTTCTGCGTGCATTTTGTGCTTATTTTACATCCCATGCAATTTAATTTCATGGAGAAATCCTTAGGTAAATCGGCTTTCACAAATTTCCGTCTTCGCGAATAATCAAGCAATCGTGTTCAAATTTCTTGTACGAACAACCATATTTTTATTAATAAGCACTTACAATTGCGGCTACAATAAATATATTTCAAACCAAGTTCACATGTAAAACTTAAAACAACCACAGATGGTAGGAGAAGACCGAGGCTATCGAATGGGTCCATGATATGGTAGCTCCGAGTTCAAATCCTATTGGCGCTCCCAAGAGTCCCGATGTTTTTGTTTGTGTAACGCGTCTCACTCGGAGGCTCTTTGGGCATTCATTTCATTTATCTAGATTTGTGGGTAAAATCGTGAAAATTCCGTCCATTTATATTTATGTCGGAAATATTTGACTTGGAGTGAGTATGAGGAAGGGCGGTGTGGGTAGTTGTTTTGAAAACTCAAGCGCATGAGGGAGGAAGAAGAAAAGGCCGCAGATTTCCTTCGCTTGGCCGTAGACCGATATCGAATGAAGACCAGTCGTCTACCTAATGCTAAGGTCTGGAGGAAAGATCAAATGTGACTCAACCAACATCTTAAATGAAACTTTGGTTTATATCTCTCTAGAAGCATGCGCATGTTTTTTCTGGTTTCGGAGAACTGCTTACTGTTTATGTAATGACTAGGTAATGACGGAAAATATATATGGATGAGATAGTGAGAAAAAACATCCAATACTTCGGATGAATAACTTCATGTGAAGTTTTAATCTCTCTAAAGTAAAGTAAAAATAAAAATGATGAAATAAAAAGCGCCTCAATGGAGACTCAATACCTGGTGTCCCGCATATAAATCAAGCACGCTAACAGCTACACCAATTGAAACTTTTGATTCACATTCTAAGAAACCGTATATATATATATATATATATATATATATTTGTTAATATCTACAGCAGTTAAATGATATTATTATTATTTTGTGGACCATTGAACTCGAATTTTCAAGTTTTAAGATTTTTGCATAGGAGAGGAGAGGCTCCTACATCTCCTTGAAAATGATAGACTTTTTAGGAGGTCGGGGAAAAGGTCTAGAGCCCGGAAACGGACATACGGAATCGGCTCTTATGTATAGGTAATAATTTACTAGTAGTATATTCAGTTTCATTCTATGCAAAATAAACTTCACGTCAGCATTATACTAAAGAATATTTTCACCTCAGTTTCTAAAAGGAAATCTTGGTGGTGTCCGTACGCGCGAGCTTTACAATATCCTACTTGGAAAGATCGCGCTAGCACACATACTGTGGTAGAACCGGGGGCTAGAGTCAAATGGGGGATCTGAATGTATTGGCTTTCTCGGATCATCACCTTCACCCTGAGAACACCCCGGCATAACTCGTCAGTTCATTTCCTTCTGTGGATAAAAAATAACGGGATTTTTGGTAGAAGAAAATACATTGTGTGTGTCGTTCAATTGGCGCTTACCCTCAAAATGGAATTGGTACTGCAGAGAGAATGATACTCATTGGAGTACGTAAACAGAAATTAATATGAAAACTTATCGTAAATATAAATTTTTTGTATCCAAGGATTCATGAATGGTGAGGAACTCTGGACTTTCTTGGAGAAGAATCCTCAAGTCACCACACTCGCCACATCCAAACAAACGGGAGAGAGATTGAAGAGGGTTTATGTAAACAAAATTACGTGTCTCCACATTAAAACATGGCGCACATTCAAAAATAGTTTGTATGGAAAGTTCCATCGTGAAAAAGTAAGGTGAATGGATGAATACTAAAAAAATCATCCAAAGGTTTGATCCCAATATCTTTCAAATCCGACTCACTACCACTACGCCACCATACATTCTTGTTGATTGGGGTTGATAGTTACATATTTTATGCACTCACGAACTTTCTGTTAAAAGCCAATATTAATATTGCCCCAGAATTTGAACCCCGGAGCCTGATCATTGTTTGAAGGGGATGCTTAAAGATTTGCTGTGAATTAATAAGCTTTTTATACCAACTGCAACTTCGCAGCTGTTGTGGTTCTCTCTGGTGAGCTGTCATAAGATTAAAACTGGGTACAGCCACAGTCATTGTCTTCGAAAAGTTAAAATGTATTTAATACAAACGACACTAACTTGAAACATGAATTTCCTCGATTTGTGATATCTTTAAACGCGTGAAACCTAATGTTTGAAAGTACATCAAGACTTTAGGCTAATATGAAGATTGAGCGTATTTGTAATTCCCGGTCGTCATGGAATATTCAAGCTATGCGAGAGTTGAAATACGATTTCTGGAAAGGGCGCAAGTGGCGCCACTCAGTTTGTCGATAGACTTTTGAAAGTGACTGTACCAATTGGATTTAGATTAGTTTAATAAGAATATGGATTAAATGAATGTATTTTATACGGAAACAAATTAACAAAATTGAGAAATTGAAATGAAATATAATTTAAGACCATTATAAACTACATTTTTAATTTTTTGATTTTCTGCTCTATTATCATTTCCAGTTATGCATATTTTCACACCCTGACGTGAGTTTAATGAATATATTTTTTGGGATGTATGATTAGTTTTAAGTAACAAATTAAGGAAATGAGTTGAATAACTCGTTAAAAAAGAGAGCTAAAATACCCGGAGATTAAAAGAGAATATTAGACATAGAAGTGGATTTGGTTGTGTTCTGAAAGATTTGTATGGATCTGATTTTTTCAAAGGAATTTTTTGTATGAAGGAGCATAATATGGATATAGAAAAAGCTTCAATGAATACTAATTGATAGAGGCCCAAGTACATACTATCATTAAAATTTTATCAAAAAATGATGGAATTATGACAATTAAAAAAACCTGTATAAATTTATCCAATTGCTTGATCACTTTATCATGCATAAATTCTCATTTTTAATAAAATTTTAATGGCTGAGGTATAGATCGTTAAAGAGAGAGAGAGAGGGAGAGACAACCAGAAATAGGATTTTAGTAATAAAGATAAAAAATACAAATAACATAAATACTGCGGCCGATTTCTTTGAATTTAATTCACATCTTCGGTCATTTCGAGCAAGTCTTAATCTTATTTTCGTAATTTCGTATCGATTACTTAATTTGAAGATATTTTAAAGAGTAAACGAATGAAAGCCTTCAAACCAAAAAGGTGATTTTTACGTGTTATTTTATGAGAAACGGCATTCATCCTTTGGAGTAAAACCCGTTACCTTATTCGAAATTATTTTTAGTCATAACGTAGAGATACATTAACACTGAAATTATGAGGAATTTCAGGCTTCTAAGTTAATTTAATATAGAGTTATCCACAAAATTCACAAAATTCACAAAATCATGGTGATCATTACGACTTTATAATATATAAAGATATAGTCCATGAATTCCCATTGAAAGCATAAAATCAATGCTCTTGAAGCATGGAAAATCAATTTTAATCGAAAAGCATTGGAGTCATTGCTATGACAGTTAATATTTTTAATTGTTAAAAACAGAAAATTTTTTCATAATTTTATGATTAAAATCAAATTTTTACGAAAATTCAGCAAGGATTTGAATTTTATCTAAAAGAAAATAAACTTTATTCTTTCATCCAGACAATGGTTACGTCCTATCTTTTTATATTAATTGTAACTAATGTAAAAAAGCAATTTTATAAAGCCCTGCGCCGTTTTCAATTCTTCTCTTAGGGGTGTTTAAAATTGGATATTGGGGTCAAAAATATTCCTTAAATAAAACGTTTTCTGAAATTGAGGACTTTTTCCTGAGGTTATACTCAATGACCTATCTTCATGCCAAATTTCAGCTCTGTAAAACTTCTAGAAGTACCTTAGGTTTTACATGATATTTCCTATATATCTAAGAAGCAGCTATTTGTAATGATATCGAAGGATTAATTCATAATGAGTAAATATGGCTAACCAGAAAGCACGAAATCTAACTTAATTAAAAAAGAAAGCATTATCGGCAATGAAAGAATGTGAAAGCTTATAAAACCAGAAAATATACATCATAAATTTAATTTACGAAATAAATCAACTTCTTTTAAATGAAATTATTAAAAAAACATAACTGTAACAATAAACTTCAGTGATTCTTTGTCAATAACTGTTATTATAAGTTAATAGTACTAATCAGGGGGATAATTTTCGTCATATCTCACGCAACATTCAAATAACCGTCATTTTTATCCCGCTGCTAACGTCATGCGCAGAAAAGTTCCAAAATTGCTTGCCTGATGAACTCATCCTCTAGTCTTTCCACTATGAGTGACAAGCGTTTTATTATCCAACATCGGCTCGGGATCAGAAAGATTCCCCTCCATCCTTTTTCTTATCCTCGTGACGCGGTCACGCGTCCTCATCTACGCTGTGGAGGGGGAAGAAGCGTGATCGCACATCTCGTGTCTTTTTTCTTCTCCGCTTCCCGAGCCTGCTTTCAGCCGAGAGGGATTTTGGAGCGACTCGGCGTTAACCCCACTCCTCGTCTCTTGCGTCGACAAGCCGGTAATTGGTCGCTTTTCAGAGAGACCTTTGGAGTATATGTCGCGCCACTAAAGGAGGATATCCCCGCGCGGTTTTATTGCCAAAAATATCTCCGTTGATGGTTAAACGCAAGGGTAAAAACGTCGCATACTCCTAGGAGCGTGTGTTCCGCTTCCTCCGTTACTTGCGACGACTGCGAGTCTCATCCGACGCTAACCGAAATCTATTAAATAGCGATCTGAGAAGATTTTTTTCCAGTTCCGTAAAACGGCTTGAGAGTTCCTTTTATGAGAATAAAATTCAGGGGAAAATACGAAGTAATTATGGAATCGCGGAGATTTTTCTATCCTATCGGCCTCGGCGAAATTCGAATTTCACGAGCGTCCCGGATGAAAAATAAAAGTACTGACCTCCATTACTTTGGGCGGTCAAATTCGGGACGGCAATAATACTAATTGGAATTCCAGGCGTTTTCCATCTCCTCCGGTCGGCGGAAAAAAACAACCGCAGTCGCAAATGGAAGCAGCGTTCAGGAAAAAGGGCGGGAGCGAGGAAGGAGCGAAGGCACAAGAGGTTGGGTTGCATTGGTGTAGAGTGGAGGAATGGGGATGTGGCAAGGGCAATTAGGGAGGGATGAGGAGGAGAGAGGGGGCGAAACAATCGGAGGAAAGTGACGAAACGGAGGGAGGAAGGGCGGATGGGAAAACGCGGTGGGGACGGAATAGGAATCAGATGGTGGATGGCGCGGAGGAAGGGAAAGAGAGAGGCTTTTGAGGCTTCAGTGATAAAACTCGTGGAACGGCTCCAATGCTTCGCATTTAGAAATCCGAAACGCTGCTCATTCCGCGTGCAAAGGAGACAGGCGGCGTTCCTAAGACTACGAAGCCGAGCGGCGAAGGATGTGGAGGAGGAAAAAGCGCCACGAGGAAGGTTTAGCAAGGTGAGAGGATAAAGAGGAAACAGCGCGAGAGATGAGAAGGAAAACTTTGACCGAGGGAAGATGCTTTGTTCAGAACCACTCAAAGGGAGCGATGCTTTGTGATGCGGTGAGAGAGAGAATGCAAGAGAGGGAGAGAGAAAATTGCTAGGAAGGAGACGAGAAAGAGAAAATGAGATGGAAAGAAAAGGAAGAGAGATGGAGGATGATTATGTCGCATATCAGAAGGGAGAGAGAGAGCCAGATAAAATGAGGAGGAAATAAGAAGAAGTAAATCATTATTTAAGGAGAGGGGATGAGAAGAAGAGTGTTAAAGAGAAATGATTAAAATGAGATAAGAGAGTGGGCAGAAGGGAAACGACGGAAAGAGGGGTAGAAGTGGACTGAGGGAAAGAGCAATAAACCTAATGGAGAAATTTCAAAGGAAGACTTAAGAGAGGGGAAGTTTATGAGAGAAGATAAGAACGAGGAAAGGAGTGAGAAAGAGGACATCGAACGGTTGGAGCGAGAGTTCGTCATTCGTGCGCAGAGGGTTCAAGGTCAAGGCAAAGAGGGGTATTTGTCCTTCCGCGAATCCCTGTTATCCTCTTAACTAGACACACAAAACTGCTCGGTCAGTCCTAATAGCAAGACAATGTTATTAAATGCGAGAGAAAGACGGAGAGGGAGGTGGAGGGGAATAGAGGATGGAGTAGGAGTGAGAAAGATGGAGGAAGGAAAGGGATGAGGGAGGAGAGATGCGAGGAAAGTTTGGCGCGTGTTTTTGTAGCGAGTGCTAAGCTACCTTCTCATCGCTAGTGGGTGGGACGACACGAGCGAGCGAGGGTGGGAGGGAGGCAGTAGGAGGAGGTGAGAGTGAGGGGCTAGATGTTGGATGCTCGACAGGGAAGGGGCGGGGGAGGCGGCTTCTGTGGGATTGGCTGGCGAATGAATAGTCATGGGACTTGTGGAAACGGGCTGGCAGATGAGGTGCAAAGGAGAGCGCGAGACAATGAGCTAGAGGAGAGAGAGGAAGGGGGAAGAAGAAAGGCCGCGAGTACTAAAAGGGTGAAGGACTGAGTTTCATAGCAAGGGTATGGGGTGGACGCGAAGCTTTTAAAGAGATGGAGACAGATGAAGAGACAAGGGAGATATGAGATATTGGGTGGAAGTAAAAGAAAGAGAGAGAGGGAATGAGATGAGAGAGATTTTGATGCGTCGAGGGAAGGCCATTCATCCGGTGGAGAGGAGGTAATTGCCTATCCGATATCGATCTCTTATCCTTTTCTGCGTTTAGAATCGACGATTTGCTTTCATCGCATGTTCCGTTGTTTTTTTGGATTCTTTCAGACGTGTGTGCCCTCCCCCACCTCTCGTTAAGGTTCTGGCTTTTGGATGATTGCGCCCGTTGTATCAGCTGTGGGAACGCAAAAATTACGCGAAAGGATTTAATTACGCAGAATCCCAATCGAGGTTTTTCAATAACGGTGTATTTTTCCGAGGAGGATTCATCGTAATGAATGTTCGTCCACATCATCAATCACTGGGACGTCATAGTTATATGTTTTGTAAATCTCTGACTCAAAAGCAAAACTGAACTCTCGTACTTATACATCTTTTAAATTTCCTTAATCGTACATACAAATTCAAGCGATAATGATTGGCACCATTCGAATAATTTTAATACACTCCATCAGAGTGTATTCAACGATAGTATATATATATATATATATATATATATATATATATATATAAAAAATTCTGAAATCCTATATTGATGAATACTACTGACGACAGCTACTGTGTAGTTGAAATGCTTATCGGGTTTTCAAAAACATTTATGACTATTGTTGATACATACTGTGTCACTTTCACTGTATTATTATCATAGCATAATTGTTAAACGAGTTCGAGATTGCAAAGAAATGTCTCCATTCAATCCAATTTATCAAAGTTATTTTAAAACATCTATTTTGTTCATACACTCATTAAATGGTCATTTTTCGTTATAATGAGTTTGTTTGTCACAGGTGTATGACATTCCCTTACTTGAGCGAAATTTTTATGTAGTCTCGTGCTGCACGTTAAGGAGATTAGATTGAATCATTGAAGTCAATTCGGAGAACTGTCTTTATGTTTCGTTAGCTCGTTATGTGGGTTGGAATAAGTCGGGTTTTCTAAATTTTAAGGATTAAATGTACTTGTTTGTACTCCTTTCCAACTTTTCGGGAAGCTATTTCCTAACGAGTTGTCTTACGTATGTTGCGCTGTTTGAACATCGATGAATTCATATATTTTAATATAGCGATTAAAATTTTTAATGAGTATATGTTGCATATTCAGAGATACCTCTCATAAAATAATTATAATGAGTTATAAGAGAATTGCTAAAAAGTCTAGCAGTTTTCCGGCGATAAAGCAAAAAATCAAAATCTTTCTCTGTTCATCGGAGCGAAAATAATAGGTGTTTAACGTAGCGCGATAGGCGACAGTTACTTCTTATTTTATTACACTTGCTCTGTAAACTTTCCCTCGCATCACAATGGCGAGGCGAGATACGCCGCGATCAAACTTTCTTGATTGGGAAAAGGCGGAGGGTGCGCGAAGGAAGCGCTAGACAGAGGGCGGAGGAGAAGGTACTACGAAGGCGGGAAGGGGTGGGGGGTGTTTGGATGACGAGGGGCGTAGGAGGAAGAGTAAACAGAAGGGATGGAGGGAGGGAAAGAATCGCTAGGAGGATGGATTTTGCAAGGAGGAGAAGGGGACGCGGAGGGCGCGTGTCTGAAAAGGGAAAGGCTTCTCGGCGAGAGATTCGAAAGGAGGGAGGAGGAGAGATTGAATGAGTAGGAGAGGGAGATGAGAGAGGGGGAGGAGAGAGTGAGATGAGAGAGGGTGATGAGAGAGGGGGAGGAGAGAGGGAGAGGAGAGGTGGAATGAATCCCTTAGAGAGGCGTGGGTGATAGCAATCCCCTGGGCGATATCACGAGGCTTGTCAGGTGCATGGTAGTCCACTCCTTTACTCCTCCAGCCACTCCCTTCACCTCTCTCCTTCCATATCTCTTTCTCCCCTCTTGCTTTCCTCCCTCTTTCTTCCGATTATCTCCTTCCCCTCTCCTCTCCTCCGTCACTCTCACTTCCTTCTTCCCACGTCGATCAGTAACGCGCGTGAAGACTATCCGACTTCAGCAGTCACCTTCGTTGGAACTTCCAGTTGGCCGCATTTTTTATGGTGTGTGGAATTGGAAGTTATCGCAAAGGAAGAAGTAAAAGAAGAGTTGAGATTTGTGTCATTGCTCTTTTCAGAAGGGAATCTGATCCGTTTTTCTTCTCAGTGTTCCGCTATTTATCTATATCAGCACTTTACGTCCCCCATTTCCTTATTCTCTCATTTTTACCGCACTCTCAATCTCGCTCCTCCATTTCTATTCACATCTTTTAAAATTATTATCCATCCCTATTACAAGGCCTTCCTATGTTGGTTTTCGGTGCTTAACCATCAAATACCAGTGTACAGGTATGCCAATGACGCCAAAGTTATGTAGAAATGGCATGAAGCCATAATAGGAGTGGATATAATACAGTAAGAGAGAGCTTAATTTCTTTTTAAAAATTCTACTTTAAGCTGGCGATAAAGGGACATTCTATCATAAAATCCTTTTGAATATTTCATACAGATTGCTTTACTAATATTTCATTAATCATCTCCATTCAAATTATTCAATGTAATTTTCCATTAACAAAAAATCTTATCAAGTATATTTAAAGATCTTATGTATTTTTCTCATCGTTTGATACATAAAGAAGTCCATGTAAAATATCTATATCAAAGCGAGAAACTCGGTGAACTGACAAAGTTAACACCTTCTGTCAAAAGATTTGAACACGAAATCACAACTATGAAATTAATCAAGCAAAGAGAGAAATTAAGCTTAATTTCGCTACCTATCAAAACGATTAAATGGCATAGATTTTATCATTAAAAGAAATCGTCATTTAAAATTAAGCTGAATTTCAGTAAATGTTTTCATTCTGAAATTTATAATTGAGCGATATCATAAATTTGCGTCTGAAACAAGCAACTGATGAATATATGAATGAATATATATTGCGTAATATTTAGATCATGAAGAATAAAAACCTCACAATACAATCCCCGATCTAACATTTTCTTGGGCAGTTTTTCCTTAGAACTCAAAAGCGCATTATAGCAGAATGGGAAGCAGATCAAGGGTATATACCATGACATTCCAGTGGCGGCGAGTAATTAACGCGTTGGTAGGAATGTGCTGACAAAGACTAAAAACGCATTGAACGGAATGATCGTTGGAAGGGAAAAGTATACATCACAAAGTCGCAGCGATGAGAACAATGGTAGGGCTGCGACGGACTTTAAAATAGAGAACTGCTGGCGGTCGCTGATTTTGCATAATAATTATCTCGAAATACTTCTCTCGCTTAATTGTGTACAAGTAGTCGAACAATTTATTAGAAAATTATGAAGTAGGGATTTTATTGTGGTTGACTATTCTATTTAAGAAAAATCCTCTGAAATACAAGATTAAGCGATTAAACTAGTCTAGACATACAATTTATTTTCATCATTAAGCCGCTCCAAAACATTCACATTAAATGCCTTCTATCTATAGGACACCAACATGGGTTCCTGAATCAGAACTGCGAATAACGAATTAACATTCAAGCAGGAAATGTTGGTTATATTGGTTGGGCGATTTATTTGGCCAAAATCGACAAGAAATCCTTCAAGATGGATGAATCCGCTAGCTTCTTTTAAACAAAATAGATTCGATGCCACGAAGACAGACATAAAATCCGCATTCACTGTCCCAGCACATTCGGTACGTGTTTTGCAGTGAATAAGGATAGCTCTCGACGTCCCAAACAGGGACATTTATCGCGCTCCCTCGGCCGTGACGGGGGCGAGAGGAGGAGGTGCAGACGGATAAAGGGATGGAGGGCAAAGAGAGAAGGAGGGAAGAGAGAGGAGGAAGGTAAGGGAGAGAGAGGGAGAAGAGAGAGAGGGAGTTAGGGAGAACGGTGTCCTCTTCTCTAGGCCCCGCAGCGCCGTCTCCCGCCACAGGGTGCAAATCCACTTTTCGATTTCCTCCTTTTCTTCACCCCGGACCACAATCTTTCATCCTTTTCTTCGTGAGGTGGGGAGGGGGTGGCGCCATTCGCTCACTCTACCCCTTTACCACTTCTAACAACTCCCATCGCTCCGAGACGCGAGCGGGGGTGGAAAGTGGGCGGTGAGGACAAGAGACGGAAAGTAGGCGACGCGCTTCTTCAGTGAACCGAGACGTCGAATTCTTTACGGGCGCCTTCTATTAAGAAACGACACCGTGCGTTTACTTCTCTCGAGCGAATTCCAATTTCGACCCCTTTCCCCTGAAACCGCCCAACCCCACAGCGAAGCTCTACCATCCTTTTTACCCTCCCTCCTCCCACCATCCCTCCTAGTGCCCTATTCCACAGCCCACTCGACCGTTATCCCATAAAACTCTTTCCGCACCCTCGTCGGTCCGACGGCGGGAACCAATTTTGCGCACCCGATTATGGAGACCCCTTCGATTTTTTATCATACGGCCGGTCGACCCAGGTCCCTTCGGGAAGGAGAGGGCAGATGGATAGATAGATAGATAGAGAGAGAGGCTCAATGGAGTTAGAATTTTTGAAGGATGCGAATACCCGCTAGAATCAAGAGGACGAAAAAGGATGAGCGTATGTTGAAATAGAGGTCCGCATAATACGCGCCAAGTACAAGAAAATCGTCTTTCGTTGGATGGGGTGGGAAAATGGTTTGTTTCTTGCACCAAAAGATAGTTGACACTATGATCGTGAATTATAGCAATGGGAATTTTTAACTTGTATACAATACAGAAATTCTGTTCTCATCCTATGCTAAGATCATGCTTTTAATGCTATGAGTCCAAAAATTGTGCGGCTAAGAAGAATGTCACAAAAATATATTTCACAACTATTAAATTTCTACATTTATACCATTTAGTTTTGTTACTTTTCTTAAGGAATAATTGTGTACCATTTCTTAATGCATAGGAAAAAGTTGTTATCAAACTAAAACGTCTATATTAATATTAAAAGGAACAGTAGATCGTCTAAGCACTGCAAAATAGAGTTTTAGAACCGGGAATTCCGGTTCCCGGTTCCTGGGAATTTACTCGATATTTCTTATTCTCGATTCCCGGGAAAATTTTTGACGATTCCCGGGAATTGTTCGTTTGAATTTTGTGCCAAGCTTTTTCAGAATTGCCTTCATAGCAGGTTTTTTTATATTCCTCCGCATTTCAGCCCCAAATGTTAAACTATCAAAATTAGTTTTTATTTTTTTATTTTATTCATATTGTACCAATGGAATTTCTGATGAATACTAAATATTTTTTCAATGAATGATATTTGGTAACTGAGTTATTCGGAGTAGGAGATTAAGGATCAAATTGCGTTTCTCGCTATTAATTCAATTTTAATTAAAGGCTAATACAATGTCAAAATGGCTTCTTCTCGCGCCCGTGAATGTCATAAGCAAAGAAAAGGTCCAAAGGTAATGATTGCATGTTGCATGAATGTGAAACTAGACCCCCAAGTAAACTACCCTAATCGACCAAATTAGCTACTCTGACTAGGGAGATGCCCGTTGAAATTCAATGGTTAAGTTTTTTATAAAATTTCGTCAATAGATGCGACTCGAAGATATTGTCCAAATCAATGGTACCTAATTACGCGAAACCGGCAACAATGCAAATCACAAAGAATACGTCAAATTCTCGCGTTGAAAACTGGTCTGTTGACCAATTCGACGCGTATTCAAAAATCGATGGCAGGAAAACAAACCTTCGTTCATTTACCTGTTCGTTGTTTCAAGTCTCGAACTCCTAAGACGATTCTAAGTGATATTAATACGCGAATGATTAATATTCTATATTCAAAGGTATTCCTTCTCGCATATAGCGCAACGAATATTGTTTACATTGGTTGCTATGATAATCATTTCTCTCTCCTTCCTTCTTTATCTCTCTCGTTTTAAAAAACATTCAAAGCACGCTTTCACCCATAAGAAATGATATGCAAATAGGATTTCGAGGTTTAACAATGTAATTGGTTGGCAAGGCAACATCCCCAAGATTTACCCAAAATATGTGAATTAAACGTTTAACATGTGGAATTTCGAACTATAGGGGGAAAAAGATGAACCGAATAAGAAATATAATTTCTTCATTAAAATGGTTTGAATCGTAGATCGCAGGTTAATTATTTCTAAATTAAATCAAAAAGAATAAAATCCTTCACGTCAAAAAGTCAATTTGTTATTTTATGGGAACTGGAAATGTGTTCCTTGGAGTCGAACCCAGGATATTTTTCGTCATTATCTTAAAATTTGTAAATCTAGCATTCCTGCCAAATTTAAAAATATCTCGATCCTTCCTCGAGTTATTTGCATTTTTATTACGTGGCAGAGGGAGCCACAAAGGGACAGAAGAAGGATCTTATAGATTTTATGTTGTTTTGAAAACTCTTTCAAACATTTTTTACCCTCAATTTTAACTTGGAGAGAATTGCAATATAGGATACATTAGTAGTTGGTATCTTGTTATCTCCACATCTTCAACATCGAGGAAAGATCGGTTGCGCAAATGAAAGTGCCTCTGAATATTGAATCTGCTAACAACTTGTCGAAAATAATGTATCACATGTCATTGGTATTTATTAAAGACTTATGTATTTACATTGTATCAATAATAAATATCACATTCAAATGAAAAATTGTGTATTAAATATTAAAAAATGCTAAATCTTTCTTGTTACCGGGATTCCCGGGATATTTGAAAACCTAATTCCCGTTTCCCGGGAAACAAAATATCGCCGGGAACCCAAAACTCTACTGCAAAACAATATATCAAAAGCGTTGTCAAAGAAATGTTTAATTTGTGATTTACCAATTTATTTTATAAACAGTAGTCATTAATAAAACATTAATAAAAATAAGTTTTAAATAAAGTCGTCATTTATACGGAAGAAAGCAGAAAAATTAAGTCTCTCAACAATCATGGGAGTAAATTTAAGTGGGGATAATACAGCTGATGAATTCACTTGATTTTTGTTGTAAAAAGGTCATGGAAATATTCCATATTGAGAATTTGATATAATGAGAAAACTAATGGTCGTGGAAAAATCAGTTTATGAACTGAAATCAGAAGTTTATCCAAGAATTTCTCATTTAAGAGGAAAATTAATGAAAAATAGTTTATAACTGTAGATACCGTAACAAATGCGGACGAAACAGTAAATTATAAGAATGAGTTTTGTAAATTCACGGCACTCTTCAGAGATACCTCATCACAAGTTGGCGTTAAATGTCGGTGCACCAATTAAATTACCGCGGAATTTAGATGCTACAAATCTTTACATTGGCCCTATTTGCAGGTTCAAACTTCGTAACCCTGCGTTATTGAAGCAGATGTTTTGACAAGATGTGCAAAAGAACAGAGTGTTTTTATACCATTTATCCATATGATTCTTAGCAACTACCTTTTGGAATTCACACTCATTCAATATCCGGTAAATTTTTGTTTTAGAATTGCTATTAATAAGGCCAAAGATCAATCGATAAAAGCCTTCGGGTTGCACTTACGTGCCATTGCTTTTTTCATAGGCAGCTTTAGGTAACATATTCAGGAGTAAGAAACCAAAATAAATTATCTTTTGCCAAGCGGCAAGATTGTCTGCATAGGCTATGAGTATTTTAAAAGGGCTTTCAATAGGTTTTTCAAAATTCTGGAGGTCGAAGAAAATAAAGTTACAACTTAGAAGTCACGAAAGATCATTGGTACTTCTAAAGAAATCTTTTCGAGTTATTAATCGCAAATATCCCGGAAAAGGATAGGTTGTTCTTATATAAGAATCACCTGTTTATAATACATAATACGTATATAACAGATAATAGATAAAATTTTTCTGTTATTCCAGCTACTGTGATAAAATGATGCAGAAATAGGGTAACATTTCATATAGTGGTTTAATTCTTTGTATTAGGAAGGAAGTGGCTCGTTGGAATTGAATTACATTGTTATGGAAAGGTTGTATAGCAACATAATTATAATATTCATTCCCAAGCCACTGCGATTAATTCAGCATGGTTTCTTTTAGCATTTTGATTTGGCTGGAGATAATTGGATACAGAATTGGGATATGTGGCCAAGTAACTCACAGAAATCATGATATGTTGATAGACATGTCGAATCGAGAATCGGAAGAAAATATACAATAGTACCGCAAACGATAATATATCTTAAGGTAGGGATCTATTACACAATTATATATTATAATTGTCTGTTCACAAATAATGGTCTCATATAGAAATTTAAAATAATACTACTAATTTAGATTTAAAATTTAAAAACCTAAATAACGCAAGTTTTAGAATTAGGATATTATGACTCATTATGTGAATAACTTTGAAACAGAAAAGATTCTGCTATAACCGTGAATCGAACCCGGGTCTTCCACTTGCCAGGCGGATATTCTACCACTGAACTACCTTAGCAGATAATCTTTCCTGTTTCTGAACGCGGGTGTAGTTCAGTGGTAGAATATCCGCTCGGCAAGTGGAAGACCCGGGTTCGATTCCCGGTCATAGCAGAATTTTTTCTGTTTCAAAGTTATTCCCAAAATTACAGCTTATGCCTTTCTGCATAGTTTCTATTATTCCATCAATGACTCATTATATTGAATAAATCTGCTTAAAGCCATTATTTAACTTACCATATATATACCAATATAATCATGATATTTTTTTCATTTTCATGAAAATGGCTGCTACAACGCAACGCCAAAATGGAAACAAAAAATTAAGGAGATATGTTTTAATAAATCAATTTCTTTCCAATAAAATGAAGGTAATACTATAATTTTGGAATAAAATATGATATAATTAATATTAATATATGAATAGCATATATGTTTTTGGACTTATTTAACAGATTGGCCAAGGACTTAACGGGAAATTAAAGGTGTTACATAAGAAACAAATTTTTCGAACGTTCATTCCTCGCAGACGTTAATGGACTGGTATTGCCTTTTCATTGAAACTAAATTGAAATAGTTTGTGAAAAATTCTGTAATCAGAAAATAGTGCTTGAAATGTTTACGGTTGTGCTTTGTATTTGAGTGATTTTGGTATTCGAGATCATACACATATGATTGAAAATTATAATGTTAACCCAAGCTGGAGAATGCAAGGCTCCTGGTCACCTCTGGCGACTAAATATTTCTCAGTGGCCACTTTATTTTTGTTATATTGTATCAATTAAACAGAGTTACTAATTTAGCGCTATATTTTTACGCTCTGGTGTGTGTAATCCATACGGATTTAAATTGCCTAATTCTAAATTACATCCATAGCGCATCATGTCAAAATTTAAGAAAATCACGTAATAAATAATTTGGTAAATTATTTTAATGTCTCATTATATAAACCTCGACTAGCCTCTATTTTCAATATAATTTATTTGCGGTGTATTTCATAACTCAGTCCTAAAAGAGTTAACTTTAATTAACGGAGAAAAAATCTATAAGAAAATTTAAAAGAGTACTGATTACAGTGATGCCTGGATTGAGTAAATAGAAGATGTGTCACAACTATCCAGGATGGTAGATTGGTACTATGGTTCTTTGCAATATTTGCATAGACCACCAATTGCTAAACGAAGAATAACCTACGTCAAATCTTCAGGAAATGTAATACGATGAGATTCTGAATATGATGACTGTGGCGAGGAAGGAGAAAGAACGGCGGGTTTTAATAACTCTAGAGTCTCTCTAGTAGGTGTTCGGCTTGATAAACTAGTAATAATCAGTTACATATCATACTTAAACACGTGTAATTGCAGTTACCGTATTAGTTTGAATATAAGTCGAATCTCTAAAAATGGATTAATAAGAGAGGAAAAGTGTTTTAATGCAGAAAAATCCTAATTAATATGTATTGACATTATTGTTTACTTAAATAGTTAATCATTCACACAAAATTCTTCATCTATTTCACTCCAAATACTCTCTCGTCTCATTTCTTTACTCAAAATTGACCATCTCTCAACATTTGCATGATATTTATTAACGGTGAAAGTCAAATAAAAACTGCGGTAATTCCTCAAATTCACGTGATATATATTTATATACTTAAATTATCCAAAGACACCATTCGAATCTTGTTCATTGGACACAGTAACAAAGTAATTGAACAAAAAACTGTCCGTTACACAAATTTAATATACCAGCAACATAAAATATTAAAAAATGATAATAACGAGAGGATTTTTAAACAGGATAGGAGAGTGGAATTAACCATATCTGTATAAGGCACTCCACTGAGCCGAGAGTTGTGGTGACTGGAGAAGTGAAATAACAACGACCGATTGGTACTGAAAGTCTAGGAGTGGGATAGTGTAGGAGAACAGGCAGCCATATCGTACGACAGGGAACACGTAGAGAATCGATAGGGTCAGTTCAAGGGTTCTGAAGAGCCATTTAGGTCACAAGATTTACGTACAGGTGCTGTTTGGGTGCATATACTGCAGGAAATGTCAGTTTGCGGAATAGCATAAACTGTAGGGACAGCCGGTGTGCACAGTGGTTCGATTCCAGGACAAAGTAGCATTAAGTTCGATGGCTTAATAGAGGGATGGCAAATGATTTTTGTGTCGCGTGCCAAGAAAGTAATGTGAATCATCAGAATATTTTTCGCGTTACTCCTTCTCTCAGAAAGTTCATATTTGATGCAAAAAATACAAGCTTACGTGTGCAAAGTAAAATCGCACACATGTCACTTCGGGCACGCGTGCCACGTGTTTTGCCATCCCTGGCCTAATATGTGGAGGCATTTTGTGCAAGTTTGGCGGAATACATTAAAGGGCAGGAGGGTGTGAGTTGGTCTGCATAAGATTAAGGGGTTAAGTGTATGGTCATCATCTTCATCATGCTGCTGTCCGAAGAGAGGTTTCAACTGAATCGCTGCCTCCATTTCTCTCTCTCCCTAGAAGCCCCTTTTATGCCTCTATAAGTATTATATTCCTGCTTTATATTCTCTAATATTCCTATTCTTTTTCTCCCTCTTCTTCCGCTAATTTTTCTTCTAAGATCGTCCTTTGTAAACACTGTCTTCCCAATATGTGCCCTATCCAATTTGATTTTCTTTTCCTGATTGTTTTTATTAGGATCCTTTCTTCTCCCACCTTTTCTAATACTTCTTCGTTTTTCTTCCTCTCTGTCCATTTCACTTTCATCATCCTCCTCCATACCCACATCTCAAAACTTTCTAAATATTTTTCCTCCTTTCTCCTTACCGTCCACGCCTCTGCACCATAAAGAGCTATGCTCCGTATGTAGCATTTTGCTAATTTCTTCCTTGTTTCTAAATTTATTTTCTTGCTTGTAAGAAGCTCCTTCTTCTCATTAAATGCTACTTTTGCCATTGCAATCCTACTTCTGATGTCCTGTGTACTACTTCCATCCTGCTAAGGTAGTTCAGTGGTAGAATATCCGCCCGGAAAGTGGAAGACCCGGGTTCGATTCCCGGTCATAGCAGAATTTTTTCTGTTTCAAAGTTATTCCCAAAATTACAGCTCATGCCATTCTGCATAGTTTCCTATTATTCCATCAATTTCTGGCTTTGGCAATCTCACCGTTTGAGAGGGAGGGGTTTTCTTCGACTTTCTCTTGGAGGACGTCCGTTGGGGCTGGTTGATACTAGCTTGGCTAGCCCGGACCCAACTAACAAAAACACCCGCGTTCAGAAACAGGAAAGATTATCTGCTAAGGTAGTTCAGTGGTAGAATATCCGCCCGGCAAGTGGAAGACCCGGGTTCGATTCCCGGTCATAGCAGAATTTTTTCTGTTTCAAAGTTATTCCCAAAATTACAGCTTATGCCATTCTGCATAGTTTCCTATTATTCCATCAACGCTTCTTCTGTTATTGTTTCTGCATAAATATTAAATATCGCTGGTGATATAGGACATCCCTGCCTCACTCCCCTCCCTATTGAAGTACTTTCTGTTTCTTCTCCTTCAATCCTGACTCTAATCTTTTGATCAAAGTAAAGGTTTATAAGCAGTCTTTTATCTTTCCAATATATTCCTATTTTATTTAAAATACCCAATATTTTATCCCATTTCACTAGGTTAAAAGCTTTCTCCCGATTTACAAAACAAAAATACATGCCTTTATTGACTTCTAGCGCTCTTTCTATCATCATCCTCATACATCCTATAGCATCTCTAGTCCCCCTTCCTCTTCTGAAACCAAACTGATTATCTTGCAGCTCCTTTTCTATTTTACCTTCAATTCTTTTGGTTATTATTCTGGTTAGAACTTTAGCTGTATGAGAAATTAAACTAATAGTTCTGTAATCCTTACAACATTTTGCATTGTTCTTTTTCTCTAGTGGTACCATAGCAAAATCTAAAAAATCTTCAGGCCATATGCCAGTATCACATATTTGGTTAAAGAATTTTGTGAGTTGCTTAACTGCTTTCGACCCCAAAACCTTAAGAACGTCCATTGGTATATCATCACTCCCAACAGCCTTCCTTCTATTCATGTCATCAATTGCTCTTTTAACTTCACACTCGAGAATACTTGCTCCTAGCTGATCTTTTTTCACATCCTCTTTTTCATTTAATTCAGTATTTCTTGGCTTTCCTTCTTTGTCATACAGCACCTAAATATATTCTTTCCAGACATTCTTTACATTGCCTGGCTCCGAGACTATTTTTCCACTTTTGTTTATGATTCCTTTACGTCCTATCTTTCTTTCCTTTTTCATGAATAGTTCCCTTGCTTTGCTATAAATGAGGTCTGTTCTACAAATTCTTTCGCACTCGACAATCTCCTCGCATTTCTCATTTATCCAGTTCTCTAGCTTTCTCTGTTTCCCTTCTTAAAGCACTATTTAACTCCTTGTACTTTATTTGGCCTTCTTCAGTGTTTATGTTCTTCCACTTTCTCCGCTCTTCCATTTTTTGCAGCATGGCTGCTGTGACCCAGGGTTTTTTGTTTCTTTCACCCGTATGGTAGTGGCATGAATTTCAGGTACAAAGTAGTGTAAGCTTTGTTGAATAAAACTAGGTAGGCTGTATACGTTTCAGGAGAAATAAATGTAGGTTTTGTGGAGACATTTGATTTATTAGAATTGGAGTTATACGTTGAAGGAGAAGCTGGTTTGAAATTGGGTGGCATAAGGTTAGGAGGTTCATGTATTTTTAATAGCACACGTTTCAGGGCAAAATAATGTTGGGTGGCATAAAAGATGTTAATAAAATGTATTGAGTAAGCTTTGTATATGGCAGAAACATTGACGCTAAGGAGAACTAATATCAACTACTTGGAAAGCTTCGAAATGCGGAAGAGACAGATGAAAAAAGAGGGATTAGTAAGAAGAATAGGAGAAAAGAGAATGATTATAAAGATTCTAAGAAAGAGAAAAAATGAATAGGTTATTACTTTAGGAACGGGAGCATGATAAAGACGTGTTAGAAGGAAAACTGGAAGGAAAAAAGAAAGTTAGGAAAAGGTTTCAGATGATAGATGACTTGAAATAGAAAGAGAGCTATCAAGATATAAAGAATGTTGCGGAAAATAGGAGCATGTAAAGAATCAGGTTTAACATAGAATAATCACGGAGCTGTCGACGGGCAGACTACCTATGGTATAAAATATAGTCTAAAACGAAAAGATCCAAAAATCAGTCACCTTTAGATATTAAATTTGGCAGTATTTGATTTTTTTATTTTAGTAATGTCTACTAAATTAAATAAAAATTAAAACCAGTATCAAGGATACCTTGGATAAAGAGATTGGAAAACAAGAGAAGAATCAGAAAACCATGGATCACGAAGGAAATGCTGGAGAAAATGGATGAGAGACGAAAATGGAAAAACGTTAACAGTGAAGAAGGTAGAGCCAACTATAGGCGTATAAACAATGAGTTGAGAAGGGTAACAGATAAAGCTAGAGAAAATTGGCTAAAAGGAAAATGTGATGAAATAGAACAAATGGAGAAGTTAGGACGGTACGATATGATGTACGCTAGGGCACTGGAATTAGAAGATAAGAAGTTTAATGGAATTTGTGGTAAAGGAATTATGAATACGGATGGGAAGATAGTCTCAGAAACAAAGGATGTAGCACAGGTATGGGAAGAATACATTAAGGAATTATACAGCAAACAGGCAGGAGGGGCAAAAATAGAACTGGAAAATGAGGAAAACATTGAAGAAGACAACTTAGGACCAAGTATTATGGAGAGCGAAGTAGAAAAGGCGTTAGTGGAACTAAAGAAGGGAAAAGCCACGGGCAGCGATGGAATACCGGCTGAGATACTTAAAGGCATAGGATCAGAAGGGCTAAAAGCGATCACGAAATTAATTAATAAGATTTACGACACGGGAGAATGGCCTCAGGATTTCCTAGAAGTAACAATGATCAGTCTAAAGAAGAAGCCAAAGGCAATGCAGTGTAAAGATTACAGAACTATAAGCCTTCTGTCACACACATCGAAGATCATCACGAGGATTCTTAATAAAAGGCTGGAGAAAAAGGCAGAATAAATAATAGGGGAAGATCAACTCGGTTTCAGAAAAGGACGAGGAACTAGAGATGCTACAGTAGTAGTTAGAATCATATCAGAAAGGGCAATAGAATACAGTCAAGATATCTGCGCATGTTTCGTAGACTGGCAGAAGGCCTTTGATAGAGTAAATTGGGTAAAGTTGATGAAGATATTAAAGGATATAGGTGTAGACTGGAAAGACAGGAGACTGATTAGGAATCTATATGTGAATCAAGTTGTAAAGGTCAGGTTTGAGAATGTGGACACCTGCGGAATAAATATCGGTAGAGGAGTAAGACAAGACTGCTGCCTATCGCCAACCCTATTCAATAAATATGGAGAAAGTCTAATGCAAGAAGCTTTAGAAGGCACAGGAGATTTCAAAATTGGAGGAAGGATTATAAGAATAGTAAAATACGCAGATGATCAAGTACTTCTAGCAAGAAAGGAAGAGGAGCTACAAAAAATGATAAATAGACTAGTGATAACAGGTAGAAAATACGGTATGGAAATAAATACAGAAAAATCCAAGGTCATTCGAATATCGGGTAAAGAAGAGAATCTGAACATAACTATTGGGGGAAAGCCATTAGAACAAGTTTCAGAATATAAATACCTTGGAAGTATCATAACAAGAGAGGCAAAATGTACGGATGAGATCAGAACTAGAATAGGAAAAGCAAAAGCGGCTTTCAGGAGAAAGAAACAACTACTTACAGGGAATATAAGGGAAAATATCCGCAAGAAGTTGATAAAATGTTACGTATGGAGTATAGCATTGTATGGGGCAGAAGCATGGACGCTAAGGAAAAATGACATCAAATACTTGGAAAGCTTTGAAATGTGGACTTGGAGGAGAATGCTGAAGATAAAATGGACAGATAAGATGAAAAACGATGAAGTGCTACGAAGAATAGGAGAGAAGCAAATTATTATACAGACTATCAGAAAGAGGAAGGCTAACTGGGTTGGACATTACCTGAGGAGAGAGAGTATGATTAAAGACGTGTTAGAAGGAAAACTAGATGGGAAAAGGGAAAGAGGTAGGAAAAGGTTTCAGCTGATAGACGATTTGAAAGGGAAAGAGAGTTATCAAGATATAAAGAGGACAGCGGAAAATAGGAATAAATGGAGAACCAGGTTTAACCAAGAATAATCACGGACCTGTCTACGGACAGACTACCTATGATGATGAATGTCTACTATGGTGTGCCTATTTTTTAAGTACATTGATATAACTGCTTATGCTTTTTCTGGATAAATACATGCACAATAAAAGTTAATGCAAAATAATACAATTTTAACTATATTTAAAGATTAAGCACTTTTCTCATTAACATGTCATATATTTAGTACGCATTTTGCGGCAAACATGTTGATCCATTCCCCATAAGTTTGGCAAACCTCATTATTCTGTTAGACAACGATGCTCCAGAACATAGTCATCCATATATTTTATTTTCCTCTGGAAAGTAAACTTCCCTTCCTACACCGATTCATCCTCTAGTACAAGGCCTCTCAACCCTTTTGGAGGTTCGGAACCCTTTAGAAACTGGACATCGCTTCGCGAAACCCCATAATACTCTTCAGAGAAAAATATCTAAGAAATATACTACAATAACAATGTAAGCAAACTATACAGGAAAACGATTAAACTTAACACTGACGTTCTCTAAAATACTAGCGCATCCAAAAAATAAAAAATACATATTTATCACAGTCCATCTTCCAATCAAGATCCAAATTAAGGTTGAAGAAGGTGTAAGACAACTAAATAGATATAATCAATTAATTTTAACGTTGCGGAAAAATTTAAATGGCATAATCAATGTAATATTCCTTTTAAATGATAAAACAAAAATTAAAAACTCAAGCGTTTTTCGGGGAGACCGGGAGAGGGAGGGGTCAAAATTGGAATTCATTGGGTTGACACCGAGCCATACTTCCCTCGCTAATGAAAGTTTGTCACAGCAACATACACAGTTGTGTCCAACAGGCACTTCAATAGTCACCAAAATTCTAGAACTCTCCAGTATATGATACTATATAAATGTATTTATATCAATCCATGTTAAGATTTAATTGCAATAATAAACCATATATGAATTAAAAGTTATGGTTTCTGTTAACATATGCCATAAAGGCGATTAAACCTTATAAGTGTTTCTATTCAATTCAAACTTTAAAATATTTGTTTCGTGTGCAGAACTTGTTAAACAAAAAAGCATGTTAAAAACTCAATTATTGTTTCATTTCATTATACTGCGATACCATTCATTTTGATGCTTAGTAAAATCCGTATTTTACAGAGGTTGTGATTAATGATTCGAGATTATCATAGGATCCTAAGATTCTATTATACATAGACTTTTATTAACTTTTTACATGGTGTTTTCCAGAAACTTGTTCACCGTGCAAATAGAAGGCAGACTGAACTTCACCTCTTCACCGCTCTTTGGGCTCTTCGACCAAAACCTTAAAAGTCGCTCTTTAAGAGATGTCTTTCAGCAGCATAAGGGATAAACGGCAGTTATACTTTCAAGAAGCATAACATAAATTATGCATGTTTCTCTAAGGATAATCACGAATGGTAATTTTGTTTTTGTTTTCCCTTAAGTTAGAAGCCCGAATATGGTGACGTAATTTGATTGACCCCTCTCTCTGTATTTTAAAAGCTTTCTCAATACCAAAACAATTAAATTTAATCATGGAATAACGATTTTGAACTTTCTAATTCATCATCCGCTAAACTGAAGGATATGACTCAAGTACGATATTTTTATCACGCATTCTAATACAATTGGCAGTTTTTATTGATCTAGATGTGTTATTTGTTTTGAAATTTAATGATAGCCCGACATACGTAGCTAAAGTTGAAGTAGATTATTCCTTACAAGACGGATGTGCAGAAAACGTTTTTATAGTTATTGTATCTAATAATTGGCATTTTATCAATATATATGTATTTCACGAGAAATATTTCCTTTTTGCTGCATATCTTTTGAAATTGTTTTCTACATTTGTTTTACAAATTAAACAAAAATGTTTCACTAAAGTGAAAGCTTCAGGTAGTGGATTGGCTTCTGGCAAGTAATTTTTGTATAAAATTTTTATACTTAAAACTAATCAATAGTAAATTGCGCCTAATATATGCATACAATGGGCTAGAAAAATAAAATTACAAATTTAATACAACAGACGGGAGTCTGTGACATATGTGAGTAGAAGAGTAAAGGCGCTAAAGTGGCAGTGGGCGGGTCATATTGCTAGAAGAAATGATCAACGTTGGAGTATTAGTGTCATCGAATGGATCTCAAGAAACAACAAGAGACCGAAAAGAAGACCAAAAGATATATGGGACAGAGAGCTTGTGAGGTTCTTAGGATCAACTTGGAGATGTCTGGGGAAGGCCTTCTCACGTGAGTGGTTTAAAAAGTGTTGTTGATATCATGATGAGTGATTACACATCTGTAGTAATTCAGATCCACATGATGACCACCTACAGATGTACTGTGCAAGCTGTTGCCCTTGCACAGGGGGATGTAAAACCCCCAAGACTGCTTCATAGTCTGACTCTTCCCCTCAGACCTTTCCGGCTTGGGTTGTCCTAACAGGAGAATTATCTCCCGTCGGCATAACTCTTTGGTTCAAATGAGCACACAAAATGTAGTAGCAATTAATACTGAAAACATACACTATGCATTCAATTTATTGATGGTTATTTATCAATTTGATTCCAAATGAGTTTCATATCCCGTTTTTTTACTTTCTCCATATACGAAGTATAGAGAAGATATTGTTTTCATGAAAAAAATCGAATTCGAGATTTCAACGGAAATGCATGCTTTAAGGTCCCCTGAACACGTTTTTACTATTTTCTCGATGATGCCTGTGTGTCTGTCGGCCTGTCTGTCTTAATGTGATAGGATTTCGAGGGTGCTTTTACTCAAAAACTTACAATCATATCTATACCAAATTTTATATTTAGACAGAGTTCTTTATTTGAAATAGCTGATTAGGTTTGTTTATGTGTGTGTGTGTGCCTTTGTCAGTCGTAACCCCTCAGAAAATAAACGTAGGGGCATCAAATGTTGGCAGCAGCTTCATGTTGATTATTAAAGTTGCAGTACCAAAAATAATTTTATATTGGCCTATGGGGTCTCCATGTAAAATTAGGTCCAAGTTTCAGTTTTCCTTTAAGATATCCCTGCAACCAATTGACCAACTATGATAAATCCTCCACCAGTATCAATGTTGAACCAAGAAAATTAGAGACCTAAAATTTAACTGGACCACCGGGATACCGGGAATTTCCCGTTGGGCCGTCGAAGGGCATTCAACCGATTTTATCATTATATTAATATGTAAAATATTTATTAAATATTAGTTGACGGTCCTGCTACATCCAGTTAACAATCTTCTGTTCGTATGACACCCCGTCAGTGACATAGAAACTTAGCTAAGGTCCACTAGCAAACTTGCAGTTGCAATTTATTGACATTAAAAACAAAAATTGTTAACAAAATTTACTGACAAAAAAATAGTGGTTAGGACCCTTCTCCTTTTCGTGGGCGCTCTCCGCGGTCGCGGGTGTTGTGGGCCTTTCAATTCGCCGGTTTGTCACAGTTCTAAACATACAAAGCTACAGAGTGAACGTTCTTTATATAAAAGTAAGGATTTTGGTATGTAAATTGTTATTGCGGCCGTTAAAAATTATTTAAATTTAAACAAATAGATAAATGTTATTTCACTTCTAAATGTGCTAAAAATTTAAAATTTGGCAGAAATGTGTGACATTATTAAACCAATGTGGAAAAAGTATAATATTCCTAAAATTGTAAATATTAGTGATTATTTTACTTCAGTATTGTTTCATAAGGAAAGAACGAAAATCGGCGCAGAGGAGAAATCTTTTGAATTAAAGAAATATTTTCAATGATGAAATATATCTCTGAAAAATTAATGTTTTTTCAAAGTGAGATGAAATGCTTGCAAAATGCAAGCACCAACTACAAGTATGTTATGCAAGTAGTTGGTGCTTGCATTTCACCCTTATAAACATTAATTTTTCAGAGATATTTTTTAATTCAAAAGATTTCACCTCTGCACCAATTTTCGTTCTTTCCTTATGGGAAAATATTTGATTAAAACAATACCTAAAATTTGCAATTATACTAATATTATTATTTTTTCATTGTAATGCAATAATGCCACACCTTTCTACCAAATTTTAACGTAGTGGCATACAAGTACATAATGTAATAATGGATAAAGTGACGAGTGCCCTAAAAGAAGAGTTTTTAAAGAATTTACACAAAGATTTGTCTTGTTTAGATCCAAATAATTTTCCTCAAATCTTAAATAGTAATATCCCAAAAAATGCATTGAAAAATTGAAGTATTAAACTTAAAAAATTTAATGAAAATTTTACAAAAGAACAAATACAAACTGAAATGATGGACTTTGCAAGGAAATTGAAAAGTTTTAATCGGATTTTGAGTGATTAATTTTGAGTTGAGAACAAGTATGAAGTACAAGAAGAAAGCAATATTAAGGAAGCAATAAACGAAGAGATGGAATCCATTGCATCTCTAAATTGCAAAACATGCAAAAACTGTGTTGTTTGCTGCAACACAATATTACAAAACTTTAACTCGCACATTTTAGCATATTCAATATTATATTTGGCGTATAAATATGTCTTAACTCTCACTTCAAAACAAATGCCTTGTGAGAGATCATTCTCAAAGTTGAATTATAAGTTGAATAGGCTAAGAAACTGTTTGAATCAATCTCACTTGGAGGCATGTATGTTAATGTCATGCGAGAAAGTTATTTTAAGTAAAATAAAAAAACAAAGATGTAAGTATTACATAAAAAAATTATTAGATTAAAGTGTAATTTTCTTGGTATATTTCGTATTCTGTACGACCTATCTATCAGTCAGTTGTATTTCATAAATATAGTATCTCATGAAAATAAATAAAGAATATATATACTCTCTGTAGCTGATGAAGGAATAACTCCGAAAGCTTCTACGTTTGTGATGTTTCTGTGTTTTAGTGTTCTTTTACGTGTGTCGCTTCGACATCCCCGGGCCTCGCCAACCTGAAGTCGTCCGATTGGTGAGTGTTCACTGGGTTTCCTCATCCCAACACCTTGTTGCCATCTATATATATATATATATATATATATATATATATATATATATATATATATATATATATATATATGCACTGGTGGTGTAGTGGTTAGCGTGTCGGCTTTCTATTGCAAAGTTCGAGGGTTCAAACCCCTCGAATGGAGGTTTTATTTATAAAAAAAAAAACTATCATCAGTGCCTGGCAGTAGGCAGCAGTACTGTCAGTATGGTATAGAGCCGAAAACAAATGATGTTGGTTGGGTCTATATCCAATACAGCTGTAGGCGTGATCAGGACGATTTGAACGGCTACAGTACTGCGATGTGGAAAGCAAGAGGGAAACTACCAAATTACAATCCCTAGTAATGATTATATGGTTGGACAATATGAGTTCTCTCGAGGTAAAACAATCCGGAGGTAAAATAGTCCCCCAATCGGATCTCCGGGCGGGGACTGCCTTGAGGAAAACATTTGTCGAAAGTAAATTACGAATAGGGACTTGGAACGTAAGAACTATGAGAAAGGCAGGAAAGCTAGAGAACTTGAAAGAAGAAATGAGAAGAAATAGAGTTGACATTATAGGGCTAAGCGAAACTAGATGGGAGGGAGAAGGACAGTTCGACTCGGAAGAATTCACGGTAGTTTATTCTGGAGGAAATAGTGGGGAAAGGGGAGTAGCTCTAGTACTTAGGAAAGATATGATGAAAAGCGTGACAAAGATAATAGCAATGAACGATAGACTGATGGCAATAAAGCTAAAAGCAGTGGACATGCTGATAATCCAGGTATATATGCCAACGTCAGCTCATGACGATGAAGAAATAGATGAGATCTATGAGCAAATTAATGAAATTTACGAAGAAGACGGAAGAGGAAAGGTAAACTGCATAATAATGGGAGATTGGAACAGCATAGTCGGAGAAGGACAGGAAGAAAATGTTGTCGGGCAATACGGACTTGGGAAGAGAAATCGAGGAGGGGAGAAACTCGTAGAATTCTGCATCAATAATGACCTTGTAGTGACTAATACATGGTTCAAAAACCATAAACGAAGGTTATACACATGGAAAAGCCCAGGAGATAGAATGAGATGCCAAATAGATTACATCCTTGTAAAACAAAGATTTAGGAACAGCATAAAGAACGCCAAGGCATTGCAAGGAGCAGACATTGATTCAGATCACAGCCTTCTAATACTTGACGTGAGTACAAAGCTCAAACAAATAAGAAAAACGAGAAGAGAAAGACAGACCTGGGACCTAGAAAAACTGAAAGAAAGGCAGGATGTAGTCAGCATGAAGTTGGAAGATAACCTAAGAAAGTTGGAAAACAAACCGAAGACCGTCGATATAGAATGGGATGAAATTAAAACCAGTATCAAGGATACCTTGGATAAAGAGATTGGAAAACAAGAGAAGAAAATCAGAAAACCATGGATCACGAAGGAAATGCTGGAGAAAATGGATGAGAGACGAAAATGGAAAAACGTTAACAGTGAAGAAGGTAGAGCCAACTATAGGCGTATAAACAATGAGTTGAGAAGGGTAACAGATAAAGCTAGAGAAAATTGGCTAAAAGGAAAATGTGATGAAATAGAACAAATGGAGAAATTAGGACGGTACGATATGATGTACGCTAGGGCACTGGAATTAGAAGATAAGAAGTCTAATGGAATTTGTGGTAAAGGAATTATGAATACGGATGGGAAGATAGTCTCAGAAACAAAGGATGTAGCACAGGTATGGGAAGAATACATTAAGGAATTATACAGCAAACAGACAGGAGCGGCAAAAATAGAACTGGAAAATGAGGAAAACATTGAAGAAGATAACTTAGGACCAAGTATTATGGAGAGCGAAGTAGAAAAAGCGATAGTGGAACTTAAGAAGGGGAAAGCCACGGGCAGCGATGGAATACCGGCTGAGATACTTAAAGTCATAGGATCAGAAGGACTAAAAGCGATCACGAAATTAATTAATAAGATTTACGACACGGGAGAGTGGCCTCAGGATTTCCTAGAAGTAACAATGATCCCTCTAAAGAAGAAGCCAAAGGCAATGCAGTGTAAAGATTACAGAACTATAAGCCTTCTGTCACACACATCGAAGATCATCACGAGGATTCTTAATAAAAGGCTGGAGAAAAAGGCAGAAGAAATAATAGGGGAAGATCAATTCGGTTTCAGAAAAGGACGAGGAACTAGAGATGCTATAGGAGTAGTTAGAATCATATCAGAAAGGGCAATAGAATACAGTCAAGATATCTGCGCATGTTTCGTAGACTGGCAGAAGGCCTTTGATAGAGTAAATTGGGTAAAGATGATGAAGATATTAAAGGATATAGGTGTAGACTGGAAAGACAGGAGACTGATTAGGAATCTATATGAGAATCAAGTTGTAAAGGTCAGGTTTGAGAATGTGGACACCTGCGGAATAAATATCGGTAGAGGAGTAAGACAAGGATGCTGCCTATCGCCAACCCTATTCAATATATATGGAGAAAGTCTAATGCAAGAAGCTTTAGAAGGCACAGGGGATTTCAAAATTGGAGGAAGGATTATAAGAACAGTAAAATACGCAGATGATCAAGTACTTCTAGCAAGAAAGGAAGAGGAGCTACAAAAAATGATAAATAGACTAGTGATAACAGGTAGAAAATACGGTATGGAAATAAATACAGAAAAATCCAAGGTCATTCGAATATCGGGTAAAGATGAGAATCTGAACATAACTATTGGGGGAAAGCCATTAGAACAAGTTTCAGAATATAAATACCTTGGAAGTATCATAACACGAGAGGCAAAATGTACGGATGAGATCAAAACTAGAATAGGAAAAGCAAAAGCGGCTTTCAGGAGAAAGAAACAACTACTTACAGGGAATATAAGGGAAGATATCCGCAAGAAGTTGATAAAATGCTACGTATGGAGTATAGCATTGTATGGGGCAGAAACATGGACGCTAAGGAAAAATGACATCAAATACTTGGAAAGCTTTGAAATGTGGACTTTGAGGAGAATGCTGAAGATAAAATGGACAGATAGGATGAAAAACGATGAAGTGCTACGAAGAATAGGAGAGAAGCGAATGATTATACAGACTATCAGAAAGAGGAAGGCTAACTGGGTTGGACATTACCTGAGGAGAGAGAGTATGATTAAAGACGTGTTAGAAGGAAAACTAGATGGGAAAAGGGAAAGAGGTAGGAAAAGGTTTCAGCTGATAGACGATCTGAAAGGTAAAGAGAGTTATCAAGATATAAAGAGGACAGCGGAAAATAGGAGTATATGGAGAACCAGGTTTAACCATGAATAATCACGGACCTGTCTACGGACAGACTACCTATGATGATGATGATATATATATATAAATAATTTTTTTAATGTGTCTGTAAAATAAGAAATAAGTAGATCTATTCGGTCTATATCCCGGGTCTAAACATGTTCCCGGTTCGGCCCTGCCAACAATCGTTAACCGAAAGTGGATGTTTACTGTAGTCATATTTTTATTTTTGGCAAATAACTTTTAAATCTTCATAAATGTAAATGTTGTAATTATGAACTTCATAGATAATATTATTCTCTATTACTTTTGTTTGAAATATGTTTTTATAGAACGCATTTCTAAGGACATATTCCATTTATTTAATATTTGAGAATGTAAAACAGTACTGGAATAAAAGTAATAGGAAATTTAATTTTCTACAATCTTTGCTCGAAACATTTTCCCATATAATGGATTGTTGAAAAGATATTTTTAAGACTAAATTTTTTAGCTGCTACAACCACACCACCTACCAGCGACTATTGTCAATACTTTACGCTCCTTTTTATTTTCTTAATTGTTGGAGCTTCGGGGCAATATGCATTATCAGAAGGTTACGGTTAGAGTTTATTTCTGTTCTTTGTAAACTCTTGAAATTTTTCTCGCAGTTCCATAAAATATTTATTCTCATTTGACCTATTTGGAATTTTTAGAAATATTACAGGTATGGTGAAAGTCATGTGGTGACCACATCAGATTTTTTAGCCGACTTTCCAAAAAATGGAAAGTAGTCTTATGAGATCGCCTGGGTGTCCGTGTGTGTGTTTCCCCCTAACATCTTCTTCATGAATTAACCGATTTCAACTAAATTTGGTACATAGAATACTCACCTATATTAATTATCAAAATAACATATTTGGACCGGATCGACTGAGCACGGGTGCCACAATTGCAAAGTTAAACTTTTTGGTTATTATGAATTTGGAAGGAATAGGCACAACCGATATCAACAACATTTTGTAGGAAGTAAGCGTGCAACATAAAACAACAAAATCAAGACGTTTAGTATAGAAATAGATATCAGGGCTGCCAAAATACAAGAAATAAATTTTTTTTACACGTATTTGGGATGAACTGTCCGTCCGCATTAATTTTTATCAAATTTAATACATATACAATACTTCTATACAAAACCATTTTAGCATATTTAAACCAAATCAGCCAAACAGAGTGCCACAAATACAAATTATACTCTTTCAGTAATTTAGCATTTTGAAGGAACTGACTGAACGGATTTCAATTAAATTTTATATATAACATTTGCACCACATATCATAATGAAATCAAGATGTTTAAAGCGGAGCTAAGAAGCAGGGCCAGCACAATAAAAAGCTAAATATTATTTCTTTTACACGTATTTCTAGAGAGATGACCTAATGAATTTTAACCAAATATAGTATATTTAATCTTCATATAAATAAATATCCAAAATATTTTAACTGGGTCGACTAAACAGGACTACCACAAAATCAAGGTTAGAATTTTTCTGTAACTATGAATTTGAAAGTTATTGGCTGAAAAGATTTAAAAGAAATTTCCTTTATAGTGCAGCATTTTTACATTTCTGACAATTTATCGAGTTCCCCTTCAGTTTTTCGTGTTCGCCAGAGGTTTTTGTGTTCGAACTCTATCAAACGGCGAACCCCAGCAAACGACGCGCCCTGCGTACGCACGCGCCTACGGCATGCGCTCACACTCCGGCTTGCGCGAGTACTCCGCCTTTGCGCGTACGTACGGAATGCCTTCTTTTATAGCAACAGACATTAGCCCGGAAGAGGACACTACTAATAGAAGCCTAGAACCAATTAGCGTTCGCTAGTGCAGTGCGACCTACCGGCACTTCACTGCGAACTAAACTAGTTCCCACCCGACAACGTCGCCACGAGCAGAGGCAGTGAGAGAAAGAGAGGGACGGAGAGAGGGGGAGAACGAGAGAGGACTCAGAGCGAGGCGAACGCACCTGCGGAAAGATTATCTGCGAGTCGAACTCTTTCCGTATCATTTGTGATTCCTTAAGTGGACATTTCTACTAAGTATTGTACTATATTTGTGCTTTGTATTATCTCACTGCAATATAATTGTTAGTACATTTCGTGAAATTTATCCAGTGTATTGTATTTGATTTGTTGTTGCCAGCAGCAGTGTCACCAAGGGGTATCGTATCGTTTAACTATTTTCAAGTACTTTTAGTATTACGAGAGATTAATGTAATATGAGAAAGTTTCGTCTCAATAGGACGAGTATAGAATGGATGAACTAGATGAATATTTTTAGAACGGATCAAAAAAAGCAGGGCTACCACAATATAAGAAAAAATAATTTTATGATTTCAATGCTAATAAATTAGTATACGATTATACTACGGCGAATTTGAAGAAAAGCACTTCTGTACTACGAGAAACCTATGTTGTATATTGTGTTATATATTAACCCTAGAACTTCCAAGCGATTTTCACTAGCATGGACTGCCAAGGGGGGGCCTCAGAGGCCCACCATCTAAAATACAATAAAAGGTCATAGTAAAGTTTCGAACCTATTGTTTTATATTTAAAAACATCATAGGAATACAGCTATACAATTTTAGTAATTTATTTGAAATTATATTTACATAGAGACAAATATTCACATTATAACAATTCTTTTACATTCTCCCTCCTTTTCAAAATCGACGAAAATGAATAGTCGTCGATAAGCGTCGATTTTCCAAAAAGATGGAAATGTATACGTTCCCTGTTAAACGAGGTTCGGAAGAAAGGAATTTCGGTGTTCGTTTGAAGCTAGTCGTTTTGCTACCCCTTCCACTCATAAATCCCGTGGAGTGTATTCCGGAAACAAATGTCTCTCGATTCTTTCTAGGGTTTTTCCTATAGTTGACCTTGTTGTATGCACTTTCACCCGTTCTCCAAATGCACAACCCAATCTTTTGGCAATCTTTTTCTTAAAGTTATCCAGGAATGATCGTTCCTCTCGGTTGCTTTTGGCTCCTTCGTCTTTTGCTACAGTTTAGTACATTTCAATTTATTTATAAGGGTTTAAAAAAGGTGCACATAAATTAGCAATCGTTACTAAAATTGAAGGGGGATTAAGGATAAATATTTATTTGCGATTTGCTGTAAAATATTTTGCCGATTGGAAAAACATATTTTAATCAGGATTTGCGGTAAGGCTGTTGATTGAGAGCGGAATAATAAAGTCTAATTTATCTCTCAATATATTTTATGTTAAAGAAAGTGAACAGTTTAGTATAGTGATAAAATATATCAAGCGATACAAAATGAAGTATTATATAGTTCTTTTTTGACGGCGAAAATAATAATAATTATTATAATTAAATCATTAATGTTTTTCCTTAATTAGTCCTTAATTGACATCAGCCTTTAAGCTGAACTCGTAAATTCTTTTTTTTAAAGAATGTTTCTCGGCAAACGCAACAGTATATTGTTCGGATTTCAAGAGGTGCAGCAGAATTTACTGTTTACATTCGCGAAATAATATATTTGCCAATGACGCGATTGGAATAATTACTGTACGAAATCAAAAATATCTAGATTTAGAAATACAGGCTGTCCTCGACTTTCGTACGTTCGACTTTCGTACAACCCGCACTTTCGTACATTGTACAATGACAACCCTAAACCGCCCTTCGTAGGCCGAATTCGGACTTTCGTACATCAGCGGACGAACGAACATTTCGAGTTATCGCATGATGTTTGTTTGTGCAATTATTTGAATATTTTATTACATTTTGCCCATATTATTTTATAATATTGGCAATATTGGTACGCCAAATATACTCGCTTTCTAACAAACGGACCAATATTGGCCCGTTTTGTCCAAAAATTCCTACTGAGGTCGTACTTGTCGTAGAGTCGGGTGATTAGGGGGATAAGAAGGTATTTTATACCTTTCTAATAAGTCCATGGCCTAAAGGTTTTGGTCAGGGGTTAATAAGTAAACACTTCTGAAAAGTGACTCCTATCTTCTTTCGGGTTCTGCATAGTCTTTTTCTGACGACAGCTTCGCTGCCACTCCAGGTAGCATCTTCAACTCGAAGTGGCGTGCAGATTTTTTCTGTCCCTATATACTATAGTAGCAAAACTGTCGTCATAAAAAGACTACGCACGCGGTTGTAACCCGAAAGAAGATAGGAGTCACATAAGGAAATATCGCGGAAGCCTTCGCAACAACTTCTGAAATGTGTTTACTCGATAGATGTTGTCCTCGGCGTTCGGACCCTTCTCGGACCTCGAGATGCAATAAACACAAACCCATTAGTCAGCTCCAACCCAAAGACTCGCATTATATTTTTGTCTTCCCTTCGTACAACTACGTTTTATGATTCTGCTTCTTCAGCCGTTTTAATACCACCAAATAGTGCGGCAGTAGGCAAAGGCGCGAGCGATTATCGAAGTTTCCATTTTCGTATTTTAGTAATATTTTTAATTTTGTTAGTAATTCTCCTAATGTTTCCTCGTCATTATTCCATTGTTATTTTTGTTATTGTTGTTAGCCATATATTCTTAAATGTCTCCTATACGTAAAATTACGCGTGAAGAAATAGAGGAAATCATTTTCGATTCCGATTCTGACGCGTACGAAGAAGAAAGTGCTGAAAGCGGCAGCGATGGCGAGGAGGAGCCTGAGAAAGATGTCTCGGCAAGGAGTGGTGATTCATCTAAATGGAGATCTCCACATAAAGGCCGAAGACGAAACATCGGTGTGCACCCTTTCACTGCCGGACCAAGTGGAATGAATTTGCATTTTATTGCACTGATCTAAATTTGAATACCAATACTATGCTTTGACATACTTCTTTCCTCTAATATGCAGTATTTTTTAATTTTGTAATATTTTACCTACAGAATACTTTTTATTTGAACGTTTTATCATGAATAGATTATTAGATACGCGATTTTTTCAGAATGTAAGCATATATTTTTTTAATATCCCAGAATAAATCCGGCAGATACAACGGAACGGAACACTCGGGCATTTAAATCCGGCGGATAAACATTAATGCTTAATCTATGTTTTTAATAATCATGTGTACATTGTATAACACTCAGGGGTAAAAAAACTCTCTGGGAACGGAAACCCCCTTATAACATGTAAGTCCAATTTTCGACTTTTGTACACGTTTCAGGAACGCATTAGTACAAAAGTAAGGGACCGCCTGTACCAGATTACGATATTTGAGATTGAAAATATACTAAGTGTCAGTGTGGTAGAACAACAATAATATTCTCGTGACCGATATGAAAATTCCTAATTTGCTTTATTCATCAAGATTCAGTTAGTAAAAGCCGTGAATCAACTATTAATATGTTTTCTCATAAAGGTTGGTTGTCGAAATCATCGCGTTTGGAAAAATTTGTAAAGAAAGAAGTGAAAATACACGCACGCACACACGCACGTACACACACGCACACACGCTCACACACACACACACATATGTAAACACAATACGTCGCATTAATCGGATTTAGATTTCCGTACTATACTCAGTTCCTGGACATTTTTTCATAACTCCAAAAAAGCATGCGAAATCTCGTGGCCAGCTCAAATGTGATTTTCTTGTTTAAAAGTCACGATTTAATTACTTACTTTGAATACTTTGTATCGTATACTTTTTTATTGTAAGTAAAAGATAAAATAACATTATAATTAATTCGTTATTTAGTATTATCTTTAATATTAACATTTAAAATTTTAAGAATTTCAAAATAAAAATTTAATTTAAATATGTAATCGAATTGTAAGGCCGAAAACCGCCAGCCATATATGTAAGTAGCAATTTTAAGCGTCGATATTCGTCGAAAATCTCTCGGGGAAAATAAACGTCGATTTAAAAAAATAAATAAAAGTCGAATCCTACCTAGCGTACCTAAAAGTAATGCTACCCGCGTGTCAAGGCATGCAGCCAATGACTAAATAATTTGTAGAAAATTGAAATATGTATACATTGATGAGAAACTTCAAGTAATTATTTTACATAAATCTCTGCACAATGTAATAAAATATCCAGGCTTTTCCTTTGTTTATAAAAGAAAAACATACGAAAAAACAAGTTATTGGCCTCGGAGCCCCCCCGCCCTTGATAGTTCTAGGGTTAAAATTGTATTGAAAGGAAAGTAAGTGGATTAGTTCTTTCCAGAACTACTTGTTTTTAATTTTTTAAGTCTGTCTAAATAAAAATATAGTATTTTTATGCAGCACGAAATACGTATGAACGAATGGATACATAAAACTATTGTAAATAATCTCTTAAGAAGCTCTTATCAAGCGAGGATGATGCAAAACTGATGTAAAATCTTCGAGAAATGGATAAAGGATATTAAATTCACAAGTGCTGGAAGTTAAATTACCAGCAAAATTTGGTAATGAACTTAATTGGAGCTCGGGCAACCACTCTGAGGAGGATTCATTGCGCACGGAATCAAGTCACTAATTCGAAATCAATCATGAAAGAAGGTATTTATGAATTTTGATAAACATATGGACCGAATAAGGTAAATAATTTTTCAAAATTTTCAAAATTGACGTCGTTATTACTGGAAAATTTATGTAATTTAATTACAAGGAACGTTTAATAAAAATAACGTTTAAATTATTTCGTGGCTCAAACCTTTCATGTGATGCGAGGATTGACGAAAATACCGATAAACCTCAAAATTTTGATATTTAAGGGGACCAAAAATTCATATCATACTGTCGAGAATATTGCATTTTCTAATTAAATTGCTCAGTCTGGGACAAACTAACAATATGTACTTCACAGTTGGAAGTATACGAAATGTTTCGCAGATTGCAGGCTCCTCGTCATGAGCGAGATAGCTGTAAGTCAAGACTTAAGTCTTGCTGAGGTAACTTCTTGACTCCTAGATAAGCTTTTTCGATACTCAGAGGGAGTAAATGAAAATGGAATTTTATTCGGATGGGAAATCGACATATCTATTCGCAAAATCTTAAAATTTGTGGAATATTGAGAATTCCTCTAAACTATAATGTAATAATGGTTATACAGCAGTTTAAGCAGATCAGGTTGCCAAATAATGCGCCCAAATTATAGTTTAACATATTTAAAAAAAAAACTTTTTTAAAAATACACCAAAATTATTTTGGTTGGAAAATATTAACAGGTCCTTAAGTATCCGATACTTAAAAAATCCGATGTAGAGCTGCTGAGCTTTTCCTGTATTTGTCTGAAAAATAACTCTGGTACAATTAAATAAACAGGATTTATTATTAACATTGAAAAATACAAATGCAAAAATGTGAATTTAATGGAAAAGTATTTCACAGCTTTTTAAATCCACAAAATAACGCGGAAATAGTTCAAGAGTCCTCGCAATCGAGAGAGATTTCTACCCTTCGGAGGAAAGGGAGGATTGAGGAATGAAAGTTGGGAATGGAGAGGGAGATCGAATGAAAGAGAGAGGAAGAGGGGAGAGGGGGAATGGCAGTCCATCAAAATGAATGTCCTTTTTTGAGATACGAGGGAAAAATTGCTTCAGGAGCATCATTTTAGGAAAAGAAAAATAATTTCTTTGACAAGTTGACATCACTAGCGAGACTGGAGAGCGTCCGAAAGTTTCAATATAAGGATTGTGTCGTGGAGTGGATGCCGAGGAAGGCTTATTATGATACTCTGGAGATTGGACACGCCCATACTACTCTCCTCCTCCATCTCTCTCTCTTTTGCACATTTTATCTTGCTCGCAAATACTTTTTCTCTCCCTTCTCCGCATCCCTTTACCTCTTTTTACATATCTCTCTCACACGCATATACACGATGAAACAGCATCAATGATTCTCTTTCTGTCACCATAGTCTTAACATTCTTTCTCATCCAACTCACTTCGTCTCTCACAAAAGATTTTCATTCGACTTTGGATATCCACTGTCACAGATTCCACCTCATTTTCTTCTCCGTAACACACGGGCACGATAGATCTCTCTCTCTCTCCCACTTTCTTTGCCACTCTATCTCTCGCTTCTCGTTTTCTGTTTCTCTATTCACTTCCTCTCACACCTCACTCCATTCATCTATCTCTATGGAAACCGCCGACTTATTAAATTTTCAGCAGGATTTTAACTCGAAAAAATATATATTTTTACTAAAGCACTCCAGAGTTTCGCGATGGTTATTGGACGAGGCTTCCAAATTACCTCCCATCACTTCCCTTCCCATCAATTCGGTTCTCTCACTTCTTTCATATCTCATGTTTTTTTCTCTCCCACACTCTTTCATTAGACGCGAAAAGGAATAACCCCTAGTTTCAAATGTTGCCCTTATCTGCGTGTCTCGCATATTCTCTCTTTCTTTCTCACTCTTAATCTCGCTCCCTCTCAATCTCTCTCTTGGTTTCTTCGCTCCATCTCCACATCTTGATGCCGAGAAGATGACCTCTCTCTTTTACATTTACTCTCCCTCAATTTCTCTCTCTCTCTCTCTTCACCCCCTCGTTCTATCATCAACTTCATCACGCGGCGCATCCTTTTGCGGGTAAATGCGTTCCTCTTGTGCTGATGGTGCTTGAAGCACGCTGCGAACCCAGACTTGAGGGAAGCGGAGTCTCTCTCCTTCTGTCCCTATCTTATCCTTCCTTCTCTTTCCCCTTCCTCCTTCTCACTCCTCCTCCTTCCGCTTTCTCGCTCTCCTTCTCCCTCCTCACCCCTTCCATCCCCTTCCTTTCCTCTTCCAGCATTTCTCTTCCGACGAGTCCGGAATATACCCTCCGCGCCACCCATTCTTTTAAATTCCCGAAACAACCCTTCGAAGACATCTAGCCTACTTGCATTGCCCTTCACCCCGCCGTCTCCTTCTTTTTCTCCCTTATCTCTTGGGTCGCATTCGGAGCGTCGATTTGTGACGAGCTGGAAGTGTCCCTTTAGTTCCCTCCGTTCCAAGCGTTGCGGTCATGCTCCGCTGCAATTTCGCGTTTATCAGTTTACCTGGAAGAAAATGCATGTGATTGAGAAATATTTAACGTGTTGTATTTTGTCGTTACTCGTCCATAATTGTTCCCACGCCAGGAAAGTTGACAGATATGCACCGCATACTTTAATTCATTGTCTTTTGTTGTCTCTTTCTCTCTCGTTTAAAAAAGAAATAATAATTGTGATATTAACGGGTATTTTTCACTAAGTCCTATGGTATTATTCAGAAGTGAACCGAATATATGTGTTTATTCTTAACTCCTGATATAGACCTCTTTTGTATTTAACACTTTCTAGAAATGGCGAGTTAAGATACCTAAGGATTCGTTATTTTCTTATCGTACAGTGCAATGTTTCCCAAATGGGGTGCCGCGGAAATTTTTAAATTAATAAACCAACGATTTTGCAATGTCGATTGTTAATTAGTGCAATAATTCTTCTTCTAAAACATTGATAATGATATAGTATCAACAAATTTATGCATCCAGACGTTTTGAAACTCGTATGTAAACATATGGAGTCTAGGTGGCGCCGCGAAATTCCGTTTATCTTTACCTACAAAATATTTGCGAATCATTGACGTTGCGCATTCTTTTAAAAGGAAAAGTTAGTTTTTATTGTTGAGCAAGAAACCGTACATTGCGTCATATTTATTTAATCGAACTGAATACTATACGTGGGGTGTGGATTTTTCGGGTTAGTGGATAGCCAGTGAACCGACACAATGCGACGAAATTTTTGTACTGGCTAGTTCTCTGCCTCGTAAAATGTATGTCGCCTTTGCTTACTTATTGATAGTCGTCACTACGATAAAGGATTACAATGCTGAACTCTGAGAAGGCATCCCTGAGCGCCAAGAGATTTTTTCTCATTTCCTTCCAATTCTTTAATCTGATTTCTATGATTTAGTTTAATTTGAGGCTGTTCACTTTCGCGTTCGCACTTTCAATTTTCTGGTCTGGAGGCGTTATCTCTAAATTTGAAAATAATACTGCAATCGCAAATATACTTCAATCTGACCATTCTGAGTTTTTCTTTATACATATTGTTTTAATTTTAGCACATTTAATTATATTCTATGAAAATTATCCAAAATTCAACTGCAGTGTTGAAAAAGCACATTTTCATCCAACTTATTTGCATTTCATATTTATACAAAAAATATTAATAATAAAAGAGCTATTGCCCGTTTGAATTCCGACTCAATTGAGATCCGGTGCTCTAAAAGTTGAAGCGCAAAATCGTTCCAGCCGATACAAATTCTAATGTAACAAATAGTTAATCAATAACAATCTACTCCACAGAATAAAAGTATTTGGATGAATCAGCATCGTCTCTCAGCCCACCCTGCCCTGTGGAGTACTATTATTTCCATTTTTCATCCAGTTTTCCATTCAAATATCTTGTGCCTTTTCTTATTTCTCATCCTTTTGACGCCATTACTCATGCTTGGTCACTTTTTTGTTAGCCATAAGGCTTATTTTTATTGCATGGAATAATTAGTACACGGTATGTTACTTTGAAGTGAAAGCCGCCATTTTACGATCACACTTCTCGTGTTTTTGAACATGCTTGTCGAACTGAGAAATCGTCGTGACTCATAGTTTCCGGCGTCAGAACCTAGTCCTTTGAAGACGCCGATAACAAGTTCAAAGTTGTTTCCAAATGGGAATTATTGACCGTTTTGAATTTTATAGTTGTTTTCAAATTTCTAATGTTCTTTTTTATAAAATCCAGGAAATAACTTATTTTCTCAAATAAAACTTGTAAACTTTTCGATAGAATTTCATTCTTCTCAAGCATACGTGTCCCCGTATAGATATTTTAAAAATTGAATTCGAATTGAGCCGGAAACTATTTTCATTCTTTAATCAGTTGCAAAAACAGTAAGTTTGCAATACTCCTCATTTCCACATTTTATAACATGTGTGTTAAATTACAGTTTTAATAATTTAAAAATTTTGAGATTTTCCCAAAGTTTTTTTATGCCAGGGTCAGAATTAATGTATATATATTGATATCCCTTATCTCATCTAATTTGCATGCAACATAATGAAAGGTTTTAAAAGGTATATATTCTTAATTGCTTTGGTGAACGGAAATCTTAATTACGAATACATTCATTCATGATATTTAGTCTTTTTTGAGAGAAAAACAAAGCGACAATATAGAAGCCATGATAGAATTCAATATGGAGAGCATAAAAATGTGAAGAAAGAGAGAGAGAGAGAGAGAGAGAGAGAGAGAAATTTAACGAGTAACACAAGAGCCCCGCGCTATTCCGAGAGTTTGCGACGGCCTGTCCTTTGAAAAAACTCGTCCATTCGTCCGTTCCTACGCGATGATAAGACACTCGGCGAAAAATCATCACGGGCGCGCATGGGAAGTGGTTGAAGGCATATCGAGAAGGGAGAGGAGAGAGAGAGGGTAGGTTAGGAGGGCGAGAAATAATTGACTCGTTGGTGGTGATGGCAGAGGGCCTCGGATCACTGTGTACGACGCGGAACTAATGTTTGAGGAGAGCGTGTCGACTGGAGGGAGAAACGTTAGCGCCGAAGCGGGGAAAGAAGGGGTCAGATGGAGGAGAGGAGGGATGAAAGAAGGGTTAAGGGAGGGCGAGGGGACGGGTGGTACCGGAGAGGGAGGCTGATCTGGCGGGTGTAGATTTTCGAGGAGGGGAACGCCGCGTCGTCAGCAACTGGATACGTAGACTCACTTCGATCGGTACGAGGGTGTTGTTTCGGGCAGTAGGCGGGAGGTAAATGGGAATAAAGAGAGAAGATATTCATCAATAGGGGATTTTGCGAACTTCGTATGCGCCGGAAATTATTTTTGAAATTCTCTTGTTTGCTCTCGACGATTGTGTTTTAGGTCCTTGCGCCAATTTCCGCTTTCGAATGTGGAGATCTGCATGAGGACGGAGGAAAGGTTCGTTCGGATGTGGAGACATTTTGTAACAGTGACAAATAGAATATTGGCTCGAATGAAAGATTTTTAAGAATTTATAAGCTGGGATGTGCGTATTCTAAGTGCGTTTTAAATAATTCTGTAGATTTGTTGGTTTTTATGAATGATTTGTAAAGTAAAAATTATTGAGAGTGTTATATTGTCTATCATCTAAACTCCGCGAGTCTTTGTTGAAATTGAGCATTTAAATCATCGATTTAATTTACGTGTCGCCATTCACCGAATAAAACTGAATCACATGTAGCCTTGGTAGGATTTGATTTAAATCTATAGATGTAGATAAACCCTGAATTCGTAAAAAATTCAAAATCGACAAAAATGAATTATGGTCGATAAGTGTCGATTTTTCATTACTAACATGTCTATGAAATTATCCTTCAGGATTTTTAAATTTGCTTTATTGCACTCAAATTTAATTTATTTTAGCGTCAAATGTCCAAAACAAAAGAGAAAAATCGGCATTCGTCATACCACACATAGCCACTTCATTCTAAGATCCCTTATGTCTTAAGGTTCCATACTGAGCTGACACTGGCACGGGACAAAACCATAAGATCAGTTTATTGCACTTCTGCCGACAACCTCCAAGAAGTGAAAAGAAAATTTTTCCCAAACTGACTTAATACTAATCACCAAATATCCCTATAGCAGGTCTCGAAAGTATAACTAATCCTACTCGCAGCTTGACAAAATCCACTCGTCCATAACTCATTTCCTGATTGATTAGGTTAAAACTCTACTACTACTATTTATGGAGCCCTGCTCTATAGTATTTACGAAAATAGTCATAAAATTTCTATTTTTGGTAGCCATACCCACAATTGATTCTCCTAGTGAGAGAGCCCCATGTTCATTTTTTCTTGTAATGCTCTAGCATCCTTCGATGTTCATACTCGGTGCTTTTATGTACACTTATCATCGTTTGTCACTCAACAAGATAAGATTTTTTCTTCAAAACATTTGTACTGTATTTTGTTGTGCATTATATTAACGTCACATTAATTTTATTATTGAATGGTACCGATTTCTTGAATAGAGGCGCGATTTAACGAGTCAAATTTACTTGAGAGTTATTCCGAAAAATTAGCTGTTCCGGGTTGGTGGGCAAAGCCAATAACAACACATTCACCAACGTTTAGAGAGCAACAAAAATTCCAGCATGCGAGAACTCTTATAATATTATATAAAGTTTCAGTAAAATTTAATTGAAAAAATCCAATTTCTGTTATTTTTATTGATAAAAATCGATCAAATGTATAAAAATAAACGTTGATATTCGTCCTTGATTTTTAGGAAAAATAATCTATATTAGTGGTCGCTTTTTAAGAAATATAAACGTCAAAAACTACCAAGCCTAATCATATATTATATTGAACCAGAAAAAAATCTTCCGACTTCATTACGATATAGAAAATTATTGCATTTATAATGGAACCAACACTCCTGCGCCTTTTAGTTCATTTTTATCGGAGGAGTAAAAGATGTACTCGAGATGTGCTGTAATCTCTTTGATCCACCAATCGATAAGTATATTTCCAAACCAAAAAGATTCTCTCGCGTGCTAGCGGTCAGCATGCTGCCCCTTAACGCTTCGTCCTGCGCTCAATGCTGGGTGCATAAGATACAGGATAATGATTCAGAGCGCCAAGAGCGCTCTTTCACTACGTTTACCAATCCTTTTAATGTAGCGAGTATCGCGCTGTATCCTAGAATATAGCGCCAATATACAAGAACAAGCATGACTAAAATCAACATCAGTTATTAATTTTCTTAAATACGTTTAGAAATAAATCAACCTAACAAATTAAATTAACGGTGCTAAGAAACACGAATTTATCCATCTCAAAAGAGTACAGTCGGACTGCCAATGAGCACAGCTGTTGGGAACCCCTGCTCTACAGTTTCTTTTGATTTTTTGAATGGAGCAGTTGAGATGAATTGAGATACTGAGATGGAGGTGAAAGTATATTGTGGAAATGCGGAATTTGGAAAATGAAGTCTTCTGCGCCATTTTGAAGAACTAGTTCTTACTATTTAAGTTATTTGGAAGCTAATGGAATTGGGGTGAAATAATTTTAATTTCAATTACATATTTTTACTGATGAATATCAAGACGACTGCTATGTAATTGGTATACGAGAATTCTAAAATCTCCATATTCTTCATTTCGCTAATTTTCTGAATAATATAGCCGTTTATCCGGTTGGTAGTACATAGCCTAAAATTTTAACAAATGACAATGTAAGGCATCAGATTCGTGTGTCTTATTCGATGAAGAGATTTTCGTAAAATCGACGCGAATGTATTTGGGAGAAAAAACGTTTTTTTTAATACAACGAAGAGAATGGTGACGGAACGCAAGAAAGGGTAATTTTAATTCCGCAAAAAATATCGATTATTCTTAGAGCTTTAATTTTCCGTCGTCTAAAATGAGACCAAGAAAAAGGAAAGAATTTAAAATTCAGGATTAATTTAGCACTAATTTCCAAATTTAACAGAACCTTCGACATTCTGTTTCACCAGCCTTTAATCTAAATTAATTTACTGATTACCAATATGGACTAAGTGATATTTAACAATGGAAGTTGCAGAATTATTTTTACGCCACAATGCAATTTGTCATGTATTTGATTGAGTAATCACGACAGAAAATAAAATAAAGTTTTATAATGAATTCATCAGAAATTATCCTTTGTATTTAATTATAGGAGAATGTTGAAGCGGTATTTAATGTAACATTTCCAAACATATTGAGCGAAGTAGTTCTGAATATATGATACTTTAGCCTTATTTAGACTGGTTTTAATGTTTTAATCACATGTCTAGCCTCAGTTTTTATGAATTACACAGTTTAAACAATTTCATCACACGGTCTTAGGTTTTTAATTTTTAAAAGAAATATATACTCTGCAAAATTTTAATTTATCTATCATATAATTTCAAAAGATTCATTATAAAGGTGGCTTATTTTTGAGCATTTATCTCGAGCAGTACCGTATCAAAGAAGAAATTGATTTGATGATTTCTTTGATGATGATGAATAAGCATCCGCGAAAGTTTCTTTATAGGTATTGGTGAAGCGCACGTGTTTGCAAAATGCGAAACCAGAGTCGTATTATCACTACAGCCCCTTTTCAAAGTCTCCTTTGATCGAATTCATTCAGAGTCAGAAGAAGAGTGCAACAGTCATTAATTAAAGATACAAACAGACTTTTGCTGGTTTTAATTTCTTTTCGCATAAAGGACGAGATGAAAAAAATAAGGTTTTCGTAAAACATTTGTGCACATCAATTAGTGAAATTAAATGAAAAGTTAAACAAATTATTCGGATTCAGAAGATCGCTGATAAATAACCCAGACTAAGTGTACCACTGAAGTTTTATAGACAGATGAACTCTTCCTCCATAATTTATGAGTACGTGATATTAAAAATATCTATAATATATAAATGTAATAAAGAAGCTGTCGGTGTGTGTGGCAGTCATAACTCATCAGAAAATAAACGTAGGAGCTTCAAAATTTGTCAGCAACTTCAGATTCATACTGAGAATAGTAGTGGCAAAAATAATTCAAATTGGTAGAAGGGGGCCCGGGGTTCTCATTGTTGGTCCAAATATCGTTTTTTTTTAAAAAGATATCTCAGCAACCAATCGACCGATTTTGATAAATTCTCCACCAATATAAATGTTTTGATGAGACACATTTTCGAGCTTAAAATGGATAAAATCGGTCTACGGTGTCAAGGATCTTAATGTAAGGGCCGATCCAAATTTCACGATTTCGAGGGGTCTCCCCATGGAACGGTCGGTCCATATTTCGGCCCGTGCGCATATATCAGGGAAGAACTGGCTAAACCGATTTTAACCAAATTTGGTACCAAAATGACATTTTTACCAGATTAACTATGTAGAGGTGCCACAATTGCAAAGTTAATCTTTTCGGCAATTATGAATTTGGAAGGAATTGGCTATACCGATTTCAACGACATTTGGTAGAAAGTAAGCGTGCAACATAAAACAACAAAATCAAGATGTTTAGTATAGATATAGATATCAGGGCTGCCACAATACAAGGAATAAAAAAAATTACATGTATTTGTGTTGAACTGTCCGCATTAATTTTTACCATATTTAATACACATACAATATTTATATACAAAACCATTTTAGTATATTTAAATCGAATCAGCCAAACAGAGGTGCCACAATTACAAATTATACTCTTTCAGTAATTAAGAATTTGGAAGGAATTGGCTGAACGGGTTTAAATTAAATTTTGTATATAAGATTTGCACAACATATCATAATGAAATCAAGATGTTTAAAGCGGTGCTAAATAGCAGGGCTAACACAATAAAAAGTTAAATAATATTTCTTTTGTACGTATTTCTAGATAACTGACCTAATGGATTTTAACAAAATATAGTACATTTAATCTTCTTCATCATCTTCAATCGGGTTGACTAAACAGGGCTACCACAATATCAAGGTAAGAATTTTTCTATAACTATAAATTTGAAAGTTATTGGCTGAACAGATTTCAAAGAAATTTCCTTTATAGGGCGAGTATAGAATGGAAAAACTAGATGAATATTTTTAGAACGGATCAAAAGAGCAGGGCTACCACAATATAAGGAAAAATAATTTTCTGATTTCAAACCAAATACATAAATATTTGATTACACTACGGCGAATTTGACGAAAAGCACTCTGAAGATATCTTAGCAACCAATCGACCGATTTTGATGAAACCTCCACCGATATCAATGTTGAACCAAGAAACGTAGAGACTTAAAACTTGGTATACCATATTAAATATACGTTGAGGATATGCACCTTGGTGTCAGAACTTTGATTTCTTGGGGGGGAGGGAGGTATCAAATTTGAGTCTATATTTAATTTGTTCATACCAATTAAAGGGAAATATTGGTCACTTACCTTGAGAGTACCTTGAGTTTGGATGAAAATATTACCGAGTGATATGTGTACGAAAAATTCTAAACTCTAAACCCAAGGGCAAAGCCCGGACAATTATGCTAGTTGATTTTATAATGCACAGGAAAAGTAAATTTTATGCCATATGATATTCTCATCAGAGGTACAATTATGAAGGAAAAATGTTATCAACTAATATTTCAATACAGTTTGTTAGGTAATAGTTAATATTAGCAGTTGAAACAAAAAATTTTACATTAGAAGGAATTTGAAGATTTGGCATCGGAAGGTGAGTCAGAAGTTATCTTGCATTTGATATTCAAATAAAGATGGTCCAATACATACACTACTTCATCTACCGAATATTTATTTCCTTTAATCCACAGATTACATTTTGAAAGATTATAGAAAATCCTAAAGAGCTCAGGAATGCACATTTTGAACTTATCGGCGGTTGTATATCAAACCATCACAGATTTATTGAAATGTGAATATCTATTCGTTAAATTAATAAAATCTTTTAGTTTTTAAGATGTGCAATTTAAAATGACATCCAGGTTGAATATAAAAAAGTTTTAGCTAACTTAAATTGAGAATGTGTAATTTGATTTCTCATTAATGAAAACATTGAAGCAATGAAACGAATTAACGATGAACTAAATGAAACAGCAAAAATTTAAAACGATTCTTATTTTGATCGCTTTGTTATCTTTAGAGAGCTTATTTATAATTTCAAGTATCCTTATTTTAACTGCAAAAAAGGAGCACCAATTGACGTATTGCTAACTCATTCATACAGAAATATAGCACCTTGAATTAAATAAAAATTTCCACGAACAGAATATTAACAAATGTGAAATGCCATAGCGATTATTAGGATTTCCTAAGATGAATAGCAATTGGGAGAAAGTGCCTGGATGAAATAAGCGCTACTGCTTCTAAAAACATGAAAATGACAAAAAATCCAATTAAGTTTATAGCAAATCTTTCAAACATGAGAAAAAACATGAATTCATGTTGTGCTATTAGGACACTGGAGCGTAGGTCATAAGAATGGCCACGATTAGGTTAATTATGGGAAACCGCGTGTTAAGGAGAGCAAGCGAATATGAGACAGTACGAAAGAACTTGGAATGGTGCATTTTAAAGTAAGAAGGGGAAAGGGAGAAGGAGAGAGAGAGAAAGAAATGAGAGAAACAGAAAGAAATGGAGATTGAGGCAGTCTACAAAAAACCGCGAAACAGGATTAACAAAGGAACAAAAACGAAAGGAATATGAATGAAAGACTCATCTGAGAAAATGAAAATAAAATAAACTTCAGGAAAGACAGAGAAAGAAGAGATCTCTAACTAGGACAAAGGAGGATGGAAAAAAATCTAGGATTGAATCTTTAGACGAGTTTTCGCCGCACTTTCAGACATTTTAAGAGGCGAAAACTCTACTTCCGCAGCAGGTGAGTTCGCAGTGAGAAGGTGGCATGGAGTGCAGAAGTGAGGCAAAGAAGAGGGGGAGGAAAAGAGGCCGAAAAAGTGGGAAAGGGGTAAAAACGGTGGGAAGCGCGGGACGTGAAAGAGGGTGTGGGAAGTTGAAAGGTCTTTTCGCCGACTTTGAGCGGCGCATGCGCCTGCCTCAACAGAAAAAAAGAGAACCCTCCCCATCCACACTCCCTTCGCTTCCCCTTTGCGAAAACCCTCCCTCCCTCCCTTATTCCCTCGCTGCTATCAATCCTTCTTCGTTCCCTTCCTCATCTTCCCCTCACTCCCTCTTCCGCTTCTCCCCTCTCTTCTCCTCCTCCGGGCTCGGTCACGTGAGCGGCGAGCGCGGCTTGAGTCGTCCCGCAGTCGGGTTTTGGGGACGGCGGAGGTGGCCGCGCGCGCGCTATTTCAGAGGAGCGACTTTTTTACGGGCGAAGAGCGAGAGAGGGGGGAAGAAGGGAAGGATAGTGAGAAAGGGAGAGGGAGAAAGGGAAGGATCAAGATCATTGGGTGCTCAGGTACGACACTTTGTTCACCGAGGTTTTGTGATAGCGAGAACCATCACCGACAAACCGAAGAGGGGGCTGCATCCTCTCTCCACCTCCTCCTTCTCCAACTCCCCGTTCCCTTCCCCCTAGTCCTTTTGCCCTCATTTCCTAGCCGTCATCCCTCTTTAAGGTCGCCTTAATAACCTCTCCCGAGTCTTCCTTGTATTCTGGTGCCAACAACGGCCGTCCGAGCGAGGAAACACAACTCCGCGAATATATTCAACAGCCTCCCTCCCCCTCACCCCAACCCCGCTGCTTACACCACCCTACCCTTCCCTACGAACATCTACCAGCAAATACCGGACTTATCTTCCTTCACCTATTTCTCCCTAACCCTCTTCATTCGCCGACTTCCCAGTATAACGCTATCATCGCCGAATAGGCTTGTCTAAGGTACCTCAAGAATCACATCCTTGATAATATATATTCCTAGAGTCACAAATAGGAGAGAGTTTGATATCCGAATTTGCCGAGAGCTTTGTCAACCCCATCCTCTCTTCCTCCCTCCTTCCATTATCGCCTTGTTATTTTCCAAGATTTCAGCGGTCGTCACAGCTTCGTCTTTGCAGCCAAAATTTTCACGGTGCTAATCTCCGCGGTGCCGTAGAGCATGGCAAGTAGTATTAATTCCCCTTAGGAGTGGTTAAAAAGAGACTAAGATTGGTAGGAGGAGGGAGGTAAAAAGGGTAGGGTAGAGAGGAGGTGGAGTTGTCGAAGGGAGTTGGCAGGATCGCTCCCCTCCCTCTTTCTCTCTCGTAAGAGAGAGAGAGAGAGACAGGGAGTGTGAGGGAGAGAGAGGGAAGAAGGGGAAGAAGAGGGTGAGTTTGTGTGTGTGTGGAACCACTCCTGTTGCGCTTCTCTACTCAGACGAGAAAATGGAAATTTGAGGAAGTTCAGAGCTTCTGATTTAAATAACAATTTTGCCGAGACTTTCATCGTTTATTTTGTATTCGTAATTGGCAATAAAGTTCTTTAGAAGTAATTTTAAATATGTCTTTTGTCGAGAAAATTCATTAAAAGTTACCAGGATTCCTGTCGAGGAGGTATAGGATGATTTATTCATCCGTTTACGTTCAGAGATTTCAACGCGTTTGGTTTTGTTATTTTAGTTAAGTTTCCCAATTATTCCTCACTAGTTTTTCTTCGCGGAGCATAACTTTTCTTAAGATTTGGAGCGGTTTTTAAAGCGGTGATGGTCCATCGCACCTTCTTCCTCTCGGCAATATTTGAGAAGAAGTGGACGCATTGGTACCTAATGACCGACCGAGTGACTGGAATCGGATGGTGAGCAGGCAACGCGGTTGTGCATCGCTGCGCGGATCGCGCATACCTCCCGAATCTGAACCGAGCTCTTGTTCGTTTGGGGGCGTTTTTGGAAATTAAAAACAGTAATAATCTTCCCAGAAAATTTGACACGAAGGTATCCGAAAAGTTTAAATAAGATCCAGAAAAACCGCCATTCGAAAAAGAAGAGGAATTTTAAGCATCAAGGGGCACATTATATAACCAAAAGAAACGGAGCGTCGTGTGAATCGAGTCCTGGAGGAGTGAATGGCGTCTTGGAATTACATCAGCCGAGTGGAAGGCAAAGAAGGAGACACGCCGTTCCAATCTCTAGCTCCCTCCTTAGGATATTCTCTCATTCTTCATCTGGAAAGGATCCGAGGAACGCCGTAAATAAAGCTAAGAGAAGGTGTGTGCGTGTGATCGTGTGTGACGAAGAGACGGAAAGAAAGGGGGAAAAGAGCAACGCGTAAGCGGGATACTACTTCTTTTAATCCTGAAGAAGGCGGAAGGAGAAGTGCGGTAAACAAGTTTGAGTCGACATTATCCCCTTCCCCCGAACCTCCATCCACTCTCCCGTCCTTTTCCCCTCCTCTCCTCCAAATATTCCCTTCCTCTCTTTCCAAACGAACCTCGAAATCATTTTGGCTGAAGGGGACCATCCCCGGCCTCAGCCAAATTACTCGTAATCGTTCGCATTCGAATATTAGGACCGGATCCTTCTTTCTCCCTTAACCCACCCACGGCGTCACCGTTGAAGGATACCTCGTCAACCCGCGACTCGGACAGGCACATCCTCAACCCCTTTCCCCTAATCCTCCCCTCTTTTCCACCTACATTCAAAATTTAAAAAAAGCATCTCCTCTGTCCTCCACGAATTATTCGCTTATATCTCCTATCCCCCTCCTCTCTATCTCTCCTCTTCCGCCCCTCCGCCATCCTTCCTTTCCGTCAGAACTAAGTCCCCTCTTCGCCCCCTCTGTCTGCCCCCTCGCCTGCTTCCTTTCACCCTCGAGGCCTCACGGAACGCACGTCCTCCCTCGGCCCTCCGCCAATCACCCCTTTCTGCTGGACGACGACTAATACCGGGAACGGGAAAAGCGGCGGGAAGAGAGAAACTGGAAGAGAAAAACGGAGTAGAGGATAGGAGGGTTTAGAAAGGGTGGAGAGAGAAGGATAAAGAGTGAGGAGGAGAATAAGGAGAGAAAGAGGGAGGAGAGAGTTGGGTTGACAGGAAGATGGAGTAGGGGAGGAGGAGGATCGGGAGCAGAACGGCGACATCGGAGAATCTTTGGGATATGAGAAATCGGAGGCACACGTTAGACGAGGTAAGCTATGATTTAACATTCATCCCTTAAATGGAAATCATCCGAGGTGGTTTCTATCGATTCCTTCGGGAGGGATTCGATTCGTGTCATAAAGTGATGTCAGTGAAGTTTGCGAAACAACAAGGCTTACGGTAATTTAGAAGGGTAATTTATTGCAATTTTTAAACTCTATTTGCCATTCTCATTGATTCTCACTGATTCCTTTAATCCAGAGGAAAACCTTTCCACGTTTTGTTTGTATTTTGATCGATTGGCTGAACAGAACATATATTGGCTTTGGAAAATTAACTTACGCATTTGTTTCAGAAAGAAAATAGTCAATTAAAAATATCAGCTACATATTATTTTTTAAAAATAATCGTAATGAATTAAAGTAGGGATTTTTAGTCAGAAAAATTAACCTGAGAATTCTCGAGTACGCAAGATCGATTCTTAAGTGCAATTTAAATAGGTTGCATGCAACAAAAAATAGAAAATAAATTGATACGCAGAATATAGATAATTTGAAAGTGATCTTTGCGAGTGCAAAATTTCTTAGATGACATTTTAAGGCATTTAATGTCGACTATGTTAATTATTTGCAACTACAGACTTTAAAGTAATAAAATCTATTTATTCAAAAAGGAGTATTAATTTCTACCATCAGAAATGTTGAGTGATTTACTAATTAGTTAATTTCAAAATGATTTTATTCAGGAAATCGGAATTGTATCATGAATGGAGGCATTGATTTCCAAGAAGATTTTCAAAAACGAAAGTCAATAGGTTCAGAGAAAAGAAAATTGCTTCCGTCGTAGTCAGTCTCTGAATCAATATTCCAAGGTTTTTATGAATAATGTAGTAGCAAGAGGACAGGGTTCGGGAATAAATCCACTTTCGAGGCACGGATTAGTAGTTATTCGAAGATTCACGTGTCAAAACAATCAAGAAAAACTTAAATTTATTTAACAAGATTTATGTATGAATAACCTATACATTAGTTTTATAATATTAGCATACTGTGCACATGCAGAATAGTGTGTTTAAAAAAATGCATCAGCCCGTAACTTCATTCATTGGCGCTTATGATTAGTAATTATTTTTCTTTGACATCTTGGTGTGACTGATGCAATTATTCGAAATTTAAGGAGTCATTAACGAACGATAATATGTAAAAACTTACTCTTGTGTTGATCAACACCCTTACTTGACTGAAGGAGTTTATCAATACAGCTGCGATTTGAAAAGGTCATACTGTTTAAAAAAACATCCATCTGCTTACAATTTACTACATTTTTAAACATCCAGCACAGTTAACGCGAAAATGTTTCTAATAGGGTATAACTATAAAGGAATGTTATGTCAATGATTTAAGTCTCAAATAATGTTTTTTGACAGTAACTATATTACAATGAATATAACGTGCAATATTTTAATAAGAAAGCCAAATGGTATTCCAAAGATCAGAAGTTGCTCATATTTATTTAGCTGGTAAGATACCAGAAAGGAAGATGTCTGTAAGAATTTCTTAAAAATTTGACTTTGCATTAGATTTTTTAAAGTCTTCACGAATATGTCCGTTAATTGATCATTAGTTTTTCTCCGGTGTTTAAATCGAGATAACCTATTTTTTAACTCTCACAAGAAGGGGCGCCCTTATTTTCCCGCAGTCAACCGTTCAGTCTCTCTTATTCGGGCAGTGATGAGAATGAAGCTAATCTACCGCGTTGCATCTTTCATCCAAATGGGAATAGTTAAAGAAGAAATAAGAAAGCGTAAATTAAGCGCAATAATGTACATATTCTTACTTAAGTGTCATTTAACTATTGCGTTTTCGTTGCGCTCTGGTTCATTCGACCGCTCAGCTAATATACCCAGTGACACAAAATTATATAGATTCAATATGAAACAAACTCCACCAATGTAGCCATTATCTTTAAGATAAAAATATAAAATATTATAACATATATAAAGATCAATTTTTAATAAGATATAAACTACAGAAAAAAGCCAATGGATTTTATACAAACAGTTGCTCCGCTATCTTGCCCCGCGAAAGTAGTATATTATCTCATTTTCTCTTCAATACACAAAGAATTTACTTCGTTTTTGGATAGTTGATTCTCAAACTTCTCCCAACACCCATCCACCTCCCTTTCCCACTGCACGCCACCCGCCAATCCTCCTTCCCCCAGCAGGACTCCCCTCAGCCCCCTCAAACCACCCGCTCCTCTCGCCTCACCTAGCCCACGTCCTCCAATCACATACGATGAGTATTTGGAGGAGGCAATCAATTCTCACTCCTCCCTACGCCAACCAACCAAATGCTAAACCATACCCACTCTTCCATCCTTCTACCCCTTCTGAAATCTCCCTTTCCTAACTACGCCTCCATTACCCAACCGACTTTTCCCTCCCGATGCCCAATTTTCCCTCCTCCTACCATACCCACCTACTTTCACGTTCCTCCCCATCCCCCCCTTGCCTCCCCTTACGACCGTCACAGCACACTCACCTGTCACACGCTGACAAAGCGAATCTCCAACTCTTTCCTACACCCCTCCTGTGCTCGTCATCAACACACACACACAAACACGCACAAAACACACAACTGGACACAGACTCAAAACATAAACACTTTCCCCATACCCTCTGAAACCGAGAGTAGAGAACATACAAAAGCATTCCAAAGTGTTATGTAGACGGAATGGAAACGATTTGAGAGAAAGAGAGAGGCGAAGGAATATCGTGGAGGGCAAAAAGAAAAGGATTAGAATGAGTGAATAAGAAAAGAGTAGGTAAAAATGAGGAATAAATACAAAAATGATTAATAAAGACAGAAAAATAAAGAAAATGAAGACTATGAGGATCAAGGAAACTAAAATTGATCTAACAAATAGAAGAAAGCGATAGAGAGAGATTTGAGAATTTGATAAAAATATATAGCGGTATGTAGTAGAAAGATAAGCAGAGAGAGAGAGAGAAATAAAAGTGATGGATGAAATTCTCACCAAACGAAAAACACAACTCGTGACCAAATCATTCAATATCCATACGCTTTCCACTCCCTCAGTCCCCACGTGCTGCAAAGGCGTGGAGAGAATCAACGCCGCCTCCGCGTGAATTATTCAAGTTGGGTGGGCAACCCATGCCGTTCCGCCTTTATTCCATCAAATTCCGCCGCGCGAGGACGCAGAAAACGCGTTTCCGCACTAGAAGTTTGAAAAGAAAAAAATAAACGTGGCTGTAATGGGAGGAGGAGGACGACGATTGTGAATGTAGACGACTCCTATGACCGGCAAAAAGCTAATGCGATAAAAAAATAATCGCTCTTTATTACGTCGTCGTTAATTTGACCTGAATTTCTCGCCAACATGTGTGAATGACGTTTAACTAATTTGACCGGTTAAATATCATTTTCGCGATTATTTCTATTTAAAAATAAAACGTGATACATACGTGATAAATGCAGGTATAGTTACAAAAACACTCTACGCAATACCCTTCTCTGCACATTAAATTTCTTAACCTCACTCTTTGTAAAGGCTGAGTTAATTTGATAATAGACATAGCTATGAAATTGATGTCTGTACCAACGTAATTAAATGTTTAACTATCCAAAATAAATTTTCATCTTGAACTTGTGAAATCATTAAACTCTTTATAATGCACAACCTATAATTGATTGAATTATTTTATCTTTGTCAGATAAAAGGAAAACATAACACCACCAATCTCTAAACCAGCGGCTCCCACACTTTTTCTATTCGCGAAGCCCTTGAGTTGTAATAGTTTTGGCATTGAACCTCTTGTAATAGTTAATAAATTAAAAAACAAATCCTTTTAATGCTTTTAATTTATTAAAAGCATAAAAAGATTCTATAACACAAGGTATGCAACACGCTTATAATGAAATCAATATCTCAGATGTCATCAATTTGTATTTAGCATCCAGCAAAACTGAAATATAATTACTGAAAGAATAAAAATAAAAAAAAAACAAAAAAATTGAACTGATTAAAAGGAAACTAAAACATTGGTAAAAATTGTAAAACCAGGAAAGTGAAAAAGAGGTCATTACCAAACTTCCTTGCGAGCCACTCAGTGTTATCTCGCGTACCCTAGGGCCATAGAGGGTTCTCGAAATACCGGTTGCTCTAAACTCTAAACAGAAAGTCAACGCAAAAATTCTTCTACAGAATAGCTTGTATCTAAGATATTATATAATAGTATATGGGAGTGATGATCTCAAAAATCCATGAAATGGTTGGAAAAACCAGATGCGCATGTCGCGACATGTCGGCAGCTCTGAGAGTGATGCGCTTTTATCATTTGGATTCCAGCCATAAGGCGAGTTCGACAATTAACTTATGAATTGATAAAAACAAGCTTTGGCGGAGTTAAATTTCATAGTAGTAATGTTGCGCTAACGATAAGATAAATTTTTGCCGAAGAAAAATGATTGCCTTAAGTCTTAATGTTATTTATCCATTATTCTAGCTTCAATACCATGATAAAAATATCCTAGAATAATCCAAGATTAATTAGCCAGAAATACATACACACACGAAAACAATATCGTTGTTCATGTTCTTCATCCTTTCTGCTTTAAACGGCAAGGTTGGGGCTGCGCAGCTACTTGTGTCACATGACTGCAGCAAAAACTCATATATACGTACAGTAAGCATAATAAATGAAAATAAAAAATAAAATAATAATATAATTAAAACAAAATTCTGATTCATAATATAAAATTCCATTTATTAGAAGACATCTCAAATGTAACCAATTCCTCGCTGAAGTGACATTCTTGTGCCGCTATGAAAGCGTACGTATATGCAATGCGATAAAAAACTTGAATGGTAGGAAAGTAGTAGCATATTCGATAGATATGAATATGAATAAACCGGGCACTAAAAGGTTGAGAGATGATTTATATGTTTAAAGAGTAAATAGGTATTATTTGGTAGATAGTTCCATGGTTTGCAGGCAGAGATAGTATACGGTCTATATTTACGCTGATTTGTTAGAAAGAAAGTAAAACCTGGATGTGTTCTTAAAAAGAGAAAAAGAGACATTACCAGGGAAATAAATTATATTTAGTCTGTTCTTTATTGTTTGTTATTTGAAGAAATTTAGCGTAGCTTAAAAATTAGTGCATTTAATGTATAGCAAGTAATTTACAAAATTTCAGAAATTATCGCAATATAGCTAAGGATATTAATGGAAATATGTATTTAAGAATCGCATATATTACACATTACCGAGAACTTTCGCGAGTTTACTCTCCCTGGAGAGGAATTTAACCAGTTAAACGTATATAGTAAATTTTCAAGGATATTATTTTTCCCTTCAAAATCTAAAACCTTATGCATTTATCTTCTATATATCTATGATAAATCTGCTACTTTCTCCATGGCCTAATATATTCTAAAATTTTGAAATCAAAACGTAAAAACTGCCTTAAGCTGGTTGGATGAATATATCGTTGGTAGCTCAAATAACTTTGGCTCAGATTATTAAAAGTAAAGTACTCCTTTAGACAAACATTGTTTGGCTAAAGGAGTACTTTACTTTTAACTGGTTGGATGAGATTAACCTAATAATAAAATAAATTACCGAAAGGAATGAAAGGGAATTTCTATACAATTACACAATCCACTATTCGATTCGATTACAAGCAGAAATACAATCTGACCTGGGAATTTTGTCTCATTTTATCGTCAATGATGCACTGTGCTCTTATAAAACGTAAGTGCACTGTCATTTGATTCATTCAAATGAAATAGATAGTGCGCTTAAAAAGCAGAAAATCTAGGACAATGACCAGTTATACGGGATATAGCTATGATACAGAGGCATCCGTTTACCCCAAATATGGTAGATGCTCTGCAAAAAAATGCGTCTTAATAGCATTTTAGAAGTGCGGCTGGTAGTAGTACGCGTGCGCTGAAGTTTTAATAAATCAAAATTTGCAGAGAAATTAGGGAGAGCTCACAGAACCTAGTGTGAAATTTAATAAAATTAATTTGTAAATTTTCCTACGATTCTCTAAGGCTGCCCAATCTATTCCTCTAAAATATTTGTTTTCAATTTGTTTTTTTTTACTTTCCTCATATAGGAAGTATTGTTTTAATGGAAAAATCGATTTCAAGATTTCAATTGAAATACACGTTTTGAGTTCCCATGAACACGTTTTGACCATTTTATCGATGGTGTCTGTATTTTTGTGGGTGCTCTAACTCAAAAACTATACTAATCTGATCAACGCGAAATTTTAAATTTGACATTTTTCTTTAAATAACAAGTTGATTAGTTTTTGGTAAAAAAGCGGTCAACTGGAAGTGGGTGTTTACTCTTGTCACATCCGTTTTCTTTTATATTAGATTTAATGTTTATTAAAGTAAAAAGATATTCAAATAAATTTTGTAGACAATTTCATTTTATACAACTTTGGTTTGAAACATTTTCCCATATAATGCATCGTTTAAGAGATTTTTTAAATTATTATTTTTAGCTACCACCACCACGCCACCTATCGGCGACTATTGTAAACACTTTACGCTTAGTTATGTTTTAGTAACGCTCCTTTTTATTTTCTTAACTGTTGGAGTTATGATTCGAGTTTATTTCTGTTCTTTGTAATGTCTTTAAAATTTTCTCGCAGTCACTTAAAATATTTATTATCATTTAACCTACATATTTGTAATTTTTGTAAATATTACAGGTATGGAGAAAGTCATGTGGTGGCCACATCAGATTTTTATGATAAATGTAACGCGGAGATTTAAACCCTCGAAAGGTTCAGTGAAAAACCTAATTGAATATCAAGATAAACATTTTCGCAGCGACTAAATCTGAGATGAACGAAATGAAAATTTGTTATATTCGTAGTTATTCTCACACTAATTGAGAAAAACCTCTCTTCAAATTAGCATTGGAAGAACAAGTTAAATAAAAAAACGCGACGGAAAAACGAGGCAGGTATCGGATTAATATAATTGTAATAAAGCATGTCGAGAGGGCCTTTAACAAGTCGTTCTCTGTTCACGGGAATATTATTTACCACAGCAAGAGTAATAAAGCGTGGCATAATTTCCGGCATAAATTAATTATGTGGATTAGGGATGAGATTAGCGATGACAAATGAGATGGAATTTTGCGCACGCGGTAAAAAGAGTGGGAGGGGAGGGGCGAGGGAAGGGAGAAGGGGTGGGGAGAGGGAGGCGTGGAGGGGGAGAGAATAACGCTGAAGGTAAGGGAGGAGGAGGAGAAAGGGAGGGGGGAGGAGGATAAGTGTATTGCGGGGATTGACGTGGCAGTAGAGCCCTAGGAAATTGAATGTTTGAAATTTACATTTGCGCTCATGGAAAGAAAAACTGGAGTTTTATTGAAAGTTAAGTAATAGAGAGATAACGATGGCGACGTGATGCATTTTAAGAAGTGTATACTATTTAATTCTTCAAGTAGGTACGAATTAAAAAAAGCAAAGTCAATCTTGAGGCAGCTTTTAATGGATCGCGCGCCATTGAAATAAAAATGAATCGGGCGAAAGCTTTGGTGGAAGATTAATATTCGACATCAAAAAGGCGCGAAAGAGGTTTTCCTTGAAGTTTAATAAATATGTAGATGCGGTGATAATATATTTAAATGCATGCAGAAAATAAAAAAATATTCGTATAAGGAGAATTGTGAATCAAATGAAGGGAAAGCATAATCGCATTGTTTTCCATCGATTCCAACCTAACTCCACACTTAGTAGGACAAGTATTTTGCTCACGCGATCCGTAAATAAAACGCCGGGTAATATATACAACCCTGTCAAAGAAATAGCGTAGCTTAAATCCCCGATGACTTTATTTCGTTATGCTGATACAATCACGAAGGGGAAGGTTAGACGTAACTTGCGAAACAGGATGAAATTGCAAGTATTTTCCTGAGAAATATGCGCCGGAGCGGTTTGAATTGATCCACGTTACGGGCAGTCCAATATTTCTTGACCGATCGTTTGTCCGTATTGCATTTTAATTGCGATTATTCAGAGGAATCCTTTTTTCCATTCCCAGCCTTTTTGGCGATATAAAAACTGTCAATTACGATAGGCTTTTCTTTGCAATATATGCTGCTCTTTTTTCACTTGATGGTGTTCATACGAAATTGTTTTGTCAAATTCATTTGATGGGCACATTGAAGCATTAAAACAGGTTTACGTTTTTGTGTCAAAACCTATACAGGCGGCTTTGAGTATCGAATGGAAATGTTTGTGGTGGCGGATCTGCAGTCTAGATATCCCTGGATAATAAACGTTTTCATTGTAGTTTCCGTTATAGATTATTATGAAAATTAACTTGATATAGACACTGTTGGATTTATTATACAAAGGGATTCAGCTTTTGTCTTGTATCGAAAAAATAATGCGGGTTACTCGTAGAGCAGTAAAGTGATTAAGCGATCAGCGAGCTAAATTCAGCCGCCGAGTAGCTGTTGGCAGTCATAATCAACCCATCGGCAATTATAATGAAAAATATTTTAATTTATTTACCTATCTTACCCATTCGCAGGTTATTTTCTTGGACTGCTTGCTGAAAATCCGCAAACATCAACATAATTTGCTGTATCGTAGATTTAATGTTTTGCACGTCAAGAAAAAGAGCGTACCGATAATAAAAAATGAAGAAAAGTGAGATGAGAGAAAGAAAGAGAAAAGCACATGCATATACTATGCAGCGAATACAAAAATTGAAATGAAGAATTTTTGTTTACACCGAAATCAGACTTAGATAGTAATATTTTTATAATGAGTTTTCTGATAAGTGTATACAACAATCAGCGGTGACGAAACAAGCGTTATTCAAAAACATGGAGCAAACCAAGACACTTAAGTATGTGGAAATCCTTAGGACTGAATACATTACTGATATCCTCATGAGAATGCAACTTGTTTATACAAAATTAGACAATAAATATTTACAGATACATAGCAATCGGATTTTCATTTATTAATTTGTGTTCTAAGTTTCTAAGGAATGAGACAACCTTTACATCGCCATACGACCATTTTAGAATCGATGCCATTTCTTCCTTTTCTTCTAGTAACCTCATTCGGGGATGATGAAGTGCTATCCGCAACCTCTTGGTCAGTTTGTCCCTTTTAGGTCATGCACACAGGATAATATAATAAATTGTAGTTAGCGAAATTAATTTCTGCGGCTTAAACTTAAACGAGACGGAAAGATATCCAATGGAGGCTAAGGCAAGGGGGAAGAAATTCGGAGAAAGAGAAGGTAATTTTGGGATGAGAGGAGAAACGAGACAGAAACGGAGATGAGAGAGAGAGAGACAAAGAAAACTAAGAAGATTGAAAGCTAAATGGAAGGAAACGTACGAAAAAGAGAAGAGGGAGTAAGATGGAGAAAGAGAAGATCGAGAGCGACATGGAATGTAAAGGAATGAGGGAGTGAGAGAGAGAGAGAGAGAGGGAAAGGGAGGGAGAGGCGAAAAGGAAGGGCGAGGGTAGGAAGAAAGGAAGCAGTGTAGCTGAGGCGTGAGGTTCCATTTGTTTGGCGTTTCCTCTCCAGAGAGGAGCGTCGCACGACATCCCCTCGTAACCTGTTGACATTCTACTACTACAAGTGTTATGTGTGTGTTTGTGTCGATGGTTTCAAGGGGGAAGGAGGAGGAGGAAAGGGGAAGTGAGAGAGAGAGAGGCAGAATGGAAGACGGGATATCATCTCCAGTAGAAGAGAGAGAGAGACGCTCACAGATAGAGAGACAGATAGAGGGAGGGGAAGAGCCAAAGAGAAAGAGACAGATTTTGAGAGAGTGAGCCGAGATAGGGTGAGAGGTAGAGATGGAAAATATGTAAGGGAAAAAAGCAGAGGGAATGTGAGGGAGAAGGGAAGAGGAAAGAAAGGAGAGAGATAGAGAAAAAATGGAGGTAAGAAGATGGGGTAAGGAAAGAGAAGGTAGGAGAGGGTGACGTATATGGAAAGGGGATGTGAGAGAGGAGGAAGGATCCTTCGAGATGGAAGCGATATGGGCGTGGCGGTTGGGGCCGCGGGGGAGGGGAGAGGGCGTGATGAGGAGGGGGAGGAGGTGGGTGGGGACGTGGAGGGGTTTGGGGATGAGGGATTCGGAGTTGGCGAGGCGAGCAACAATGCGCTGCATGGCTCACAATGGCATCCGGTGTACATGAAGCGAGTCGTACTCCGACTGAGCAAGGGATGGAAGGAGGAAGAGAGAGGGGGGGGAGAGAGAGAGGGAGAATGAAGGGAGAAAGGGGTTTGGGAATGCCATAAAAGGATTTCGTATCCCTTTAATATAGCCCTTGTTCAACCCTCCTCTGATATCTTTAGCTTAATGCTGTGGATTTGCTTTACGCGCCTTAACAAGAGCTCTCATTAGGCGCCGCAGACAACCAACTTAAGCAAATTAAAGAGGTTATGAATGTACTTAAACCATATTATTTCTTCAATTTATAGCATGCGTCTTCACATTAGAGTTATATTTGCTAAAACACTTGACTAATTTTAAATTGCGGCATTGATATTATATGGTAACTAATATATTTCCAATTTCTTTAGAATAGGCGAACGTTTCCTAAAGAGAAAAATCCTAAAGAGGAGTTTGATTTGAAAATTAAACTCAAACACGCGGTATCAAAATAACAGCTTGAAGCATTAATTGGATAGTTAAGAATGGACAATTTCTATTTAGCATAGTAACAAATTTCCATAGCTAAGTTTGTTGGAAAAATTTAACCTCAGGAAACATTTTACAAGATGCACGATATCCGACGTAAACCAGTCGATCCGCATATCAACGGGAAAAGTGTGCGTCCAATGCAATTTTTAATTACAACTGGCAAACACTATTCACAGAATTCTTTGTCTATGGGCGAAAATAATAATTACAACGTTTTCGGAGACGCGCAGTTATATACTAACAGATCCATGATTGAAACCTAAGTTCACTTGGCTTGGGGTACAAAAAAATGAGGTTAAAACGCGCAGAACACAGAAAGCCCAAGGAAAGGGATAAAAAATTTTCCTGGTTAGAGAGCCCTCTCGATGACTTTATGAAACCCAGCCGTCGGCAAGTCCTCCAGCGCGGACCACAAGAGCGCGAGGACCTGTATCACGTCGATGTGAACCCGATACGGATTCAAAGAGTCCTTCTGGCGTGCATAATCTAGGAGGAAGAGAGGAGAAATAGTCACCTGGCTGTCTACTCGGGTTGAGGCAACAGCGTCAGCGGCAGCGAGTCGAGAGTCGATGCTACAGAATCTGTCGAAAACAGGAGTTATCGCTTTAAATAAATATAATGCTCGAACGAAAAAAAAAACAAAAAAAAACAGAAATTTTCAGAGCGAGTTGAAAAAATGCACAAGAGAGTTGTAAAGGGAAGTATAACGGGATCAGTGGTATTTTTCATCTCCTTCGTTTGCCTCTCCCCCTTCCCCATGAAAATTTCTCTCTCTTTCTCTCTCCACAACCAAATCCTTTTTATTTGGCTCCTTGTCGTATCAGGCCCCACTCCCTCTCCTCCATTACCCTTTCCCTCAATCTCTCCCTCCACCTCTTTCTCCCTTACCCCTCTATCTCTCTTCTCCTTTCTCTCTCTCTCTCTCTCTCTCTCTCTCTCTCTCCTGACTCTTTCTGTGCCCTCGACTCCACAGATTTTCAAAGCCCTTTGGAAAAGCCCCGCATTACTTCCCGTCGTAAAAAATAATTAACAATTCTGCCATGCCCACATTTTAATCCCGCGTTCCCACTGCCGCGGCAAACATTGCTTTCCTTCCCCTCTCCCCCCCTCTCTTTTCTCTTCCTCACCGCTGCCCTTATTTTTCTTCAAGTCCCGTCGTATCTTACTCTTGTCTCTCTTCTGCAATTTCTTCACCGCGAATGCCAAAACCGCAGAGGTTAATGCAAAAAGCTTATGGGAAATTAGGATTTAGGTTCACCATTCTTAAGTAGGCGCTGGCCAAGGGCCATGGCTGATAAGAACAAGATTAGAAAGTTGTACTTCATGTCGGAGTACACAGAGTTTCCATATGCGTTCTTTGAGATTTCACAATGTTCTCAATATTTTCTCTCAGATGAGTAATTATCGCGAAGAAAGCCAGGTACTTTGTAAAATACAAGTAAGTCTTCATGTAAAGTAGTCGTAATTGTTGTTCGATTTTAACCAAAACTGGAATCGGTCAACAAATGTTAGCAAAACTACCAAATGTCAAATTTCATCAAAATACGTCCAGCGGTTCCCGAGTTGAAACAAAGGAGCATTGTCTTCATGTAAAGGGATCGTAATTTTTGTCCGATTTTAACCAAAATTGGAATAGCTCGAACAATTTTAACAAAACTCCCCAATACCAAATTTAATTAAAATATGTTTAGCGGTTCTTAAGTTTTAACATGCGGACGGACGGACGGAATCGACCTCCCCTATATGCGTTCACTTCGTGCAAAGAACGCATAATAATCGTATAATAAATGCAGCTCACGTGTTAATTATGAAAAACATGCTAAAACTAAAATTTAAAGACGTTAGTTAAGGTGAATAAATCAAATATAAGTATACAATAAGACATTTTACCCAAATGTGAAGATGATTATTTTGAGACGGCGGTAATGGTGTAGGCTTTGAAGGATGTCAGTAGTGATAATAATAATAAGAATAAAACTACACATTATCATCTTCGTGAAACTACTTTGATGCACAACAGACATACGACTTATTCTTGGCATGTACAACTCGGTTACGCGTGGCATCTTGGAAAAATAGCTGAAGGACTGAAGGTTTTTAAGTATTGTGTCTTGAAGATGAGGTTCAAGCTGCGGACATGCGCAAACATTCGGTAGATGTTCTGGTTCTTGGAACGATCTCCCTTTGTGTAAACTTTTATTATAACGGCGCTCCCTTCCAGTTTGTCTAGTTGTTTACACTTAGCCTTTTTGCGCTCACTGCGAGCTTTCCCGCGTTTAGATGAGTGTCACAAATTTTATCTAACTGAAAAATTTCGGATGGATGCAAGATTCTCGGAAGAAAAGATGCTTCAATCTGTGCACTTTTTCAGTTTTAAACCGGCGAGTAGTCAAGTCTATAAAACCGCGAATGTTGAGTAAGTGTACAGCGAAACCTCTCGCAAATAACTAAAAGAGCGAATGTTGAAGGATTTGCTGTCTGCATTTGCAATTATATGCGCACGAATGTATAACGATTTAACTGGCGTTGACAGTTGAAACGAAGAATGAAATACGATTCTCTGGAAAAAGAGTGCTCATTAAAGATATATTAATTAAAAACTCAGAAGATAATCACTTCGAGAATCCATGCTATTTGGGAATCGACTGCCGTCGAAGTTAGTGTTCTTTTTGAGTGTTTTCTAGATGTAGCGCAAAGAATGATTGAATAAAGATAAATAGATATTCGCAATTATTTGGGGTAGATTGAGGGATGAACTATCTCTTGCGAGAGAGAACAGAAGAGAGAAATAGGAAGAGAGAGTCAAGGCAAAAAATCTCTCCCTACAAGCCTGGGTGTTATTTCGGAATGGTTCCTGTCGTCGTGTGCCTGCATATTCACATAGCGAGAGAGAGAGAGGGAGAAGGGGAGAGAGAAGGAATTCTACTCTTCGATGCTTATCGTAGCTCATAACTTTCATCCACGCGAGGCACACGGCGAAAAAGCGCGGAGGGAGGGGAGGGCAAGAGGGGATATAGGGTAGAATAAGGGAGGAGAGGGGAGGAGAGGAAGAGGTTTTCGATATCCGCACAATAGCATCGACGCTAACATGCGGCGCACGGCGTGTTTCCTCCTTTTTAATGCGTTTACTCTGGACAGATAGGATATGTATAACGCTATTGACCTCAATAGGAATTTCGATTCTGGGTAATCATAAAAAAATACATTCACCAGGCGATGAGTGCTACGAGTAAAATTTAATGAAACGCCTTAGCTCCATGGGCGAGGGGACGAGAGGAATAAATAAAGCATGAGCATATATTCATTAAAATTTAACTTTGTGTTAACAAATCCAATTAATTAAAGAAAAATCTAGGAAAAATTCGTTTTGTATCCAAAAACTATTAACACAGTTTATAAAAAATAACATTTTAAAATTTCTTCTCTGGATGAACTATGTAGTTTTATATAAATACTCATAAAATAAATATTTAATTTTCTAAGTAAGTAAAAACCATAAGGTGTTTGTAACAATGAATCCATATAAAGGAAAAGATCTATGTCGCAGTAGTATACAATATAAAGTTCATGTAAATACAAATAAAGAGTTATCTATATTTTACTACTATTTGATTTATCATTATTTTAGTTAATTCTCATTTGCACTATCAGTTTGCATAAACATTGCGTCATGCTTTTTGTTATACTGCGCTTGCGTTCGTTCGCGAGGAGTTAGGCAGAAGTGGGCAGAGTAGAATCGACTAGAAAACCAATCAATGATGCGGAAAGTTGTACTTTTATAAGTGGTGTGCCATAATTTAACAGTAACTGTCAACCGCAGGCATCCGATGACAAACGTTCTCACTCGAATTCCATCTACTTCCACTGTGTTACATTTTTCTTCTCTTCTCTGATTTATTAAAAACTCACACTTCCTCAACTAAGGGTTCCATTTAATACGCCCATTTAGAATGGTTGTACTAAGAAATATCTATGCTGTTTTATTGTCGCAAGAAGATCTTTATGTGGTAAACTTGATATCAGAGGTTTTAATGCATATATTGAGTTTGGAATCGAGATGTGGAATTTTTCTTGTTTTTTTATTATCCACATCTGATGTTATTTTTTGCGTCACAATGAAAACCATAGTTTTCCTTTATAATGTTTTTCAGACATAATGATGTATATTCCTTGAATACAGTAAATTAAAAACTATATAGGAGAATATACATGTTCTTCTCTCTGTTTGATCAGAGAGTGATATCCCAATAAACAAATGCTCTCTCCTCATTCGAGTCATTTCTGATCATCGCTTATTTGTTTTTTGGCATTTTCTCTCTCTCCCCACCGACATGATATGTCCGTCTCTCCTTCATAGACCTCATTCCTCATCCAACCGCATCTCCTTCGACGTAGATCACTCTTCCTCATGTTCTTCTTTCCCTACGTCCACATCTCAAGTTTTGGGCCTGCGTCTCATCAAGCCGTATTCCACACCTCAATCCTTGATCTATTACCTTGTCCAAACGACATCTTTTTGACAGATCCTGTGACATGAAGGCCTTCCATTAACCCACGAAAATCCACACTCTAGTTTGAAATTGTATATTGTTAAATATTTTTTAATATATTTTAATATTTCTAATATAATTTATGAGGACTTTATTTGTAAAATTGGAATTTTAGAATTATATACTATATTTTCTTTGCCATCTGGCCGGCTGGCCAAATTGCAATGTTTTTTACATAAATAAATAAATCGTCTAGAAGAATCTTTGTTCATCATTCTTCGTATATTGCAACACCCTACCTGCTTGGTTTGTGTTAAACTTTTCTATATCTCAAGTTAGTCTGATATGGAGCGTTGAAGGAAAAGACAAACAATTCATGGAAGCTTCATGCTCTTAAAAGGCTAGCCGCGGCCATTATTTTTTGTTGTAGTAAGACTACATCGTTTTAAATTTTATCTGCATACTTTAATTACTAATTGTTTATGTACATCGTTTGTTTTGAAAAAAAGGATGCTAATTAATAAAATTATTTTTAGGGGAAAAATACTGCACAGGGACGTAGATATGAGTTTAAATGGCCATTTTTTTAGCAATTTTGATCAAGATTAAAATTATCATAAATGTCGGATAACTCGATTGATTCCTGCCAATTTAAATTAGAAATCGGTTCAAAATGCAATGCTAAAATCATATTTCGTTTCAGTCCAACATTTTTAGTTGGGTACCTTGTTTAAATCATTTAAAAAACTTTCAACCAATTCATTAGTATGCCATAAAGTCTTCTCTCATTCTACCCCTAACATTTACATATCCAAACTCTACCTTTCTGCCCACCACAATCCGGCACGGACCAAGGCTCCCTTAGTTGAGAAATCACGTGGGAGTATTTTGGTTTTCAATTCGTTTCGATTCCTAATACACTAACTTCACCTTCCATCCCCAAATTCTTCAGCTATCTCCCCATAACCATATCTATATCCCATCCCCCCATCTTCCTGTCCCTTTTCCTGTCACTCATCACCATTCCTCTTCTGATCTAGCAAGAAAACGCGCCTGGCGAAATGATTATTAATGATGAAGTTGGACTTGGACTCTAGTATTTTCGGAGCGGAAAATAAATTCCCTTTGGAAAGTATGATTTCCTAAAGTACATCACATACACCCTTCCACTCATAATTACGCCCACGTGTGTAGGAAGTTTCTCATAGACGAAATACAAAATCAGAAACTGCATTTCTTTCAACTACTAATAGCACTCCCTGCATTTATAGTCGTTTCAATCTTTAAAATTAATGCAGTAGCTTTAGTTTCTTTCCCGCCTGGTTGAGTGGACGGAAAAAGAGATGTTCGCTAGCATCGAGTATTTAAAGATTTTTTGAGAAAGTTGAAAATCTGAGATATCTGATAACAAGTATACCTTATCTCAAGCTAACGTATGTGAGGACTTGTGTGTAGTTTTGTCAATTTATCGATTAAACGCAAAGAGTACTTAGTCACCGATTTGTTTCAAATGTGTTAATCAAGGTATCGAGAAGTGAATGGAGCGGATCCAAATTGCAAGGAACCGAAGGCTCTCCTATCCTTAGATGCACCAAACGCTACATCATTGAATGCGCTTTAAATACCATTCAATACAGTGAGTGATCCATTTAGAGATGCCCTTAAGGACGCCCCCATCTTCCCCCCTTGGGAAGTTTCTGGATCCGCTCCTGGGGTAATGCGGCATAACGAATGGATGGAGGCGAAATGAAAAATTGCTTGAAGCATTCAATAATACTACTCAAAATTGTAACGATTGTGTCAAATGCAAGATATAGTTGATATATAAAATCTTCCTCACGCGTAGCAATAAAAAATAATAGTTCCGCTACCGATGACTATTTATTCGCCTATGAATTATATTGTGGAATATGGAGAACTAGATTGGCGAATAGATAAACAAGTATACTGGTATTAAGTAACAAAAATATTCAATCTTGTGGAAACAGAAAGGTTTCGGAATGACTAATTTGGAGGAGAATGGAAACAAAGATTCGACAAGCAGGAAAAGAGACAGAGAGCTAATCTCCATAAAGAGGATATTTATAACAAAGAAAAGAATAGCTGGGGATGGATATACATAATGGAGGGAAGAAATCACGCAGGAAATATCGATTTCGATAAAATAATCATCTATTATGCACCGAGTTGGTTTAAATATGATTCGAGAATTTCAATAAAGAATCATTCAGAGACAGGCAAATACATCTCGTAACAGTATTCGTTTCCTAAAATCGGTAAAAATCAATACGAGGATTTGAAATAAATTTAATAACGCGTTGATTCTTTTCAGAATAGAAGTGATCGTTACATTCTTAACCAATTTTCACTAACCTCTTTTTATACTAAATCTTGCGTTTTAAAAACCGAAATCGCCAATTTGAACCGCATTTCCGTCCGAGTCAATAATTTGATATGGGTACGATGAAATGGCGCTTTTAAAAAGATGAACAAAATTGAAGAGTGTTTTAAAGTTTGTGAGGGATTGATATCGGCATCGAAAATATTTGGAAGCTTGAAAGACTTCATTCAATGCTATTCGTCATGGATGGGGCTGCTGGTTAAGAGAATATTGAGTCGCGGTTGAAATCTCATTGATTTTAAGCAAGGAATTTTCACCTTCTCCAAGAATGTTTGTATACATAATCCCTGTAAGTAGTTCCGTCCATTTGCTGTTTTAATACAGCGTAATAATAGCATGAATATATTAAAAAGAAAATTAATAAATAACTGAGTAGGCGATTAAATGAAGTTTTCTTGAAAAATTATTATTCTTTAAACAAGTGATGGTTTGAAACAGGTTTTACCCCTGACGATGCCCACCTTGTTGGCGAAATGCATTGGGTTTTGTAACCCTCTAATTGTTTGGCTAAAGGAGTATTTTACCTTTATTAAGTGATGGTTTCTTTACTGCCCATCGCATTTATAATCAGAGGTAGACGATGTGGAGGGTTGTTGTATTCTTCTGTTTTTAAAGTCTTCGCTTTTATTAAGACTAATAATTCTTTGATGCTATGGAATAAGAACTTAAGATAATTTATGATTAGAATGCCGCATTAAATAAAGATAAAATTCTCAATCACTTAGCAAGTAAATTTTTTATTCCTTTTATTGATTTAGCTTTATAAATAGTCTTTACATGTTACGTATTTCTCAAAATAAAAAAGTTTTGTGTGTGTTGCGATAGTCTTTAGTAAGAAAATCATTTTAATGATTCAGATTCAACCTCAAAATGGTTTCGATAAATTTATCATTTATCTTTATGCGAATTAATGATGAGCGTCTGCCAGGAAGTGCTAAAATAACTGATAAAGTGATATTTCCGCTTTTGCGAATGATTTTATTTCTTCTTTTTTCTTTTATCTTGCAACGATCTGATTTAAAATACTCCATTTTGATGAGAGTGACATTTTTAATTTAATTTCTCCGTTAAAAGTTTTCATAAACATTTTAATGGTAGATTTTCTGTGTAATGGCAAATCTTATATGCGCACAGGATATTTTTTTACAGAAAATTTGATAAGAGGATAAAACTCATTCGATTTTTTCATAAGAGAATGTTTTATAATCAATACCGTATAGATGGAGATCTACCAAATTAATGTTGAAAAAAATAACAATTAACAAAATTGGTCAAGTTTGTTTGCAACAAAGTTTCCCTTTTGCTATTGGAAAGTTGTGTTTCGACTGAAAACGCAACCTATTCCAAGAAGCTGGCTGAAAAAATGAAAAGAAAAATAACCAATCTAGTTTTTCGACATGTAAACCTTCCATACTTGTAGATATTCACAAACAAGACGTATTTTTCCGAAGATACCGTTAGAGCAAAAACTTCAGCAGCTGACGTGTCTACGGCGCTGGGGCACAAATATCTCCAGTCGCAATTACTTTCCTCCTGTTCTTTTAGTATCAGTCAATAAAAAATACGACTTCGCCTTAGTCCTGAACTATTGTCATATTTTCCTCTTAACTTTCTCGGATCTTCTATAAATTTTAACATTTCTTAACTATCTATAGGGAACTAAACTTAGCATGAACGTGTCTGTGGCTAGAAGTGAGAACTTATCGAGCAAAATATAATTTTTAAAACGGCTAAGAACGGTAAAAAATAGTCATTTTACCAATATTATTTGCTAAAGTTTACATTTTATGGGTACAAATTTTGAAAACCAAATATACCCGTTCTCTAACCAAAAACAGTATCTTATATCCTACCTGGAATTCATTGGCAAATGAATCCAGCGTTCCAATATAATCAGATTTCGAGTCTCACTCGATTTCCAATCTGATTCGATTTCGATTCTCATCACACAAACACTATATTCCCTTCCTCCGAACCCCGTTTTTACACCCCTCCCACCCTTTATCCCCCATTTTCTCACCTCAGACGCTCTCACATCAATAAACTCCCCTCACTACGTTCGAAACCTCATCCCTTAAACCCCAACGTTTCCATCTTCCCCTTATCTCCTACTACTGTTTCTTTCTCCCCATCCCTCCATCTCGCCACAATTCTCCCTATTTTTTCTTCTCCCCCTTTCAATCCCTTTCCTGTCCTCCCCTCGTATCCACTCTTTGGCTCTCTATTCTATACCCTCTTTCTCTCTCTCTCTCACTTTCCGCAGTTTTTTGTTCGTCCCTCTTCTCTTCGCGAGCGTTTTTCTGCGATGTTTTTTCCGTGATGATCAAGCCTGATCACTCAAAGTTTTTACCCCAAAAACCTTAAAGACAATACTTTTTCAATTTTTTCGTTAACCCTCTTCAATGTATATTATTATTATTATTAACGTATACGATGCAAGTTGGCTCTAGGCCTAGTGGCCAGGTCAATACAACAATAAGGATATAAATCGATATTTTTATAGATTTCTTAAATATATTAATGCGTAGCAAATTAACATTGAACCATTTACCTCAACAGCAATTGGTGTAAACATTTAAATTCTATCACGCAAACCCTGCTATATGACAAAGAATTTAAATGTAAGATGGGACCCTATAGTCTCAATTTCGCCCGAAGTCGTTTTTCTGCCTGTCTGTCTCTCTCCGTCACACCCGTCTACACCCACACGACTTTTTCCTGCCCTTAATCATAAGATGGATATTCAGCCATCTCGCCCTAATAAAGAATGACTCCACCTATCCACGTTTCCTCCTTCCTCCTACTCTCTTTCCCCCTCCTCCCCCTCTCACTCCCACGCCCTCGACTGCACCGTCGGGAGGAGTACATCGATATCGAACCTCTCTCTGTACGATCTCTCTCTCTCTCTATCACCCTGCAAACCTTCATCGCTAAGGGCGACTTGTCTCCCCTCTCCCTTTACCCTTCCCACTTTCCTCTCTCTCTCTCTCTCTCCATATCTTCTCTTCACTTTTGCCCCTTTCAACAGAGGGTTGGCGTTCCGCAGTGCCCTCGTCAAATCACGTATCGTCGTCCTTTCCAGCTGGTGTCCTACCACACGGAACATCCAATGCCCGCCCATACAAACGGTGTCCCTGTTTCTCTCTATCTCTCTCCACCTCCACCTGCCTTCTCCCTTCGTAATCCTTCGCCAATAAATTCTTCCTTCCAATTCATCGCCCCACCTGCCATTTCTCGAGTCTGGCCCAAGATTCATTTTTCGATTGACCCACGCCAACGGGAAAATTACGAAGCGCCTTCATCGCAAAGTATACCGGGTAAACAATGAAGGCAGAAGTCTCTCGCGCTTGTATGTTAAACTTTTGTGACCGATTTCCAGCGTATGATCCCGTTGTATCCATCAGCCCCATTAACCAATTTGTTAAATCTGGAGACAACAGAAAAACGGAGATATTTCTCTTCTTGCTTTATCGAGCCAAATATATTTGTTTTATCCATTTTTGTAGGTTAAAATGTCTCCGAACATTTGAGAGAGTTTTTGAATAAAATATTAAAATCATCCAAATAACACGCTTATATTGGTATGGTTGAAAATATTTACATTTTACTGAAAAATGTGTTTTTAAGGTCAGGGTTACACTCATAAAAAGTTTCATGATTATAAGGGCAAATGATTTCGGCCCCGAGAAAAATGTTTACGACGTGCACTGACGAACTTATTTTATACATAAGCATCAGTAACGTGATGATTTATCCCGATCTGTGGGATATTATTTACCATTCTCTGTTCTACATAGAGTATGGAATGAATGAAATTTTATGGGGTATGAGAATATCGATGGATTTTAGCGCTGACATTGCGGGAAAATAAGATTCCACGGATGTGAAGTTTCTGCAACTAGTGAATTTCGAGAGTGCAATGAAATCGATATATCGTTCGCTGGCAAGGGGGGAAAAATGCATTTATATGCATGATTTAAATCGAGAAATGGTAAGATTTGTCCAGGAGTTGGATGTTCGGAAATTATTTGGTAAGTCGAATCGGGACTGGAATGTTGAAGTGATTTAGAAGCACGCTGAGAATGCGAGATGATTGATTGCCAAAGGTGGTCAACCGAACGACGGCGTCAGGCGCTGGCTAGAAAAAGGCGGACCTTGAACGGCGGCCAGGCGGAAAGAGGGAATGTGCATGCGGATGGCGAGGGCGGAAGGAGGCGAGGGAATCGAGGGTGAGCGAAGAGAAAGACGCAGCGGAGAATACAGAGAATTCGAATAAAAAGGCCGTGCTGAAAAAACCACTGCGATGCACTCGATTATCCGGAATAATTGAGAAATGGAGCGTAAGATGACTGGGAAAAGATGGGAGAGTTAGATGTGAATAGACCAGGCGGATTGTATGGATCTTTTGTTAAAATTACGAAAAGAAAATTTTGTCTTCGCACATTAAAGAAAAAACTAGTAGGTGCCATGTCAAAAACAAAATAAACAAAGTAAATTTAAATGACACCATTCGAAATATTTTGTCACAACTAAATTGAACACTAATACTTTTAAAATATTTCTAGCGAATGAAATGGATATTCACCGCTGATGACAGTTGCCTTGTAGCCTAAATACGCGTATGGTTTTTATCATATTTTGAGGGCTATTGGAGATACATCAGTGAATACTTACATTTTTAATGAAATTCTACCTATAAGAGGAGCACGATATTTCTCTATTGAGTGGATTGGAAATATTATATGGAAATTTTGCTGTCTAGTAAGTTAATTCTCTCAGGGTTGTTTTGTATACTTTGTTTCGCAATCTGTTCAACTTATAAATTACTAAACTCTCGATATATTTATGCAATAAAGCTTTATTGGGTCATCGTCGACATTTTCTCTCCCTGGTTCGAAATTACAGAAAATTACTGTTATTATCAGAACAAGTCGAAAAAGATCATTTTTCTTATAATGTGGGTAATCGATTATTTCTTCTGCCACGGAGTAGACCTACCATTAAAAATAAATAGCGAATTTCCTAAATAGTGAATTAATAATAATGTTTTTAAACTCGTTATGAAATGAGGAAAATCCTTCTGACGATTCCAAACATACATATAAGCCACCACGAAGAACCTTTATTGTGGCATGAATTTTTAAACAAGTGTTTAGACTATAGGCCTTGCTGTATTAGTTGCTTATCCATTAAGGAATTGTTATACACACGATGGAAAAAGAATTTATGTGCTCCCAATACACTCGATCGACTTCTCAATCGTTTTGAGGAGGGAATATTCTTCTTTGCTATGAAGGCCGCCATGTCAGGATGAGGTTTGATGCTTCCTAGGCCTAATTTTTTGTGCATTCTACCCATCCTCTAAAATGCCCCCCAATTCTCTAAATCTGCTTCCTTAAGTCCACGCTCTCTCTCTCTCTCTCTCTCCACATCACTTTCTTCAATTCCACTTCTCTTCCACGCATCGCCGTCTCTCTCTCTCTCCACCCCAAAGTCTTTCCTACATCTCTCCCCGCGCATCCACCCGACATTCCACCCACCCTCCCGCCACCAGGAAGCCTGTCTCCCGCCACACCCCCGTGTCTCCCTTACCACTCTCATCCCACGCCCCAAGCAACGCCCACCATAAAATTACACCTAACCGTTTCCAACCCAGCCATCCTCCGGAGCGCATCTCCATCAGTTCGATTAACGGCGCGGCGAAAGTTCAAAGTTGGGGAGGAGGAGAAAAAGAGAGAGAAGACAAAAGGAAAGAGGAGAAAGGGATAGAGAGGGAAGAAAGGGAGAGAGAGAGAATGAGAAGGAAAGGTAGCGATAGGGAGAAAAGTAAGAAGAAAAGGAGAGAAAAAATAAAGAAGTTGAAGAAGTGAGGTCATAAGTTTTGTCGAATTGGTCCATTGCATTCGCAGCCATCTGACTCATTTCTATGAGGAAGGTGAATGGAGGAGAAGGCAGAAAGTGTAGAGGGTGAAAGTCTGAGGCAAAAGTCCATTTCTCCAGGGTTTCACTCATCAATACGGAGGAGACTTTTGAACGCTTCAGTTGTATTCATTAGACGAAAGAGCCGGGATTAAGTATCTTTAGCGAAGAAAGATTTTCCGAATTAAATGCATGCTGTCATACTATATTATATTACCATAATCGTTGGCGAACGTTTTGGCAGGTTTTTGTTGGTTGACTGGCCAGCCAATCAGAGATCGGGACGTTATTGTTTATATACCTTGATTACATTATGTTTACCTAAATAGAACGATTACAGGTACGTGTTCTTATTTGAAAGATTAATAAAATAATACATTCATAACTCCCAAGAACTTTTATTGTAGCAGCAACTATAAAAAACTATTATTGTCATTCGTAGCAACGAGCATAGGCAAAGTACGATTTATTTAGTTAGCATTAGTATGAAGTAGTATCTTTTTAGAGTATATGCCAACTAATGGGTATAATAAGACGTTTTATATTTGCTATTTAGTATTCATTAGAATAGAGATGGATTGAATAGAATAGAACGAACTCGGGCTTAACAGTACAGCGCCTCCACCCGTTCAAAAATATGTTAACACTTAAAAGTCTACGTTTGTTGAAGAGAAATTGTGGTCTAAGTTAAGAAGATTCCTTTTCATTAATTTATGAAATGGCAATTAGTTATTATTTCCCTTAAAACCATTATATATTTATTCCTGCATGATTCAATTCGAAAGATTTTGACTTCTAAAAAGCTATTTAAAACATTATAAGTTAATTTGAAGATTTTTAATTACACAATTTTATGCCGTGTATAAATTAAATTAAAATGTTTAAAAATCCAAAGGGAGGTACTTTTCAACAGGGCGAAACATCTAATAATAAGATAATGACAGACATACGGTTTAACAGAGAGATTTTCCGTAATTTACTATTTAAATGGATGTGAAAATACATTACATTTTATTTCAATAGTTCTACCTTTAAGTTATTTTGTGTTAATCGATAGTTAATTTTGTTATCTTTTAAAATAATTTATGCCTATATTCCGTAATCTTTGTGAATTTATTATAACCGTTTCTTTAAATTTCACTTTGAATTATAGTAAACTGATGATTTATTGTAAAATAAATGTTTGCTGACTTTAAAATTTTAAAGCAAATGATGAACATCAACATTTTTTTATAGCAAATGAAAACTTTTATGCATGCGAATCATGTAACAGGCTCTCTAGTATATTCTAAATACCGAAAGAGAAACTAAATCTGAACGAAATAAATCTTTCACAAAAGAGAAACATATCTACTTTATATTTTTTTCATTGGGAAATATAAATTTCTCTTTCTCCCGTTTCGGTTATCAAACATATTATTAATTATTCCGATTTATCAAAACTTCCTTCACGAAGAAAATAAACGACTAGATGAATTCTTGCCATATAAATAACTCTAACAATAAATGTATGCATTCATGCTTACGGATCAGAAACAAGAGACCGTTAATTTAAAACGGGCCGTTACTATCGGCTGATGATGTGTCATCGTGCCATATACGAACCGTAAATTACTAGCCATACGCTTCTTCTCCACGCTTCAGTTTACGCCCATATAAATATATATATATACTCTATCGCTGAAGAAGGGCATAGGCCCGATAAGCTTGCGTGTTTTTTGTGTTTTTTTGTGCTCGTGTGTTGTACGTGTCTCTTTGACGCCCCCAGCAGCCTGACAACTTGGTCCTCAACTTGGTAAGTGTCCTCTGGGGTTCCCTCTACACCTTGTTGCCACCCTCATCACTACCTTTTCTTTTCCTTAAGTTAATATATATATATATATATATATATATATATATATATATATGTCATATGACGTGTCTCAGTTACTATATGGTTGAAAAACCTGTCGTAAGACTGGTAATCCTACTGAAACCATACATCTTAAGTAATCGAAACTCATTATTACGAATAATCACAAAATTCGTTTATTTTTCTAGTATAATTGCCTGTTGAAATTCAACGGGGAACGGGAAATGAGTAATAACAGCTGTAATTATTGAGTAATAGCCGGCATAAAATTTGCCGTAATAGAGATTCGGGAGACTTTCTTTCTCATTCTTATTTTCTCCAATGATGAGCCCCTTGTCAAAAATTAAGTAATAATAATAAATAAATAATAAAATTCCTTCCCTCTCGCCGTCCCTCTCTCCCTGTCTCTGCCACCCTCCCATCCCTCTCTCTCTCCCTCCCTCCCTCCCTCTGCCTCCCTTTTCTCCCACCTCCCCCCTCTCTCATTCCCTCCTATCCCAATCCATAACCCTCCATATTTTTCTCCGACTCCCTCTTTATCTCTTACCTCTCATCCTTTTCTAATTCTATCCCTCCCTTACTCTCTATGTACCTTCCATTCTATATCCCTTCCTTCCTACCTCCTTCCCCACATCCACCTCTGTCTTACTCTACATCTATATAGTCGTTTAGATAAGCAAAAGAATCAAAACTAAATCTCAGGCCCATTAGGATTACGTATTTTCGCGAAAAATCCTACGATAATTTAAGGTAATCTAAGCACTCGTATATATTACACGTATGTTGGTTGAGACAACAATTGATTCTCGAAGTTTAACAATGACGTGGTCGGCAAGGCAACATCCAGTTTCAAAATATGTGAATTAAATCTTTAATATGAGAGATTTCGAATGGTAGGTAGAAAAAAGATGAATAGAGTAAGAACCTTCATTGATGTTCCTAAAACATAGTCAAATTTGAAGATCGTATGTCAATACTTTCTAATTTTAATTTCCAAAAGAATAAAAGCCTGCACTTTAAAAAGTCGCTCATTACGTGTTGTCTTACGGCAAATGGAATTCGCCCCCCTGGAGTCGAACCCGGATCTTTTTTCGTATTTTATTTCGTCATTTAATTTTTGTATCTGAATCAAGCATTCCTGCGAAATTTCAACCTTTCACCTAATAGAGAAGTTTGTGAAAAACGCGTTAAAAAGTGCAATTGATGACGTCAGCGTTAGGCACAGAGTAAGGCTTTTATTAATAGAGATGTATATCCAGTAACTATATGATGCTAATTCTCTTGGTAACTTGGTCATTATATCCATAACGCTCAATATCTCAGTGGTTTCTTCAGTCAGTGCTACCAAATTTGGTATGACTGGATTGATCACGTACCAGTCGCGAATGACATAAAAACATTTCCAAAAAAATCTTCGGTTCGACTCCAGAGGGCGATTTCATTTTCCATAAGATAGCACACAAAAATCGATTTTTCGACGTAAAGGCTTTTACTCATTTGCAATTTAAAATAAAGAATAACTGACATACGATCTGCAAAACTGAATCGTTTTAAAGAAAAATAAATAATATTTCTTATTATTAACTTCAAATTGTGTCTACGATACGAAATCGCTCAATTTCTACGTTTAAATCATATTTATCGGAAAGTTTTTAACTTTTTAACGATAGTTTACGTTGCCGACAGTGTCATTGTTAAACCATGAGATTGTATTCTCATCTCAACCCTTATACTATATGCGTAAGGAAAGCGTGATTTGAATGTTTTAATAGGTGAGAGAGAAGGAGAGAGAGGAAGAAAGAAGGAGAGAAACAGGGGAGAGAGAGGGAGTGAGAGAGGAGAGAGAGAGATAGATAGATCAATAATGCTATTTATTAGGGCGAGATTGAGACTAGGAAATATATTTTTCCAGAGAAAGAGAGAAAAAGGAGGGAGGGAGAATGGGAGGGAGGAGGACTGGAGAGAGGAAGAGAGAAAAGGAGGAAGAATGGAAAGTGCCTTAAATTTAATACTTAATCCACGCAGCCAAATTTGGTGGGATTGCTACGATCACGTACCAATAGCGAGTGACATAAAAAAAATTTCAAAAAATATCCCGGGTTCGACTCCAGAGGGTGATTTTAATCTCTCATAAGTCAATCAATATCACAGCCGTTTGTTTGATTACAAAGCCCAATTTAAACGGGCTATTTCATCTAATGTATATATAGATTCTTTCTCTCGCATCGCCAATAGCCAAAGCAATCCCAATCGACTCATCATATACTCCCGTGGCTCCAATAATGCACTGACCATTCGACCGACCATCTCACTCCACCCTTCCTCTCTTCCTTTCTCTCTCTCTCTCTCCCCCTCATTTCCCTCCTACCTCCATCTCTACTTTTCTCCCATTTCTCGGTCTCTTTTTCCACACCATTTCTTCCATTACCCCACCATTCACTCTCCATTCCGCCTTCCCCCCCTCTCTCTCCTCTCTCAAACTCGCTCGTGAGTGCGAAAACAGGCCACGGTTACGATGTGCAGAGAGAGAGAGAGAGGGAAACCGGTCCCGAAAGCGGAGTATAAAAAGGGCTTTCAAATAAAACCTCGAAATAGTTCGAGTTATTCACATCCAAAACGGATATCGGAAAACGCCTCTCGCAAGACGGGTATATATGGTACTGCGGAGAGGGAGGGGTAACGGGGAGACTTCGCCTCATTGTCTATTGAATTCAGGGGAGGGATTATATAAGGGGAAGGAAAAAAATGGAGAGGAGGGAGAAGGAGTGGGGGAGGAGCGGGGGTGGAGGAAGAAGAGGTGGGGAGGAGGGGGAGTGGAGGGATGAGTGGGGGTAGAAGGAGAAGATGTGGTTCGAGAAGGGGTGGAGGGAGATGGGGTAGAGAGAGAAGTGGTGAAGGGAGAAGGGGTGGAGTGTGTGTGTATATTTCTGGATAATCAGCCCCTTGGATTATTATAGCCATAACTCCTTCCACACCGAACACACAAGGGAGGAGGGAAACCCGGTGCCGGCATTAGCCTACTCTTAACGAAGAGCACCAAGGGGGCCCACGGCTTAACGTCCCTGCGAAGGACCACACAAACGGGGCCTGGTGAACTTGGAAAAATCCTACTTTCGCAATATTCGTTCCCGCTGCCCTTTCGAGCAGTAGGCGAGTAGCAGACAACGTCATAACCACTACACCATCGGTACCCTCGGGAAGGGATGGGGGAAGAATTGGGAAGGAGGGAGAGGGGGGGTAGGGAAGGGGCAGGGTTGGGGAAGGATCGGGGGTGGGGGGAGAAGAAGGGGTGATATGGGCGCCTCCCATCGGAAGCATGGGTGATCTCAAAGCACGCGGAACAAAGGGCAAAGTTTTCGCCAATTTTCATAAAATTGAAATAAACCGCGCTTTTCTGTAGTCGATTAAGTGTCTGTGATTCATTTCGCTTTCTCTTCATTATTTCTAAATCTCTCTCCCGAACTCGGTTTTAAAGCCCGTAAAAACTGTCTTCATATCATTTTTTGCCTCATCGCCGCAAAAGTAGGTTTCAACGGACTGAATAAACAGCGATGACACCGAAAATACTGAAAACTTTATATTCCAAGGGAACCGCTTCGGGGAAGTGTTCAGGTTGAAAAAATATTAAGTTTCTTCAGAAGTTCGAAATAATTACGAATATGCATGAACTAAACGGAAACAAATATCTCGCGCAATTTGTTTGTAAAATAGCTACTTCTAATATACTTCAGTGCGGATGAGCTTTGAAGAGGGATATACTCGCCAATAAATTATACGTCTGTAAGAAAGCGCATAATAGATATTTTCTGGGTATTGCTATTTGCCTAATAACTGAAGTCCCAGAAATGCGAAAATGAATATATTAGGATTCCAGGATTCTCGAGAGTTACGCTCCCGAAAATCACCACGAATGTTAAATCCACGAAAGTTAAAATTTAAAGCTTGGGGGTAAAGAGGGGAGTTAAATGAATTACTCCTACAGATAGCAAGGCTGTAAAAAGTATACTACATAGTGAAATTCACGGATTGGTTATTAAAAATAAATAGTATATGTAATAGGGTAGTCATTACAAATATTACATGGAATAAAAAGAGGAAAATAGAAAACAGTAAGAGACCAGTAGATGTACAGAGTTAGTAATAACCACCTCAATAAATATTTCTAAGCTTATTTAAAAAATTACTCTGACTTTTTCCATTTCAACTTCGTCATTACTAATTGGGACTGCTTATTAATCTGAGAACAATAATAAACAGTCGTTCATACGATAAATAAAAAACGCTTAAATTTTTATTAACTGAAGGCAAGGTCAGAGATGCCCTAATGCAAAATAAAATAAACGGCTCAGTATACATTGCACAAACTTTCTCATATACCTATACACGTTTGGTCTCACTACACTTTTTGCCCCGAAATTAACTCCGTGTGCTTGTCAATTCACTGCCAACTATGTTAATAATGCGTAGCAACAGAAGCAAGCGACTGACACCATCAACCTCTCACGTCTAATATCTCTCACTAATAAGTGCGTGGTTAACAGAGAAGTACGGAATTTTAGAATAGGGAATCTCCTGGTTCCCCCTCCCCTCTGACGCATGCGCTGAACGTCTTGTACAGAAATAATGCCACTGGACGATATATAGTAGCTATCTTTGGGCATTTGGCTTAGTTTGTATTATTTGTGACATCAGGCTGAACGTTTGGATGGATTTTAATCGAAATCCTTACAGCCATTTTTGAATAAATCGAATTTTGTTTCAAAATATCCTAGAATAAAGTACTCTTATTTTTAGCGCAATATAGTTAATCTCTTCAGAATGTCTTTTATGAATGATATTATCCATAAATATGATATATCACTCGATTTAGTTTAACCGTGAGACTGTAGTAAGATTTTGAATGAATCGCGGCTGAGGCGTGACGTCATAAGGCTTAGTTAAGGTAGCTTAACGTACATTGTAATGTTACTGGACGCCATATAGTAATTTTTTGAGACATATGGCTCACGCAATATTATTTTTGACATCAGGCTCAACAAATAGATCGATTTTAATCAAATTCCTTAGAGCCATTTTTGAGTAAATCAAAATTTTCTAAATATCGCTAAGAATAAACTACCCTTTATATTTGTGCAATATTAATTTTATCAAAAAAGGTTGCAAAAGATTATATATATATATATATCATAAATACGATATACCATTCGATTTTATGTACGCGTTTGGGCCCTAGAACCGCGAACAGACTGACAGACAGAAACCCACTTTTATAGACTCAGGGAAACCTAAAACGTGTATTTCCATCAAAATCTCCACGATTACCTACATTCTCAATATATTACGTATATGAGAAAATATAATGAAAAGATAAGACCACATAAAACAAAGATTGTTTTTCTGTAAAATCGTGCCATGACTGCCGTGATAAAATTTAACACTAGTAATATTCTTACGCATTAAATGTAACAATTAACGTAAGACGCCGCGAGTTAAATCCGCAAATATCCGAGTTTTTAGGGCGTGAATGTTTAATAGGTGGACATAAGAAAAGCTCCTAGAATGATCACTACCGGGAAAGTTAAGAGTTTATTGTGTAATTTTTCGAGAAATTGCTGATCACTATAGCAATTAAACTTTTATACTTTAATGTCCACACACATTCCAAGACTAATGACGTTGGTAATAGAACACTCATTGTCTCTCCTAATCATATGTGACAAAAAATCGAACTTATTTTATAAAAGTAATAATTCAATCGTACATGCGATTACAGCGAGAAACAATAGAAGGTGCACTTTTACCGGATTTACACAGCTATATAGGTAAATTCGGCGCACTAGTGTCCTATATGAAAGCTTCGTCGTCCGCCACTCCGCAGACCGTTAAATGGAACTGAAAATTAATTCCGCTTTTCTCCTCTCGTAACGTTCTGGCAAGAGGATATCCGCTAATTTCCTAAATTTCAAAGCCCATTCTGCTGCTCGTTCCGAATTCAATACTTTGCCCATTACCGAGCTTTATTTCGCCGGTTAAATGCTTAAGAGTAACTGTGGAGAGGAATTCGGAAAATTCTAATTTTCATTTATTTCGGAGACGTGTAAAAAAATCCTGCGCAATACGCTGACTGCAATGGGATGCGTTGTAATGCAAATTTATTTATTGTTTTATATATTATCCCATGTGCGGATGAATAGGCGAGCGTTTCCACATCTGTTTCGATGTTAAATTGCTTTCAGATATTCTCCATTTTTCGACAATATTAAGTCCCATCCATGAAGAATTTCCCTCCTTTCTCACTCTATATAATTTTTTCCTCATCCACTCACCTCCTCCCCCCACCCCATCTGCCTCCCCTAATACACGCTTCCTCACTAATCCTCTTTACTCTCCGTCTCTCTCCCTCTCTCTCTCCAACGTCAGCGCTCACACAGTTTCGATAGATTTATCGGTGGTAAAAGGGAGCTATAGGCATGAGTTGACAAAATCAGCACTCACGAAAGAGGATCAGGGAAATGAATCATCGATTCTGTTTTGAATGATGAATGGCACGTTAGAGGATTAAGCAAGAGGGAGAGAAAGAGAGATGCGGAGAGAGTATGTCGTGAGGTGAGAGAGAAAGGGAATAGCTAGAGAGAGTGAACGAGAGAGAGAAAAAATGAGAGGCGAGAGGCGGGATTGCCAAAAATTAACGAAAGGTGCATAGAAGTTTCGCCAATTTGAAGAAAGACAGTGTGTTGGGATTATGCATCGGCTTGAAAACTTCGACGACAATGTTCAATTCTTTTGTTGCGGTGGCGATTTCTTACGTTATTAAAATAGTAAATCACCGTATCTCTTTCTCTTGTCAACTTGCTATTATTTCTACAAACTTTAGACTGCCAAGTTACTTTCTCGTTTCTTTTTTTAATGAGAATTTTGAGGAAGAAATTTGTTTTTGATTATAATTTTTTATATCACAAATTTTTCTCTGTAGGTATTTTCATATTTATTTTGGTAAACGGGAAAATTTCAGTGAATGTCGGAGAAGACGATGAAATCATATTTGATGAAATCGACAATGAAAGTGGATTCTAGTTTTGAATGAGTGAAAGGAATTGAACGGCCGATTAATTTGACGGAAGTCTTTCCAAATACTTCCGGATCATCTTCATCCCTATTTCACTTCCCCAGTGATTTTTGCCTCCACTGGTTTGTGCTGTTTGAGATGCACCAGCCACTCATTTTCTCTAAATATTTTCTAAAGATTTTGATGTTCATAAACTGATCGAACAGGTTGATAACTTTCTCATTAACTTTCTATCATTTTCGTTAGCAATTTATTATTTTGATTGAAATTGCATCTCTGGAAAGCTTCCGAGAAGAATACTCTTCCGTCAATGAAATAGATGTGATTTATTCATTATTAAGTATTTTTATTACTTTAAGTTACGAGAAAATGTTTAGTCAAAAACCTTTTATACTTTTGAATAGTCATAATAAATGGGTTTTAAATAAATTTGCCCCCTGCAGGTGTTTATTTTTTTCGTTTCGATCTATTACTCTTTGACTTAAATTTCGGTCATTAAGGTCAATTGAGTACAAACTGTCAATGAACACTTTTATTTAGAGGTATTTCTTCTTGTTTCGGTGATAAAAATATAATTTGATGAAGATAATTGACCTGTGCATTAGTCACTCTTCCCATTCTTGGTTTGTCAAAATTTTAAACATTTTTGTTGAGTAAATTTTCTTATATTTCTTCGCCATATCTTACGCGATATACTAACCTACCTCAGGATTTTTTAAAACTATCAGAATTCACCACATTTTCCGAATGTTTGCGAAACATACATCTTTATATAAATATATATTCAACACTAGATGATATTAACTTTGCGGTGAAATGCACCCAGCTTCCAAAGAGACGCAAAATTATCTTAAAGCCAAGGTGTGTAAAAAAATATTGGACGTGGAATAACCGTCAGTTTAAAGCTATGGAGAGGCGGAAATCTGCGGTTCATGCTAAAATATGAAATAGGGAGCTGGAGAATGATAGAGGGAGGGAGGGGGGGAGAGAGAGGTAAAAGGAAGGAAGGATGCGATAGTGGAGGAGATGATTGACGGACGAGTGGGAGGAAGAGAGAGAGGGTGGCTGGACTTTGCGAGGGAGGGGAGCGGGTTGGTTAGCTATGAAAGGGAGTGGGTGGAGAGCAGATGTGGGAGGAGAGTGGGAGGAGGGTCCTTGGGAGAGGTGAAAGGGCGGAGCGAATGGAAAGGGGGAGAGAGAAGCGGAGGCGGAAGGAGGGGAGAGGAAGCTGGTGATGGAAAAAGAGTGAAAACAGGGGGGCGGAATATAGGGGTTGAAGTGTAGTTAGGGGGATGACATTGAGGTGTAAAATCGAGAGAAAGATAGGACGGAGGCAGGTTGAATGGCGATTGGAGGTGAGAATGTACGAAGAGGAGCGAAGGAATAAGGGAAGAAAGGGGCGAAGGGGAGAAAGGGGTGAAGGGAGGAATGATTGAAGGAAGAAATGGGTGAAGAGAGAAAGGAGTGAGAGGAGAAATGGGTGAAGGAAGAAAGGGATGGAGGGAGAAAATGATGGAAAAAGAAAGGGGCAAAGGAGACATAGGGGAAAAAGAAGTGAAGGAAAGAAAAGGAAAAAGGGCGAAAGAGTTGAAGGGGAGAAATGGAAGATAGGTGAGAAAGGGATAAAAGGGAGAAAGGGATAAAGGAGAGGAAGGGATGAAGGAGAGAAAGGGGTGAAGGGAAGAAAGGTGTGAAGGGAAGAAATGGGTGAAGTGGAGAAGAGGTGAAATGAGTGAATGGGAGAAAGGAGCGAGTGGGGTAAAGAAGTGAAGGGCAGAAATGGGTGAAAGGGAGAAACGGGTGAAGGGGGATAGGAATAAAGAATGCAATAGGAGGAGATGCTGAAAATCGAGGTTAACGTGGGAGATGGACTGGAGGGATTGGAAAAAAAGAGAGGGAGTGAGTAAAATGGAGAAGCGGAAATAGAGACAGAGTGTTAGGAGAGAAGGATCTGAGAGTAGGAGGGAGCAGAGGATATTTTGTGGAGAGAATTCGGAGAGGATGGCATAAGAATGTACTTGGAGAAAAACCGGGAATATTATGTGAAGATGATGTAAAGGAAACGGGGAGGAAGTGGGTAGAGGGGTTGATAATGATTAAAAGGGAAAAGATGGAGAATAAGAGGGAGAGGAAGAAGTGGGGGAGAATTAAGGATGACAATATTAAAGCGATGCTTGAATATTTTCTGTAAATAGGTTACATTTCTAAGATTGTATGCAAATTTTATGAGGGATAATCACTGAAAGAGTGGAATACAATATACCTATAGTTAGGATTGCAATCGACCAGCAAATTAAACTAAAGGCATGAAAATCAAGCAGCACGCTAAAATATGTTTTATTTGTGCTAGAAATAAAAAAATACATCAAATCCTGATTGTGAGGATTGTAATAATCAAAAGCATATACTTTAGTACTATAGAAATTCGAATTGACTGTTGATGAATTTCCTTTAAGAACGCGAATGCTTTATCTCAGGCAAATGTTGCTGTGGAAAAATTAAGGAATTTTATTTTTATAAAAGATAGTTGACATTTGATTTCATTGAGCTAGCAAAACGTTGCTGTCCTGCGGTCTTCGTGACTTAACTTCAACGTTTTACGAAGATGAAAGGAGATTTGCGGTCTCGGAGTTCGATCTTCAAATCATCGTCGAGAGCATTCACTGGTATATTTTCCAAATCCACTTTTGACCGCATCCATCTACCGGCTACCGCTTAGCTGACCCTCTCTCCCTCTCTCATCCTACCATACAGGGCTTAATTAACATCCTCTCTCTCCCCCTTGCTCTCTCTACCGCTTTCCCCCTCTCTCCTCTTTTCTCTTAATACATCCCTCATTCATCCCCATGTTCTCTCTCGATCGATCTCCTACTTTATCTCCCTCTCCATCTCTGTAACTTCTTCTCTATATCTCCCACAGTATTAGCGTACTTTGCAGAAGGGAAATAGGTTTATAGTTTCTTCGTTGCGTCTGTCTCTCTGTCCGTCTGTCCCTCTATTAACGTTTGAAACAATTGACCGATTTTCATGAAACTTGGTGAAAATCTCTTCCTTTTGGAGCCAAGCTTCCAAAGATAGTTTTTTTTGCGAGGATTGAAAGTCCCGGGTTCAATTCCAGGAACTATCCTTCCCATTTAATTTACCTGGGAAATCTGAAATCCATCGTGCAGGGTAATATTCTCTTGCACATTAAAAATATTACTATTGTAATATCGGAGCGGGATTTATACTATTCTCCGAGGAGAGAAATGCAAATTCAAATTTTTATCGTGGAATTTTGATTTTCGATTGTAATTTTCCTAATTTCGCTTAAAGACTGGCGTTTTTGCAGTTTTTATTACGCATTACGAGAGTGTTTCCATTGCAACGACTATCGTTGGACTCGGAATCAGGTATAGTATCAGTACTTACACTCATTATGTTTGCCACACAAATACGCGTGATAAATTTATTTTATCCTTTCGAATGTATTTATAATATTTTATAACGCTAAATTATGAAATTTGGGAACATAAAAAGCAAGTCATCCAGGACGATTTTAAAGCTATTAAGCCAATATAAGTAATTGCTGCACCACATTTAATTTAATATAATTAAATGTGAAATAATGTGGAAAATATGCATCAGAAGTTCCGTTTGGATCATTCATTTTGTTAACTCTCGTTTCCTAACCATTATCCGATAGCGATCTCTTCGATTCTCCTCATTTTCTATACTGCTCTTTCTCTCTTTATTTCCCAGATCTTCCGTCAAGATTAAGTGCATCTTATCCTCTACCCCATTTACACTCTTTTTTTCCTTTATCTTTTAAATCCTTCCTCCTCTTCGAAATATTTACTTCTCCCCATCTCCAATCCACTCCTCCCAACCTGTTTCTCCCATCCTTACTCCCTGACGACCATTTCATCTGAGTCCGCTTTCTCCCATTATCTCCCGTCTCCCCTCCCTATCTCTTTCCCTCTCCCTCTCTCTCCCTCTCACTCTCTCATTCCACCCTCCCTCTCTCTCGTATAATCGCTCGCACTTTGAGCTTTCCGTCGACCTGACCAACTACCTCTCTCATCTTCCTCTCATCCGTTTTTTTCGGTACGAATTTATTTAGATGTGGATTTTCGGTCTGAGAACTTTCAGTCCCTCATCGTTTCAATCTAAACTCGGATGATACTAGTCTTGAGATTTATTTCGAATCGTAAACAATCCTATAATTTCGATCGAAGTATTATAATATCTTCAGCGGTGAAATTAATCACTCTACTTTAATCTTTACGCTTTGTGTCTGCGGTAAGAACTCGTGAATTTGAAAACATGTCAACTGGTTTACACCCATATGATAAGGTAGAGAATTAATATTTGGAATTATTCTTATTAGACATGTTCGCAACAGGATGGAAGGATGTTTAGAAGAATTATATTGGGTTTAAGAAGATAGAAAGATGGATGAGTTCCGCCACACGTTAAAATCGATCGGTATAGCAAATTTTCTGGCTCAAAAACTCTATTCGTTAATTAAAATTAAAGGTTAAGATGATTATTGCAAATGATCTTTTCAGAGAGTTTAAATGAAGAAACTGTAATTTGCAATTGGCGATTAAGTTTATTTATCATTAGCCCTTAACTTTTTAATGCCGAATAGATTAGTCATATATAATATTTGATTAATATTATTATAACATATTTTGACTATAAGCTTTTGCGGGGGCAAAAATTGCTTAACTCTAATAAGGGTTAACGAAAATATAGCTAACTCTTGCAGTCAACGAATGTTGAATAATCTACATTCGCATTACATTTATAAATGAGCTGTGTTCGGTAACAATCCAAATATCGTTAATTATTATTCCGTATAATTTGTTTGAATAAAGCCTTATTCTGTCCACACTCAATTAGACTTTTACGACAAATATGAAAAACGATATTTTACCCTATACATATATTTGTAATTGCAACTGCACTGGTTTTGGTGATATGGAATCAATATTGAAAATAAAACTTGTATTTTATATTCAAAAGTGATCATCATCATTGGTAGTCTGTCCGTAGACAAGTCCGTGATTATTCATGGTTAAACCTGGTTCTCCATATACTCCTATTTTCCGCTGTCCTCTTTATATCTTGATAACTCACTTTCCCTTTCAAATCGTCTATCAGCTGAAACCTTTTCCTACCTCTTTCCCTTTTCCCATCTAGTTTTCCTTCTAACACGTCTTTAATCATACTCTCTCTCCTCAGGTAATGTCCAACCCAGTTAGCCTTCCTCTTTCTGATAGTCTGTATAATCATTCGCTTCTCTCCTATTCTTCGTAGCACTTCATCGTTTTTCATCCTATCTGTCCATTTTATCTTCAGCATTCTCCTCCAAGTCCACATTTCAAAGCTTTCCAAGTATTTGATGTCATTTTTCCTTAGCGTCCATGCTTCTGCCCCATACAATGCTATACTCCATACGTAACATTTTATCAACTTCTTGCGGATATTTTCCCTTATATTCCCTGTAAGTAGTTGTTTCTTTCTCCTGAAAGCCGCTTTTGCTTTTCCTATTCTAGTTCTGATCTCATCCGTACATTTTGCCTCTCGTGTTATGATACTTCCAAGGTATTTATATTCTGAAACTTGTTCTAATGGCTTTCCCCCAATAGTTATGTTCAGATTCTCTTCTTTACCCGATATTCGAATGACCTTGGATTTTTCTGTATTTATTTCCATACCATATTTTCTACCAGTTATCACTAGTCTATTTATCATTTTTTGTAGCTCCTCTTCCTTTCTTGCTAGAAGTACTTGATCATCTGCGTATTTTACTGTTCTTATAATGCTTCCTCCAATTTTGAAATCCCCTGTGCCTTCTAAAGCTTCTTGCATTAGACTTTCTCCATATATATTGAATAGGGTTGGCGATAGGCAGCAGCCTTGTCTTACTCCTCTACCGATATTTATTCCGCAGGTGTCCACATTCTCAAACCTGACCTTTACAACTTGATTCTCATATAGATTCCTAATCAGTCTCCCGTCTTTCCAGTCTACACCTATATCCTTTAATATCTTCATCAACTTTACCCAATTTACTCTATCAAAGGCCTTCTGCCAGTCTACGAAACATGCGCAGATATCTTGACTGTATTCTATTGCCCTTTCTGATATGATTCTAACTACTCCTGTAGCATCTCTAGTTCCTCGTCCTTTTCTGAAACCGAGTTGATCTTCCCCTATTATTTATTCTGCCTTTTTCTCCAGCCTTTTATTAAGAATCCTTGTGATGATCTTCGATGTGTGTGACAGAAGGCTTATAGTTCTGTAATCTTTACACTGCATTGCCTTTGGCTTCATCTTTAGAGGGATCATTGTTACTTCTAGGAAATCCTGAGGCCACTCTCCCGTGTCGTAAATCTTGTTAATTAATTTCGTGATCGCTTTTAGTCCTTCTGATCTTATGACTTTAAGTATCTCAGCCGGTATTCCATCGCTGCCCGTGGCTTTCCCCTTCTTTAGTTCCACTATCGCCTTTCTACTTCGCTTTCCATAATACTTGGTCCTAAGCTGTCTTCTTCAATGTTTTCCTCATTTTCCAGTTCTATTTTTGCCGCTCCTGCCTGTTTGCTGTATAATTCCTTAATGTATTCTTCCCATACCTGTGCTACATCCTTTGTTTCTGAGACTATCTTCCCATCCGTATTCATAATTCCTTTACCACAAATTCCATTAGACTTCTTATCTCCAAATTCAGTGCCCTAGCGTACATCATATCGTACCGTCCTAACTTCTCCATTTGTTCTATTTCATCACATTTTCCTTTTATCCAATTTTCTCTAGCTTTATCTGTTACCCTTCTCAACTCATTGTTTATACGCCTATAGTTGGCTCTACCTTCTTCACTGTTAACGTTTTTCCATTTTCGTCTCTCATCCATTTTCTCCAGCATTTCCTTCGTGATCCATGGTTTTCTGATTTTCTTCTCTTGTTTTCCAATCTCTTTATCCAAGGTATCCTTGATACTGGTTTTAATTTCATCCCATTCTATATCAACGGTCTTTGGTTTGTATTCCAACTTTTTTAGATTATCTTCCAACTTCATGCTGACTACATCCTGCCTTTCTTTCAGTTTTTCTAGGTCCCAGGTCTGTCTTTCTCTTCTCGTTTTTCTTATTTGTTTGAGCTTTGTACTCATGTCAAGTATTAGAAGGCTGTGATCTGAATCAATGTATGCTCCTTGCAATGCCTTGACGTTCTTTATGCTGTTCCTGTTTTACAAGGATGTAATCTATTTGGCATCTCATTCTATCTCCTGGGCTTTTCCATGTGTACAACCTTCGTTTATGGTTTTTGAACCATTTATTAGTCACTACAAGGTCATTATTGATGCAGAATTCTACGAGTTTCTCCCCTCCTCGATTTCTCTTCCCAAGTCCGTATTGCCCGACAACATTTTCTTCCTGTCCTTCTCCGACTATGCTGTTCCAATCCAATCCAAACATTATTATGCAGTTTACCTTTCCTCTTCCGTCTTCTTCGTAAATTTCATTAATTTGCTCATAGATCTCATCTATTTCTTCATCGTCATGAGCTGACGTTGGCATATATACCTGGATTATCAGCATGTCCACTGGGACTGCTTTTAGCTTTATTGCCATCAGTCTATCGTTCGTTGCTATTATCTTTGTCACGCTTTTCATCATATCTTTCCTAAGTACCAGAGCTACTCCCCTTTCCCCACTATTTCCTCCAGAATAAACTACCGTGAATTCTTCCGAGTCAAACTGTCCTTCTCCCTACCATCTAGTTTCGCTTAGCCCTATAATGTCGACTCTATTTCTTCTCATTTCTTCTTTCAAGTTCTCTAGCTTTCCTGCCTTTCTCATAGTTCTTACGTTCCAAGTCCCTATTCGTAATTTACTTTCGACAAATGTTTTCCTCAAGGCAGTCCCCGCCCGGAGATCCGATTGGGGGACTATTTTACCTCCGGATTATTTTACCTCGAGAGAACTCATATTGTCCAACCATATAATCTTTACTAGGGATTGTAATGTGGTAGTTTCCCTCTTGCTTTCCACATCGCAGTGCTGTAGCCGTTCAATTGGATATAGACCCAACCAACATCATTTGTTTTCGGCTCTGTACCATACTGACAGTACTGCTGCCTACTGCCAGGCACTGATGATAGTTTTTTTTAAATAAAACCTCCATTCGATGGGTTTGAACCCCCGAACTTTGCAACAGAAAGCCGACACGCTAACCACTACACCACCAGTGCATTATCCAACGTCAAATAACTGCCGTTATAGAAATTTCCAAATTTTTATTTGACTCGCAGTGCGGTTCTTTCCCCAGTTTTTCATATTATATTTGTTTTCTACATCATATACAAACAAAAAAACAAACTTGAAGCATTTATCTTATACGATGAATAGTTCTTTCTTAGTAAAAAGGTAACAGGCTCACTATCGTACTCCCCACTGTTTTTAAATAAATGTTCCTATTTATGTTGGATTTACTAGTGCTATGTATTAACTATTTTTTATAAAACATTGTTGAGTTTACTTATGTAATTGCTTCAATAAAACTTGAACATACACCAATAATCTTTAATTTTCGCAACATTCTTTTAAGACCAGAATTCAATTTATCTTATAAACAACTCTCCATTGTCATTACTTACTTACTTACTTATAAAAAGGCCTTCGCTTAGCTCTCTGGTGCCCGTAATGACGTCGCTCCTCGTAAAAGAATTTACTCCCACTCCAGTTCACTTTGAAGCTGCAAAAAAAGACAGCCGTATATACATATATATAAAACATTATCATTCCCTTTTTATTATTTTTTTCTACAGGAACAAGAATGATTGCGGGATAAAGAGAACCCGAAGGTTTCTGCGTAGTTTACGTCGGCGGTATTTGGCACCGCGTAATCGCTACCTTGTCGGTGAGGCCGGTTCAGAGCCATCTATAAATTGATTTCGTAACGACGAGTGTTGAACGTTGAGTGTTTTTTGCTACCTGAAAAGCGAAAGCTGTCCTTAATCTCAGTGGTTCCCGACCTTTACTCATCCCCGCGGACCCATTTTAGCCCGATCATCCTAAGTTGAGAACCGCTGCACTATCTCAAGGTCTATATCCGCCCCTCAATGCGGGTAAATGCAAGAATTACATTGGGCCTTTTGATATTTAGAAGATGGCTTACGGACTCGCAGTGCAACCTCGGTCGTGTCCCTTTCCCGATTTGGGCTCTCCAACCTTTTCGCTACCGCGGACCCTTTTAGTCCGAGGACCCCAAGTTTGGAACTGCTGGTCTATCTCAAAGGCTATCTCCGGCCCTCCTTCGGACGGTCTTAATGGGAGTAAATGCACGAATTACTATGAAACCATTTGAAATTTTGAACACAGCTTACGGCTTCTCAGTACTACCTCCGTCCGGTTCCTTTCTCCCAAAATTTTCGCCGCCGCCGACCCCTCATAGCCCGGGGACCACATGTTGGGAACCGCTGCTCTACCTCAAGTTATATCTCCGCCCCTCTTTTCCGCTCCCCTCTTTCTCCCCCCTCTCTCTTCCCCTTCGTACATACGCGGCCATATGAAAAGTGAAATAAATAAAACGTGAAATAATTGAATTGATTATTCTTTTAAAATACATACAAGTAATAAATAATATAAAAAATTGAACACATACAGTAGAACCTCAATTTTCCGTCAGAAATATGCGGATAATTGAGAGAGATCAGTTTTGCATTCATAGCAATGGCATTTCTGTGTTATAATTGGCTCTGTTAGAGGAATTCCTTTACTCCGTTGTTGAACGAAATGCCAAAACATTGCGATATCAAGTTGATTGTGAATGGCACATTTCATCGTTATTCTTCGGGTTACGATTTCATAGCTCACATCCATTTTGCTTACCGAGTCCTCAATTTTGTCACCATCCCGCTACAAATCGTTAATGGTAGTTCTTGCAGCACCGTAAATTTCTGTTAAACTCGAATCACTTTTGCCATTCCTTCCACATCGAAGGATTTTGAACTTTTTATTAAGTTCATAAGATACGCGTCTCCGTTTTTCCCCATTTTATGTAGGTCATATGAATTTACCACACAGGTTGATCTTTCAAAACTATCAGCAAATTTTGTGACAAACGGAAACAGTAGGGGATGTTAATTCCGAAAATAGCTTGTGTGAAAACGTGGTGTTGATTCTGAGAATTATTAGCGAGAAGTGAACATGAATGTTTTCTAGGAATGGCTGAAATAATGCCATATACAAGTAAACATATAACAGAAATTTTACATTGACAATGTAGTTCTTAGTACTATGAATGTATATTCAAACTTCGAAACAAAAAATCCAGCGGGATGAAGGTTAACAGAAAGGAACGGATATAATCGAGGTTCTACTGTATACATGGTGTAGGAAAAATGGCGCATTTTAACAACGGGGACTTGTAAAAAACCTCAAAACTAAGCAAAATGTATAAGAATCAAATTCTCTAGAATGAATAGGCACCGAGATATCATGGTAAACAGGAACTGTCAATTGGAGCATGCATGTAGTCATGCTGTGAGAGAACCAAGGATGACAAGACGTCACGTATGACACGGAAAAGACAGATATCTCACTGCAATACCACGGACGACAGTGATCAACACTCAGCGAGCAGTATGCAGGCTTACTGTCATACTGTGCAGTCGTTACATAGCAGTACGCTGTCAGCACGGAAGGGGAAATGATATGGACTAAACGTAACACGAATACCATGAAATGTTCTTGATCCTTGGTGCGTTTGGTAACCGGGCCTACGCTGTAGCCAGGACTTATGCAGAAAGGTATCCAGCACACCGCCATCCAGACAAAAATGTGTTTTGCCGGCTGGACCAGCGAATGAAAGAGACCCGCAACGTCCTACCATATCTTGGTATTTATTCATTCCAGAGCATTTGTTCCTCATACATGTTGCTTAGTTTTGAGGTTTTCTACCCGTCCCCATTGTTAGTGTGCGCAATTTTTCCCACACCCTGTATAACTAATTTTTATCGATTTCTATGCAAGCTAAGCTGCAACGGACATCCTAGTATTCTTTTACGGTCACACATTCTGTTCAGCAACGCCCGATAAAGGACATTTTTCGCCTCACGTTTTATTGACAGGAGAAGCACCCGGCGTAATATTTGCCTTACAGAGGACGTTTATTCGTTTGTTTTTTTTCTCCCAGAGGGAAACAAAATTCAATGCTCGAGCGGACGGAAGATTTTTATATAACAAAAATTCGTCTTCTATTCCATTTGAGATTTATTTTACGCTTAAAGCATTTTCCGGACGATTAATGTTTCCAAAGAGATTGAATTGGAATCGCTTCCGCCCCGCCATTTTGGCTCCCTGCCACCATTCGGCTTATAACTGTTTTCATTTTTCTCATCAGCCGAGCAATTTTCGCAGATGATTTTTTTCAACTCCGCCTGTTGCCAACATTTGCAAATGATGGTCCTCTTGTTTATCTAGTCGTAAGTTTCTCCATTCGACGTGGAGGCGGCTGCACACAAGTGACAATAACCCCGGCTAACGGAGAGGCGCTCTGTGCCCATTATCTGATCTAGTCGCTACAGCATATTTAAAATAATTTACCTATGCATGAGTCATTATCATATAATAGCATTTACAAATGACAAAAAAATTTAAAGTTGTAACAATTCGAAAAATAAATAATAATTTTTTCTAGTTGAATGCACTTAAATATTATTATTTTAATAATAAATAAAGAAGTTCGTTTAATTTTTAATCAATTTTTATTTATAAAATATGGTAGGTCTAGGTTCAGGTAAAATTTTGTAATCTTCGACCTCCTCTTCATCCTTTAATTAAGTACAATTTTAATATCAACATTTTCCCCTTTTGAACGTATTTACGCTTCGCTTTTATTGTTGTGGCATCGTAAACAAAAAGAAACATTACCATAGTATCAGACCCGTATTGGTAGTTCATAAGAGCTTTATTTTAAATCCTGCTAAGAGGCATAAGGACAAAAGAATGGACTCCAAAATCGATAGGGTTAATGTCTATGGCCAGCCAAAACTGTCTTGAAAATCTTAACTTTCCAACTTTTCTCGTTGCTTCAAAATTTTGTGCACGGACGGACAAAATGAAAACATGAGTGAAGTGTTTAAAAAAAACTCTAAAAAGCATAGAAATTAATGAATACATGGTACGTTTTACCTGATTTTATATTGAACAACAGAGTTAAATTGATTCCACTTACGCACTTACCTCTGAAAATTTGAACGAAATATCTTTGGAGAAAGTTGATTTCTAGCATCCTTCCGTGAAGGTCGATATTTCCATGGAGCTTTTTATTTTTTTTTACCGGCGGAACAGGTTTTAGAATTTTCCTTCGCGTTCAATATTTTATGCTTGCTAATAAAAAATAACTCATTCAATTTCGCCTTTTATACATATGAATGGTTCGATTTATCATTCCATATATTCGTCATCGTAATCAATCGGTCGGTGTATACAAATTCTCTACATCCTGGCTAAAGTTATGAATCCCCCTAATCCTAAAACAGTCTTCTTATGATGTGATTAGCAGTGTAAGTGATCACAGAATATTCAATTTCTTTGTAAATAATATATCTCCTTTTCAACAGAGAAAGAAGAATGTACATTATATCATGTAATATGAGTGTTTAACGCTTTTGGGCTGCAATTATCAATGAATTCCAAATTCTTGTAAAATTAAGTGATCGCAGTAAGTTTTTTATGTCCTTAAGGTATTTTCAAGGAATTTGTTCGTTGAAAGGCGAATTGACTTATAATTAATCCTATCAGGATAACTTTTAGAGAACGCAGCAACTTTACTGATTGAATTATTGAATGCAAACCCATATGTAGAGAAGATCGGGCCTAAGGATTTCAGGATCATTTAGGTCGAAGAAAAATCGCATCACATAATCATTTTTGACCTATTCATTACCGTTTTCTGAATTGAGAGACATTGAATTTGAACATTGGAGTCCGAAAACGTGTCATAAGATCAGATGAGCTCACTATGCATGATGTAAAGTGGACATACGGTTAATGGGTGGGAACATGTTATTTAAAAATTCCAAATATAAAGGTGCATTTATTAAAAGGACGATGGCGATTCAACTGAAGAAAAAGGTATTCAACACAAATATCGATCTTATTTTATTTTATCTTATCGCAAACTTATCGCATCCACCACGGTTACAATATGAAAAATACTCTTTTTTGTCTGGTCTACAGGTGCTATTAAGGATGCAGCGAAGGAACAAGTGTGTTACTAAACCGATTCTTAAGAAACCTTATTCTATTTTTCGAAACTTTCTAGCAATATTTTTAAAAATTACCTGAATTCAAAATGTGAGTAAAGCTAAAAGTTTTATCTGATGAATGCGGCGAAGTTGGAATCTGTTCCCTTCACCTTGCAATCTCTTAAGCAGCGTCACATAATTTGCATATTTTTCAGGGGTCGAAGATATAGTATATAGTATGACCTAATTTGACAAAATCTAAGAAGAATGTTTTATCCTAGATTCAGAAAAATATTCCGCTAATCCTATGCATTTAGAACGCATTTTATTAAGTTTCTAATCTCAGGAGAATAAACGGAATTAAAAAATGCAAACAAAAATGTTAATGATAGTCTAAAACTTTAAATTCGCGCAATAATAGACAGTTTACGGCACAAATAATTTTCCCAACGGCTGTTTTATTTTCTCAACCAAAATCTTGCATGAAATAATAATAATAATTTCTTTAAGGCAAACAAGTTTTCCCAATTACATGCGTTATAATAGATTTATGACAAGCATATACGATCATGCCTTCGGCAGAATTCGAACCCACGACCCTTGTATTGGGAGTTAGACACGATAACCACCTCTATACCAATGAAATTAACTAAAGTAAGAGGAAAGACTGAAAAATGTCGGAGGATTTCATTTCTAACAAGTATAGGTTCGACATGGATGTTTTAGTAATACGAAAAGGGTTACGCAATTACACAGACGCATAAAGTATTTCATTTTCAGCGATAAGGGACGAAAGGCGAGGTATTGTAAAAGACTCCATCAGTGCCTAAAACTTGACGTCAACCGCTAGGTAGCTAAAAGGGGACAGACTGCAATCGTAGTGAAAATGACAAAGGAGACGAAGCAGGAGGAATAGAAGAAAGGGACGGAGAGGGAAGACTGCAGAAGATAGGAAAAGTCCCTAAATGGGCCACGACCTCAGAAAATTTCACCATGAATACTATAATAAAACGCATTCGATGCAGCATCATAACATTTAGATTGAGCCGATAGCTTAAAACAGTTATTAATTTAAGCGACGAAGTTTGGTAGTTCACCATGGCAACCATTCATGACTACAAGTTACTTGGTTTCGAGAGAAGGCAGAGGTTGGGGAAATACGTAACGGTTTGCCCTATAGGGAGGAGCGGTAAAGGTGTATTGTGAAGGATAGGAGAAGAACAGAAAGAGGAACACTATCGGGTCGAAATTTTTCAAACAGTAGAATATTGATGGCTAAGATTTTCAAGAAAAGTCTCAAAAAATGCAGTTGCTAAGTGTATAAATCGAGACATTTGTCATTTTAATACGCATTAAATTTTGTTTGAAAAGTCACGGATGATGAGAAAAACATTGATATCTGATTTTTATTAGAATGGAATAATTGCCCGTCAAAATCAGTACGGGATTAGGTTAACCAAAGTTCACATCTATTATTGTCTTTTTTCAAATAAAATTAGTAATAGAGATAGGTAATAAATCAAAGGTAATTTACAACTCAGCCTATTCCATTAAATAATTATATAAGAGCCGTATTTCATATCAAACGTTAAAATATTTTATTTCAAATAATAATTCCCTTTATTTAATTGCTGCGAGCAAGTTCACATCGATCAAGGTATTTTTCAGAAATTAATTGTGTGCCATTGCATAAGCCTCTGCAAATTTACGATATTTACAGCTTAAGAATTAAAAAGCTATGAGGCCGAGCAGCAGGAAAAACAAACAATTTTCTACCTTAAACGTTAAACCTTTATGAACTATATAATATATTCCACAGTTATAATTGCATTTTGTAAAATTTTTATTACATTTAGATTTAATTTCTCTCCTTTATGATACATGCTATATAGAAAACGATATTTTGCTATAGGAAGTTTCATTGTATGTTAATGATAAATTATAAAAATATGCAGTTGTTAAAAACTATTAACGGCATTGTTAATTTTGCTAATTTAGACTAAAAATGCTCCAAGAATTCTGTATTAATGTTCTCAAGAAGACACAAAATACAATTTCAAAATAGTATACTAATATTTCCCATTTAAATTCTTATCTCAACAAAAATAAGCATTGATATCTTAACAATTGATGGAATAATGTGATCTGAAGATCCTACGCAGACAGGCATAAGCTGTACTGTTGAAAATGTTTTTTAAAACGAGAAAAAAGTCTGCTATGACTGCTAATCAAACCCTGATCTTCCACTTGCCGGGCGTATATTCTACCACTGAACTATCGTAGCAGACCAATTTTCTCGATTATGAACGTGGATGTTTTCTTGGTTATTTACTTTCTCCATATACGAAGTATAGATGAAGTACCTTGAGGAGAATGTGGAAATATGGGATACCATTTTGTTTTAGGCATGTAGCTTTGAATTTATTGAGCAAAACAGAAAAGCAAATACATGAATCGATGTCAAATTTATCTGACTATGACGCAATGAAATAGATAATTCAATATAGATTATAATTTCCCCGCAAGATTTAATATTATAAGGAATGAGACAGAAACTTTCGAGTAATGGGGAGAGAAATATGGGATACTTTCAAAACTGCAAGTAAGCAAAAGTTTAAAATCAAACAAAAAATAAATTTTGGAGTAATACATGTATTCTTGCATATTTAAAAATATTTGCAATAAAAATGCAAGACAATTAAAAATATATGGATAATTTAGCAATTAAAGTAACATTGAATGAAAATAACATTCTTCAAAGGCAAAAGTCGCATACATATTCATCTTTTTCTGCTCCTGCGCACTCATTGTGAGCCCATTGGGAACACATTAGACACTTGACCAAAAACTTCTCCGCACTGATGATTTGAAATATTTTCGCTGAAAAATAGGTATTGAGCGTACTCTGATCCTGGTGCACGTTCTCCCACAAGAACGTCAAAATCGCTTTCAGAGTCACTTGTTGGTAGGAATGTACCTCCATCAGAGTCAGATTCATCTTCTTGTGAACGCCTGCGCTTGCCTTTAGTTTAGAAAGTTCTGGTGCTGTTTTTCCCACGACGGTTTAGCTTTATAAGGAGAGGAAGTTACAACTACTGAGGATGATGCTTTGCGCCCTCGGGCTGATCTTTTGGTTTTCATACAGGGCACTGGCGGAATTTGAGAAGGTGAAACACTGACGTTCGTCTCATCGGAAATTTTAGATGGAGATTCATCTTCTGTTATCACAGTGGGAGGAAGGGCTGTGGATGGTCCTGGACGGCTAGATATGGCTTCAGAAGTGGCATTGATTTCATTGGTGTATGTGGCAGTAGGGGTGAAAGAACTGGTGAAGGGGTAGGTTTCACAGGTGTACTTGGGTTGCCTAGTTGAACTTGGCTGTTTGAATGGCATGGATGAACTCCTCTTTTTGGTGCCTCATTCTGAGCGGCAATATAATCAGTATCACAAAAAATATTCCAGTTTACACGGAACCCATTTAGTGCAATTTCTCCTGTTTGAAATTTGATGCATGCTTTCCCAAACAAATCAGTGTTGTCAAATGGGCTGAGTACGCGATTGTTGTGACGAATCCATTGCCTGATCTCCTCGCTGTAATAACCTTCAGTGGGCCTGAACTTGTCCAGGGGTTGAAACTTGTGTGAAGTGAGGGGGGAGAGGGATCATAACAACGTGATTTTCCTGGCCAAATCTATGATATCTACGTTCCTGGTATGAGTGTAATGTTCTTCAAAAATCAATAAAACAGGTGATGCAGCAGAAGGTTATACATGCTTCAAGAAATGTTCGAACCACTGAATGAATAAATTGGTTTGGACCCACCCAGATGAACGAACACCTCCAATGGCATCTACTGGAGATCACTTAATCAGCTGCATATTCATGTTCTTCCTGGGATAAATTATCACGAAATGCCCACTTGCACACATGCAGACTATTATCGTCATGAGCGCACCTCTTTCTGCAGATGTAAGTGATGCAATTCGTCTTTTTCCTCGGAGACCAATAACATCAACAACTTTGCTCTGTACTATCGTTAATCCACTTTCACCTACATTTTAGATGCTATGCGGAGAGTAGTTGTGCTTCTGGAACTCTCCTCTCCAACTGATTCTTTGTTGAAGTCAGATGCCCTTGCAAAAGATGTTCCCGTTGGCTTACGGATGGATAATGTCTTTGTAACGCTTGAGAAACAAGTCCAACCAAGCTCTACCAGCAATTTCACCGTGGTCTCCGTTTCCAAATGGATGTGCAATGTTGTTCCTGTGTGCAAGTTGATAGGTCTTAGATCCATTCTAGTTAGCCCATAATACTTCGCTTCCATTTCCAAAATGTATTTCAATAACTGACGCTCCAATTCTTCTCACAATACAGTTTTCCGCCCCAATTTGGTAGAAACAGCATTCTCTGACTTCAAATCATTCTTATTTAAGCGAAACAACGTTTGTCGAGGCACTTGAAACATCTTGATCGCTTTAAAATAAACCATTCTCTTTTCCCGAACAGCTGTAATCGCTTTCACCATGTTCTCATGATTCCATTGCGTCCGTTTGCCCATAAAAGGCCTTTTTTTCCTTTTTCCTTCGCATTCTAAAACAACATTTCATTGATTGGGTCACTAAAACATCTTTGGTGTAAATATGGCATAGAAAAATACGAAGGTATCCCATATTACTCGCAACACCACTTTTAGATATTTTATGTTATAATCCTTACACTAAAGGGAATTCCAATATCGTGCCGCAGCTTTCAAAATCTTATTATATATATTAGCGTATGACATAAACTCAACCTGTGCTCACTTACTTTATTAAGAGTAATAATAGCCAATATACATACCTTGGAAAGATTTAACAATAGCGAAAAGAAGCATTCACTCACCATTTGCACAACACAATAGCGAAAAGCCTGCGCACGCTACAGGCAACATGTTTACATGCAAACTAATAGTTCCGATTGATTCCGGTAGAAACGTTCTGACTATTATGTCTGTAGGTGCGTCTGTGACCGGAATTTTGTGAGAGTTCTAACTCAAAATTTCATATTTAGAATTTGTATTAGAAATGTCAGGAACTGATTAGATTTGAGCTAAAATCGGTATACCGGAAGTGAATGTTTATTCCAGTCATTTTTCCGTTTGTGTCAAATTCCTGTAATTCTACCCTAACGTAATCGTATTTAATAACATAAGTTATAAATAATTTTATACTCTACAATCTTTGTATTTAATAATTTTTTGTAGAGCCAATTGTTAAGAAGACATTTCAGTTCAATATTGATAGCGATTCCAGCGCCGCCAACTCGTAAATTACCAACTACATACATATGGAGAAAGTCTGTGTTGGCCACATCAGATTTTTTTATCCTTTCAAAAATATTTCCATTGTTATCTCAGTTCAATTAAATTCAATTAATTCATTCATTCATTCGATTATTGAGCTCGTCGTATGTCTAAAAATTAAGAACAGGCACTTAAAAGTTCAATAATGTCTCAAGTATCTCCAATAGTCAAAACGAGGTTATAAAAACAATATGCACATTTCGGCTACAATGCCTGTCTTCAGTGGTAATTCACCAAAAATAGATTCTTTTATAATTGCTATTTTAGGTATAAGAACGTTCATGGTACGTGTCTTGATTTAAACTTATTTTAAAATGCAGATAAAATTACACCACAATCATTCTCTTTCTTTAACTCCTTATTGTATACCATAAAGAAAGAAGCATTATACATTAATGAAATTAGTCCCACTTCAGCACAGAATAATTTTAAGTTACATCATCTTATGGACTGTAGTCTCGATAAGTAGTTGATATTGCGTCATTGTATCGTGTATCGTTCTTCCATAACTACAGCTGAAATGTTTCCACAGTAAAAGTTCTTTCATATCAATGCTCGGGCTACTTTCTTAAGGGAAAAACATCTGTGATGGATTCTCGTGACCTTCTTCGACATATTTGAAGGGGTCAGGGGAAAAAAGGGCTTAGTCACAATTTGTTAATTTTGCAGGAAAGCGTTTTTAATGTTTGAAGACTTGTAGCTTCAGAGTGAGTAAAATTTGGTGGGTGTATTGAGTATAATTAATTAGACCATACTATAGTGGACTATAGACTTAAGTGCCAATGGTATCATATTATTCTTTAAAGCGAAGCAAATAAAAGATGGTAAATACTGCGGATCGTACAGAAGAAAAAGGGACCATAGGTCCGTAGACTAAGCTCCTTTTTCTCATGTATTTTAGTCTAATTAATGTAAGAAATAATAATGCGTTTAAAATCAGTCAGATTATTATTACTATAAATCACATTGCTACAATTCAAAAAATCATATCAAACTATAATTTATTCTAGATCGCAGTTATAAGTAAAATATTCAAAATTGCATTTTAAAGGTGAAATAAAATCAGACTAAGAACGCAAAAAAATCACATCTTAATATTACTATTACTTATAGATCACAGTAATGTTAAAAATTACAACTTAAACATGACACATAAAATCAGAGTAAGAACTCACAAAATTTAAACGTATTTTTATTACTTCTAGGTCACATTATTTAAAACTACTGTTCGAAAATAAATACTCAATTTATTTTTAAGTAAGAATAACGGTATGGTACCATAAATGACTACATAATTATTGGATTTTCTCTTATTAGGTAAGTTGGTTATGTATTGGAAGGCCTCCTTTTTACAAAAAAAAATTTAAATCTGGCAAGTCTGCTTACTTCTCGTAAGAGATTGGTAAAAGCTCTGATATACAAAATAGTGTGTTGTACAAATAAATTATAAAAAATAAAAATTAATGTGTATCTAATGATATGGATTTATTCTAAATATGTGGCTATTTACCATCATAAGAATAATCCGGTAGAATGAACTCGCCTTCCTTTAGCTGTGGTCTCCTTTGCATCATTTTTTTCTCGTTTGATATTACTGCAGTTTGCCAAGATCCATTGTAATATGTACGCTAACGTATATGTAACTTCTTGATTGGTCGGGATGCAAACGGTGGCTTCGTTTTGTATGGCGTTTCCAGATAATTGGTCCACCCGCAAAAAATTGACTGATATACTTCCAAAACTTCAAAAGGGATGGTTTTATCCGAGCTTCTCTAAATATAATCGCCCAATCTTTTGGAACCTCTGCACGAGCACGTTGGTTCATTACATCCATGTTCTTATCACATTCAATGTAAGAGTGGCCCCTTAACGGGAACGTGACTTTGACTGAAACCAGCCTCTTCTTCTGGTGAACTATATTGTGCAGAATGCGAAACAGTGTGAAATTCTTGTTTTGGCCACTGCAAAAATCACAAAAAATTTCAAGTTGCCTCACTTCTGTGCTGAGGAAGTTGTATATAAAGTGGTGCTGCCTTTTTTGCCTATGACTTTCGAATATAAATAAAATACGCTCTGCGAATTAACGAAAACGTATATATTAAAAAATAAAGGTTGATAACTGCCTTTTGTACTAGACGTCGTTGTTTGGAACATTTGGTACAGGAAGTTTCTTAGAGAAATCAAAGCAAATTGCTTCCTTTATTGTGGTGTTTTGGCTTTCCTTCCTAGCCTTTTTCTTCCTCTCATAGAATGTAGCGACTCTGAATTTGTGCTTCTGATGTTCCAAGTTCAGTTATTTGTTTGTCTAAGGTAGCAAGTTTCGTTAAAACTGTTGTTGTTTTCCTTTCCGTCTAAAGATTCTTGAACTTGGCCTCAAGCTCATCACATGCACTGCAAGTATCTGTCTTCGGGTAACCAAACCCAATGTTAAAATCTGTGCTAAAAATAGTAAGATATGACTCGTAAGAAATAATAATGACAGGCTATTTTAATAGTATTACCGTAAAATGTTCGGATTTTCGTAAAAAACACGAAAAGAAATGTGAAAACAAGTAAGAAAAAGAAATATGTTAGGGAAACACGTTTTAGAGCATGTATGCGAAAATGCATCTCATTTCTCCCATATATAGCTTTGAAACTATTGGTCCTAGAGAAAAAATGAATTGATTCTTTTTTGCATAAAATTTAATTTTCTTTAATTGATATAATAGATGGTTTTGCTCTAAACCCAACGTTAAACGAGATATTTGCGAAAACCCGTTTTTGGCGGCCATTTTTCCAATACGTCTGAAGCTCACCTCGGAGGATGGGGCAGATCGTAACTTCTCCTTGTTAGTAAACTTACCATTATCTGTCATGTATCCCAATCAATCATTCGTGGAACGGAGTATTTATACGTGGCATCGTGCGGATGAGTATTATTTATTGGCCTTCTACTTTCGATTGGCAATAATGCAATCAACCCACATAGATATGAATTTTGCTCATCGTTGGATAGCAACAATTATACTGCTGAATAATCATTTTCCTTGATTTCTCCGGAGTAATAATAAAACAGTTTTTGGAGCATTAGCAGTCATCGCCTAACTCATGGCTTCGAAGTTTTATCTTATTTTTAACGTCAGTAAACTTTCAATGAACTTTTCGTTTCTTGGTATTCTTATCCATTAAACCGCCGCAATCTCCTACTATCACTATTATTGGCATAATTATTATATAAATTAAAATTAACTTGCAGTTTAAAATAATAAACTCCGGGAGAAAATTCAAACATAACCTTGTTAATTTCTGTAACAAACACGAATGCGGAAAGAGCTTGGGCATGCGCAAGAAGGACATAGGCCCTTTTTCACCTGTCTCGCTGGACATAGCCCCTTCTTCCCCTTTACAGGATATTTTCAATCCTGATTTTCGCGTAGTTGCGGTCGATCCTGAGAGGTTATTCATGTAGTTCACAAAAACTACATAAGAGGGCAGTGTTAGTCAAACATTACCAAAAATTGGACTTAGCCCCTTTTTCTCCTGGCCCCTTCATTTGTAAATGTAATACAATCTCTTCGCTGTGTCGACCCATTGGGTTGCAACCACCTATTTTAGGTAGAGACGCTGCATGGACTTTAATGTAAGTCTGGTTCCTACCTGTTCGCCTTACTGACTGACTATACAGGAAGTAAATTCTCTTCTTAGTGCAACTCTCAAGGTTTAGGTAACATCCCGACGCACCAGTTAAAGGATATATCCCGAAGAAGAGATAGGAAGGCTAAACATTAACGCGCATACGTACACTCGCTTATACACAAGCGCTAGCTAAAATTTTTTCGAACAGGTTACAACGCGATCCACACAAAAAACTCTTTTCAGCCAAATTTTTCCTCAAGAAAAGACAACTTTCGGATGGATTTATCGGCTTCACCTAAGTAATTATCCCTCAAACGAAATTTATTTTCGAGCTTACAAAGGAGAAGGATAATGGATTCCAATTAGGTCAGCCCACTCTTCGCAAAAGCCATCCTCGAGGGCCCCCTTTCCCTATAAAAACTACCAACATCCATAATTTAATTACGGCTTTGGCGTCGTAGAAAGAGTTAGCGAGAGAGAGAGAGAAGGGGGACGTGGGAGACAAAGAATGTCGGCGCACAAGAGGCTTTCCGCAATTATTTTTTCCTACAATTACGCCACTTTAAGGACCTCTGTCTATCTCTCCATCCTCCTCTCTATTCTCTCTTCCTCTCTTCTCTCTCTTTCTCCCACTCTCTCCCTCTTCTCTCCTTTTTCAGTCTCAGAATGAAGGGCGAGAAATTACCCCTCGCGCTGGAAGATTTCAGAGGTAAATTACATTTAAACTCGCGTCCTATACCCATCCCGCGGAAAATCGTTTTTCAGAAGAAGATTAAAATGCATTATATATATACACTCAAACGCCGCTTTTTAATGCATGCGTCAGGGTATCAAACGATTTTTTTAGCATTTATATATATATATATATATAACAACTTACGGAAAAGGAAAGGTAAAATGAATATATGGATGTCAACAAGGTGTTGGGATGAGGAAACCCAGTGAGCACTCACCAATCAGACGACTTCAGGTTGGCGAGGCCCCGGGGATGTCGAAGCGACACACGTAAAATAACACAAAAACACAGAAACATCACAAACGTAAAGCTTTCGGAACTACTCCTTCAGCTACAGAGAGAGAACTCATCCCAACACCTTGTTGACATCCATATATATATATATATATATATATATATATATATATATATATATATATATATATATATATATATATATACATATACATATACATACATATATATATATATATATATATATAGTGAGAGAGAGAGAAGAAGAAAGAGAGAGCGGGAGCACGGATCATGGTTGGAAATTCTTTTGAATTGAATTGAAACGGTTTAATTAATTGCATCTAAAGGAGAGACGTAATCTCGAGCAGAAAAAAGAATCGCATAGGGACTTGCAACTCTGATTTACTGATACACCGTAGTTTTCATAAATCGATATTATCTAGAGCTTTTTTATTTGTTTATTGACGTAGCCATTCAATAATGTACGCAAATAAATTCGCAAACAAGGAAAATAATTGATCAGTTAAGCAAAGGAATGTAAATATACGTGAAAATTTTATTTGTTTGTTGAAAAATGTAATTATTTCGGAGAAATTGGAAATCAAATTTCAGCCAAAGGAATAATCTTTTACGCGAGAAAATGTGCTGAACAGCGAAAGAATAATTTTTTCCTTCACCTAACTAACTTAATGCAATATAAGGAAGTTTAAAATTAATCATTCCGCTCCAAGTAGTTTGCCATATTCTAAAGTATAACTATATATAAGTATTTGTTAGCATAGTTTTAACAAGTTTATTTTTGGCAATGCTGAGTTGAGCGGAGTGAGTCGTTACACAATATTTGGTCACGAGACGCGCTAATATGGGCTGAAAATTGATATTTTTATTTATTTGCAGAGTAATTATATAATAAGTTATTACAAAATAAATATGTACTTTTATGTGAAAAAGGTTTTTTTCCGGAATATAACGGTTTTTATTTAGAGTTTTTGAAAACTCTTGTCATATGATTTTCTTCGTCTTTTGGAAAACTAGGATAGTATTTTTCCAATGGATCACTATTGAAAAGTATTTCCTTTGAGAAAAAAATCTGTTTATTCACATAAACCTAATTTTGGAGCATGTACAAGTTTTTCCTTTGGCATCATAAAGTTTCTTCTTATGAATACCAAACATCGACTATTCGAATGCTTTGATTTGTATATATTGGCCTTTTTGATTTACGCCAAAAACTTCAATTTTTAAGAACTTAAAAAGTATCCTCCTGAAGAATAGCATGGCTGGAAAATGTGAAAGTTTGAGATTACCTATAATAGGGTTACCAGCAGTATCTAATGGTGTAAAAGACGTTTAGGTATTTAAGGAGATTGCCTATGATGTTTTGATAAAACAGTGAAGGGAAATAGGATAAATAAGAGAGAGTAGGAGAGGAGTCGAGAAGTGAAGGGTGGGGAAGATAGAACAGGAGAGAGAGAGAGAGAGAATGGGAGGGTAGGAAGGGAAAGAGAAAGATGAATTCAGGGACTGATGGAGGTAGCTACGGAAGCAGGGGAGAGTGGATGGAGAGGAGGAGGGTTGATCCACAAGACTGGATGGAATTTCGTATCCGCAAGCTACTGTTCCTCTCTCACCCCCTCCTACACCTTACCTCATTCCCTTGGCAACCTCTCTGGGAGATTTTGGAAGCGTCTGAAGTCGTGATTGGTTATTTCCTTGTCTCGTTACACGTCACACCCGGCATCTTACTTCCACCCTCTACTTCCCGACCCAAATCCACCTTCACGCTTCTCTTCCTAGGCCAACCTTTACTCTCAACCAAAACTTCGTCGCGCAACACCTTATCTAGCAAACGGAATGTCATCCCTCTCCTTAGAGACGGAATCCGCAATTATGAATTTCCAGATAATCATATCGCGATTATAATTTAATAGCTCTCCAGTAAATACTTGTTAATGTTTTTAAAGTGGAATTTTAATAAACTCTTTGGTGCATACAATGTTATTTGCAAGTTTAAATTATTGATGATATAAATCGACAATTGAAATTTCTTCAGAATGCAGGCACAAATTTGCCATGTATCACGACAATAACTTTTTATTCTATACTTGAATTACTAATTAAGATTTAAAATTCATTAGTTAGTTCACATATTAAACCTCGTTATAACCCTCTTCTATATAAGATTCCGTCACCGAATCTTGTTAAATACAAGCGAGATGCAAAAAAACAGTCCGTTTGTTAATTTAGGTACTCCAAAATAAAGTATAAATCTAGCATCATTTCAGATTATATTGAATTTTATTTATACTTTTAAATAATATTATATTTAGTAGCCTTTCACGGTTTCAAAATCTTGTTACACCATCTTCCGAAAACCTTTAAAACATAAAATTGGGTCGATATTTTTTATGCTCCAGTACAGGCGCCATGTTTAATATTTCCTTTGCCTCATCAAATCGTTCACTAAATGACGAGAAGAAAAATGGATTATTCTATGAAAAAATTTCAATAAAAACTTACCAAAATGGACGAAAACGCCAATGTTTATATTGTAATCCTTCCTTTGCTCCTTCCTAATCTATCTTTTGCAACCCCAGTAAGCTTCACATTCTGAGAAAAAACAAGTAAAAAATATACTTGTATACGAATATTTTTTATTCGAAAAATTCTCCATCTCTTTAGACAGAAGCGCATTTCCCTCTCCCCCCCTTTCGATCGATTTCCCTTCACTTACTCGCTCGCAAAATTGCCGCATTCGCTCCCTCTCCTTTCTACCTTCCCCCCGCTCCAACTCTCTTTCTCCCTCGATATCCCTCTCTCTCCCACCTTTCCTTCAAGAGACCAAACAGGGATGCAGCAGCGAAGGCGAAGTACTCTCTCTCTCTCTCTCTTGATATGTGCGACGGTTCATCCACGAGGTTTTACTGCTCGCTGGAAAGTAATATACGCCTATTTGCAGCCTAACCTTTATATACACAACATCTACGCCATTTGAAGAGCCATTTGAAAAAAAAAATCTTTTTTAAGGAGCCACAAAAAAGGTTATAAAAAGAAATACATTGATTTCCTAATGCAAATTTTGGTTTTTCTTACTTCTGCTGGAATATTCCAGATTTGCATTAATTTCGGATGTCGCAATTCTTAAATGATATTTCAAATTTGTATCAATTATCGAAGCTCTTTTAGTTTTTGCAAATTTTCATTTTTTAAAAGTTTCACATCGATATCTACTTCCGGAAAGACTAACAATTTTTAAAGCATGTTTTCTCGAAACCGAGTATTTTTCAGCTGTTATGAATTTGTTATAAAAGTCAATTTTATCTTACATGGCTGAAAAAATTATCTGCACCTCATTATTTCTTTGCAAATCTTTTAATTCTAAATGACATTATTCAGGAACGGAACAGGCAACAATGTAAAATGGGCTTGTGAAAATTTCGAAAAGTTGATCGTATAGAGATATTTCTCCAAATCGCTGCAAAAAGGGTAAACGAAGAGATGGAGATTATGCTCGTGTATAAGAGAGTAAGGAAATGTGGAGGCATTGTAAGGTGCTTTTAGTTACTGTAATACAATGCACGTGGTTAATCCTTCTGCCGTTCTCGCAACGTTTGTCTCTTTTCTTTTATTATTTGGCATTGCTATTATTGTTGTTTGAACTTAGTTTTGATTGCATTTTAAATACATGATTTCGGATTTTGTTTATTTCTTATTTTAATTTAAATCAAAATAGCCATATAAAATGGACAAATAGAAATAGCACGTGAGGCACAAAAAATTATGAAAAGAGCCACATGTGGCTTGCGAGCCACGGGTTGCCCAGGTCTGCCCTATGTTCGATATTTCTCTCTCTCCTTGCTCTCCCTTACACTCACATTTCTCACTTTCTCCTCTGTCCCATTCATCGCCTAATCTCGTCCCCGCCAAAAAAAAGTCGCAAGTTTTTTATATTCTCTCTATCTCTCCGATTAGGTCAGCGTGTGTCATTACGCCACATGCTCCTTCTCATGTTTAATTGATGCGATTTGTTTGCCTACTGCAGAAAATTGTAATCGTTCCTCCACTTAAAAATATTTCAATGTTCGAGCCTTCTTCTTCTCTATCGAGTCTTCCTCACTACTTTCTGATTTTCTCACATTTCTTAATAAGACACCCGTAGCCAGCGATTATCTTTTAGGTTTCTCGTTTTCACTTTTCGTGTACTCCTGAAAGCGTGCGAGTATTTCCATTGAAACGAAGTTTTAGTATCGATATCTAGCGAAATGAAGTAATTTTCGATTTGTTTTGCAGCAAGTATTCTAAACATGGGCCTAATGGACGACTTTCCTCGGCGGCCTAAGGCTGACACTTGCATGATTCCAGGAGATTGGGTAAAATCTTGCTTAAGGGGTCCTTTTCAGAGTTTATAGATAGGATCGCATACGTACACCAATCATTAGCTTTTTACGGCTACTCTTCTAAATATTATCAACTTTGGACCCTTTTCATGATATAATTTGCATGCCTTAGCTTCTATAAGTTCGCCAGAAGCAATGCTGGAGAAAGAATTTTTGCCCCCAGTAGAATATCAAGTTTGCACCCCCTCAACCTTAACTGTTAACTTAAGCTTATAATTATCAGTATACTAGCTGAAACACCCGGCTTCGCTCAGGAAAGAATTTCTTGTGAGTAGCAAACGATTTTTATTGCTTATTATTTTTATTGATATATCACTTTTAATGTCATATTACAATAACAATAATACAATAAATTTTGAAATTAGTTACTTTTTCTGTTGGGTATCCCAAGTTTACCAAACGTTCCCATTCCTTAATTACGCAAGCGATGTCTACATTAGCATTTACTATTTTATGTGTTGTATTGTAAAGTTTTACCAGTAATATAATTACGCATTAACGTCTTACTTAATGTTCACAATGATAGATGCACCGAAACCTTTAAAGCAGCAATACAACTGTGTGGATTATGTGAACTCTATTAGCCAAAACGTAAACAATAAACAAATTCTTGGTTACCAAACAAATGTAGTAAGTTGATGTATCGATTTATGCTGCGATAAATCTTTGAATGTTAATGGTAAAAGTTGAAAATGATCTAGTATTCCTTAAAAATCATTTTGCTCACTTTAAAAGTATTCATAAACTATATTTAGGCATGAATCCATTTGTACCCTTTATCTTGGCGTTAGCTATTCCTCCTCTACGGCGCGCCACGGTGTGGATTTTCCTTGCAATAATCTTTACGTGGCTATCTCTCTTTGAGGAGGACAACAATTAAGAAGTTTAGCTTTTTTGCCGCCTGGAAAATGTTAATAAATGTTGCGCTTAAAGGAAAATTTCGAGCGATTTATTATGTAGTACGACAAAATATGAAGATAATTAAAATATGCAACCTTTTATGCGTAAAATAAGCCATTTGCTGTGATCGTAAGTTAATATTTAGGTATATTTATATCCAGTGGCGTCCGGTGGTTGTTCCAACTGTTAAAAAACCTAAATTTATAATTCAAAAAAGTATTTCATTTTTTACTTAACGAAAAATGTACTGTAGTGAGTAGAGGAAAAAAGTGTCTCGCAGCCTATAATGAGCGGTAAACAAAGTCTATTCGGCGATTTTTCTTGTTAGAAAATAAATCAATAATTTTCAGTTGAAGCTATCTATGTTATTTACAAAAGTTTTTTCAAACGATAGCATGCCTAAAGCACTTAGTCTTTCTTCTTTCATAGTATTCCTAAGAAAAGTCTTTATTCTTTTCATCAATGAAAAACACCGTTCTGCTTCTTTTGTCGACATTGGTATCGTGGTCAAAACTTATAAAAGCTTTATTGTCTCTTTAAATGTTTCACACAAATCATCGCCCAAAATTAGCGACAGAAATGGCATCGCACCAGAAACTGCTCTCAATTCCTCTCTTTCGTAAAAAACTTGAAGTTCACTCTTCAGTCTCTTTTTTTCAAAAAAGGATACTTTTCGATTATTTCACTGAGATACGTGTCAGGGAATTTTTTGCTGTAATTACCAAATTCTTCCACCAGAAATAGATTCGTAGCCACGAGGTGTCCAGTTAATTGAAATCTATCTTTTATTTCTGTGATTATGGTGGGCGTAACGGTGGTCGATATTAGCAAGTGAATACTTGCCTTTTATTAGTTATTGAACGTCATTTAAACGTCAACTCTTAACAGAAGCACCATCCAAAATTTGTGCTATAAGTTTATTCGGACTGTCACCAATTAGTGGGTCGAGTTGTTTTAAAATACAATCTGCGATTGCACGAGCATCATGTCCGTCAGGATTGACGAAATTCCAGAACCTTACTACCGGTTTACCGCCTACAATGTAACGTAATACAATGACTAACTGAAATTGACATGACACGTCAGTAGTTTCATCGTCTATCAATGCAACATAATCTGCTTTTTGAATTTCTTTGCGAACTTCTTCGTAGTATACTTCTAACATGCATTCCAGCAACTCATTCTGTATAGTTTTAGACCTATCTTTAAACACAGCTGATTGACTAGGGTGAACTTTTAAGTCTTTATCTAACTCAGAAATAAACTGGATTAACTCACGAAAAACTCCCTTATTTTGTGACTCATCCGATTCATCATGCACTCTCAATGCTAATTCTAATACCCCACAAAAACGCATACAATTTATAATAAAATTTAATACGTACCTATTTTTCTCTACTTGTTTGTTATGTTTAGATATAGCAAGCCGATACTGTGAGTTAAACTGATTTTGAATATTTGTTTACCCAGCAACAATATACTCAAAACACTTTTCATATGTTGTTTAGATTTTTCATGAGCCCTCATTTTTTCCCAAATGTGTACCAAGTCCGAAATACCGTTCTTTGACCAGCTGACATCTCCTTGGAAAAGAACTCAAGGAAAACAAAAAACGATTTTTTTTCATCACACCTTTCCTGTTTGTTGGCACTGTTGCTTTTTAACTAAACTCAAATTAGAGAGGGGTCTTCGCATTCGTTTTATATCGAGTTTATCATCGTAAGGCAACGACGAAAACGGCTGTTTTAATAAAGCACTTATCGTATTTATTGCGGAGAATTGAAACATTCACGCTCCCCAACACTACATCAAGCTGCTAGCTTGAAGTTCGGCCGAACCGAGCCAAACTGAACTTGGTCCCAACGGTAGATATTCTCAAGCGCAGTAAAAGGTAGGAGATGGGAAGAAAAGTATGCAGTGCGCATGCGTTCCACGTCTTGTGACCAAGCCAGCTAGGCGGTGGCCCCATTGGAGTGAGGGGGAACTCCCCGCCGGACTTGCCGCCCACTCCTCCCGTAAATTCTCTACTGACCAGAGGATTGTGCTGCTTCATGACAAATTAAACTTATTCAACACTAAAAAATGAAATCAATCAGTTCAAAAACATTTATAATGCTTTTTTTCCTGTGAATTTTGGTAGGGCCATGGCTCCATGGCCTTATGTCAGCGGCTGCCACTGTTTATATCCACATCAGTGAAGGGCTGCGTGGCATTTTGGGGTATCTCCGCGCCATTTTCTATGCATTCTTATGGAAATAGTATTTTGTTGACCCCATGGGGTATAAGAGACCCCACGATCTGCAAACTAGACCAAGTTCTCCCTTTGGTCCATAGGATGGCCCATGAAACTTTTTAATTCGATAGCTTCAACGGTGTAAAAACGTATAAAGAACACAAATACACACATGCACTAAAATATTTATAAGATTTACATTTAAGGGATGAAATAAGCAAATTTCTTCTAACTGTATCACAATCACAATGCTACTATCAGGCACGTTTATAAAAACGCCTAGTTGGGCATTCAAAAGAAATAATTATCAAATTATACACATGACGGTGAGCTATATGTGTCCTTAAATATTTCTTTTTACTTTCTACAGCTGAATAAAGGTCCTATCACATGTGATGACAGTAACAGGCGAAAGTCATAAAATTCATATCGCGATCTTAAGACGGGGTATATGTTGAAAGTGAGTGGCATTGCATTAGGCCAAAAAGATCAAGACGGATTGCAGATTTTTTATCCGGCATTTTAATATTTCTTTAAATTTATGAAGTTAAAATTAAAGGCAAAACCTCCTCTCATATGCGCCGTCAAACTTACGTCCCACCATGTTTTTTCGACAAAAATAGAAACTGCGTTTTCTTCTTTGTCGTTTCTTTCGCAAAAACCAGGAATTTTTCTTATTAATTTTCAGTACTTTCATATATTTTTTCTAGATTCTATGCGACTATTTATCAATTAAAAGGGGCATTGTTAGATAATTGGTTAATAAGGTCTTATTAGATAAGAAAATTTCAATTTTACTCTCTCTATGCATTTCTATGGATGCATTTCCATTCCATTGGATTTTCTACTCTGATGATATATCCTTCAACATTCCTCTGATATATAAACCATGCATCTGAAAATAATTTGTTTTCCGAATACTCATGTTTCTTTATAGTAACCTTCCTTAGCTAGAGATGTACTTCAAGTCTCATAGCCCCAGGTATTGAGGACCGTTCTTTATATTAACATAAATGGGAATGGTTCAAAACTTGTGAGATGTTGAGTTTTATAGGTTTCTCTTCAGCTACCAGGATTAAAAGAGGGATCTGTTAGTTTTTTGCTGTTAGACGGGTGTTTCAATGGGCCAACTATATTGTCATGCAACCATTTTGTGCAATTCATATTCCTAATACATTAAATGCCACATATTCCTAATTACAACCAAAATACTCGGTTTTGTCTTAAAGGGCATGGAAATATCTATTCTTAGGAATCGAATACTCTTCATTTAATGCAATCACTTTTAGAAATTTTCGAAAATAGCTAAATACTCCATTACAGTTTCACTGAGTTTCTACTCGGATAGATAATGGATTAAATTGACTCTACGTTAGTTTAATAACAGATAAACCGTTCATCGCCACAGAAAGCCATCAGCTTAATCGGTAAAATGCTATAGCTATATAAAAGGGAAACCTTGGAGAAGCTTTCGCACCTCGCCCCCACGATATTTAATCAAGATTGTCGTCGTATCTCTCGCATGTGCCGTCGACACCTTGCCTCGCTCTGCCTTTTAAGTAACCTCGACCTCCTCATCATGTCCCCTCCTGCTCCCTTCTTGCCTCTGCTCCCCTTTCCACCCATCCTCCCCCCTCGCAACTCTTCCTCCTCATCCACGTCTCCTCCTCCTACTCTTCATCAATAATTTCCTCTTTTATTTTTTCAAGGTCTCACCACTCCTTACCTCGCCCTATCTGCGCGCCTCCCAAAACCCAAAAAAATCCCACTTCCTCACCCTTCTTCCCTTTCACTCCCCCTCAAAACCTTTCCTCGCCACACCTCCCATGCTTCGCCCCATCAAGCGACCTTCTTCTTCCACGCGCCTCCAAACACGATTACGGTTCGGCGGAAATTGATGGGGAGGGAAAAGAGGGCGTACGACATCATCGAGGAAGGGCTGGAGAGAGCCGAGAGAGGGAGAGAAGTGGGAATGGAGGGAGTCGAGTGAGGGAGGAGAGAGAGATGGAGGAGAGTAGAGGGGAATAGAAGGAATGAGGGGATCGAGAGACGGAGGCGCAACGTTTGATATGAGTGGGACGGAAATAAAGAGAAGACAATTCGAGAGGGAGAACGGCCGAACCAAAAAGGAAGGCGGCCGACCCACCACCCCTGAAACTCGGCTTGTTTATGCATCTCCCGCTTTGAGCACAAATCGAGTTCGCGACGTGATCTCTCATCGCGAGGAAGAGCGCGTCAGAGGGCGGATCACCAGGGGAAAAACGCTAAGCGGAAAACGTCGTTCTACATATTCTCGAAGAGGCGAGAAAAAAAATGATTTCTCGAGGAAGAGAACTCTACTCTTTCTCTCTTTCCTCCGACCTCTCCTCCAAAGTTCGCGTCCTCTCCTTTTCCTCCCTCATTCTTCCCCTCGTCACACGCCTTTCATGTTTTTGGACGTCTGGGAGAGTGCGCAGGAGGAAAGTACGCCATCTGGCGGTTTGGCAGCCAAACCACAAAATCCAAAATCTCTCTCACCTAAGTTTTCAAAAAGCACGAGGTGGTGGATCGTAGAATGGGTAAATTTGAAATGATGACCAGCGCAAAGCAATCGCTTAATTTAAGAATTTCCCAAAGAGATATAAAGTTATCGGAGAGAATGTGCAGAATTACTGGAGAATGTTTTGTGTAAACAAATAAACATACATACATACCATTCGACTATGCAATAGGGAAAGAGCTCTAATATATTAGTACAAATAATATTAATCTGAGGTTAGGTCGTCGAGAGAGGCAGATGCGAATGCTCACATTCAGTACCTACTCGCCACGAGCAATTGCAGCTGCACAAACTCTTTCTGCGTCATCGTCTAGACGAGCTCTTCTCACTACTCCTCGACCTTGGGGTCCCCGTTGCAGCCGTTGGGGAAACTAAGCTCCAGGCCCACGTCACCCTAAGGAGCGGTGGATGGCACGTACTGAGGATAGATAGGGCCACTGCCGGAGGGGGTGTGGCACTACTCCTACATCTTTCCATCAAATACTGAGAACGCCCACTCCCTGAGATGCAGCTACTGGAAGCAGTAGCTGCCGATATACATCTAACAAGAGGGAAGCTCCGAGTAGTGGCTGCCTATTACCGCCCTGGCGTCAACTTTTAGGAGGAGGATATAAGTGCCTCTTTCCTCGGGACGGGACTCCCACCATCGCTATAGGGGACTTCAATGCAAATCATCGCAGCTGGAACTCTTCAGCAACGAATGCAAGGGGCAGGCGTCTGTGCCAATTTGCCGCCGCGGAAGGGTTGACAGTGGTGGCCCCAACGGAGCCAACGTTCATCCTGTCAAATGACGTTCTCGACATTGCCATTGCCAGCGATGCTCAGGCATCCGTAAACATAAGGGTCCTGAACGAGCTCTCGTCGGACCACTTGCCGACCCTTATACAATATGGCAACCTGCCAGTGAGGCTACCACCGCTGTAGCGAAGGGACTTCGCCATGACTGACGGGGAAGCCTTCCGCCTGCACATAGCAAAAGCGCTCCCAGTCCACCCGGAGGAGCCAGCTACCAGTCAGCAGGTGGACAAGATGGCAACCACCATCTCGGTGGTGGCCCAGCAGGCCACTGACCTCGCTTTCCTCACCAAACTCACTCCAAGGCTGATCTCCCGCCGCCTGCCAGAGCCAGTACGTCGTACGTCGGACCTCCGCAGACTACTTGACTGTCTGAACAGGGACGTCAGGGAGGCGATACGGGAGATCAAGATGGACGCCTGGGAGGAGTACCTGGCTGAGGTCTCCTTCGCAGACAATTCAATCTGGAGGGCCTGCAGAGGACTGAAGGCTACGCAGCGGCGAGATCCTCCACTGCACATCCCGGACGGTTTGGTATGCACTGCCCATGGCAAAGCTTTTGCCTACGCCGACTTCTTTGAGTCCAACTTCCAGCCAAATCCATCAGCTGCAGCCTCTGCCAAGGGCAGAGCGGCTGGTGAAAGAAGCTCTGGTGGACATTAGGAGTGACCGGTGTCTCACTCCCATCCTCCCACGGATCAGCGCACGCGCTGTAGTGGAGGGCATGAAGCGTCTCTCCACCCGCCGCTCCCCTAGGGATGACACGATCAGCAACATCGTCATCAAGCAGTTGCCAATAACTGAGGTTGACTACTTGGCGGCACTATACAACGGCTGCCAAGCGATTACTTACTTCCCAAAGGAGTGGAAGAGGGCCAAAATCATCGGGATCCCAAAGGCAAGTTTGCCTGCGGGTGCCGTTGAGAATTACTGGCCCATCTCCCTCCTCAACGCTTTTGGGAAGATGTTCGAACGCCTTCTTCTGCCTGAGGTCGACAAGCACCTGGCAGCAAATGACGTCATCCCCAGGGAGCAATTTGGCTTCCGCCGGCAACACTCCACTGTCCACCAGCTAGCTAGATTCACCATCTATATCACTGATGGATTCAACAAGAAGTGCAAAACAGCAGCCGCTTTCCTGGATATCAGCAAGGCGTTTGATAGAGTATGACATGAAGGCCTGCTTGCGAAAATGCTTTGGACTGGCCTTTCAAGGCAACTGATTCTCCTCATCTACTCCTACCTCGAAGGGAGGAGGTTTTGGTCGGCTGGCAAGAGGAGCGGTCCAACCTCCACCCCATACGTGCAGGTGTACCACAGGATACTGAGCTGGAAACCACAACCGGTGTAGAACCACTACGGCAGACTCTGCTAAGGAGAGCTAGTGCGTTCTACACCAAGTGTAGCCGACACCCGTTGCCCATCATGCAAAAGATCGCTGCAACCAGGGTCATGACGTGGGACCGCCATAAGCGTCCCATCGCGGCCATGGATCCCCAGTATCAACCCCCGCCCAAGAGGCAGAGGCGGATACAAACGCCGCCACACTAAACCTGAAAGCACACCCTTCCACAATAAATTTCAAGCCAAGTCAGGTTGATAGCATAGCTGGCAACCTGGTTTGGGTATTGACCATTTGCCAATCCCAGCACCCGCTCTGTAGTATGTATATTAATCTGAGATGGAAACACTTATGTTTCTGGGGAGTAACAAAATTGGAAAGGTGCACTCCATGTCCGAGTACACAGGGTTTTAACAGGCGTTCTTTATGGCTTATATTATCATGTCAAAGCAAATATTAACATTAATGGCTTTGTCTAAGGTATAAGCGCAGTTAAGCTATATATCAGAAGATGTCAAGGAAATATTGCCAGAATTAACTAATTAAACGATTAAACAAATGAACAGTAGTAACCTTTACGTTCACGTTCATTCCTTTGCCGTAAATTCTCCATTTCTTTTCAATTAATGAAGCAGTGTGTATAGCCATGGAATATAAACACACACTAGCTGGCTCGAAAAGGCAGTGGACACGAATTCTGCATAAGTAGGATTTTTTCCAAGGTCACCCGGCCTCCTGTTTGTGTGGTTTGAGGAGACCGCGCAAATTCAGCGTACAGTCCTTCGGAAGGGACGTTATGCCGGTGGCCTCCATGGTGTTCTTCGTTAGGAGTAGGCTAATACCGGCACCGGGTTTCCCTCCTCTATTGTGATTGTGTTCGGTGTGGAAGGAGTTATGGCTATAATAATCCAAGAGGTTGGTAAGCCAAAGATACACACACACACTAGCTGAAACGCCCAACTTCGCTCGGGAAAGAGTTTTCTTTCAAGTAGCAAACGAATTTTATTGCTCGCGCTGTCGGTGCTCCCAAGTTTCTCAAATGTGTTATTCGGAGAAGAGGTGCATACGGGATTTTAAATACCACCTAAAGTATCCACTGAAAAATTTTAGTCAGGCTTGTGCTCCTGGGTGTATGTCAATGGCGAATCCACCATATAATCAAGGCAGACTGCTTTTCCAAGAATATTTGGCGTAATCGAGCAGTTTTATTAAACCGGCCGCAACTCTTACTCGATTCTCTTCAAGTCGAGCCCGTGCTTTCTCTTCAGCCTTCGGTGCCCCGGAGGCTGCCATTCTATTTGTCGATGTTTTTATTTGACCGATATGAGGTCGCTTTTTTGCTGGCATGGCGGTTTGTTGCCAAATAAAATTATTATCAATGATCTAAAAAGAACGTTTAATTGATAAATTTTCTTATGAATTATTTCTCGTGGCCCATATATTTCGAATTAATTCGGAGCACAAACACAGATCGCTCTAAAAACCTAAAATTAAGAGAATTATCCACAAAAATAAAATAAACAGTTCAGGAAACCAATGGAGATGTTGATTCTGGACCGTATATTGTGATAACATTTGATGCCCCATAATAAAAATCCCTCAACTGGTAGTATTTTAGATAAGTATGGTTTTCATACACAGAACGCCGTGTATTTAGTTGGATATCGCTCTAAATAAATCGTAAGTAATGTATCTAAAGTATAAAGAGAAAGCACAAATAAATACGTGAATTATGTCAATACTATTAGCCAAAACGTAAACAATTAAACAACATCTAGGTTACCAAACAAATGTAGTAAGTAGATTTATCGATTTATGTTGCGATAAATCTTTCAATGTTAATGGTAAAAGTTAAAAATGTTTTAATATTCCTTATAAATCATTTCACTCACGCAAGCGATGTTTACATTAACATTTACTATTATATGTATTGTATTGTAAAGTTTTACCGTTTATACAATTACGCATTAACGTCTTAATTAATATTCACATGGATGGATGCAACGAAGCCTTTAAAGCAGCAATAAAATTTGATGGATTATTTCGATTCTATTAGCCAAAACGACATGCTCCTTCTCATGTTTAGTTGATGCGATTTGTTTACCTCTTGCGGAAAACTGAAATCGTTCCTGCACGTAAAAAAATTTCAATATTCGAGCCGCCTTCTTCTCTATCCAGTCTTCCTCACTACTTTCTGTTTTTCTCACATTTCTTAATAAGACACCCGTAACCAGCGATTATCTTTTAGGTTTCTCGTTTTCACCTTTTGTGTACTCCTGAAAGCGTGCGAGTATTTCCATTGAAACGAAGTTTTAGTGTCGATATCTAGCGAAATGAAGTAATTTTCGATTTGTTTTGCAGCAAATATTCTAAACATGGCCCTAATGGACGACTTTCCTCGACGGCCTAAGGCTGACACTTGCATGATTCCAGGAGATTGGGTAAAATCTTGCTTAAGGGGTCCTTATCAGAGTTTATAGATAGGATCGCATACGTACACCAATCATTAGCTTTTTACGGCTACTCTCCTAAACGTTCCCCATTCCTTAATTACGCAAGCGATATCTACATTAGCATTTACTCTTTTATGTATTGTATTTTAAAATTTTACCAGTAATATAATTACGCATTAACGTCTTACTTAATATTCACAATGATAGATGCACCAAAGCCTTACAGCAGCAATAAAATTTTGTGGATTATGTCAATTCTATTAGCCAAAACGTAAACAATAAAACAAATTCTTGGTTACCAAACAATTGTAGTAAGTTGATGTATCGATTTATGTTGCGATAAATCTTTGAATGTTAATGGTAAAAGGTGACAATGTTATACTATTCCTTAAAAATCATTTCACTCACTTTAAAGAAATTCATAAACTATAATTAGGCATGAATCCATTTGTACCCTTTATCTAGGCGTTAGCTATTTCTCCTCTACGGCGCGCCACGGCGTGGATTTTCCTTGCATTAATCTTTACGTGGCTATCTCCCTTTAAGGAAGACAACAATTACGAAGTTTAGCTTTTTTGCCGCCTGGAAAATGTTAATAAATGTTGCGCTTAAAGGAAGATTTCGAGCGATTTAACATGTAATACATCAATGATACTGGCATATGGCCTGCAGATTTTTTAGATGTTGTTATGGTACCACTGGAGAAAAAGAACAATGCAAAATGTTGTTAGGATTACAGAGCTATTAGTTTAATTTCTCATACAGCTAAAATTCTAACCAGAATAATAACCAAAAGAATTGAAGGTAAAATAGAAAAGGAGCTGCAAGATAATCAGTTTGGTTTCAGAAAAGGAAGAGGGACTAGAGATGCAATAGGATGTGTGAGGATGAGGATAGAAAGAGCTCTAGAAGTCAATATGGGTATGTATTTTTGTTTTATAGATTGGAAGAAAGCTTTTGACCGAGTAAAATGGGATAAAATGTTGGGTAATTTAAATAAAATAGGAATAGATTGGAAAGATAAAGAATTGCTTAAAAACCTTCACTTTGATCAAAAGATTAGAGTCAGGGTTGAAGGAGAAGAAACAGAAAGTACTTCAATAGGAAGGGGAATGATGTAGGAATGTCCTATTTTACCAGCGATATTTAATATTTATGCAGAAATAATAACAGAAGAAGCTTTGATGGACGAGAAAGGATTTAAGATAGGAGGTGAAAGTATTACCACCATTAAATATGCAGATGATCAGGGATTAATAGCAGAAGACAAGAAAGAACTTCAAAGGATGACAGACAGACTAGTGGAGGTTGGCCAACAATATGGAATGAAGATCAATGCCGAAAAAACAAAAGTCATGGTGGTTTCAAAAGAACATAAATGGTAAATGGCCAAAAATTGGAACAAGTAAGTAGTTTCAAATATATTGGCAGTATTTTAGCGCAGGATGGAAGTAGCACACAGGACATCAGAAGTAGGATTGCAATGGCAAAAACAGCATTTAACGAGAAGAAGGAGCTTCTCACAAGCAAGAAAATAAATTTAGAAACAAGGAAGAAATTAGCAAAATGCTACATATGGAGAATAGCTCTTTATAGTGCAGAGACGAGAACGGTAAGGAGAAAGGAGGAAAAATATTTAGAAAGTTTTGAGATGTGGGTATGGAGGAGGATGATGAAAGTAAAATGGACATAGAGGAAGAAAAACGAAGAAGTATTAGAAATGGTGGGAGAAGAAAGGATCCTAATAAAAACAATCAGGAAAAGAAAATCAAATTGGATAGGGCACATATTGAGAAGACAGTGTTTACGAAGGACAATCATAGAAGGAAAAATTAGCGGAAGAAAGGAAGAGGGAGAAAAAGAATAGGAAAATTAGAGAATATAAAGCAGGAATATAGTACTTAGGGAGGTATAAAAAGGCTTCTAGGGAGAGAGAGAAATTGAGGCAGCAATTCAGTTAAAACCTGTCTTCGGACAGCAGCATGATGATGATATCAAAACATGAACGTAATTAAAATATTCATTTTCAGTCTTTTGTGCGTAAAATAAGCCATTTAGCCGAAATGTCCCGAATTTAGGACTCGATAAAATATGGCTGCACTCGTTACGAAATTGGGGTGCCGGTGGTGTAGCGGTTAGGACGCTGGCTGCTACTCGCCTGCTGCTTGAAAAGGCATCGGGTACGAATCCTGCGCAAGTAGAATTTTTTTCTCCCAAGGTCGCCCGGCCCCTGTTTGTGTGGTTTGAGGAGACCGCGCAAATTCAGCTGTTCCGTCCTTCGGAAGGGACGTTAAGCCGTTGGCCCCCCTGGTGTTCTTTGTAAGAGCAGGCAAATGCCGGCACCGGGTTTGCCTCCTCCCTTCCCCGGCTATTTATTGCATTACCTCTGAGATAGAGTTTATAATTTTTCATACACATATCACTCGGTAATATTTTCATCCAAACTCAAGGTACTCTCAAGGTAAGTGACCAATATTACCCTTTAACTGGAATGAACAAATTAAATAAAGACTCAAATTTGATACCTCCCTCCCCCCTCAAGAAATCAAAGTTCTGACACCGAGGTGCATATATTCGTCTCTTTAGTACGATATACCTAGTTTTACGTCTCTACGTTTTTTGGTTCAACATTGATATTAGTGGAGGATTCATCAAAATCGGTTAATTGGTTGCTGAGATATCTTCAAACGGTACTTTTCGTCAAATCCGCCGTAGAATAATCGACTATTAATGTATTTGCTTTGAAATGAGAAAATTATTTTTGCTTGCACATATTGTGGTAGCTTTGGTTTTTATATTCGTTCTAAACCTGTTCATTTCGTTTTGTCATTCTATACCTGCCCTACAAACAAAATTTCTTATTGAAATCGGTTCAGCCAATACCTATCAAATTTATAGTTACAAAATAATTCTAGCCTTGATATTGTGGTAGCTCTGTTTAGTAGACCCGGTTGAAATATTTTGGTTATTTATTTATATGAAGATTAAATATACTATATTTGATTAAAATCAGTTCTCTATAAATACGTGTAAAAGAGATATTATTTAACATTTTCCTGTGGTAGCGCTGCTCTTTAGCTCAACTTCAAACATCTTGATTTCATTATTATATGTTGTGCAAATCTTATAAACACAATTTAATTGAAGTTTTTTCAGCCAATTCCTTCAAAATCCTTAATTACTGGAAGAGTTTAATTTGTAATTGTGGCACCCCTGTTTGGCTGATTCGGTTCAAGTATGCTAATATGATTCTTTTATGATGTAGGTAATATTTTACGAGAGATAACTGAAAGTTTACTTTTTGTTACCATTAAAGTGGCTATGTAAACGATTTAATTTCATTTTCTTATTTTGTTTTCCCTAAAGTCCTAAAAACAAAATTTTATGAACATCCGCCCATTATTTTCGGAGATTAATCACGCAGGCGGAGGGGCAAAGAAGAACGTATCCATTTGCCATTCCACTACTATCGCTTCTGGTAAAAATCGCCTAATCTCCTATGTAGCGATCTAGCAAAATCACTTAATAAAGAAAGGAAGAGTGAATGGAAATTTACGGGAAAGGGAGTGGAATGGCGGTTGAAGAGAGAAGTGATAAGTGGAAGAAAAATAAGACTGGAAATGTCCGCGGCAAAGAAAGATAAGGACGCGGAGAAGGAAGAGAGGACTGTATGTTAAGAGAGGAGTAATGATTGGAAATGAAAGCGAAATAGACGGGACAAACGCGCAGAACTTGAGAATGGTAGGAGGATAGGGTTAGAGGAATGAAGCAATATGTACCTAATCCGGGAAGGGGAGAATAAGACGGTCGAAGGAGGATGGGTGGGGGAAGGCATCGTAAAAGAAATTGTTGGGGGAAGGGATCACATTGGATGGAAAGATGGAATGATTGGTTGATGGGTTCCTTACGGAATATAAAAGGATTGTGAAGCTGTTCATTTATTGGTACAAGTTTTTAACAAGTAGAAGTACCTGAAAAGAGGTTCTTTTTCTCTTTTCATCATTGCGAGGAAGATGGTGAAAGTGTGGAGTATCTATAAATGCGTAAAAATTTCGAAAATATTGCACCGGATGGCATTGGTTAGCGAGAGACGGAAGCTCATATTGAGCAACGAAAAAAGACTGATAACACATATGGAGAGAATTTCAATCGAGTATTTTGTCGCAGGAACAACTCGCCTTTCTTCTTTTAAGAGCAAAAATAACTTTTTGTTATTTGAATTTAGAGTCAAAACGGGGCATTTTTCTTCATCTCTGTATTTTTTCTTGGTGTTTTTTTATATTTAAACTGCATAATATTTGATATGTAAGTTCATATATTTTAAATAAAAATGAGGAGATAACAAAAAACTGTGCGTGCTACAAATTTTTGACTGTCATTTTCATGATCAGATTACTCGATTTAGTAAAAAAACAGCTTATTTCGTTCATGTTATCGACAAAAAGAGAAAATTTGTTGTCCTGTGTTATCTTACAAGCTGAGGTGCAAAAATATGCAAGAAATGGCCTTCAATGCCTTGATATTACCTGAAATATTGAAATAGTTGAACTAATATGTATGATAAAATAACCCTTATGGTACAAACTGAATATTTATTTACAAATTATTAATCAAAACAATATTTATGCAAAGCTATTCGAAAAATGAGTTATAAATTATGCAAGGAAAATAAAAATCCTATTTGTCTTATCACAAATTAGGGTTGGAAATTACATTATGGCGAAAATTATCTGACAAATATGGTAGAATACAAAGAATTACCACCTGGGTTTCAGTTGCTGTATATGAACGCAAATTCTTCATTTTTGTCACCAAAGGAAAAATTTTACTTGCAAATAACTTTCCTTCCTCTTTTCACACGAGGAAGCAGATTATGGTATTAGCTTGACGACCTCTCAAAACAAAGTGATTTTAAGACTTTCCTCTTATGGTCGTAAGCGCAAAGAAACTATGAAAGGCAATGCAGGAGGTTGGGGTAAAATAGAAGTACATACAAAAGATTGGTACTAATTAAAATAATGGAAATTCCCATTTTACTCATCGAAGCACTATAAGCTTTGTAGGCGAGGGTCTTGTGGCCATTTTCAACATTTCGCGGCCCATACTTTGAAACCCCCTACCTTATTTACGTATGGAGAAAGTAAAAATCACGAGGATTAAAAAACGCCTACTAAATGTAATGCATAATTACCCCCCGAAAGCTCCCCGACGAAAGTGAGAAACGGAGAAGGAAGGAAATTTTGCTCCAGTAGAAATGTGAGTGATACTTGGAGTGGGACAGAGAGAAAGAGGACAGTGAGAGTGAGATATAAGGGAGGTGAGTTAGAGAGAGGCAGACAGATGGGGAGAGAGTTTGATATTCAAATCCACAGATGAGAGAAAGACGTAGTGTGCGAACGAGAAGGTGAGTTCTTTTATACGAGATTTCGAGGTGGTGATGTGTACGCGTGTATCAATAGATGAAAATACTTCTGTAACTCCGTCTCCACAATAAGTACGCGATCGAAGAGTCGATGGTAAATTTACTATGGAAAGATTTAGAGGGAGGAGGGGAGAGAGAAAGGGAGGAGGAATAGAGAAACCATGATTCATGAAGCCAGGTTCCAAGGCGCCCTTCAAAAAATCACTGCACTCAGTCGTTCGACGAGGAGTTAGATGAGAGAAAAAGTGTGAGAGAAGGAAGTGAGAGATACGGAAGAAAGAGAAAGGAGAGAGTGAAACGGATGGGGGAAAGAGAGTGAAATGAGATAGGAGTGAGAGGGGGGAGAAAAAGGATGACAGTGGACGAAAGAGAGACATGGAAAGAAAGAGCAAAATAGAGGAGGAGAGAGAGAGGGAGAGTTAGAGGACGAGAGTGAGAGAACGGAAGATTGAGGGAGAGGTGAAGAGAGAGGACGGGACAGAGAACTGGAGAGAGGTGGAGGGAGGGAAAAGAGAGAGGGAAAGAGGGAGGAAAAGAGAGAGGGAAAGAGAGAGGAAGACAGAGAGGGAGAGAGGGTGAGAGAGAGAGGGACAGACAGGCAGACAAACGACTTTATTAGGGCGAAATTGAGACTATATAGTCCTTTCTTACATTTAACCCTTTCGTCATATAAGTAATTACAATATTTACAAAATAAGAGGAATTAATTACATACAGATTTTAACAAAATACAAATTAATTACAAGTTAATATATTTGTTAGTAGATAACAGAGCATTACCAAAGAATGTTAGTTTTGTGGGTCATAAAAAACTGTGTATCGGTTATGTTTTAACACAGAAAAATTCCCACTGCGGAAAACACCTACGAAGAGAAGAGAGGTGTAAAAAACCGCGAAAATTCCTAAATAGTTCAGGGGAAGGAAAAGAAAAAAAAATCAATAATATGAGAAACAGAGAAAAAAAACATTCATAAATACAAACATATGTACACAAATTTATATCCATATGAGAGAGGGGGGTGAGAGGGGAACAGGGATTGTAGGGTAAGATATGCCTGGGAGATTACATCGTCATTATGATACAGGAAAAATAAATTAAATAAAATTATAAATTTATGCCTAATAAGCGCATTCTTGTGACAACCTGAAAGAAAAGATAGAGAGTGGTTCAATGCATGGGAAGTGAGAGAAGATGCTTGTAATACAAGCGTTTAAAAGTGCTTAGAGATAGAGAGTTTTTTATTAACGTTGGAAGGCCATTCCAGAGTTTACAAGCAGTGACAGTAAAGGATTTGTTGTAAATTTCTGTTCTATGAAGTGGAGTTAATAGTTTATCACATCCTCTGGTATTGCAATGGTGAACTGTATTAATGGTGACAAAATTAGATGAAAGATAACAAGGGATGTTGTTATTTAGAATTTGATACAATAGAGAGAGAAGGTGAAGGTTTCTTCGGGAATCAAGTTTTAGCCAGGAGAGTCGACGGAAGTATTCTGAGACATGGTCAGATTTTTTAAGATTAAATATGATTCTGATGCAGGCGTTATGAGAACGTTGTAGCTTAATGGCGAGTTCCTTTGATAAGTCCTGGTATACAACATCACAATAATCGAAGTGAGGAAAAATTAGGGAGGTCACTAGCTGTATTTATAGTGACGAGGGAAGAATGTTAACGAGAGGCCTTAGAGTGTGTAAGGAGGAGTTTACCGTCTTGCAGATTTTTATTATATGATTATTCCAGGGAGAGAGAGAGAGAGAGGGAGAGAGAGAGGGAGAGAGAGGGAGAGAGGTGAAGAGAGAGGACGGGATAGAGAACTAGAGAGAGGTGGAGGGAGGGGAAAGAGAGAGAGAGAGGGATAGAGAGGGAGAGAGAGAGAGACAGGGAGAGATGTGAAGAGAGAGGACGGGACAGAGAACTAGAGAGAGGTGGAGGGAGGGGAAAGATGAGGGGGAGGGGAAGAGGTGGAGAGAGGAGTGGATAGAGGAAGGGAGAGAAAGATGGAAAGAGAGTGGGAAGGAGAGGATGGAAAAGAGGGAGAGGAGTGCCTGGGGGAGGCAGAAGTGAAGAGAGGGTGGAAGAAGGAAGAAGAGGCGCCGTGGAAAAAGAAAAGAGAAAGTAAAATTAAAGGAAATAAAAAAAATCCGTTTGTGCGCCGCGATACGCCCTCGCTATTTACCAAAGTGGGGCCCGATGACGGGAGAAGGCGCTCTGATGTTTCTCTCCGCCCCCACTCCCTGCCCTCAACACAGCCCGAGAGTCGACTTCTCTCTCTTCTACCTCTGTCTCTCTCTGACTCTCTCCCCCCTTCTCTGTCTCTCTTCAAAAGAACCGTGCATTTACGCTGATGACAAAGGTGGCAGCTCGGAGGCGAGAGGCTGCGATGGGAGGAAGCGTCGATGAAGTGGGACGTCGTCGAGAAAAGCAATCCTACCGAACGGCGAGTGGCGCACTTCCTCGTTCATCCTCAAACCGCTCGCTAAGGAGGGACCGGAGGTGTGGCGGGAAAAAGAGGATTTCATACACGGGGAGATGAGGAGGGGAAGCGAGATGTGAGACTGCGGAAGGCGTGGGGAGTGTGGAGAGAGAGAAAGAGGGACGTGAATGGTGCGAGGCGAGGGGAAAGGAAGGGTGGGAGGGAAGTGATTTTGGCAAGGTGACAAAGGGCAGCGTCCGAATTGATGAGGAAAGCGAGAGCGATGTGTTCACCGGTATTCAAACACGTAGGGAGGTAGAAGGAAGGGCGGAGGGGAGGAGAAAGTGAAAGACTGACGGAGAGAGGCGAAAAAAGGACGAAGAAAGAGGGTTGTGGCAGAGGGACTAGGAAGAAGAGTGAGATGGGAACGACAGAGAAAGCGAGGGAGGGAGGCAATAAGAGGAAGAAAGAAAGTGTGTAAGAGAGAGAAAGGAAGATAGAGGAGAATAGAGGAAAGGGAGGAGAGAGGAAGAGAGAAAATAGGAGAGGGATAAGAGAGAGGAGGGGGGGTTGGATAGGACTGAGTGGGAGATAGAATGTAGAGAGAAGGTCGAGGTGTGAGTAGAAACGGGACAGGCATAGGATATGTAGAAAGCGAGTTGTAGAGAGCGAGGAATCAGAAGCAGGGCAGAGAAAGATGAGACAAAGAAAAATGCGATATAGAAAAAGAGCGAAGGATGAAGAGGGAGCAAATATGTTGGAGGAAGAGATATACGGAGTATTAGAAAGGGGATGGGATCGCCGCAATCCATCACTCCCTTTGAAAGCTGCCGCTATATTATGTTATTTAATATCACTACCCGACCGATCCATCTTTTGGGCTCATAAAAATAACTCAGATGCCAAAACTGGTGATTTAAAGGAATATTGGGAATGATAGCTGAAGGTTCGAATAAAATTTGTAGCATCTGATAGTTTAAAAAATCTGTCTTGTGGAAATAGACTTGCTACCTCTAGCTTGAGTCGGACTCATCCGAAATCCACAATTTTGGCTAGGGCGTCGATTGTACATCATAGAGAAGCTGAAAATTAAAAGCGAAAACAATCGATCGCGTTTAATTTCAAACTGAAATACTCTACGAAAGGAAAAAAGGACAATTTTTTAGTCGTATGTGTATTTAAATGCAGTTGGTAGTATTTGAAGAAACGCAGACTGGACAGACAAATGCAGTCAGACAACGATAATTGACGTATATGTAACTTAAGAAACTTTGACACTATCTAAATGAACAGATATGAAAGAATAACGCACATCGAAAGTGAATTATTCATATGAAATTTGAATCGTTCAAATTTCGATGCTGGATAGTTGAACACTGTCTATGATGATAATGAATAACTCAAAATCTTAATTACTTCGACCTAGAAATTTTCACGTGAAAATAGTATGTATGTATGAATTTGAATAAATTGCTTCTTGCCAGAGAACGGTGGTCACACAAACGCCCCCTACCACCGATTCTATTTTTGTAATTTTAATTGAAAACATAATTCGCTCGCTTGATTAATCCCAATTAAACATCAACCAATGCAAAGATATTCAAAGGCCAATTACAACCGAGGTCTCATAATCGAATGGTTCAATTAAGCAATGCAGACCATGGGCGAGCTCGGTATCGTGATTATTATCCCTCTCGTTAAAAAATCATTCATCGTTCGTCACTTCAAGCACAATCTCGTACGCACGAATTAAGATTAATCCTTCCATTACACCTCATTTGCATATAAATGAATGATTCCGTTGCTGCCATTGGTTATAATAAATTCGAATGGGCACTCCGGATTAAAATTTTTCCTAAGCCGCCAAACGCCATCCTTCTGACTCAAAGGTCGTGATTAATATGCGCATCGCCGTCAAATGACGCATCGCAGCCTTCGACTTTATGCTCGCGTGTATTCCTCGCGGGATCATTCGTTTCCCTCGCAAATTCTCCACTCATTCGTTCTTTTTGTACACACCCGTAAACAGTTTTCGAAGAGTTTTTTTCCGAGTCTGATGTCAAGGGGTCGTAACTCTTACAACCTTCCGGAATAGCTCCCATCTCCCCTCGCCCCCTCCTGAATGATAAACTATAAAAAGATACCCTTCGCCGCTTTTTTGGTTTCCTTGGCGCGTTGGATTTATCTTTCCCTCGTATCCACACACACATACCCATAAACAAAAACGTCACAACACCCGAAAACCATTACTCAACCACTTCGCGCCTTAAATCCATTGACACGTGGAAAATACATTAGCTCATGTCCACTGCCGTCAGTTTCGGACATCTATTCGAACTGAGTGGCCTTATTCAGAGAAATGTTCCTTTGAGAAAACTGCCAGAAAACGTGTAAGTTATTTAAATTGTCATGCATCTCCGATTCGCTCAAAATGTGGGAAAGTATTGAATAATCACAATCTTTATGTATTTAGAAAGAGTTATTTTTTAATTCTCAAAGTCACTGGCACTCACGACGAAATATTAATTTTGCACTTAATATTTTATCACACAGTTTCGGCTCGAATATATTTTTAATAATAAATCATAATTTTGATAAAAAATATTCTAGAACTTTTATTTTGTTCTTAAAATATCATTAAACACTTCATGCCATTAGATTCATCATCGAACCTTGTATTACTATTGATGTAGCGCCGAAGATAAATAATTGACCTTCATAATCGTCATTTGCCAATTTCTATGTAATCGTCATTTGCCAATTTCTATGTATATAGGTTAGGCTAAACACACCACCACGCCCATAGTATCGTCAAGTCTGACATCCTCATCACTACTCCTTAGTCTATTTATTATACCTCTCACGCACAAACACGCTCCATGTCCTCGTGCATTTTATTCCGTTTCTTGTTCGTCTCAAAATTAATCGGTCGATTTTCATTCTCTAAGGCGCTGCACGATAATGTAGCTCCAAATAAGTTAAATGATAATAAATATTTTAAGGAACTGTGAGAAAATTTAGGTTTTACAAAGAAATAAACTCAAATCGAAGCCTTCTGATATTGGATATATCCACAAAGCTCCAACAATCAAGAAAAGAAAATTAAACTAAAAATATAAGATATCTCTTAAACAATACATTATATTGGGAAAAGTTTCAAACAAAGAATGTAGAAAATTAAATTTCCTACAACTTTTATTTCAATATATTTACATTTATCAAATATTAAAGCAAATATTTTAAAATAACTGATGTGACAAGAGTAAACACCCATTTTTGGTTGACTGACTTTTAACATAAACTAATTAGTTCTTTTGAGTTTTATAAAAATGTTTAAATATAAAATTACGCAGTGATTTGATTAATAGTTTTTGAGTTAGAGCACCCACAAAAAGCTATCATATACACACACTAACACACACACACACACACAGACATCATCGATAAAATGGTCAAAACGTGATCAGGGGACCTCAAAACGTGTATTTCCGTTGAAATCTCGAATTAAATTTTTTCATGAAAAAAATACTTTCCCCTATACTAGAGAAAGTAAAAAAGGGCTATTTCATGGACCCAGATACTGAATGGTCGACAGCATCCCATGGAATATTTGTTCTATTTTCAGTCAAGTATTTATAGCAGAAGCTTTTGTTGATTTTCATTATGAAAAAGGGAAAGATATTCTGAGAAGGATTTTTGAATAAAATGTAGAAATATAATTGTCTGCTTATCTGTGAAAATCAATAAAAAATCTACTTCCTGCATAAAATGAGAAGTTGGTTGAACGCTCAGATAAACACTTATGGCTAGTTGAATTAAGATAAATTGAGAACTCCTTCAGCCATGAAATTAACTTAAAGTTACCCAATGCATTTCGCCTACTAAGTGGGCATCTTCAGGAGGTATGTTGCTTACGACAGTGACCAAAGTCAACTGCAGTTAATGTTGAGTTAATTTTATGGCTGAAGGAGTTCTCAATTTATCTTAATAAAATGAGAAGGCGATATATTTCATGATTACTGCAGAAAATTCCCATTTTCCCAAATGTCCCGTTTAAATGAGTAGCTATTTTCTAAATTTCAAGAAAAAACGAAAGGTATTGTTCCGTTCTTGATTTTCAGTAGAAAATGAAAAAGCAAAAAAATGTATATAAATTTCATAAAATAAAAATATATAATACTGAACTGAAAATATTAATTCTTAACAAACAAATTATCACTAAACTAATAATACTAATCAGGACTCATTGTCAGTGTGAGACGTGGGATTGACGTTTTGAACAAATTTGTTTAATCCTTGGCCTCACTGCTGACAAACGAACTAGTAATTCTTGTTCTACGGATAATAGTCTTTCTCTCTTTTTTTTTGTTTTATTTCAGTGAGGGCTGAAAAGCCCAATCCACACAAATACAAAGTTGAAAACGGGAGTAATACCTAAATAACCCTGAGTGAAATGTTAGAATAATCTTTTGCTACAATTATCCAAAATCTTGAAAGGCTATTTTTTTCTAAATAAATTTGGAGATATTATTTTTTATTTCAGTCTATTCCTCTTCTTCATTTAAATTGAAAACGGTTTCGGTTGCAAAGACAAATGTATGATCGGCTTTGTTTATATTGTACTATTCTCCTACTCTCGCTTTATTTTCTCTGTGTTTGTACTTTGTCTCCGGGATTTCCCGAATTTCTTTGACGGTTTTGAGTCAGTATGAAATTATTTTGTTTGTCGTTCAACTTATGTTTGCGAGTTTTGTTACTGTGTGTAGTTTCAAGCAGTTTATATGTTAGCGTTCGCTCAACTCAGATGTGTAAGCCGTGTTATTTACGTAATATTTTTGTTTCGCATTGATATTTTTATTTGGTAAGTTCTTGTTCCTTGTCGTTATTTTGTTAATTATTTATTGAAACCCAGTTACCTGTATTTCTTGTGATATACGAATAATGCTACCTTTCTCGCTTTGGTCACAAATGTGTTAAAATGTTGTGTGTTAATGAGTTAGTGAGTTAGTGAATTGAATACTTTTCTAAACTCATTTAATCTGCCAGGTAAACAATCTCATAATATGCCCTACCATGATTTACTTTATCTCACTTTGTGCCATCATTTGATGCGTTATGTTTCAATTAAACCTGAAATGTTGTATGATATAACTTTCTCGAATTGAATAATTACTTCGGTACATACTTGTACAACAATCCAGGTATTTATGTTTTGGACTTAAGTTGTATTATCAAAATTAAACGTAATAACACTCTTCATTTGTGGCAGGCTTGTTTAGCGTCGAGGTAGTTCTTGAATTAACCGAAATGAGTACTTAACATGCAGTGTAAACGTATTATATTATTGAAAACACAGCATCAGTAGTATTACAAAATAATAACTAAACAAAACGATAAAACTTGCAGCCAGAAAAAATATTTGTGCCGAATTAGCAATTGCTGATAAACGAAAGCGTAAAAAGTGAATGACATACAACAAATGGCCTTTGGAAGATCATCCTGCGTTTGTTTCAATTGGAAGACACTCAAAGAAAGCATGAAAAAGAAGTCACGTAAATTTAAAGCAAAAATAGCACTTTTCTGCTAAATAACTAAACACACAATCTTAAAGCAACTGATTTCAACCAATCATACATTCAGTAGTTTCAAAAAGCTCCACCAGATGTCAGCCACTGACTAAAATTGCATATATCGCTATTTCATGATTGAACACGGATCTCTGACTCATCACTTTGTTCATTCATGTAGTAGGTCCATGCTCATAAGTATCAAAAATCCTCAACAAAAGCCACGTTCACACTACTCAACTTCAAAATAAAATATATTTTTTAGACTATTTTGGGAAAAATTCTCGGCACACCATTGTGCCGCGGCACATAGTTTGGGAAACACTGATCTAGGTTATAAAAACCCATTTTATGTTTCAATTTAATTGCAATGTCATCTCTTTGCTACCAACTTGCATTGCGTTTTATCAAAAACAAATATATTGAACAGAGAAATTCTTAGGTGAATACCGTTATAGAGTATTATTACAGAACCGCATATCTGTGTTATTCTCATGTTAAGTTTACACATTCTTACCTTAATCTAATGTTCATTAAGTTAGCCTTTAAAATTGCGTAAAATATTTTTAGTAAATTAACTTATACTTAAAGTATTTTTATGATAATGTATAGCTAATATTTCCTTTTACTGTATGAATGAGGCAGATATTTCATGTGCGCGACACATTACACATATTCAAGTCATATAATTTCTATAAAAAGGGTGATATCCCACATTCAACCAAACTTTCTTAAGGAAAAAAAGATAATGAGCTACGAGACTATTCCATTTTCTCAGAATCAAAGTTAAATAGGGCGCAGAGCTGGAGCAAAAGACGCGATGGACGAAGGAAAAGAGAAAGCAAAGCCATTCACGAGAAAGGAAAATTCATCAACTCAACCGAATAGGGAGGAGCTAATATTCCTAAGTTTGTCGAGCCGATCCTACTGAAGAGCGGAGGACATCTCTCAAATCTCGTATGTGTATATATATTATTTTGCGAGGGAGCAGAAGTCAATGAAAAGAATAACGCTTCACGAGTTTCTAAAAGGATAAAACCTTTTGATGGGGTTAGTTTGGTAGAGTTTGAAGTTTGTATGAGTGGTATGATAAGAGGGGAAAGATGAAGGTCCTGGAGGTGGCGAAGGAGGGTTGGAGGGAGTGTGGGAAAGAGGGTAGGAGTGATAGAGTGAGCAAGAGGAGGAGAGGAAGATGAATGATTTCAGGTTGGCGGGGGAGGGGAAAGTCGCAGGAGCGGGTTGATGCGCTGATGGTATTGTCTCCGACGGAATGGACGGGAAATTGAGTAAGATGTAAACTGATATGAGCAAACCTATCCGAGCGTCATCGAGACGGCGCGGGGTGAAACTATGCTTTTGACCGTTAGAGACCCTATCGCCTTATCAATACATCTCCCAATCTTGGAAATTTCATTCGCTCGTTCGGTTGGAGACACTGGAAGCTCCGTCAAAGTCGGAATAAATGAAGACAGGATTACCACAGTCGGAAGTCTACATTGTTGAGATTTTTGTCATTGTGGAACGGGGAAGTATCGACTTGAATGGCTTGTTTAATCGAGAAAAAACGATCAAATAAAGCAACTAATGTATCGTACGTCTTTGAGTTTGATAAATAAAGATTTTATTTTAATTTAACGCGACTTAGTAGTAAGAGCTCTTTTGAAACGACAGAGCTTTATACTATCCAGCAGTTTCTCTTTTAAATTAAAATATATTTGATAAGCAAAAGCGACAGAAGAGAACAAAAATTAGTAAGCCAGAGAAAAGAGATATTCGACCATAAGGAAACTCTCGCATGGGACAAATTAAACGTCTCAAGCTTAACTTTTTCTTAACTACATGATGTTAAAAAATAAAGAGATTCTTCATTAAATTGCCAGTTTCGCTTTAAAATATTCCTTCCATTTGTGTTAGTCACACCTCTAATTTTTTACTTTGACAAGTTTTGTATAAACTAATTTGGCGATTTTGAGCTTAAGTTTAGGACAGGACGGTAGTAAAACTTCTTTTTTGGTTTGAAGAACTACTGTAGAATTAAATGTTGGAGTTAATTAATTATCACTATCCAGTATATTAATTTTGTTGTGTAGTTGTGTGCTTCACACCGGTGTGAAAAATCCTGAATCATTGAAAATATAAAAAAATGTTGCATTGGAAATACATTGCGTCAACGTTTACCTTCAGAATATTACTAATTCTTAGCACTTTTTCTAAAAAATATCACATATATATTCAGTTTGTCTATCCCGTTTGGAATCCTGCAAATTTAAGAAGCCAAATATTCAGAATAATGCGGTCTGTATAAGAACTTGAGATAGTAAAACTTTGGTGGATCTACATAGGATCAGTCGCTGGGGATTATTCAGTGTTTATTCCGAACCCTTTGTTTCATTTCCAGCCCACATAAGAAAAGCATGATAACGGTGCAGGGCATTTTAAATTTGCATTTTTAAATAAGTCAAAATTGAAATATGAGCTTGAGACATGAATATTTTTGTAGCAGAAAGACTGAAATTTATATTTTCGAAAACAAAATTTAAATCTGCGTCAAATGAGAGCGAACAATTGTTTTTGATTCAAAAGAGAGGGAAAATTTTCCCGTTTTCAAAAATGGGAAACATTAACTGCCAACCTAATATTTTGATTACGTCATAATCCTAAAACAAGAAAAAAGTGCCATATGTAATTTTCTCTACAACTCTTCCTTCACTTGCTATTAAAATTAGTTTCCAATTAGTTGCGAGGACAGGCTCTGATTTTCTGGCGAAACATACATCGAAATCGAACAGACCCTTTTTGAGTTATTAGCATTAATGCCTAAAATCTTACTCAGAGAATGACAGAATGAGATTGGTTGGCTTTTATCCTAATAGAAGGATTGAGCACATGTATTCGAACAGTCCACTCGTCTATTTACATGATTAAAATAATTACTTTTTAAGTAGGTGGAGGATAACGCCTTGATATTTACGTATTCAAAATTTTTAACGAAACATAGGAAGGCGATCAAGAGTATGGAATTAAACCATCAACCAAACTGATCGTATATATATATATATATATAATTCAGATAAAAGACATTTACATTTCCAAATTTTTCAAAGATGAGAAGAAAATCATTTTAAGTCCTGTTAACAGTAATTTATGTATTAAGAAAAAGTTTTTCAAAAGCAAAAGTTCATTTTAATTTATTACATCTCATAAAATGTTTTTGGCATGTTTTGATTAGCAAAAGATTATTTTTAAAGACAGAATACAAATGATATTTCCTGAAAATGGCGTTTCAAGGTGAAGGTCATGTCATCCTACAACATGCGTCACTTTTTTCTATTCGCAGAAGTCTTATCGATGAATGACTAAATTCCTTTCTCGACTTAATCTTTCACTTGATTGGTTCGCAGAATCTAACTAATTCGGACAAATGAACAAAAACCGCAAAAAAAGAACTTGATCTCCAAGAATTTAAATGCGAAAGGATGAACAATGGACAACAGAGAAGGCCTTTCGAAGTCACAGATGCGTTCCTACCCACACCAACAAAATTAACATCATTGTGACCTTTGGCTGAATCAATTTGTCGTCTAGCCCGCAAAAACATTCTATACAAATATAATTTCCATTGGTAAAATTTTCTTGCAATATTTTACTGGGTACCACGGTTTCATTATAATGATAATATAATAATATTCTACAATCTGATGATGTAGTTAATAGGCATTATTTTTGAGAGAATATCCAAATAACAACCTAAAAAAATGTTGCATTACCATGTGAGAAAAGATAGTAGTCCAACTATATTTTCTAGGGACTAAACAGAAGTGTTTTATCGCGATTTACTTAGTGAAGAACTCGCAAAATTTAAAACATGCAAGCATTCATTGCGAGGTGGAAGCAGTATTCATTGAAAAGTTCCATGATGTTTTTGTAAGTAAAAATTAAGTTTGGACGAGAATAATCTCCGTTAAGTTGGCGATGTCAAATAATTGAATAAATTGGAAATATGAAGAATTCGTCAAGATAAATTATCAAAAAAACGCCTAATTGTTGTAATTAAAGACGTCTCATCACAGAAACGACTTTAGTGATAATAATAATACTGAATTAATTGCTCGTCAGGATGATTTTAATTTTCCTAAAGCAGTGACTCAACCGGTGGGCCGCGACCCACTGGTGGGCCCCAAAAGGAGTTGAGGCGGGCCGCAAAAATTTTAAACAGGTTAAGATTTGTTGACAAAATTTGAAAACTTGCGAAAGTATAGCAAAAACTTAATATTTTGAAAAAATCAAACGTTATAAATAACTAATGACTATAGCGGGTTATATATAAAAAATAAAGCAATTTAGCTTTATTTTTTATACATAACCCGCTACTTTTATTCAAGAATATAGAATTTTCTCCTGCTTATATATTAAACTATTGATAAATAGGTGGGTCGCGAAAACTTGCTTGTATTTAAGGTGGATCGCGGATAATTCCTGTAGTTTAGATAGAACGTCCTATCAAAAAAGTTTAGAAACGCTGGCCTAAAGTCAACTCGAGAAAACTGCCTGGTTGGAGAGTCGAAATGAAGGATTCCACTGCAAGCGTGCTTCTTCACCCCTTTCCCACAGCTTACTCACTTTCAAATTACTTGATTCTTTTTATTCCTCAGAGCTTTGGACTATTCGCATAAAGAAGTGTCCAGAAATAATAAGATTTGGTTATGACTTATGAGACACATCGAGATGAGAAAACTACACGAAAATGGACATAGCTTTAACAGCTATTTTGTACGGATTTTTAAGCAAATTTTACGCGATAGCATTTGAAAAAATCTAAAACTCGGTTCATGGTGACGAGAGAAAACCTCACCTTCAATTATATTCGCCGATTACCGGGAGATAAGTATACCACAAAAGTAAGAAATTTTGTACCATATATATTTTGCTTAGAAATTTATTTTTTTGTTGAACAGAAACTGTGGAAAGTGCGGTTTCTGCGAATACAAGTAATTTATACCTTCCACATATTTTCTATGAAAGAAAATTCATTGCTTTCTTGCTTCCTAAGTCCACTCTTACGATCTTGAGATTATTTTGACGTTCGGACTTCCCACATTTTATGACTGTGTTCCAAATTACGGGTTGTATTACAATTCACAGGGAGAAATGTCGTAAAACAATTGCGCGCGAAGAAAATGGAATGGAAGCGGAAGACAATAGAATGGACACGAAAGAAGAATTAAAGAGAGACAGAGGGAGGAAAAGAGTTTGGCAGAGGAGATGGAAAGTGGAAAAAGAGGAGACGGAAAACGAAAGTGAAGGAAGAGAATGGGAATAATTGGAGAGATAAAGGATAGAGAACGGAGGGAACAGGTGAGTAAGCAGGGAGGAGAACATAATGCGGTGAAAGTGAGAGAAAGGAAGGCGCGGGCGAAGGATGAGAGAAGGATTGGTGTCGCTTAACAAGATAAAAAAATTGCGGAATGGAGATGAAAACCAAGCGGCGCGGGGAGAAAGTACACGGGAAAGAGGAGAGACAGTAGAGAGAGAAGGCAAGCGTGCGTGCGTGCGTGGATTGCGTGGTCGTTTGAGGGAAAAAATTGATGTTCCGAAAAAGAGAAAGGGAATTTGGCTCTTTAGACCGTAATCCGAGAAGTGGCGGCCAATATTATCCGAGGATGGGATAAGCGGAAAGGCACGCCCGTGTCCCCGTCCTAGAGAGTGCGTCGCTGCAATTTGGATGACGCGCGTGCAGGCGAAACTACGTTTTAAGGGTTCGGTCGTGTCTTCAAGGCTATATGTGATCGAGTCCGTTATGCGATTTATTAAATATTCCAGGCAGTTAGAAAATGAATGGACTCCTCGTATTTTTCGATCAGCAATCGGAAATCGAGAATTTGACTCGAATTATTATAATGGAACGCAATGCATGAGACTTGGGAGTTTAAACAACAATGTATTAGGCCTAATTAATGTTTTTCTCCATAATGACTTTCTCCAAATTTTGCGTGTTGTAATTGGAAGGAATACGCGTGCACTCTAAGCGTATCATTAAATATAAAATAAGTCCTAGACAAATGTTCAGTGCCGGATTAACCGGGGCTCAGTTGCGCCAGAGCCCCGTTATAACAGGGACCCCATGGAGGCCCCAGACATTGTGTGTGGGGTGTAGGGAGGGACCTGCGAAAAATTATGCACCAAAGGCCACGAGCCCCTTAATCCGGTTTTGCAGATGACATTCTTACATAAAACGTTAGAAATTACTGAAGCCAATTTTAGCTATGACTTTGCGCCGTGGCTCACTCAAACAATTGGGTATATTGTAATAGTGAAACAAAAGAATTCAAACCATTTACCATTTTATATTACATGAGAAATTTTTTTATGAGACTAAATAATTATAAGCAAACCTTTACCAGCGATTTTCATTATGGAGAAATTTGAAAGTAAGAATTTTAAAATCACAATTCAAATACTCCCACTTTTCATTAATTTGCTAAATATATTATTCGAATACGTTGTGAATTACTAATCAGAAAATAATTTTTTCGGGTCACCTTCTGTCACGTGCATATCGTCGTTCAAAATTTAGCCGAATATCTGGTATAACAAGGATTCCAGTTTTAATTATCGACAAAGCAGTGATAAGCGAACTCAGAAATAAAAGTAAATGAAAGAATGAAAAATGAGACATTTATGGCGAAGGTACACCGTCAAATTTAAAGGCTTTCTCTTCCTTTCATTTGAACTGGTCATCAAACGAAACCGATTCGCTGCAATGTTCTTTATCGCATTAGGAAGAATAAAAGATTCCTCTTTCGTATGCGCGCTCGTTTTCAGAGACGCTCGAGATACGATTCAGCCCTCGAAAATGAAAATGAATACTTATTACTATCGGCGAAAAATCATCTCCACGACTTTTTATTTTTTATTTTTATAGCCGCGTTTCGCTGCCGCGTAGGAGAAGTCCTCTCTTAGCGTGGCTGCGTGCATTATTCTAGACCGGAGGCCTAAAAAAAACGCGAGAGAGGCAACTGCACTCCGTGTATTGACGAAACATGGAGGTCTTGCAGGAGGACAAGAGTAACGTTGGCGTGTTATTGCTTATGGCGGTGCGAGACATGAACCAGGGAGTACAGCCAAGCGGTCATGCAACCGAGAAAGGAGGGAGGGAAAGGAGATGGAGTGGAAAAGAGAGTGAAGGGAGGGAGAGAAGAAAAATAGGTGAGAGGAGGGAGAACGAAAGAAGGGGAGAAAGAGCAAAGTGCTCATGTACTTTGGTGCGGTGGTGCAGCAAATGAAGAGGATAAGCCAGAAAGTAATAGGAATATAGAGAGTAATTTTAGTGAGGTAAGAGTAGTTTAAGGATGCAAAAGGAATGTGAAAATCTACAAAATAAAATTAGTGATAAAATGAAAAAGGAGAATGACTGGGACAACAAAGGTGAAATATAAAATATAAGAGCAAATAACAATCTAAATGCGATAGTAAATGAATGAAGGAGTGTAAGAGTAGGGCAGAGAACAGCGAATGAGTATAAGATAAGGAAAATGGAAGGAAAACGGTAGAAACAAAAGGAAAATGGGAAAACTGAAATAAATGAATTAACAAAGCTGTTAAATACGAAATATGAGAAAGATGAAGACAGAAAGAGAGCAAGAAGGACGCTTCTTTGTAACGTAGATGAGGAGAGGGCAATAAAAATGGCGAGTAGTAAGGATACGGCACGAAAGAAGAGGGCGGAATGAATGAGAGAGAGAGAGGGAGGATCAAAAAAAAGAGTAGGGGAGGAGAGAGGTATTGTAATGGAGGGTGTGTGTAGTTGCGAGAAAGTGATAATAAAGAGGAGAAAGAGAGATCAATTTAAAAAAAGCTTCTTTATTTTAAGAGAACGGTGACTAATGCCAACACGTTGAGCCTTGAGCGGCGCCTCTATCTCTTTCTTTCTGAGCGTCCTATTTCTGGGAATTGGAGAGGCGCACGCGAACTTATTTTCACCTGCTCCTTCACACCTCCCGAGACCTTTACTACGACTTCGCATCTTGCATCGCTTCTTAGGCCAAACCTCCTGTGAAATATCTTCCAGCCCTCGTCCACTAAACCCTTTTCCATCCCCTCCCAACCGTCCCTCTTTGCGTGGGCCACGTTTTTTAAAGCAGTCCTCCAGCTCGCTGGTGCGATACCAATCAAGGAAAGGATGAGAGAGAAAGGGATGAGAGAGAAAGGGATGAGAGAGAAAGGGATGAGAGAGAAAGGGATGAGAGAGAAAGGGATGAGAGAGAAAGGGATGAGAGAGAAAGGGATGAGAGAGAAAGGGATGAGAGAGAAAGAGATGAGAGAGAAAGAGATGAGAGAGAAAGAGATGAGAGAGAAAGAGATGAGAGAGAAAGAGATGAGAGAGAAAGAGATGAGAGAAAAAGAGAGGATGGATAGATAGAGAGAGAGATGAGAGGAGAGGGAGAGGAGAGGGAGAGGAGAGGGAGAGGAGAGGGAGAGGAGAGGGAGAGGAGAGGGAGAGGAGAGGGAGAGGAGAGGGAGAGGAGAGGGAGAAGAGAGGGAGAAGAGAGGGAGAGGAGAGGGAGAGGAGAGGGAGAGGAGAGGGAGAGGAGAAGGAGAAGGAGAGGAGAGGAGGAGAGGAGAAGGAGAGGAGAGGAGAGGAGAGGGAGAGGAGAGGGAGAAGAGAGGGAGAGGAGAGGGAGAGGAGAGGGAGAGGAGAGGGAGAGGAGAGGGAGAGGAGAGGGAGAGGAGAGGGAGAGGATAGGGAGAGGATAGGGAGAGGAGACAGACAAACGACTTTATTTAGGGCGAAATTGAGACTATATAGTCCCTTCTTACATTTAGAGATTTAGAGATGAAAGTGATAGAGGAAGCGAGGAGGATAAAAGAAGAGAGAGAGGAGAGAAATGGAAAGAAGAGAGTAAAAGAGTAGAGAAAAAAGTATGATGAGGGGGTTAGAGGGAGGGTTGAGGCAAGTGAGATAGGAAGTGAGGGATGTAAGGGGAACTTTGCGGTCGGAGGGTCGTTCTATCGCTCATTCCCTCTCTCTCTTCCTTGTCCCTCACTACGCGATTGTACGAGTGGAAGCGAGGTACCCCGAGACACGCCACACCCTCACTCTCTGGCGACACGCTTCAAGCATTAACATCGGACGACCTCGTCCCTGAGAACGAGCGGATTAGAGCAAATGAATCGCCTCATCGAGTGGCGGTCATTGCGGACGAGCGAACGCGATGCCATTGTAATGGATTAAATGAAGATTACCTACTCCAATTCGATGAAAAAGGTTAAAACAGGCTTGGGTTTGCGATGGGTAATTTTGAGCCTGCCCGACAGAAAACAAAAAGGATTGCCAGTGCAACAAACATTTCTTCCACTTTAAATTATTTTTCTATACTTTCTAAAGAACAAACTCTCAGCTTATCACGCAAGCGGAGACATAATCGCTAACCGATTCGAATTTAATGGTGGGAGGAGGCAAACACGCTATCTATCTCTAAACCGAGACAAATCTAGAGAGTTGGGACAATACGAAGAACAGGTGTGTGAAAGGAGAGTGAGAGAGGAAAGGAAGATATATAGGAGAAACGTGACAGAATGATACAGAGGGAGATAGGAAGGCAAATAGAGATCTGTATGTATGCATGTGTGTGTGTTTATATATATATATACATATATATATATATATAATATATATATATATATATATATATATATAGAGAGAGAGAGAGAGAGAGAGAGAGAAGTGGACTGTTGTAACATTTATTATTTTTTAGCTATTATACATATGTATATATATAGAGAGAGAGAGAGAGAGAGAGAGAGAGGAAGTGGACTGTTGTAACATTTCTCTAGATTTGCTTCATTTGTAAATAAATATTATTTTTTGTTTCGCTATTTTTTTCTTTGTAAATGGATTTGCCAAAACCTAAAAATATTGGGATAAAGGAACTCTCTTGCCATTTTCGTCCACTTATGCCTACTCGCGCCAAAAAACTCTCTTTGAGATTTGCTGAAAGCGGAGAATAATCGAGTGAGGGCGGTCAAAGATTGCTTTTAGCCTACACTTCCGCTAGTCATTTCAACATAATATAATACGCATTTGCTTCCGTTTAGCTGATAATTAATCCAGAAATATGATGAAAGATCTCTTTTTGGAGCTTATGAAACATTATCCGAAAATGATTCAAGAACCGCTTCCCCCATGTTGCTGATATCAGTCATATTTGCGTGCGTCAGCCATAGCTTCTTTTGGAAAACTCACGTTTTAGTAGTCTCCGTCGTAATTGCTTGGAGCAGCTGCCGTTGCTAGCGGCACGCTCTCGGGGTCGTCCTTACATTACTTACTCCCTCGCGAGTGCCATTCGTTAAGGCCAAGGATAAGTCAGGGAGGCGCTCGCTGGGGAAGGCACCGGCTTCGTCCTTGACATTCACGCTCTACGTTTGGAGCGAGGGTGGTGTAAGTGCGGAGGTAGGGCCCTTAGAGGGAGGACCACGCCCTCTGGAAATCCGTCTTTAGGGCTTTCTCCTTACCTCCAACTCCCATGCGGTTCTTTCTCTCCCTCCATCCCAATGGATCTCTCTCACCCGCTAAATGTGAGTTGTGGGCGAATGGTAATAGCCATTTGTCCACGTCTTTCTTTGCTTTGAAAATCTCTCCTCTCTTGCGCTCTTTCCTCGCCACCCCTCCTATCACTCTCCCTTTCTTCACATCCATTATCTTCTCCCATCTTATATTACCTCTTCTCATTCCCCTGAACTCCATTCACTCTGTTACATTCTCTCTCTCCGGTGTTGTACCTCTACGACCTCATACTCTCATTACCATGCGTCTTGCAATTCTCAAGTCCATTTCTCTCTCCTTCTCTTTCCCATCTACACTTCCCTCCCTATACCAACCATGTCTGTCACCCCTCTTACTCCATTAAGATTTCATCCTATTGAAATGAGGTGTTCCCTAGTGATGAAGTGCTTTCTCGAGTACCCCGATATCATTGCACTCAAAAAATTAATCTTTCGCTCTCCGAGCGTGAAATCGCACAAATATGCTTTTTGCTCTAAGAGCCACTTACACGGCTGATACGCTGATCCAACTGGAATGTCGGACTATAAAAAAGGGGGAGTCAAGATTTGAAAAACAAAATAATACAATTTGACTTCTTCTCTCGGGACCGTTGCGTCCGCGTGCTCGCTCAATCTCTCATTAACGCGTCACGCTAAACCACCCAAACGACTCCGTGACATTAGATTTGCTCGACTTATACGGCGCAATTTGTCGCCAGGACACGCCCCCAAAACTTCTTCCCTCTCCTCCACTCTTTTTTATTCTCTCTCGTCTCTCTCTCTGGGGTCTAAATCTCCCGCAATATGTCTCCTTTTATACCCCGCAGTTCGTGTTCTTCATGTTTTGCCCCTTTTGCCTCTTCTCCCTCTCCTTTTGCTCCCTCTCCCATTCCTTTCGCTCCCTCTCCCATTCCTTTCCCATCCAAGACCTTCAAATAAGAAATGTCCGCGTTGGCCGATTCCTTCTCCCCCCCCCCCTACTCTCCCTCCCTATTCCTCTCCATATTCCCTCCCTATGCACCCCTTACTATCTCCCTACTCCCACACCTCGACTCCACATCCGCCACACGCTCACGCACGTGACATATATTCTCTTATAAAGTCCGTAAGGCTCTTACTCGAACGCCCTCTATTTCTACCCGTCATTCTCCTGTTTCTCCACTCGCGCGGCGTTTTAATCCAATTACGTCATTGGCGCGCACCCGTGCAGTTCATTGGGTCGTCTTTCCTTCAAGTAATCCTCTCCTGTCTGATACACTCACGCTTATATATATATATATATATAGTATATATATATATATATATATATACATATATAATATATATATTATATATATATTATATATATATATATAATTCCGAAAACGTTATCGCGAATGGATTTTTAACGTTAGTGGAATTTTTTACGGATTGTTTTTTCGCGCATAGACACATCATTTCGACAGGAAACTATCGAGCTCGTCTTAGGGCTGAAAAGTTTCAAGAACAAGCATTTAAAAAAAACTTGTCTCACAAGTATCTCCATTAGCCACAACAAGGTTGTAAAATGCCAGATGCGCATTTCGACTACAAAGTAGCCGTATTCAGTGGTAATTCACCGAAAAAATTCTAAATTAGAATGTGTTCAGTGAATTACCACTGAAGACAGCTGCTTTGTAGCCGAAATGCGCATCTGGTATTTTACAACCTTGTTGTGGCTATTGGAGATATCGGAGACGATTTTTTTAATGCCTGTTCTTGAATACAATTATCAAATAGCTTGCTAAATAAAGAATACATATACTTTTCTTGTTTATATGCCATCCACTTCATGAAATTAAGCGAAAGGTAATCTATCTTTTGTTGTAAATTTCATGAACTTGGCATAATTTTAATAATTTCGAGGACGTTATCTTAATAGATGGAGAGAATTAAAGACACTCGAAATAGATTTAATGAGTTAAATTGAAACAGGAATGTCCAGTTAACCAAGTAGACATCAGAGATGACCCATTCACGAATGACCAAAATGAATGGCCATTTCGTGTTGATGGAAATTTTACGAATTCCACGATGCGAAATTAAGCGGCATTCCAAAGAGTAATACCTAGATAGCGTCTTCATCGAAATTTATAACCTTACTTTCGCTTGAGGATTTTTTGAGCACAGGACATTTCTCCAAAAAAACAAATGCATATATAATTTCCATAACGTTTTTCACAAGAGTTATCTGCCAAGTGATGCAATATTTATAACGTATGAAAAACCCCTAATGTGGTTATTGCTTCATACAGAAATTATCTCGTCTTTTTTTTAACTGCACGGCTGTATTGCGTCTTTTTCAAAATCAAGCCATTCCAGCGAATGCTTTCTCTCCCTTTTTATTCGGACGAAAAAATTCCACGAAGAAACGTTCAGCTGCAATGATAAAGGAGCTCCTAAATATTTCCACTCTCGAACAGAAGGGCAAGCTTTCTTTTCCCCCGAGTCTTTTGAGTCGAATTCCAACTCGGAACCCAAAGTATGGTGGGCGGTCAGTGGTTGGCGGCGGCGTCCGTTTTAGATGATTTTTTCTTTTCCAAAATCCCCTCCATACTCTGCCATCCGAAACGCCAGAGGGGAGCACTTGCAATGACCGCGTGGACATTCTTCGCTTTATAAATACCGCGATGTGAAAGGAGCAAAGGAAGGCAGAAAGGAGGGGAGGGTAATGTAGAGAGGGATGGTGGAGGGAGAAAGTGGGGAGAGATGAGAGAGGAAGGAGTACGATACCGGCCTTCAACATTCGCGTGCGCCCAAAACCCCTCCGCCCTTCCGCTCTCATGCGAGAAGGCGCGCTTTTGCCTCGACTCCCCCTTTAAAAAAAAGAGTAACTCCACATCCTCTCCCATTTCCTCCTTCTTGGGAGGAGTGGGAGTAAGAGAAAGGTAGAGATGAGGTTTTTAAGAGGCATGTTTTTCATCGGAGGCGGAGCAAGGTGTACGCCCGGGGTTGGACAGGCATTCAGGAGCGAAGAGGAGCGGGACGGGCGCAGCGGCGGGAGGTCGAGGAGTCGACTTCCCTCTTCCCCGTCGTCGGTGAAGGAGCAAAATGGGGTGATCGGAGGTCGAGGTGGAAGGGGAGGGGAGAGATAGGGGGCGCTGTGAAATGCGAGAGAAAAAAGTTAAGGATTGGTAAGGCGTTTTGGCAAAAGAGTGGGAGTAGTAAAGGGACTTTGCATAGGAGGGAAGGAAGAGCACGAGAGAGGAATGGAAGGGGTGGAAGGGGCGAAGCAGGAAGGAGAACGTGATGGGTTGGGTTGGGGGAGTGGGCGGGAGAAGAGGCGAAACAGACGACCCTGTATCGGGAGTATAAATCTGGCTCATCCCTCCCTGGCCTTACCATACTTCTTCCTCTCTCCGCCTCAACTTTCCTTCCTCCTACATTCTATCCTCATCTTTATACTTTCCTTTCTCTCTCTTCTTCCACTTCCCGCCCCTATCTCCTTCTGCGCTATCGGCTGCTCTCCTTTTCCTTTCTTTCTCTCCCTCATTTCCTCTCTCATTTCCTTCCTTTACCTTTCATCTCTCCTAATCCTCTCTCTACTTTCTAAACAACACTCCATTTCCACTCTCTCTCAATACCTTCATCCACTATCCCTCTTCAATCTGTTTCTTTCCACTCTCTCTCCCTCTCCACTCTCTCCTGCAATCTTTCCTCCACTCTATCTCCTTACCAACTCCTTTTCCCTACCCACTCTCTCTCCCTCTCCACTTTCCTTCTTCACTCTTTACCTTTCCACTCTCTCCCCAATGTCTCTCCCTTCCCTCTTTTTCCGATCTCTCACCCTTTCCACTCTCTCTCCAATCTTTCTCCCTTTCCACTCTCTCTAATCTCGCTCCCTTTCCTCTCTCTCTGATCTCTCTCCCTTTCCACTCTCTCCAATCTCACTCATTTTCCACTCTCTCCAATCTCTCTCCTTTTCCACTCTCTCCAATCTCTCCCTTTCCTCTCTCTCTCCCTTCCCACTCTCTCTCTCCAATCTCTCTCTTTCCACACTCTCTTCATCTCCACTTTCTCTCCACTCTACTTCTCTACACCACTCTCCCTCTTTCCTCTCTCCTTATACTTTCTCCGTCTCCTCTTGACCCCATTTCTCTCCCATTTTCTTCCGTTTTCTTTCACTTCTTCTCATCTCTCTCTCCCCTTTCCCATCGTAAGAGCGACATGGTCGCCGTTTTATGCCTTCCGCGGAGATAACTGGCGGTTGCGAAAAAATGCACTCTCCTCGCGCGTACTTCGTTTTATATAGCCGCGGGTGGGCGGGTCAGATCTTTCGATTCCATTTACGACCGAACATCAATCATGTTTCGCGTGTAAAAGTAACCCCACATCGTTTCAAGAAGATAAACCTCTTCCTTTCCGTTATTGTTTCCATACCGCTCGTATTCCAAACCGAATGGACAGCATAGAAATTTTGATCCTCGGAAAGATATGAATACGTTTTCGGTTAGCATATAATCATTACCATGTAAACGCGAGCAGAAATCTAAGATAGATATCATTAGGTGTCAAGTTTAACATTTCCGGAAGAAACCGTTGACCTAATAAAGTCATTAACTAAGTGCTTTGTTGCTTGTCTTAGTACATTAAATTTTAACCATTATACAAACCTTTAATATAAAATATCTCAGACACTTATTATCACCAAGGTGTTTATTAATTCATTTTTTCGATGTATGAATCAGCCGTGGTAGGATAAAACAATTTATGAAGTAAAGTAGATACTAATTCAGTATGTTTTTCGTATTATATCCTTCAGCAGATTTATTCCTAACTTCGCAAAACATTAAGCGGCGATAAAATGTTGAAATGGATAATAACACGGCGATGGGGTGAGGAATGCAAAACATCCGTAAACATCCATCTTGCCATATATTTTCCCTCCGTACTGCTAACGCAACTACCATACAGTTACGCTGCGGTTATCATGAAACGCAATCCAGTTTCAGTGCTATAATGTTGAAAGCACTCCCCTCGCATGCGTGTCTACCGTAACCCGATTCCGACCGTCCGAGAGTCGAGTTTATCTTTTTACATAACACAATTCTTCCATCCGCGTCTATAAAAAAGTTTATAGTTATATTCAAGGGATCAGCGGCTCCTTTAATCTCATTTTAGTACAAAGCGATTGGCAATGACCAGATGAAATAAATAGGATGAGATTTTTTTGCGTTCGTTTAGAGAATCTTTACCGAGTAAACAAACGGTAAGGAACTGAGCAAACAGACACGGAGATAGATTGCACGAACGGACACGTACGTTATTTCGAGGACGCACACGCACGCAAAAACCTTGAATCGAGAGATTTACCGCGAGATCCTGGAATTAAACTACTAATTGCCAACTCGAGAATCCTTACGACCTTCCCATTTTCTCGATGCGTCTCACCCCCCCCCCCACCTATCCATCTCTCTCTTCCTCTCCCTCCCATTCTTGTTGCACTTCGTGCCTTGTGGAGAGATCGATTAGAGGAATTTCTCACACTTTCTCTATGTGATCGATTCCTAGCCTCGCGCTCTCCAACCTACAACTCCCTCCCTTTCCCCATCTCCTTCTTAACGCCCTGCCTCACTCTTTTTTAACACTTCACCCTCCCTCTCTCCCCTCCCTATACGTCCCTCACAACAAGGCAGCAAATAGGAAGGGAATGGAGGGAGGAGGGGAAGTTGAGCGAAAGGGGAGAGGATTCCCTCACTTCACGCTCCTTATCTCACCTTCCTCTCAACATGGAGGCCTCTTCCGGTGAAAGGCAGCGCGGGAGAAATGCACGCCGTGAGCCACCTTCCGCCGCCTTCTCCCTTTTCACATCTAACATTCCCATTCGCAATATCTTTCCGCCTTCCCTATTCTCTCTTCCATTTCTCTCTTCCCTCGCTCATTCCTCTCACTCCTTCCCGTAGATCTCTTTCGCCGCCTCCATATCCACGCTTCTCATTAGAATTTCACCATACCTATCACTCCGTTCTCTTTCTTCTCTCCCATGCTCCCTGCTTTACTTGCCTTCGTCGCTCTCTACCTCTCTTTCTTCTCTTCCCTTAAATTCTGTATATCCTCCACTTCCTTTCCTTCTTCTCCAATCTACGATCTCTCTCACCCATCACCATTCGCGCCCACCTCCGTCTCTCCCACCTAATCTCATTTTAAGTGTCTCAGACCAATTCGCACAAGATCCTTTTCCTCGCTCCGTGAGGCGAAAAGATCTCTCGAGTGCCGATGTCCTTACTTCTTCACCCTATTTTTTCCCTTTCGTCATCCTTCCCTTACCACCCACATATGTCTCTCTCACTCTCTTTATACTCACGAAGGGGAGAGTAGCAAACACTCCAGTTCGAGAATGTTCGGTGTCGGAGTGGTCGGCGCGTTTTTATACGCGTCGCGAAGCCGCGATTGTCCTGCGGCTTAAGAAGCGTCAATAACCGAGAAAACGATCCACCGAGGAAGGGATAGGAACAACAAAGGAGAAAGACGAGGGAGGGAGAGGAAGGGGAATGAAAGGGAGAGCGACGATAGAGAGGGATAAGGGGAAAGAGAGGGATGGAGGGAGGAATACTCGGAGGGAGAATGATAGGGAGAGAAATGGAAGAAGATGTAGGGAGAGAGGGATGGAGAGAGGAATGAATGGAGAGAGAGGAATGGAGAGAGGGATGGAGAGGAGGAGGGATGGAGAGAGGGAGGAATGGAGAAAGGGAGGGATGTAGGGAGGAGAGGGAGGGAGGAATGAATGGCGAGAGGTAGGGATGGAGAGAGGTGGAGATGGAGAGAGGTGGGATGGAGAGAGGTAGAGATGGAGAGAGGTAGGGAGAGGAAGAGAGGAAGTGAGGGATAGAGGAAAGGAGAGAGGGAGGGATGGAGAGAGAGAGAGAGGGAGAGATGGAGAGAGAGAGAGAGAGGGAGGGATGGAGAGAGAGGGTTGGAGAGAGAGGGATAGAGAGAGGCAGGGAGAGGGAGGGAGGAATGGAGGGAGATAGAAATGGAGAGAGGGAGGGATGGAGAAAGAGGGATAGAGGATGTAGGAAGGAGGAGAGGGAGGGAGAAAGGAATGAATGGGGAGAGGGAGAGAGGAAGAGATTAATGGAGAGAGGGAGGGATGGAGGAAAGGAGAGATAGAGGGATATAGAGAGGAGAGGGAGTGAGAGAGAGTGAAAGAGGGAGTGAGAGAGGGAGTGAAAGAGGGAGTGAAAGAGGGAGTGAGAGAGGGAGTGAGAGAGAGTGGGAGAGGGAGGGAGAGAGAAAGAGGGAGCTAAAGAAGGGGAAGGAAGAGAGGGAGTGAAGGAGGGGGTGAGAGGGAGGGAGTGAAAGAGGGAGAGAGAGGGAGTGAGAGAGAAGGAGTGAGAGAAAGGGAGTGAGAGAGAAGGAGTGAGAGAAAGGGAATGAGAGAGGAAGAGGGAGACATTGGGCAGGCTTCCGGTACGCGGATCTGGGCGGGAAAGCGAGAGGATTCATGTAGTAGTAGGGAAATTTCCATTCCTTCTTTCCAGGGCCCATTTTCTTCACACACCAGCGTCTTTCCTTTGGGAGGTAAGGAAAGACGAAGAGGTAAGAGTGGAGTGTGATAGAGGGAAGGTGTGGGGAGGAGGGGGTGACGAGGTAGGCACGAAGGCCAGGAAAAAGAGGAACGTTCACGAAGCGAATGAGGTACGTGAGATGAATGCCGCAGCCAGGAGAAAAAGAGAATGGAGGATTGAAGTAGGAAAGAAGAGAGAAAGAGGGGGAGAGAGGATTTAAGCCCATCCGATTACAAGGGATTGAGCGGCGCGCTCGCGAACACAAATCCCTTCCTCTCTTTCCATTTCGTCGAGAAACGCGCTGCTTACTCCATTCGACGAGTGATCCTGATTACGAGGTTTTACGAACCCTCGGAAAGGAAAGGGGGAAGGGTAAAGGGGTTAATCGCCATTCCTCCGCAAACACAATCCTCCCTCGTTTCTTCGGCAAATAAACGCGTACATTTAATATTTTTGCTTAAAATGCCGCTCTACTGCGTGCTAGAGACGCCTCCAAAAATACCCATTATACACGGAAAAAATGTAATTTCGGGCCATAAATCTTCTTTTGAAGCATGAAAATGTTCAAAATTGCTTTATTATCAAAGTCATGGTATAAAAGATAATTTTGGCTCTAAGTGTATTACGCTCTACCTGACGAAGAAGGGAGGGAATATGATCCTCTTTAACTCCAAAACTATGTAGACACGAGCCTGGATGCTGCCGAGCGGAAGATTTTACTGTATCTCTCCCCGCCTCCTCGGTTCGCGAGTACTTTGCAGCTCCGTGCTAAGGTCATGTCACTCCCCGTACAATTCCTTGACGCGCGGGGCGCGTGTCCTTCCACGCGCGTTTTAAATATCGCCGGTGGCGCTCCAAAGTAGAGTGGGCCGGATGTTTATCCGCGTGCTGGGTGCGGAGGAGTAAGGGGCATCCGGGCCGTGATAAAAAAGAAGCGCCAGAAACTGGAGGCAACGGCGTCCTTCTAGATAAAGGAGAAAGACTCGTCGGACGACTCCTCTAAGATAATGGCCCCTTGGGAGAAGGGAGAATGTCCCTCTCAGAAGAGATTTTATTTTCACGACGTTTACGGCGTAAATCACGGCGCCATTTCCGCTAAAATGGGGCTGTGTTCGTGTATATTATGAACACATATATGATTCCACAAAAACAATCGCCACTTAAAGTATAAATGAAGTGAGGAAGAGAAAGGAAGAGGAAAGAAGAGAAACATGGAACACACGCGAAATTTTGGAATGTTTTACACTCACGAATTTCACTCCGACTTACCTCTGAATTATCGTTTTACTTCGCTACCAATGCTTCGTTCTTTTTCGTGTTGCGTATTCTTCTTAATTCCAGATCTTCACCTTTATGGAGACCTGAGTTCGTCCTCCAGAGGTTCCGATTCTTGCGTTGCATGATTAGGGGAAGAGGAGTGATTCAGTGAAATTTGCTCCACGTTATGCTCTGATAGGAAGTAACGATACAGCCTCTTCGTTGTTAAGGTTGCTTCTAACTTTCGCAGACAGAGGCCTCTCTTCAGACTAACAAAAGCGAACGCAAACCGCGCGCGGCATGATTCAAACCTTCGACCGCATTACTCAGCCGCTTAACCAATCCCTCTATAAATGCCCACCGTCGACTCATTCTACTGCCACTGAAAAACCATTCGATTTTGAGGTGACTGGAAACTTTGGTTTCGGAGTTTGTAAGGCTGTAATCTCGCAGAATGCATCGCACCTCGTTCAAAAACAGTCTGTTGATCACGTAACCTCAGCTTGATCAACGGACTTATCCTTTTCTAGTGAGTGAGTACGGCTTCGTCTCTTCAAATGGCAGTTAAATATTCCCTTTTTCCATTTCTTCACCCTATTACAGTCTTTCTACTCGTTTATATTTACCATAAAAGGTATGATTCTGGTAAATTATTCCCAATTTTCTTTTCATGACGTAAAAACGCAATAGTTCCAACTCCACACTATCTCTTGCTCAAGCGGAATCGTGGTGTATGATACATCATCGTTACCAGTGGTTCTCAGGCAGATCCGTCATGCGACTCCCCCGTCCGGGTGCTCGGTCGCCGCGACGAGTTTTCGAGAAGAAAAAACAAACTTCTCCGAAGAGCAATTGATGATGATAAGTTAATTAATAACAAGAGAATACTTCGCAAAGATTTCATATGAACACTTCCACCTATAAGTTTAAAGCCTGCAGGTATATGAAAACCAGAATAAATCACTTAGCTTAATGAAGACTGCTCGCGTCCCCCTTAAAATTCTCTCACGGCCCCCAAGGGGGTCGCAACTCACCGTTTGGAAAACTGATTATTGTGATACATAGTTTTATCATGAAAAGAAAGCGCGAAATCGTTGTATTCGGAACCGCGATGTATATTGAGTTCCAACCTTTATTTAATTTATAAAATGTCAAGAAGCGAATATGCTTTGAAGATCACGCTGTTACAGAGAATAAGAACCCTTTCTGTAAACGAGAGAAATTAACAATTTATGAATGCCAAAAAATTAACGCTTAATTACCAAGTTAATTATTCTCATATCAAGAAATCAAGAAATTATGATTGTATTTTATATCTGTTCCACATTTTGTAAACCAATATAACATTCTTTGTCATTGTTTTTATTAGACTATAATTTCTAATTTACTGTCCTTCGTTAAGAGATCCGTGTAAAAATCTAGTAATGACATTATTTGCAAATAGTACGGGAAAATCTGGAGCGTGTGACTTCAACTCTTTCCTATTTTTTGCTTCTTTTGAGTAATCCCACAGCTAATTCCAATCAAATCACACGGGCTCAGATTATCGAGCCCTTTAATTAAATTGCAGTATTGATTATAAAAATCAAACTTTCGTATTTTTCAATAAAAATATAATATGCTTAATGATGGCTGTCTTTGGATTATCTTGAAATAAATAAGGAAAATAAATTTCTGGTTGTTTATTTGAATTTTAGATGTTCTTCTACAAGGGACTATCTTCATTTTAATCAGGCCCACTTTCACCTTCCTTATTGAGAAATCTTAAGAGAGAAAACTCAGGAAACCTTTTTGTAGTCGCGTTGCAACGATGATTTGATTTGCCGAGCGATACTGAAAGGTAAACTATGCGTAGTCATGTTTCGTCTAGCGTAAAGGGATGTTAGTCGCAACCTGTTCGGAGGAAATGCACGTTGTGAAACGAAAGAGAAGGCCATTGTATGCGCTTTGAGTCGGCTCTCTTCGACGTATCGATAACTTGGGTCATGTTAGTTAGCCTCGTTGACTCTCGCTTAACTGAAACGAAGTGAAATGTAAAACGAAAGACACTGTCGAGATCATTAGAATAGCAAGAGTGCCCGTACGATTTGCACAAGTTAAACGAAAACACCTAGTTTTTCCTATTTTGTATTTGACAATATAATTACAGTGTTCCAAGAGTCCATAAACTCCAAAAAAGCAGCTATTTGAGCAGAATGTTCTTATTAATCTCTGTGATTATATCTCGCCTGCTGCAATGACATAAAAAGTTCAGTAAAATGAATATTAGAACTAATGAATTTTTATGTAATTCTATATGATTTACTTGCTGTTTTTATACATAATCCGAGCTCAGAGAAGATATTTCACTGATAAAATTAAAACTTTTGCAACATTTACATTTGATTTTCCCAAATGATCTTCAAAAAAGACGATCACTTTTAGTTTTGAATTTTCAAGCATTACAGATGTCTCGTTTACGCATGGCATATATAAAAGCTTTCCTAATTTAGTTCCATTACCATTTTAATATTATAAGTCAGGTATATGTTAGTGCAAGGTAAGATGAAGACCATCATAGCACTAAACCGTATGGAAATAAAAATGTGTACGTCATGGAATGCACGAAGTTTTGAGAGGTGTTGTTCTTATTTTTGATTTGGCGACAGCAACAAGCGATTAAATTGATTCGATTATCCTATTAGGTTACATTCCTTTTAAATTTATAAATATTTATCAAGTTTATAGCAACTTCGTCGAGTCATGGCAGAAATGCGATTTTCCTTATTATTTTAGATCCTCATTTAAGCTGAATTTTCCTACAAAAATAAGTACCAATAAGTACTGCGTTATTTCAATATTCATGGCCTAAGAAGTACATTTTAATAGTTACTTTTGTAAATTCAGAGATAATTTAGCATAATTTAGTCTGTTAATTTTACAGAAATCTGTTAACATTCCACATTATAGCATCAGTAGTATGGTCATAATGACCAAATTAAAGGATTCGTACAATGTTTTTTTCATTTAGTTAGAATACTACAATTAAATTTAAAATTCCAATACAAAGGCTTTTGGAGCTAAACGCCGAAAAGATGGAAGGCCAGAAGAGAGTCATACAGAAACATCTAACGCAAAGATGCGTTCCAATGTTTCGTTTCGTGTACAGAACAACTAATAAAAATTCAAAACAAATTTTACACAAAGAGTTGTTAATTACTGCATTTCAATGTGACGGTAAATTAAAATCCTAATAAGAATTATTAAAGAAAGTTAACAGCCATAACACTTTTAAGCTGTAATTTGGGTTAGGAATGTAATTCACATCCTACCATAGGAATTAAAACAGCGTCAAATCCCCATAAAGCGAAGTTTTATTTTCTTGTAACAGCCTTTCATTTAAACTCCGCGAAAGGACTTCAAATGAAGAAACTTTAAATAAAAACTGGGAATGGAAAGGTTTTGAATTTTTATTTCCTTTTGACCCTATCCCAAGCACACTTGATGAGGCTTTATTAGAATAATTGGCTCTGGAAATGGGCACCGAGGGTCAAACAAGAGGTCTATATAACCCTTCCAACGATCCAACCCGCCATCTCTCTGCCGACGGGAGGAGGGGAAGAATGCTTCCCGTGGGACTTATATAACACCAGAGCGGAGCATCCGAGTTCGGAGGAGAGGGAAACAGAATAGGCAGAATCGGGAGTAGGAACTGGAGGAGGTTTCATAGGATAGATTAATGGGATAGAGAGAGAGAGAGGGAAAGAAGAAATAATTGATGTAGAAAGAGAGAGAGGGGGGAAAGAAAGAAGGTAAAACGAAAGGGAGAGAAAAAGAAACGAGATTTTGGAATAATGAAGAAGGAAGAGAAATGAAAATGAGGCAACAGATGCAGATAAAAAAGAATAAAACGAGAAAAAAAGATGAAAAACCGAAAGGGAAAGAAACAGTGGAATGAGTAATCGAAATTGAGAAGGAGAAATGGAGGAAATGAAGTAAATGGAAAAAAGAGGTTTGAGTGCTGTAAATGGCGGGAGAGGGCGTTAGGACCGCGGCGCGTAACACGATATGGCGTCGTTGAGGCGTTTTATGACACGTGTTGAAACGTAAAAATGAGAGAACCTTCTCCCCTTCCACGGCTAACTCGCCTACTCCTCTACCTCACCCACTCCTTTCTCTCTCTCTTTTGAGAGCGAGTTTGAAGTAGTTTCGTGTATCCACGTGACATCTCCCACCGTTGGGGGAGGAAGAGAGAGATTGCTGGCGGACCTTTCTTCCTCCCATTCTACTCCATCCAGTAGGAGGTGGATGGGGGACAAGGGTGACAATGGGCGAATAAAAAAAGACATTAAAGGACCCCGTTCCCCGTCTCTCGCCAGCCGGGAAGAAGGTGGAGCGGCGCACCGCCTTTCCGGAAGCAAAGCACCAATTCGCTTTAGACACCCGTCGAAACCAAACATCCGCACTGGGTGCAGTGGAGGATTCACTCCACCCACGCAATCCTCCTATCCTTTGCAGCTGAGAAATAAAGATAAAGCGAGAATAAGGACGAAGCAGTGAAAGGACCGAGGATTTCCGAATCTTAACACAGACGATACAGAATTACCACTGAGGACGTCTGCTTTCTGTTAACGAACTGCGCATTTGTTTTCATCAACAATAAATTGAACTGTTGGAACTTATCTGGATTATCTTCGCGGTTTCTAGTTGACTTTTCTCTTATTCTTTGTATGATTAATATTTTAGCGGCTGATAGTTGTCACCACCTCAATTATGATTTCCGATCATTATAAATACATGTTGGGTGAGCGATCATTTTATACTAAGATTTCCTTGAAATTACGAACCATTTGGAAATAACAACTTTTTGCAAAACTTATGAGCGTGGGAAGAAAAAATCTTTTTCATTGATTTAGAAATCCCGTATTTTTTCTTCTGTCACGATAGGAAATGGGGAAGAGGAGTTTTATGTTGAATATTTAGAGCGAACCAAAAACACCTTTTGAGGCGCCGTGAGAAAAGGGCGAGCGATATATAAAAACAGAGGATGGCGCATCCCTTTAGAAATAAAATCGGACATAGTAAACGCGCACAAGGGCACGCTTTATTAGTACAGAGCGTCTTTTCCTTTTGCTTCTCTTTCTCCTCCTTTGAGATAGCGGAAGAAGGAGGGAGAGGTTGAGGGAGGGGAGGGGGTGGTGGATGTTCTGTGAGGATAATCCGTTAGGAAAGGACGTTATTTCTCACGAAAGATATGCCGCCAGAGAGAGAGAGAGAGAGAGAGAGAGAGAGAGAGAGAAAGGAAGAGAGCGGAAGTGAGGGGAGATGAGGGAAAGGGAAGGAGAAAATAAAATGGAAAGAGGGAGAAGGGTTAGTGAGAGGTTGGTTGGAATGGGAAAGGAAGCGGGAGTTTTGCGAGCTCGCGGCGAAATCGGAACGAGCATTACGGGCGGAGGGAAGGAGGGAGGAAAGGGGAGGCAGCGGGAGAAGGACGGCGTGGAAAAAAAGAGGAAGGAGACTAAAATGGGGAGGTAAGAGGAGAGACGCGAAGCACAAAGAGAGGCCGTGCCGTCAGCTCGGAAATTTTAAAACAAACGTCAAAAGGATGTCGGAGAGAGAGAGGAAGGGGTAGGAGGAGACTCGTGACTCTTCAAGAGTGGCTGGGCCCATTGTCCAAAACGAAAAAGGGGCGCCATCGCGGAGCTCCCATCCATCTCTTATCCCTTGATACCCCGTCTTTCTCTCTCTCTGTCTCTACTCACTCCGTTTCCTTCTCCTCTTAAGCCTCCACCTAAGACTCTTCTCGTCTTTTTTTCTTTACCCTGCTCAATTTGTTCGTCCAACCACCAATTTCCACTCCATGACGTACTTTTATTCCATCCCATCCCCCCATCTCCATCTCTGTCTCACTGTCTCTCTCTCTCACATACATACAGACACCTCCTTCTGCAGGGATACGCGCACTCACACACAATACTCCTTCCTTCACTTCCCATGTGTTGCCTCCTTATGAAGCCCTTCCCTCGTTAGGTCTTCTCCTACATGACCAAACGCCCTAAAAGCTCTCTCTCTCTTCTTCCCGTATCGCTATATTCTTTCCTTTCTCTTTGGAGGGTGCGTGACGTGATAAGGGACATTGCACTTGCCATGCCGTGGACGAGAGTTCGAGTTTCTGACATTGGCGATGGATATTGTATTCGTCTTTGACGTGAGCGTAGAATTAACTTTGGAGTATATCTAAATTCGATGATTTTCTTTGTATCACCCAAGGTACTGATTAATTATTAGATTTAAAGACCTCTCCCTAAATCCAGTAATTACTGTAGCCTAAATCATTTTACGACAATATTGGTTGCTTCAACTATTCGCGTGACGTAAAACAAAGATTGTACATTGGCAAACAAAACTTTCTGCACATGCCGCTCCAATTACTCTCACGAGGATGTCTTGCAACTTCACTCGTTCTCCCTCCTTTATTATTCACCTTTTCTCACTCTTTCCACTCATTTTTTTCTCGTTCCCAACTCATTCCACTTTGTCCTCTTTTCCTTCCGCCTCCACCTACCACTCTCTTTTTCTCTTTCGATTTTTTATGCGATCCCCACCTTCTCTCTCTCCACTTTTTCTCTAACTTCCTCTTTTCCTTTCTTCTTTTTCACAACTCCCCTCGAATTCCCTCCAATTTCTGCCTCCGACCTACTTCTCATTCCCTTCTAGCCATCGTTTCACAACCTCCCAAGAGAGAATCCCTTCCTCTTCCTTTACCTCTCTGTCTCTCTCTTTCTCTCCTCCCTCCAGTATTCTGGCCGTTTGTTACTCTCTTGCGTAGCAATAGTTCGCAAGCCCACACTAGCTGTCCAATCACCTACGCCCACTCCACCAAAACGGGATAACTTTTTGGTGTGTGACCAAGAGGGAGATAGAAAGAAGGAGAGAGGGAGAGAAGGGCAAATTTTGACTTTAAAGGAGTGAATAACGGATAATGAGAATAATGATGGAGAGAGAAGGAAGAGAGATAGAGAGGAATAAGCGAGGAAGGCAAAAGGCGAAGGGAAGAAGGGAAAGGCAGGATATAAAAGATACGGAAGGAAGGAAAGGAAAAAAACGTGAAGGGTCGGGTTTTAGGGGAAGGGTTTAGGATAGGATTAGGGAAGGGGTGAGTGAGGTAAAGAGAAAGGCGATGCTTTTAAAGGAGCGATTCGCAACTTTCTCTCTTTTTCTTTTTTCACTGAAGCGAACGGTCCTCTGGGGATCCAGTCCTTCCACGGGAGGCTAAGAACCGTCTACGCGTTAAGGGGAACAAAAAGAAACGTCTTTTACTCTCTCTCCTCTCTCGCGGAGCGAAGGAACCGAGGGTTTCTGAGGATAAATAAAATTGGAAATAATGAACAGGGCAAAGGGACCGGAGGAGGAGGGGAAAAAGGGAAGGGTAGGAGAGGAAGGGGGAGAATAAAGAATGGATGAGTAGAAATGGGGGGGTCCTGAATGTGTCAAAAAAGAGCGAAATCATTGTTTCAAACGACGCGAGTCGTTTGCTTCGATCGTCCAGTGACTATTAATCGAAATTAGGTAGCCTTTTCTCTCACTTATTTGAGCCTGCCATTGTGCGCAAATGCGTCAATAGAAATCCACGAGTAACGATTTAAATTCGAGTCCTTAATGACAAAACCTTGTTTGGTGAGTAAAAATTGTTCCTTCAGAGACCGCAAACGGACCGCTCCCATTGGATTAAAAAATTGCCATCGATGGAGTTAATTAAAAGGGTCGCTTTAGACATTGCTCAGAATACCGCAACCCCTAGGGTTATTAATCGGCTTCAATGCGTATCGTGAAACGTTCTAGTGGCGAAAAATAAACCCGATCAAGCATTAATGTAGGCTGACTGGATATAAAACGCCTTGTTATAGTAATAGGATACTAACCTAAGATAATGAATCAGGTAAAATTTTTGTTCCTTCTTTGTCTAATTGGGTTTTTATATACTCAGTATTCATATGAGTTTTACAAAACGTATAGTTTTGAAAAAAGGCAATTGTTTTCTCCTAAATAAATTCCTTTTATTCGTGTTCACTTAATGGTGTGCTGTATTGAATTTACTGGTTGTTGATCTATATATATATATATATATATATATATATATATATATATATATATATATATATATATGTGTTTGTGTGCACACACACACAATCAAAATAATCAATAAGTGAATGTGGGTGGGAAATTTCGAATGTATATCTCCAACTCGGTCGCATATCGCCATGCGTCCGCTTTCTCTTGCCACCCTTCCTCCCAATACCTCCGACCTAAAAACCGACGGTTTTCATCCTCCTGCTCTACAGATAGGTGAGAAATTATGGCATGAGGTAGGGGGAGGGAGAAAATGAGAGAGAGAGAGAGAGAGAAGTAAGGGGATGTGGAAGAGAGATTGATGATGTGGAAGGGGAGAAGGAGAAATGACAAGAGCAATGGAGTGGAGAGAGAAGAAGGAGGCGGGGAGGGATAAAATAGGAGAGGAAGAGAAGGAAAATAAAGCGAGAGAGAAGAGCGTGCCACTAATGACGGGGGCGGGCGACGTCGTCGTCGATGGCGATCTGTTCGAGGAACCGAGTTTCGCGGAATCGGTCGGCGAAGGTCGGCTCGGTCATTAGGGTGCGGAGGTAAAGGGTGGGGAAGGGTAGAGGTTTGGAGGGAAAGAGAGTGGGGGGAGTGAAGGATGAGGCTGCGAAGGGGAGGGATAAGTGTAGATACGGTGAGACAGAGAGCGGGAGGATATGAGAACCAAGAGGGAAAGATAAAGGATGGAGAAAGTGGGAGGAGAGTTTGTAAAGGTGAGAAAGCGACAAGCTAGAGATGGAGTACGTGGCGCAAATAGAAAAGGGTTGTTTGGACAAGATCACCAGAGTGGGTTATGTGGGGAGACAGGGGAGAGGATCAAAATAATGAACATATATCTTTTGTAAAATAAAGGAATATAAGAATCCTTTTTAGCTATACTTTGTGTAAATAAGTAAAATGATATTTATAACATTGGCTTTAGTAACATTTACCATGATAGAATTTAACAGATTAACTAAGTGTACTTTAAAACACAAGGAAAGATTTTTGCGCCTATTCGATGTGTCTGAGTTGATCAGCTAGATAGGTTAAGGTGGAGGCTACGGCGAAATTGATGTTGATCAGCTAGTTAAATCAAAGCCAAATTCCAAAAAAAAACATTCACGAAGAGCAAAAGACAGACTGGAATCGCCACAAAAGAAACTAATGAAAAACGCAAGTTAATAAATATTCCTTATACAAGGTTTTTCAAAAAGTCATTGTGTAGTAGATCAGGATCCCAACCCTACAGCTACATTCCATCCTCTAGAGCAGGGTTTTTCAAACTTATTTGACCACGGAACACCTTTTTACTTATAAGGTATTGACAGAACACCATCATGAGCTCATGGATATAATGTGCGCCTGTATTAAAGTAGACAGCAAAAAATGGTCTAACAAACGAATTAATTGCTGCAAGAAATGCTCAAAATTTGATTCATATGCGTTTTCTTTACTTTATAACAGAATAAAAAGAACAACATTTAACAATATAACGTACAATTTTTCATTTTACATATTTTGTCACAACATATGACAAAAAATAAACGAAATTTTTTAATGAGAACAGTGCTTTTGTGTATTTTCATCTCATATCCGCTTAATATTAGGTACAATGTTGCTGACTCGGATCCTCATATCAGGTGCAGTATCAATTCTATTCCTATATTTTGTTTTCATTGCAGCGTAATATGAAGACCCTGTTTTACACAGGAATGTTGTGGTAAAGGGAAGAAGAACACGAACTGCACGTTTTTCCAATATTCGGGTACAGATCTATTGAAAGCTTATGGCACCTGCGCACAAACACGAATTCAGCATGGAAGAGTCCATTCTCGAAAGCGAGCTACGCGGGGGTGAGGGTATATACGCATGGGGTAATCAGTCATTCTCCACAGCCACCTTCCCCTTAAGCTTTCCCCCTCCACAGCCACCTTCCCCTACATCACGTGGCTCTTCGCGCATTTTAAGTGCCATAAGCTTTCAATAGATCCGTACTCTAGAATTAGACTGCTCCAAAAATCATTTAGCGAAAGCATGTTGAAGTTTTGTTTCAGTTGAGAGTCAGATGTCTTATCAATCAGGCTCTCATAATTTTTCGGTACTAATGCGTCTGGTTTGACTGTAATTGTAAAATCATTTCGAACCCAAGCATTATCGTTGTTTGTTAGAGGAAAATATTTTAACAGATTAGAGTGTGTCCCATAAGTGCTGTACAATGGCATTGCAAATATCTTTTTCGACAGTAGAATTAACTTCAATCAGAAAGTCACTGAGTGTAGGAAAACAATCAAAGTTGTTTTTTTCTACGGACGAGGCCAAAAATTCCAGTTTCCTTAACAATGATGAAATTTTATCAAATGCTGTAAAATGGTCACATTCTTTCCTTACATCAACAGATTCATCTCATTTAATTTCGTCAAAATATCTGCAAGGTATGCAAGTCTCAGCAGCCAAGAGTTATTTGGTCAAACAATCAGACAGTCGAAACTTTGAATCCATGATAACAAATACTTCTCGACAAAGCTCAAAGAGTCTTACAAGAACTTTATCTCGCGAAAACCACCTCACTTCTGTATGTAGAAGAAGCTCTGTGTGCTCAGCACCTATTTCTTCGCACAAAATTTTAAATAATAGTCGGAATTGAAGTGATCGAGCTTTAATATAATTAATTATTTGTACTGCCTGGTCTAGAACATTTTTCAAAGATGTAAGCACTGTTTTAACGGCTAGTGCATGTCTATGTAACACGCAATGGCTACTGGTGCTTTCTGGTACCAAACTTTTGATCCGCGTTACAGCCCCTGAAAATTTTCCCACCGCTGCCCTGGCACCATCGCTACATACATCGACAAATTTTTCCCATTGAATCGCATGCTTTTGCATAAAATTGTTGATGCAGTTGAATATTTCTTCACCAGTACCGTTACTTTGTAAAGATTCCCATAAGAGCAGGTCCTCTTCGATAGATATATCAAATCTATAAAAGACAAATACCTACAAGCAATACCGAACGCCCTGATACGTCCGTGGACTCATCTAGCTGCAATGAATACCCATCACAGATTTGCAGTCGGGAAACCAGTTCTTCTTCAATGTCAACAGCAATATGCTTAATTCTATGTGCAATAGTATTGTTTGATAGCTGTACTGCGTCTATTTTTTTTACTACATTGCTCATTAAACATGCACATTATTATATCTTTCGCACAAGGCTTGATAAGCGCTTCTCCAATCGTGTGCGCTTGTCCCGCTGGCGCTATACGGTAACTTACTTTGTATGATGCATCTGTTGCGCTTTCATTTTCTGACTTGGCAATTTTATACATCGAGAGTATCCTATTTGCAAGCGAATCAAGGTATCGCTTGAAAAGACTTACATCTTTGTCTTTATATGCAGCATGGTTAGTTTCAAAATGCCTTCGAGCTTAGCAGGGGCCAAAGAACTGTTAGATAATGTTTTGTTGCACAACGCACTGAGCATCAGGAGCATCTTTATTTCCAATGGAAGTAAATCCATAATACAAATAACTTTCATAGTACTTTCTTTTTGGTTTCTTACTGCCTGATGCTAATTTGTTGGAATTGGACATTAATTGCTTCATCTTGGACAGCTCACCTCTCGATTTTCCAGAAATCGAAGATTCATCTTCACTTTGAACTACTCCGAGTTACTGCTTGTTTGATTCAGACAGTTTGAGAACCAGAAAACTAATTTTTGTTTAAAACTTCCTTCTATCAGCCACAGAACTATGGGGAACAAGTTTGTGTAGTGTAATTGTTTAACCAGTTCGAGCCCAAATTTTTTCTGTAGAAATAAAAAATTATTTTTCCTCATTTTATGTAATAATACTGTCTAAAAATTTATAATAATCTTGTTTTACAAGTTTTACATTATTTGGTTCAATTATAAATAAATGTAGCCATATGACAACATTCATATTTTCTCACCTTGTAAGTAATGTAATTATATAAACGCTTTAAATCAGACAATAACTTTAAAAAATGTGATCTTCCACGGAGAAATATTTTTAGATGAGATCTATAAGGGATATCGAGCGATCATCGAATAGACGACATAAATCAATTAGTTGATAAATGCTGCCTATGCATCAGTGCATAGATCGAACGTCATGTGTTCATGCATCAGCTGATCTCTCATGCAACTTCCTGGCATTCTCGGGCATGGCACACCATTTCTCAAGGACAGATCATCGCGTAATAATAAGAACAACTATATAAATGTATTTAGTATTTTCTTACATACACGTATATTTAAAAAAAAAATTTTAGAAGAAGAAATATCGCTAGCATCGATTTTTTTCGCGGAGCACCTATTAACATCTCACGGAACATTAGTGTTCCGCGGAACACAGTTTGGGAAACGCTGCTCTAGAGCGCTTTATGCGGCCCGAAAAAGCGTTTTAAAAAAAGTGTTCGGGATAATTTTACATGGACAACTTCACATTTTTCAGTAAATGCTGGTCTCCAAATCTTTTTGGTGAAATTTTAACGCTATTAAATTAAGTATACTTGATTGTCGCTTATATGAGAACACAAACTCTAGATAACTTCTGATTTAATCATTCGTCCGAGTCGCCGAGGCCTTTTTGACTATCAATGTGGACTCAACTGCGAATGTAGCCCACCGTGCAGAAAAGGTCGCTTCTTTCTGTACTAGGTTAATAAATTTTCCATAATAATTACATGCATTGCACGCGAGCCAAGTTCACAGAGACTTTTTGTCGGTTAGACTTAGTCCTGTGTTGAATCAAAGAAAATTTGCTTCTTTATTTTTATAAGTCATTCATCCTGTCGCTGGTAGAGCGTGGAACGTGACTACAACCCCGGGAGGATTTCATTTGATAAATTTTGCAAAATAACTGTAAGTGTAGGAGAATGAAGGTTTAACAAAGAGAGATGATGATATGAGGAGAGAGAGGAATAGAGCGGGGAAACAATGATATGATAAGAGAAGAATGAGGAGAGTAAACAGTGGGAAAGGAGATGAAGCGAAAGGTGAGTGTGGGTCAGGGGCGAGCGTTTAGGACACCTTCATAAAGACTCAAACGAGTGGGATCGTAAAAAGTTGCACAGATTGAAAGCCGGAGATGACTGAGATGGGTCATGTGCATTTACCCGCTTACAATAACGTCACCGTAAGTTTCTACGCAAGAACAGATTTTTCTAACCGATAAATGAAACACGCGAACTATTTGTATATTTGATCAAACTTGATAAGGTTTTCCGCTTCAAAAATATAGTTAAGAGTGAAGAATCTTTGCCCCTTTGCTTTTAATCAGTCTTATAATGCGCTACTTGGCACAATCGCGGTGATTAATCAACCAAAATCGTACGACCGCGTGATTTTTGTTAAATGTTAAGATTAATTCCCGTAGTCGCGCATGGTGCAGAAAGTTTATTTGAATATGATGGGCTCTATATTAATAAGACCAAAGTTTTGACTTGTTTATCAGGTGGATAAACTGTGAAATTAAAGTTGGTGTGGCAGGAAAATCGTTTCGTCGTTTCCAGAGCCGTCAGCCGAGTTTGGGCCATCTACCTTTACTTCTCCGCCATCCCTACTTGACGGCTTCGTTAATTAATTATTAATTTTGTGGGACCGCGTTATTCCCTTTTGTCCAAACTACCAGCTGACAAAAGAGCATCGTAGGACAAAAGTGCGTTTTCCTCTCACTCCCTCTCTCCGCCTTTTTTAACTTTCTGATTTCCATGACCTTATCTTTTATTTTCCTTTCTATTCTTATTCACCTGTTCCCTCTTCTCCGTTACATTCTTCTCACTTTATCTGGAAATTCCCTCTTATTCTATCTCCTTTGCTTCTTCCAATTCACACGTATGCATTTCAACATTATCATGTGCGAGTGTACATTTATATATGCACACGTCTAAATATAGAGAAAGAGATATATACAGGGCTTACACCGGAAGAGAAGAGAAGGGCGCGCGCGGGGGTCGTGCGTTGCCCGTTCGCGTTCTTCGCCTCGGGGTTTTGGCAAAGGGAATGAAAAACAAAAAAAACACACGATCCGGGATTATTTTTTTCGCGCTACAATGCAGAAACACAAATAAGGGGCAGCGAATTTTTCAGAGGCAAAAATATAATGGCCTACATTTCCATGCATTCGTTGTGGCTTCGCGTATTGCGCTGAAAGGCAGACAAAGATAGAGAGACAGAGAGGGCAGGAAGGGGAGGGGGTTTTGGGGAACGAGGATGAATAGGGGATGAGACGCGGAGCGGGGGAGAAGAGAGAAACGAAGTGCACGCGCATTTGGATCGCGTGATTTTTTCCGAGCTCCCGAGAAACCAAATTGTTATCATTACTTCTCTTCGGATCGCATTTTTGTTCTCCTCGAGGACCAACCATCCGAGACAGCCTGTTCTCCGACCGAGGCATGGATGGAAGAGACCGGATAAATCGTTGCGAGCGAACTCGCTATCTCGCTCGAAAGCGATCGTTTTTCCTCGGATTAGTTTCATTAAGGATGCTATCGGCAGTGAAAAACGGAAAAAAAAGTGTTTCGCGAGCCATCCAAAAATTTTCCGCTTAAAACTCAAGTTGCCAGATTCGGGAATGGATTCCTAAGAAAGCCGAAATTTAGAAAACACATTTTTTCCATTCCTTAAGACAACAAAAAAGAGAATCGAGGAATGCAAAAAATGAAAAAAGAGCTATTTAGTTTGAGAATAGGAATCGTATTAATATTGACTCATTACTCAGAATTCATATATAAACAGCAGATCCCGTTGGAAATAATGTTATCAGTTTAGAGTTTTCCATGTTAGTTATATTTTGTCGGAGGTGAAGAATGGTATCATTTTTCTTAGAATTCCTACGGTTTGATTTAACGAAATAACGTTTTTCAATATAATATAATATAATATATTAATTAATATAATAAATTAATAGCAGATTTGACAATTATTAGCAGTAAAAATATTAAAAAATACTATATAACTACGTATAATAATAAATAAATAATATTAAAAACGACCAGCAATCATATTTAAAACTTATCAACTGAGCGAGGAAAAAACAGACGAGATCACGAATTAAATAATCAAAGTTGGAGGAGAGACGGCTCGTTTTCTGTTTTTGAAGTCATTGTGTGGCCACAAAAATGATTGTTTACATATGAGGCTGACATAAATTACGAAGAATATTTAACCAGTTTCATTTCATCGACTGCTGATTCTAATAATATGCTACAGTAAGACTGCAGCTGGTAAATTTTAATTGATGACGGCCTCGGGAAATAGTTATTCAGATTATTCATTGTAAGCAAGACACACAAGCAGTATGGCTTCAAAAGACAAATAAAAATTAGTCAGGAGTAAAATTTCTAAAATTAAAAAAAGGAAAAATACTGGAAAATAAGGTGTAATATCAAATGTAAGGCAATAATGGAATCTATTAGATTCAATAAATGCTATGCAAGAATCCCGTATGAAAATTTCCAGAGATTCTACAACAACAAGGATCTAAAACCAGCCCAAATGTAGAATTATACTTGTTTTATTGCTGCAATAATGCCTTAACTAAAAGCGTTGAATATACCTTTTCCTATTATAGTGCGCCTTCATACGAGAGCAAGATGAGTGCTTGACGTGGAATAACTGCAAAAAATATTTGAGAGGATAAGAGGCTTCTCAGACGTCTGTATGACGTTGACTGGAGAAGATTAGTTGAACTGAGAGTAGAACAAATGAGGAAGATTTAAATACAGTAGGAGAAGAGAAGGGTTTAATTAGAATAATGAGACAGAAGAAATTAGTAGGTGAAGTATATAGAGGCAACGGCCTATGGAAAAACTCGCAGAAGGGAGGATTCTGTGAAAGATGCAGAGGAAAGAATTATGTGACATTTTAAAAGAAGAGAATAGAAAAAGAGGGGAATCTTGGATTAGATGGTGTGAGCCAGAAATCTAATGATAGGTAAAAGTTTTATTGTAGAACAACGTTAGACTAACATGCCTACTGAGACAAAAAAAACACCAGGGTGAGAAGATCTTTTCATTTTTCTGCCTAACTTTGGCATTAAAGTCAATCAATCTTCCATATAATTCGAAAGAAATCGATTTAATTTAAATTTTTGCGTATGTGTCTTGGGTTATAAACTAGAACTACCAGAGGGGGGGCTCCATGGCTCAAAACGTTTTTTGTCTATTTCTCCGTAAAAAATCCTGAAAGTTTTGATAGTTAATTACATTGTGCAGATATTTACATAAAATAATTATGTAAAGTTTTCAATCAATTTTATTCATAATCCTATTTTTTACAATTTATTTAGACCAGGGGGCTGCAATCTTTTTCAAATGATGAGTACCGCTATGACTGAACTTCTTTCACGGAGCATCAGTCGTGGTTCCACGAAAGAGGGGGCTACAGAATATTACCATCCTATACTAATTACATTTGAATAGCAGTTTCTCTCAAATTTTGCCTGATTTTCGCGCAGTGACACAAAAAGATATTAAAATACACATTAATTTTAAGTACAGTAATTTAGCCATTCCCTGAAACAAATAGAAAATAAAAGATAACTTTCCTTCAAAGTAGTCCACTTTTCAAACCCCATTTTCATTAAGTCACTGAGGAACATTAAAAGAAAAAAACTAAAAAAATCATCAATAATGGCTTTTAATGCGGCAAAACCCTTCTTTAGAATACAAAACTCAATCAATTTGCCGGGAAACTTAATGGGTGGATCATAAGAGAACATATTGGCACATGTTTATGTAGATACTTAAATCTCCTTGTGAATTCATCTGCAAGTTTTGCAATGATTTCGGCTACTAAATGTGGGGACTGTTCAGTTATGGTTTGTAGCAAACATTTATAGAGTTCTGAAAAACTACGCAAGACTCCCTTAATTATCTGAGTAATAAAATTACCATGTTTGTTTTGACAAGCTGTTATTCCCTCACACAAAACTGCAGCAGTTATGTATCTCCCTTGAAGCATTAAATTTATGCCGTATAAGTGAGAAAAGAGATCAATTCATCAGTGAAGACAACAAGAAATAATTTATTGTTTGGAACTTGGAAGGCCTTTATCTTTTCCAAAAGCTTCCCGCATTCCGGCAAGTGCTTTAGCACGACTGAGTTACCTGACATTGGCATGAACGATAAGTTTAGAATGTAGAACTTGCAAGGCTTCCGGAAGCAGTTTCAGAAGTCGCTTATTGAGCGGCCTTGACGAAACATAGTAAATGATTTTAACAAATGTTTTAAAACAATCAAGGATATTTTTTCACTTTTTAGCCTGCTACACACTACCTCTACATGATTTAAGCAGTGATAATGCACTAAATAAGGGATCGTCCTCTATCAAATAAGTAATCGGACCTTTGTTTTTTCCAATTATGGAGGGAGCATCATCAATAACATCTGAAACATGCTAAGATAAATGAACATTGTTACATGTTAGAAACTGCTTAAGTTTGCATACACATCTTTTCTTGTTGTTTTACCAGTTAGCGGTAACGCATTCAAAAAGGGTTCTTCGATTGCAGCGTTACATTGTTTAAATCGTACAAAATACATGAGCTGAGAGATATCTAATATATGTTGATTCGTCCAGAGTCAAGGAAAAATAAGTACACTGGGCAGTTTTAGACAATAATTGTCCTTTTATGACTCTGGCAATTGAGTGCCGTCTTTTTACGGTTTCGCAACTCATTGGGATGTTTTTACCAGATTCTACTAACAGATGCCTTTGGTTTCCTTGCTTAGCTCTAGATAAAATTTCCATAGCATATAGTATACAATTTTTAAAAATTTCACTCGAAAAATCTGCTAAAATTGCTAGCGTCACTCGAAGTAACTCCTGATTTTTCGCTACGAACTCTAAAATATAGTCAATAGATGACGCATATTTATGCTAAGTGGTCTGTATAGAATGCAAGCTTCTTTTTCTGCCGAATATCGTACTATTCCTTTACCTCGAAAATCGTGTCCCGTAAAAAGTTCGTACGGTACACGTAACGAATATGTAAAATACGGGAAATTCCGGCCAATACGGGACGGTTGACAAACCTAGTATCACCTGTCCATTCAAACCACTTCTTCTGGAGTAGTACCTTGGAAGTAGAGCCATGAAAGTTAATGAGAGTTTACTTAAAGAAAGCTGCTTGTGGGAGATACCCAACCATTGAAATACGTCTCGCCCCTTTTCATTTGTTTAAGACTAGGCAAAAAGGACTGAGCATCCACATAATACATTCTGTATACATTATGGAGTTTTCCCCATTTAGAGATTTTTTTTTGATTTCTCTAAATAAACAAAGAACGAAATAATTTCTCTACTCGTACCAATGTTAAAAGGAATTCCTGATTGGGAGTGCACATAATTAAGTGACGAGAGTAAGGCTGCGTCCATGCTGACGCTCACAGCTTAGCTCATAGCCTAGCTCAGAGCTGCGCTTGTAAAATGAATACATTGTTTTAAATGGGGGCGTCCATACTCAAGCGGCGCTCATAGCTGCTGACCGAGGAGAGATAAGCGATGATAGCTGCGATGATATTTAAATTTGTTTTCTCGGCTAGTAAGCGCTGATAGTCGAGACGCGCGCGCGCAAACAGTAAAGGTGAAAACACGTTAAGCACTGTAGGAAAGAACGCCTCCAGTTAAACATTTCAGGTAAGTAGAAATATATTTGAAATACGTATAAAATGCATAATTACATCTAATTTTTTATTGGTATTCTATATTTAACAGTTTATTTCTTTTAGAATGGAAGTTGACAAATTAATAAATCCTGTGTCATCGCGATCGCTTTTGTGGAAACAGGACGATCCTAACCACGACAATCGTTTCACGCTTGACAAAGCATGGAACGAAATAGCAAATGAAATGGGGACTAAAAGTAAGAAATAACTGTAATGGGCAATGTTTGCAGTTTTATAATATAGTATTATATATTATTTACTGATGATAAATGAACTGAGAGATTTGAAATACTTTCAGATACATTTTGAGTAATCACTTTACAAAATTGATATTAGTGTTTCATACATGAGCTAATGTCATATACGAAATGAAATAACAGCTTAAATAGAAAAAAGCACAGTTATACAAAGAAATATAGTATGTCTTTCTGGAGCTTCTGCAGACCTTATAACACCGATAAATTTCTTGTAACTTGGGGAAAATTCTTAAATATTATGCCCTTCGTTGTGTAGTAAAGTACTCCTTGAACATATTTCTTACGTATCTTGCCTGTCTGTTGGAAGTATTGCATCCTCGTCCTACTGCTCTGGTTTGTTGCGATATATAGTTCTGCGTCTCAGTCGAGGTTCGCTGACAAACCTTCCATGTCAATAATTGTGTTGTGGAGGACACAAATAGCCTTGATAATTTTATCTGCATTTTCAGGCGATGTTTCAATTGGCTTCCAAAGAATTCTGAACTTAGAAGTTATGCCAAACGACATTCAACGCATCTTCTGTCTCTCGATAATCTCTGATTGAAGTATTCACATTCTTCAGTGAGATCAGCTCTAGGATATGGTTTTAATAAATTACTTATTAATGGATAGGCCTCATCTCCTACGAAAACATAGGGGAAAGAAGCATTAGATCCTGTTTGACACAATAACTCCACTTACAAACGACTTTAGGCGGCAATTTCCCTAAAATGTTATCGAAAGTGGAGACAGACATCCTTAAATATTCCTAGAATTTTTTTGGATGCTTCTTTAGTTCAGGAAAAAGGTGGTGAAATTCGCCGAGAATATTCCTTTTTTCATTTATAGGATGCACTGAGAAAGATCTCCCGTTTTCTATCGCTAAAATACGCAACGCAAAACTTGGTTCACGCAGAAGACACAGCCGCTGATCACCTGTTAGAGGCATACCGGCGACTATCGGCGAAGCTGTGATCGAGTATTCTCCTCTCTAGCATGGCCATAGACGGCGCTCATCGCAGCTATGCGCTAGGCTCACTGCTGGTATCTCTGCTCTCGTCGCTGAGCGATGAGCGTCAGCATGGACGCAGCCTAAGGCAGTGTTCGCGAGCACTAGATCGCGGACCTCTGATTTAGACAATGGCCGCGTGCTACGACACACGGGTGGTGGCCTAAATCAAGGGGCGCCTGCTGGTCAATCCATTTTATTTTCGCAACCCCCGCCTCTCGATATTACTTTTTCCAGTCTCTTTCTGGGAATTTTATAATCTTACACACCCTGCCTCTGCTTCTTAGCAAATTCATTTGCTTTATCATACAGCCATATATCGTTGTTGAAAACTGTGGGAAAATTTTACATGCAAGCAAGAATGAGGGAGGAATCTCACTTTGGTCCTTTTAACTTGAGGGTGTCATGGGATTGGCAGGTACCGTTAACCGAGTTGGTTAAGATTTAACACGGTAAGATGAAGGGGCAGCGAAATCAGCACTCTCTTGGGACCTAGGCTCCAGGTAGTCAAGAAAAAGTCTCTTTGAAGATGAATAACATCCCAATGCGGAGCACAAACCGCGCGGGGAGAAACAATACATATTATGACATGCTAACTTAAGGCCTTCACTTGTTATTACTTTTCCTTTTCTATGGATGCCACCACATGTCATTGACGTTTCGGTCGGGTCTTAGGCGGTTTGCTTATAGCATTCGCCCTAAATATTAATTATTAAACTTGTATATTTATATTCTTGTCTTTATATATATTACAAAATATATAAAAAATTATTATGACTTTAAAATATTTCTTAGGGAGTGGGCCTCTAAGGACCTCCCCTTGATAGTGTACGGTACTGAAAATAGCTTGGTATTCCTAGGGTTAACCATATTTTTTTCCTTTTTTCTAGAGAATTGTTTGAGAGAGCGAATGCTGCCTCTTCGATTGCACCGAAACTCTGGTATTCCTGGAATTGGCGTATTTAGTGCTCCTCGGATGCATTTTGGTAAGCACGCGTCATGGAAAATTAATGCAGCCAGAATATCAAAACGTCCTATATAAACTCAAATTAAATAAAGGATACATTCGAATTTAAATATGAGCTAAATAAATAATAGCAAACCGAGGGAGAGTGATATTTGGAGAGAGTTTATTAACATAAAAAAGAGTGATAAAATCTTAAAAATGTGTCAGATATATGTTGATGATTAAACTATGAGTTTGCAAAAACTAAATAGGGGTATTTATTACAAGAAACGCAGAACAATTTAGCAATCTAACTCTCAGAAAATCCTAAATCTGAAATTTCGATAATAACATTTTTATACACAAAATGTACTTAGGTTTATGCCACGCAACTTAAAGTAGCTCCTGAAACGTATGCATCCAAATACCATATGATCCTCGATTTTACGCAACCAATCAGAAAATGAATGTCCCCTTACTACAAGCCACCCAACTTACATCATTTGCCCCTGAACGTATATCACCGAACATACACAAATACTTGCATTTTGTGCTACTTCGTTCCTGAAACGCATGAGACCAAACTTACATCAAACCCCCTTATATTAGACCACCAAAATGATGCTACTTCGTCGTATATTCGTACCACCATGCACAACAGATGCCCCTACAACGTATGCTACCAATACCACTGATATGCCGTTGCAGCATATGCACCCAAATAACACCTTTAAGTAGTACTTCTTCGAGATCGAATGTATTGGAAAGAATTGCTAATTGTTACGAGTCTTGGCTTCCCCACCACAATCCTGAACCGAAGTCTTAGATTTCCCAGTGAAAATGCTAGGGAATTCTGAATCTCAAATGGAGAGGGTTTTTTAATATGCCCGAAAAGTCAAGTATCCTCTTTTCGTGGACAAATCGCGGTCATTTATAGCCACTTCGCAGCAAAAGGTTGAGAAGTTAATGACAAGTACTATTCTAATGTGCTGAGATGACCGCTATTGACATAACTAATAAAATATCCCCATCTTGTTGAATACGTTCGGATCCTGCGCCAAGATAAAACATTGGCGAATCGCTTTCAGATTTTCCAACGAACTGCCAAAGATTTGGGGTTCAAGATCATGACACATCCATTACATTTACCAGAAATAGTACCTCGCAATTTTTTTCTCCTTACTGGTTGTCAAGGAAGAATTGATAGCTCAACGTTTTGAATCCGATAATGAGGTCAATAATTTTGTTAAGGGTATATTCATTTAATTATCGGACAATGGTTTTTAGCGTCTTTGGTAAATGGAAAATAAGTTGGGATAATTTTTTACGGCGGGAGGGGAGTATATAAATGGCAGTAAATAAATTTTATAATGGCATTGACATTTTCGAGTAATTGTCATGAAAAATGCCAATATTTTCTTTTTCTGCTTCTTGAGATCATAATTAGACAACAAGTTTTGTTGATGCCAATTAAGGACTAATTAAGGAAAAAACATTAATGATACAATAATCACTATAATATTTTAGCCGTGAAAAAGTACTGTCTAATACTTTACTTTGTATCATTTGATATATATCATCACTGTACTAAATAATCTCTTTATTTAACATAAAATATACAGAGAGAAAAATTAGACTTAATCATTCAGCTCTCGATCAACAGTCCTATTTCAAATCCTGATTAAAATGTGTTTATCCAATCGGTAAAATATTTTACAACAAATAGCAAATAAATATTAATCCTTAATCCCTCTTAAATTTGAAGTAACGATTGCTAATTTATGTGTACCTTTTTAAAAACATTATATATATATATATATATATATATATATATATATATATATATATATATATATATATATAGGGATAATTGGTACCTGTAACATTTCGTCACATACGAATTTTGGTACCTACGACATTTCGTCACAGGTGACATTTGGTACCTGCGACATTTCGTCACAAACGGCATTTGGCACCTAAGACATTTCGTCACACCTTACATTCGGTGCCTTCAATATTTCGTGCATGCAACATACATTAAACGTCATTGCAGCTTATGCAACAATGTTTCTGATATAATATGTGATGAATGATAATGCCATAATTCAGAAACACGAAATCCCTGTATTTCAAATATTTTTAGTATTAATGAAAGTATAATAAGACGTTCTTTCACTGGAAATTGAATTCATTCATTTTTATCGCTTCTGCTAATTATTTTCTAATATATCGTAAATAATATACCATAAATAAATCTCCAACATGCGTATTCTCCCAAATACATTGATACCCATGAAGCCCATGTTCCCGGAAAGAAACCCCTCATCCCCACCCCCCTCCTCCGCAGATTCCGATTAACTTTGTTAGATATACACGTATCGTGTGACGAAATGTAATGTGCGAGGACAATAATTTTGTGACGTGAAGTCGCAGTTGCCAATTGCTTTCTATGACGAAAGGTCGCTGATACCAATTGTAATGTGTGACCAAATGTCGCTGGTACCAAATATTTTGTGTGTCGCTGGTACGAATTTAAATGTGTGACGAGTTGTCGCAGTTACCATTTTGAATTTGCGACGAAATGTCGCAAATATCAATTGTCATCTGTGACGAGATGTCGCAGTGACGAATTGTCTGTGACGAGAAGTCGCGACACCGACCTTGCGGTTAACTGAGTGTTCGGAGTAGAAGCGTGAGCACTTCAAGAAGACGCATATATGAATATAAGGAAATGACCTTCTTTCAGTCCCACTGCTAATGTAAGCCCAGAAAAGGAACGAAACCGTAGGTAGCAAATAATATTGCAAAAAGTAAACAGAAACGACTTCAATTTTATAATTCAGAATAAAATAGGTTTTTAGACGCATACTTTTCCATCTTGTTGGAAAATCGACGCTAATCGACGATTATTCATTTTCGTCGATTTTGAAATTTAAAAAATATCGACGTTTATCTATGTTTTTCTATTTAATTCGAATCCTACCAAGCCTAATTATAACGATGATTTTACATAGAAAGAAGAAGAATACTATAATTTTCCTATTATTATACTTACAAAATATAATACGCACCTTGGTTTTTACGAGAAATATGTCGAAATTATCTTTTGACTTGAAATTTTGTAGCCATAAGATTTATGTAGCCTATGCAGGTTTGTAGTTACGATGATTCTTTGCGTTTAATATAATCTAAAAAGCAAGTTCACTAAATTTATAAATATGTCATCATTATACTATATGCATATGGTAAATATTAAAAATCTAGAACATTTTCCTTAATGATAATTTCTTCCAATAAACCACCTTTATAAAAGACGGAAATTATAAAGTAAGTCTTATATTTGCTCTTGATACAAAAATTTAAAAGAAATTCCATCTAAACCCGCTATTAATAACAGAAAAGCTTTTCAAGGGATTTTGTGTAAGGAAATAACTTTTATGAACTGGCTTAAAAGTTTTTTGCGCACCATAACAATTCAATTTTGTTAATTTTAGTAAAAGACAGGATATCAACGAAACTTCCTGTGAGTCAATTTCATTCAGAAGCGCCTTGAACTGTCGATTGTTGAATTCACGGGAAACAATGATGATGATAATTATTATCATTATTACTCTTGCTCATATTTTTGCTGACTGTACTTTGCCCAGAGTACTGGATATCCAATTGCTTCCAAAAATAATGTGAAAAATTCCAAATTTCATACACCAATAATTAGTGAACTATCCATTGTAACAAATAATTTTTGTTTTGTTAATATCAAACTCAGACAACAATCGAAGAACTGCTTTACAAATATCTTCGCCCTCAGTTGTCTCCGGGAAGGCAAATAACTTCACCAGTTGCTATTTCATTGAGTGATCAGTTGGATATTTAGCTATAACGGCTACTCTTGCTTCAGATGTAACATCAATTGTCTCATATAAGCAAATAGAAAAGCAGACACATACGTTTAAATCAGGGATAAACAACGGCGCAGCCAGGGGAGCCACATGAAACCCGCCGTAGATGTCCTTTTGACCCGCAGAGGATTAATTAATTAATTAAACTATTAATAAAAGCCTTAACCTGTTGGTTGGTTTTTTTGGTTGGAACGCTATATGGAATTTTCCATAAGAGGGATTTTAAATATACCTCTTTCACACTTGCGGACTTATTTTATTTTGCAAAATTAAATTAGAAGTAACTAACATACGATCTTCGGATAGTAACCATTTTAAAGGAAATTAAATGAAGATACTTATTCTTATCGTCGATTTTTGTTTTCAAATCGAATTCGCTCACATTAAGTTAAAATATTCGAAAATTTTGCATTTTTATTGGAACGTTCCCTTGGCGATCAACAGCATTGTTGTTCATACAGAAAATCAACATGTCTGGTGAGTCCATAACAGCTAATTTTTTCGGAATAAAACGTTAAAGATGTCGTTAACTTAGTTAAATAATTGTATACTCTTATTGTCTTACGATTAAATATAAAAAAATATATTAAAGTGAAAACCTGTTCATCTATCTTATCTAATGTTCGTAAAAGTGTCAGATTTAGATCACTTCCTCCCAATATAGTTGAATATATTAAGTTCCAATTTTCCCGTTGAATTTCAACGGGCATTTACTCGAGTTTTAAAATACAAGTTTAATAATAAACAACTTTTTAATTGAAATTTTAATTTGATAAACCATTAAGTGACCCTTATAGAAGAGAACTGAAAGCAGTTAAACGGAAATAAAATTAACAAAAAATAAGGTAGAAGAGTTACTTCTTATAACAGTGACTACAGGAGAGTTGCCATATTTGATATGAAGGTGTTTGGAAAAGTGAGCAAATTAAGAAAACATCCGCGTGCAGCAACGGGAAAACTGATCCTCTGCGATAGTTCAGTGATAGAAAATCTGCACCGAAAGTGGAAGACCCGAGTTTGGTTCTTGGTAATAACAGATTTTTTTCTAGTTTCAAAAATATTTCCAACATTACAGCTTATGCTTGTCTACAAAGAATATTCAGATCACTTTAGCCCATCAAATTATAATTTTCGGTGTTCGAGGTGGAAACAAAAAATAGCGTGCCTCTGATCCCTCCACTGACCAAAACGAATCTGATAGTTCGCCTACCTAGCATATTATTTTCAAACTAATTTAACATGAATTTAATAAATATTTTAAATATATATAAGGCGTGTTCATTAAAACTGACCCGGTTCTTATAGCACTGAATCGCTACAGTGAATTTTGTTTTTCAATAAGAAACATAGATAACGAGGGGTATAGCTTGCATTAACGCGGTTTGGTCGGATCTGGGATGCGGAGTTCCGGATTACTGAACGAGTAATAGAAATTTTGGCGTGCCGGAGTGCTTTCTTAATTAGCTTAGATAGTAGACAAGAGCACTTAATTTGTAGATATATTTGCATCAGAGAGAGGTTTTGGGATTTTTGGACTAGGAGAGAGTGAATAAAGGGGTATGGAACAGAGCTATACTTCACTACATAAAGCAAGGTTTACTAGACGCGGATTCACTTCACACGGCACTTTTTCAGAACGCATTCTTCAAGATATAGGACAGCCGAGATCTCTCCGATTTATGACATTTAGTAAAATGCGTGCGTGTGTTTCTTTTTAATAAATACGACATAAAATGATGACCTCATCATATGTATATGTCCTTATTTGATATCTACGGAATTAAAAAGTTGATAAATTCCCATTTAAAAGCAATAAAATCGATGCAATTCAAATATAGAATATCAATTCACATTTAAAAGCTTTTTACTCGTTGCAATTGTAGTAGACATTCTTCCTAGTTGAAATTGTCCCGTTTTTACGTTTAAGGCACTTTTTGTCACCAAGTCGGTACGGACTTGAATGTAGTCTTCAAAGAAATAAAACCTCATTTGTATTGCCATAGAAAACATTTCATCTCGTGTTCCTGTCTCAATATTAACAAATTTTAAAATGCATTTTTATAATGACTTTCACTGATTTTCATGCTTTTCTTATCGAGGGGAAAAATAAAACAATAAGGTCAAAAAAACCACCGTAAAACCTTTTAGTGTTTCGGATTATATTTGTCCGTGATGTCCAATACACTAACAACATGATAAAATTCAGATCTCTGGCCCATCTAGTAGTAACCATAAAATATATATCCACTTATATCGTATATCCTCCTTTACCCTATATTCTCCTATATAAGAATCGGCTATTTATAACAGATAATAAACATAGTGAAAATATTTCCTCTTTTAATTTCATTTATTGTGAATAAAATAATGCAGAAATAAGGTAACATCACATTTCACGGATTAATTGTTAGTATTAGGAAGGAAGCGGATGGTAGGAATTGGAAGGCATTGTTGTGGAAGGATACCTTAGCAACGTAGCAACGTACTGTTAATATCATTTCCCTAGCCTTTGCAAAAAATTCACCATGCGACCTTTTAACTACATGATTTGGATAAATATATTCTTAAGAATTCCTCTGTTCTTTGACCGCATATTAAGATATAGAATAAGGATACGTGGCCAAATAACTTACAGAGCTACTCATATGTTGGTCGACATCTCGGAAATGTAAAATAAAGAAGAATTCCAGGATACTAAATACATCTTCACGTAAGGGTCTAATACATTTCTGATGTAGTTATAAATGCCAAAATACACGTATTAATTATATTTCTGTTTGATATCTGATTACGAGTGCTTGAAAAAACTTTCTTGGATTATATGAATATCATTTAATAATGAGATTGTAGTAGAATATAACCTCGTATTAATCAGACTCATGTAAATGTCTTATATTGAAAGCAAAAATAGTACCACTCATTTAGTTTTAATGTGAACGTGAAATTTTAAAAACATGATGAATGCAGGTTTTAGAGATATGATTTTATTACTGCAATTGTATCATATAAATCTACTGAAACATATTGTTTAGCTTGCCATGGACAATATAACATGATGTTTTTTAATTTTCATGGGAATGGCTGCTCCAACGATTCGCAAATATCTAAATAGAAAATTAATGAGCTATGTTTTGAACGAACCAAGTTTTTCTCCAATTAAATTGAAGGTAAATCCATAAATTTTCCAAAGAAAATCTCATGTAATTAGTGTTAACATATACACATCAAAAATGTTTTTTGGATTATATAACCGATGGGCCATGGATTTTATAGACATTTTAAGAGGCTGCATAAGAAGAAAATTCTTCAATAGTTCACTATTTGCGGACGTACAGGTACTGTGATTGCCTTAAAAAAAAACTTAATAAAACATTTGGTACGTATTAGCCATGTTGTCGACGGCGCTGAGTGATGACTAACTGGAAAGAAGTGAGAAAAACACCATTGCAAAAAGAACACTAACTTTCGTCAAAACATCAGGAAGTGTAATAAAATAACTGTGGCGAGGAAGGAGAGAACGGCGGGCTTTAATAACTCGAGAGATGTTTTCATCACGAGGGACCATTCTAGATGGCGCTTGGCTTGCTAAATTAGTAATAATCAGTTTCATACCATATGAAAATAGTTGTAAATGCAGTTACCGTATTGGTCTGAATATAAGTCGCACTTCTTGAAACAAAGATTCATAATACAGAAAAAAATATTTTGATGCAGAAAAATCTTAAAATATATTTGTGGATTCACACAACCATCTTTATTGCTTTCTCATCCATTATTCTCTTCTTCACTGTTATTTTCATTACAACAACGAACAATCTTTTCTTCTACACAATATTTCCTTGCAGATAACTTCATTCTTCCGAGTAATTCGAAACTTTGATTATAAAATTCGCCATGCGACAATACCTCATTCTTTTATTCAATATTGATCTTTCCTCAACATGATCATCCATTACTTACAAGAAATTTAGTACTCAAACTAAACTCAGCGGTAGGAGTCTCATGTAAACTGCGATAAACTACGTTATTTCATCAAATTCACATGATTTTTATTATTTACTTCAAACATCCAGAGACAGCACTCGGTTCTTCTCCATTAGATATAGTACCAAATTAATGGAATGAAAAAACTGAAGGTTGTGAAAATTAAATACATCAACAACATAAAATATTCAAGCATAACAATAGCAAGAGGAAGTTAGACATGAGAGGAGAGAAGAATTAACCATGGAAACATGTGCGTAATAAGCTCCATTTAGTCGTGTGTTGTAGAGACTGGGGAAGAGAAATGACAAAGATCCCTTGATTACTTCAAGTCTAGGAGTGGGACAGTGGAAGAGATAGGGTAGCCATGTGTTGAGAAAGAAAATACGTAGAAAAAGATATGAGCAAATTCAAGAGTTCTGTAGTAGCTATATACTATTTTTAAAGGAGATTGATGTCCATCAAACATCTCGGATCAGATAAAGTTCATAAACTTAGAGAGTGAAGAGTGTGAATAGAGGATGAATTATGGTGGTGCAGGACTCGATGGAGATTTACGGAGAAGATAATATTTAGTGGTCTCATGAAGTGCTCGAGTGCAGTGAGAGACGCTAGAGACCTAACAGGGTAGCATTATATTAGAAGAGGCTGGATAAATGTAACAACAGAGCAGAGGCATTGTAAATTCCAGTGAAACTATAGATTAGACCGAGGAGAGAGACAGCCCATGATGAAACAGAGGAGTGCAGCAGCATCAACGGAGGAGTCAACCTGCTCTAATATTTTCTAGTTATATTGTAAAATTCGATAGGAAGTTGTAGAGATTATATCGACAAGACCGTCTATTAAAGGATTACCGAGAAGAGTTTCCTGCGGAACACCAGAATTTTCCGAGGCAAGAGCAGTATCCGTCAGTCACCTGAGTGATTGTGACGAGTGAAAGTAAAGTGTGAGGGGTATTAAAGTGGGTTGAATGTTTATGAAGAAAAAGCTCAGCCAGCGCACATTGAATTGTGAGGTAACTTAAAATGGTAGTGTGATGTAATTAGGAACAGAATAATTGGTCAAAGTCGAAGATTCAGGAAGAAAATCATATTTTTACGTAGAAATATAAAGAAGGGTGAAGGAAAAGAGACGTTTGCGGATAATTATTTTGCAAACTATAGAAAAAGATTTCCATTCCAATGCCATCGAAGCCAATGGCCTTTTTGAAGGGAAGAAAGGAAAGGATTTGAAGAACCTCCGTTGTGGAAGTAGAGAGAGTAGGCAGACAACAAAAATAATCATTGAAAAAAGACCTTTCCGCTCCTGAGAATGTCACACTCTTTATTCAATACGGCGTTTGGAGTATTCTTCTTCCTTATCTGCGACTGCTGATGATAGACTAAAAGAAACGTAAAGTCGAATATTTTTGCAGCAATGATGTTCGATGCCTTCCGTGACAGTTGCGCTCCAAACATGATGTGTCCGACATTTCGCCACCGTTGCAGGTTGCTTCGCCTTGAGGCAACCTGCAACGGTCGCGTTACGCCGGATACATCATGTGCCGGACGCAGCTGTCACCGAAAGCCATCACGAGCATCGAAGACCCAACACGCTTTCTTGTTTCTACGGAAAGTCTCTGAGGAGCTCCACTTCGGACGCCTTGGAGAGGACATTTTGGAGGGAAGAAATGGTCTTCTATCACGGCAGGTCGTAGAACAAGTCCATCACACTCTCAGTGCTGCTGTAGTGAAGAACATTCCAGAGTAAAAGCGATAACTCGTATTTGATTGTCTCCACTCCACCTTCTTCCACGATTTAACCAATCTGTTTGAAAGTAGATTCGTGGAAGCACTATCGCTTTGAGGGCGGACGGGGAAACATAACGTTTGACGCGAGCCTTCATTTGTTGGAGACGTTATTTTGACACTGTTCAAAGCCTAGGATAAAATGGTCATCTGTATAAAAACTCTATAAATAGTTTGCTCTTACCGCTACAAAAATATTTGCTTTTAGTTAAGATGCTGAAACACAAAATGGCGAACCCTCAGGTATTGAAAAGGTTATAGTGGTACCTTTCTAAGTCTTGCAGAAAATGTACATCTGTATAAAAACAGAAAAAACTAGTTTGCTCTTGACGCTTAAAAATATTTTCTATGTGATTTAAAAGCTTATGGTTAAGGTTCTGAAATCTAGGATGCCGAGCACTCAGGTGTTGAAAAGGTTAAAAGGTTATACTGGCACTGTCCTAAGCCTTGGATAAAATGGTCATCAGTATAAGGACTAAATAACAACTTTGCCTTTACTACTACAATAATATTGTCTATAAGATTTAAAAGCTTTTGGCCAAGGTATTGAAATCCGGGATAGTGAGCCCTTACGTGTTGAAGACATGTTCTAAGCCTTGGATGAAATGATCAAAAAATCAAGAGTCGAGAGCCGGAATATAATGGCCGACGTTCAAGTTTTCACTGCCAATTCTAAGACTAAAGACATCCAAGATAATATAATATTTCTCTGACAGAGCTACTCTAAGGAGTCAAAGCACCTCTTTTACAGTGGAAGGGCATCATTGCTCGGCGACTTGATGAAGCAGTCAATAAAAATATTTTAAAGGAATCAGTCTCTACTTCTACCCAATAAAGCTTACGGCAGTCGAGAGATTCGAGCTCCGACAGGGAAAATTCACAGCTGCTGATTTTGTTATTCAAACTATAGACGTTTTCTCGTTCATTTATTAATTCTATCGCAAATTAATTTCGACTTTGATAAATCGAGCATATGAGATAACAATAATTGCTGAGAACTTACATTACCATCATCTGTATATAGACTCTAGCTACTTTGCTCTTACCGCTACAAAAATATTCGCTATGGGATTTAAAATCTTTTTATTAAGTTGCAAAAATAAGCCGCACTTGGATTTTTGAATTGGCAAACTTAGGAAGAAAATGTGCGAATTATATTCGGGCCAATACGGTATGTATCAAAATTGCCAAAGAGCCTCTGGTAACATTTATATAATTTTTCATAAAATATTTTCGGACAAATGAAATGAAATTCTCCAAAAGCAAATGAAAAATCTTAATGTATGGTTTTTAATCTGCAATTTCTGTAAAAAAATAAAACATTAAAAAGCATTATGTGTAATTTCATTTAAATGATAACGCCAAGTACACCAATGATGTAGGATAAACAAATTATATTCATGTGCAAAACTACAGCTATGGAGATAGAAATATTACTCTAAAAACAGGTAACTGTATTAGATAGTAAATTTTTCGACAATTCTTCTCTTTCACGCAATTTAAAAACTGATTATCATATTGTGACATCTCTACTGCGGTCCACTGGCTGGTGTTGTAATGCTTCTAGGACATGAAGGTCAAGATTTAATAATTGGAAGTATGAATTCGAAGCTGGAATGTATGGCAGTTAGTTTCTCTTTGTCGACGTTATTCTGTATCCTAATGTACTGAATATTACAATGCTAGGATGAGACAATGTGGCGAAATATTTTGTTAAAGAGTCCTTCGTTCAGTAATTTGCCATCTTGGTGCTCGCCGTAAGATTTTTGAATACTACGAATTTATGAATTTTGTAATTTTTAAATATTATTTTTCGTTAAAAATTTAAAACATTAAAATATTTACAGAGATTTAAAATTAATAAATTTTTAAAAATTAAATTTTTTAATGATTTCAAAAATTCCAAAATTTCCTAGTTTAAAAAATTTCGGAAATTCCAAAAATACTTTTACAACTTTCAAAATTTCTAAAATATTTACGATATCAAAGGTATTTAAAATTTAAAGGATGTAGAAATTGGAAAGATCTAAAATTCGAAAATTTCTGTAGACATAAATATATTTAAATATACATTAAATGGAATTTTTAAAAATTTGGTTCCTATTTATGTCGAAATATTTCCTCATATTTTACTGAGTTTGGTCACGTTGTTAACTCCTCGATATTTTTCAAACTACTTTCCTATCAATTAACCCTATCCCATATTTTTCTATCGATTGCGTAATTCTATTGCGAATAGGTGCAGTGACATCATTGAGAAAATCCCATCATAATCCTCGAAACCATTTTGGAATTTCTGCTTTTAAGCTCGTTTTCGAAAATTTATAAAACGAAATATTTTTGCCACTTTCTCGCCTTTCCGTCTGTCGGCATTCGACATTTATTTTAGAGAGATTAAAAATTTTTCATTTATAGAATGGGTGGGGAACTTTTTCTTGACGACGGGCCGCAGTGGCGGTTACGAGCCCTTAGGAGGGCCGCATTGGTCGTGGCAAATGCTTCGGCGGGTCGAATTAGGGATTAAATCGGAATTCACCTAGAGATTCTGTGATACTATGCAAGTGAAAATCAATTCTGAATGTAGTTTTTTTGAATAAAGTTCAGTATGAAATGTTTTATTATTATAATTAGAATTATAAAATATAATTTTTGTGTTCTAAATTTTACAAGTCTGTTGTTCATCATGGATTCGTGGGCGGGATTATACGCTATCTGGGGCCGAATGTGGCTCGCAGGACTTTGGTTCTCCACCCACGATTTATAGCAATGCAGTTAGCAAATTGATAGCTCACAGCAACAATGATATATTCTGGTTTTGAAAATTTATACAGTGACGTATATTGATTGCTAAATGACTTCAGTTCTAGAGGTTTTATTCTGTAAATTCCAGCTCTGGTTTTATTTTATAGATTCTTGTAGCGCCTTTCAATGTGCCGTTAAACAGTAAATGGTCTACAATCACCGTCCTCAGAGCAAAGAAAACGTAACATTTTGCCATCCTATTCAATCACGCCATACTTTAATAGCCACCATTCCTAAAAATCCCTCTTGGTGCTCTTCTTAAGATTTTTAAATATTACTAATTTATGGATTGGATTGATTTTATTCAAATTCCTTATAGCTATTTTTGAGTAAATTTTTTTTAATCATCAAGGATAAACTACCCTTTATTTTGGTGCAATATCATTTTTATCAAAAAGGGTCTGCAAAAGATGAATGGTATACTGCATAAATACGAGATATCATTCGATTTTATGTAAGCGTATGGGCTGTAGAATCGCGAACAGACCGACAGAGACGCATGGCGAAAACCACTTTTATGGACTTGGGGACTTCTAAAACCTGCATTTCCATCAAAATATCGAAGTCGAATTTTTTCACCAATACAATACAATGTATATATAATACGTATATGAAAAAGTAAAAATATGGGAGAGGAATAATTGGTAGGGAATTGGTAGATTTAAATGTAGTATTTATTAAGCCATCACTACACAATATCATTTAAATATCAAATTAATAGAATAAATAAACTGATGTCACAAATAATACTCCGTAAGCCATATGTCTAAAAAAAATCACTATATGGCGTCCAGTGACATTAAAATGTACGCTATGCTACCTTACCTAAGCCTGGTGACGTCACGCCTCCGCCGCAATCCACTCAAAACCTTACTACAGCTTAGACGGTTAACCTCTAATTGCTCGCTTCAAGAAAATCACGTAATTAGTCGCTTATGGTCATTATGTCAAATAAAATACGTATTTTAAATAGTTTTTATGCGTAGTAGTTAATGGTATATAAAAGTTCTTTATTATAATTTACATCTATTTATATTATTATAAAAACATAGTTTTGACAAATTAAAAAAAAATAATATAACGAGGTTTTTCAATACGTATAATTATGTGCATCACCATTTAGGCAATTTGTTAACATAAAAATTTAAACAAGTGAAATGCGTTAATTACATTTCTAAATGGAATAATTTTTACAGCAATCATTACACTGAACTTGCATATGTATTTAGCATATAAAAGCGTTGCACGTGTTACATCTTGTAGCATATTTATTATCATTCTTTGTTGGGCACAGTTGGTACCTTCCTCGGGTACTGAACTGTTTCTCCTTGCATCTCCTGTGCAAGTTTGATTCTTTTTTAACATTTTTACTAACGGATCGATATCCAGCACGTTGAAATTAATGTTTTTTACGAGTTTTCTATCAATACTTTTAAAAAAATGGCGACGCTTTGGCGGAAGTTCACCTCGTTTTGCAACATTGTTTTTATACAAAACAAAAGGATTTATTGCAGCAACATTTAAGAAATGGAAAATTAAGGCTAATGACCATGTATCTGTTCTCCTTCCGACATTGTAAGTTGCACAGAGCTTATCGCATACATCCATACCTCCTTTTTTTAAGGTTGTAAAATGTTACAATTTCGTACTTTTTCTGAAAGTCTGTATTCTCATCTATTTTGTCATCGTGATGCATAGTCAACAACAACACTACTGCTTTATTCTTATTTGGAACGTGTTATGTCATGATTATTTTTTCGGTAAATCCAAAATGGCTGCTGTTTACCTCCCTGTTTTTATTCGGTATTAATTCAATAGGGATCGCAGTCTTGTTTTTTTCCGAGTTCATGCAAGAGTCAATTGATATTCAGCAAGAAGGGTGGTCGCAAGAGCTATACTCTTGTACCAGTTATCAGTAGTGATATTTCTGTTTTCCCCCTTAATTGGTTCCACCAAACGAAGAAATATTTCTGTTGGCTCATTTTTTAAATTATAAGGGCCTTCAGGTTGTTTACCAGTATACATTTTAAACGACTGCATGTAAAATGCTCTAGCGTCACACATGGCATACATTTTTATGCCATACTTATTGAGTTAATTGGGAATATACTGGTGAAACGAGCACCGTCCCCAAAATCCAACAAGCTGTTCATCATTGGTTATGTACTCTACAGGTGATTATGCCTTTTGAAAGTATTCTGCCAACAATTCAGTGAATTCTCTAATAGGAGCCAGCTTGTCCAGCGTTTTTAGTGTTTCCCGCGTTGTAATGTCATCAAACCGTAAGCATCTCAATAAAAAAGGAAATCTATTGTAAGACATTGTTTGTAGAAACATTTCCTGTACCATCCTTTGCAGTCTTTGAAATTCAAATGTGCAGAGCGGAGCATACCAGACACAATTAGGAGTCCTAAAAATGCTTCCATTTCTACAATAGTTGTATGTTTAGCATGCTTTCTCTTTTGAAGTTTCCCTTTATTTGATCAATATAAATATTAGAATTTCTCACAATCAGATCTAAGACACGCTGGTTGAAAAACAAAAGAAAATGATCTGCGGGAGAAACAGAATTTTTCGCATAAGAACATATGCCCGTTAGGTAAGCTATTGTATTGTGACGTCTTGTTCTTACGTTGGTTGGTGGAGAGACCTTTTTCCATTTCGTTGGTTTTTCATCTTTACCGAAAAATAAATTGATTATGATACCTCATCTTCTGGTTCGTCGGTGTCACTGCCTTCTTGCTCAGTGCTCAAGTTATGTGCGGAGTAGGACTCATGATCTGTATTTTATCCTGATTTCCTCCTACATCCTCTTCTGATTCGTAAAATTCTTCTCGCCTCGTCGTCCATTAGTTCTTATGCTTTTTGGAAATAAGCAATAAAAATAATCGGAATTTTGATATTAAAAAACATTTGAAAGAAAACACAGGCACAAAGCGATTCCTTTCTAAATTAATAAAAGTTGTTATTACACAATATAGAAATATAAATACGAACTTGGTGCCAAAAAAACTGAAAACATAAATGCTCACCTTTACAAAATAATTACGTAATTACTCGCTTCGGGTCACACACAACAGCGCAGTGCGTCCAGTTCTGCGGCAAGTTTGCTACTGAAACATAGAGGGTAACTCGAGTAAGTAAGGTACACCAAGTGTTGTCATCATCTGCGTGCATAAATAACTAAAATTTGAAGAAGATAAACTAAGAGATCCCAAGCGAGTAATTAAGGGTAAAACTACATCGAATGATACCTCATATTTGTGGGTAATATCATTCATAAAATACATCTAAAGAGAAGAACGATATTGCGAAACAATTAAGGGTACTTCATTCTTGGATATTTTGAAACAAAATTCGATTTACTCAAAAATAGCTATAAGAATTTTGATTAAAATCCATCCAATCGTACAGCCGAATGTCACAAATACCTTTAATACTAACTAATCCATATGTTCCAAAAATTACTATATATCGTCCAATGGCATTATTTCTGTACAAGACGCTCAGCGCATGCGTCAGATGAAGGGAGGGGAAAACGAGGATTTTATAATCTAAAATTCCGTACTTTTCTGTTAACACCACGAGCTTATTAGTGAGAGGTGATAGATGTGAGAGGTCGTCGTCTGTATAAATGAGCATTTATGAAAATAAATTATTAAATGTTGCCTAAGTTTCCCTTCCGACTGTTTCTGGGGACGCCCATGTTCACGACTAAGTCTCCCGGAGTTTGATTAGGCACTAAACTCTCGTGGCGAAATCTATCGGAATCGTGTTATGCATAGTTGGCAAGCCTAGTCACGACTCTGTTCTGGGGCGCAAGACTCATAAGATAAATATGAATCTCAGCGTGTAGCCAGCTAAAATATGTCGAAAATGAGACGGGTCGAAATGTTCCTATTAGAAAAATTCCAGTCTTTTAGTATGAATATTGTTTTATTGCGAGTTAATATAAACTCATGTCGGAACATTTTTTTCTTGCTTCCTTCCAATCTACTGAATAGCGTGATTAAAGTTTAAAAAAAATGCAATACAACATTTTGCTCTTGTAACACAAATCCTCAATTCTTGTTAGATTTTACCATTGAGGCACATGCCTTCCCCAGTCGCTATTTTTCCCATGAGACATACTTTTCTTCTCAAATTTTTTTCCCTAGAAACATATAGTATGTACCTCTGTTTTAAACAATAAAGCCTTGTCGGTTTATACGTCCCTCTCTGCATTATTTTCTCTGAACCATACATAGTCCCATTTCTCTATTTTATTCCATGAACATACACACGAGTTCTCGACCCGGTCTTATTCAGCCATAATCTTAATATTATATCTTCGGGAACTAACGCTTAGTGGAGAAGCGATAAACGGAACGTGGACGCGTTTCCAGCCGTAAATTCAGGAAATTAACCACTGAACTTTTTGTTTCCATTAAGATAGAAGACATTATAGAGCGGAATTATTCGACTATGGAATCATTTGAGTGTATTTTTAAAAAGTTTCCGTGGACAAAAATATTCTTGTTCTATATGAGAAATACAGAGTTTAAATTTTAAATTTTTTTTTCGTAAATGTGGCAGCTCTTCTTGAGTGATATGACTCGACCATGTCATTTGTGCTTTGTAAATTAATCTAAGTGAAAATTAGCCTATCTTTTGAGCGATATGATTCAGTTCCCGTGAATAAGCATGACCTCAGTTAAAAGTGGGCGGCACCGCTCTTGAAATAAAATGTATTGTTACAAAACTGACAAGCGTTTTGCTTCCTTATATTATGAAATAATGACATTTTAAGCCTTTATACTTAAGAAAAGCCTCTCACGTACTGAAATCTATGAATCTCTAAGATGCGGATAAACATTAACATATATTTTGATTTGACCAAAAGGTATGCTTTTGATTTCAAATGTATGCAACAAGACATCATCTTGTTTGTAATACAATATACGAATAACACCGCAGGTGGGTATTTAACGACTCAAAATAAAAAAATCATTTTCTTCATTCAGTAAAGTGGCATCCCTACTTGATTGGGGCGGCCAACATGCGGCACGCGTCCCACTAATGGCACGCGAAGCTCTTGTGAGTGGCACCCCTTCCGATTTGGAAAAATAACTTTACAATATTATGAAAGTGATTTGCAAAACTGTCAATGTTAACATACTAGGGTTTAACATTGTAGTTCTTTGAAAACTGACCGAGTTTCTTCTTTAATCCCATGAGTAGAGAGCGTATTCAAAACAATAGTGTATACTTTGTAGTCACTGTTTTCCAGAAAAATTCAGTGATGAGGAGAATAAATTATGTCTGATAATGTTGAAAAACAAAACACTTCTTTTTTATCTGCATGCAAATAATTTTCATTAGTTCTTGATGCAAGTTGCGATAATACTGATATGGCTCAGCTTTGTGCATGCCGTGTGCATAGGAAGAGAAAGAGGGAGGAATCGCTCTCCCTTAGACCACAACTGGGTGGCACGCGACACATTTTCGACTTAATATGAGGTACATTACAGAAAAAGATCGGCCACATCTGGATTAGACCGTGACTACCATTCTCGCCTTCTTTTTTAATTTAAATTCTATATATTTAAATATAAATGCTGTGAATTTTCTTGCATTTGAGTAACTATAGTCATAAATACCATGGTTTTCCGAAATGACGCCTTTTCGCAACGAGAATAAACAGTTGTTTTTCAAAGCGATTGAGAATCAGTAATAAGTAAAGAGATAATTATGTACATAATACCCTTATTCTGTACGTTGGTCCGTCCGTCTGTCCGTCCGTCCGTCCGCTGGATCGCTCTATAGAAATCCCCATAAGAGAACACTTTAAATACCTTTTTTCACTTGCAAGCCCTTTTTATTTTACAAAATTAAAGTTAAAAGGATTTGACCTAATTTCTCAAGTTGTACGTTTACATCACATTTATTGGAAATTTTTAAGCTTTTTGTCTTTAAGCCTTGCCGACCGTGTCATTAAACCTCGAGATTTTATTGTCGTCCTTATACTATATGCGTAAGAAAATTGTGTTTTGAATGCTTTAGTACGAGAGAGAGAAGGTGCCCAAATTATTTATAATTAAAATCGTGTTTTCATTAATTTCTTTTCAGTTAATTTCCTATTGAAATTTTTTGAAATTAAGTATTTTTATTGTTATTTCATAGTTTTTTGCAGTGCATCTTATAATTTACCAGAGTTATAAATTCGCATCCCATATATGAATCACGCAAAAAGCCATTCCTTGACATGCAGACCTTTTTCGTTTACATTTCAAAATATCTCAAGGATACGGTATTTAACTTATTTATGCGAAGAGAAGAATTTAAATCTCATTCGTAAATCTCCACGCATTTTGTTTATATTGGGCCACTGTTGTTCCAATTGTTGAATTCTATTCTTGGCCTTATAATAAATGCACCAATTTATTACCTTAAGACGGGTCAGGCTTTTATACACGGGTATAACTTATTTACTAAATCTATTAAGTAATTAGAGGGAGGAAGGAAAAGAGAATGGAAAAATGGAGAAAGAGGAAGAGGACGTAGCATCTGTATATGATTAAAAGAAGCTGCAGTACAAAAATAGCAATAATAAATTATAATTGATTATAAGACATTTTATACTGTCGAATTGTGCGCCTTGGCCAAATGTTGGGAAATCATAAAACTAAATATAACGTAATTTTCAATAGATTTCTTTAAATGATAATACAGCAAATATTTCGATCCGAATTTCTAATAGAATTGAAAAAAATAACATTTTTATTTAAATTTCTTTAAATAAAGGATATTTTCAGAAAAAATTCAAAACTACTATACTTACGTATTTAAAATAAAATTGCTATCTTAAAATATAGTTAAACTCATTGCAGTTCATGTAGGTATTTATTTCATAATAAGTTATTGCACATTTTTCCTTTGATGGTAAATTGACTGTTCATTTACATTTTATCCTGTTTTTACGCGTTAATAACAGTAAAATAATTCAATTAAGTTAAATTCTCTACGTTTTAAATAACTATAATTTGCTCAAATATTTCAAGTAAATTTTTGCAAATTCTTTATGCATTATATCTTATTATTTCGATTTTCCTCTTATTTTCAGGAATTTGTTGGATAATCATTTGGCCTCTCTGCAAATAATTCTTTAAACAATATAATTAAAACAAAGATAACTTTCAAAACCGTAATTTGATTCTGCATGAAAGCCAAACCATATCATAGCAAATATAACTGATTTTTCATATCGAAATCAAATGTCTTTGGAAAACGTTTAAGATGATTTCATAGGAAAGAGAGGAGAGAGGTAAAAGAAATGAGAGATAAAGGGAGAGAGACAAAATTAAATGTCCCATAAATTAAAAATTTCTTTGAACATCTACCAATTGTATAGCGTAATGGATTTCTTTGTCGTACAATTTCTATTCGCCCATAACTATTTTTACTCTCTGTAACACTCAATTATGTGAATTTTATATTTATTGTTTACATTTTAGTGCATATACAATTTGGTTTCATTAATTTTTTATTTTAAGTTAATACTTAATTCACGCATACCCGTCATATTTGACGGGCAATTACGCTAGTTATATTATAATATCAATAGACAGAATTAAATTTATATAACAGAAGTCAGATTAACGGAAGAGTTAAAAGGAAAAAGTAAACGAATAATTGCTTTGGACGCATTAAAAGAAATTAATCTTTATAAAGTTAAATTTAAATTCCCAAAAACAAACCTTCATTGCATGACCTGAATAATGTAAAGGAGTTTTTTTATATACTCAGAAGGAAATATATTTAACGAGATTTGTCCTTAGCGAAGTTAATCGCACTCTCATAGGCAGAATCAGTAGAATCATCACAACTCATTTAAATATTGAACCAAATGTTGCGTCCACAGAAGAAGAGTGCAAAACATAGATTGTTTGAGAGAGAGAGGGAGGGAGAGAGGAAAGCCAATATCTCATACGACGGGAGATTGCTTCTAGCGCACGCCCTTGTTCTTCGTCGCAAATATTGCGAGGGACAGATATGAAGGGTAGAGACACCTTCGGCGAACATTTTGAATTTAGCGGAAGTGTTTTTCTGGAAGGAGAAACCCTTCGCTCGTCTTGTAACGACGCTGTCCAATGCATACTGGAGACTTCGCAACAGACGGCTGTGCTAAGAGATCTTGGGGAACGGGGAGGGGGTAGGGAGAAAGAGAGAGAGAATGGCGAGACAGAGAGAAAGTGGTAAAAGATAGGAGAGAAAGTAAAAAGAAAGAAAGGAAATGGAATGGAATGGACGGAAAACAGTAGGCGGTATTGGACGAAAGTTAATACAGTGGAGGGAGTTTGTAAGCAGTGGGCGGGGTGAGGAAAGGTTTGGAAAAATGGGAGTGGATTGGCATAAGAGGAGGTGGATTGTTTAATTAAAAAATTACCATGATGACGCGAATCTTCATGTATCTGTTTCTGTCAAATTAAAAAAAAGGAGTTCAAAGAGGAGAAAAGTAGCGAGATGGTTGGGTTAAAGGGAGAGAGGAGTTAGGTTGATCACGTTTTTTGTCATTCAAATCGCTTTCATTCGTACTGGTCGTCACAAAAATACGAGAACGGAGTGTAGTCATGGCTGAAAATGATGTAAGTTGAAGGGAAGTAGGACATCTAAGGAAGACTCATCAATTGTGGGAGTCGTAAGCTAATGCGTCTTAACAAATCAGTATTCTCATTCCAGGGTACTTATTCCTAAGAGAGTTCAAACTCGATTTTATGGAATATCACACAATTTATAGTATGAGGCCAAGTATTTCGCTTCTTTTCTAAAAGCTGTACAATTAATGGATGCAAAATGGGAATACAACATCAATTTAATTATGCTCCGATAAGAGTGAGGCGTACCACTCTCGGAACAAAAGCGTGCCACTTGTGGAACGCGATCCTGGGATTGATCGTTCCTGCTAAAGGGCGTCCACTTAACGACATGCATTTTTTTAAATTTTGAGCTTCGGGAGAAAATTCTACGATGATCGAGATGTAAAACATATATTTGATTGTTAAAACTCTAAGAAAGGATTTTATATCTAGGAAATTTTCTCTGTTTCGAAGTTCACCTTATGTCCATAATCTCGCCGTATCCTCGCTCGTTTTCGGAGGAGTTCCACTGCGTATCCTTCTTCCCCTTTAAAAATTAACGCCATCTATACTCGCAAAGGATTTCAGTCGCGAAATCCCTAGACGGAGGTGCATCGCCATTCTTCTCCTCCTCTCTCCCATCCCTCCTCACACTCCATCTCTGGCCTTCATCTCCCCCAACACAAACATCCACCCACGCCTCTGCGAATCCCGCGCGTCCCGGGAGGAAAAAAATGCCACGGCAATAATGAGGATGGGGCATTTTTCCACATTTACTTGCGCTCATTCCCTCCCACTCCCCTTTCCATCCCTTTTATCTTCTCCCACATCCCTCTCCCTCAAAATCCTTCGCGTGCTCTATAAGCCAAGCCAAAAAAATAAATAAGAACAAAGCGGAGAGTCACGGGAAAATTTCGTTGCGATGACGCTGTCAAAAAGGATGGGGTGACGCGTAATGGGTAGAGAAGATATTGAGATTGACTGGAGTTGGTAGGAGAGAGGGTGGAGGAAGAGACATTGCTTGTTATTCTCTGTTCGAGGGAGAAAGAGAGGGAGACGAAAGGGACGGAGCAGGTGTTCTGGAGGTGAATAGCGGCATAAGAAAGCGAGCGTTAAGTCGGAAGGAATAGCGAGCGCATTGTTGTTGTCACGGAATAGGAGGATGGCAAGAGGGAGGGAGAGAAGAAGCGGGAGAGAGGGAGAGATGGAGGGAGAGAGTAGGAGTGGAGGGAGAGTAATAGGAATAGTGAAAGGAATACGATGGGGATAGGGAATAGGCACGAGCATTGGGGATCGGCGTGGAGACGGAGTTAATACGGTAATGGGAAGAGGGACGCGGGGGCGGTAACGGCAAAGGAATGGTAAAGGAAGGTGAGTGCATGCATGGCGGAAAAAAAAGCAAGGTGTGTAGTGAAAGCAAACAGAGGAAGGGTTACAACTATAGCGAAGAGAGGAGTTAATGAGAAAGGAGCTAAAAGATAGAAAGATGGAGAGGAAGGGTAGGTGGGTGGTGGGTGCATGCTCAGAAAGGGTCACTGAGGTGTTTCAGGAAATACAATGCAGAAGGAGGCCATGCACGGGAGTACTCTCATTGTACTCCCACACAAAGGGGAACAAATAGTGCGTTACTTAGGATCTCACTCCAGCCGTCTTCCCGGGAACCAAGGTCTTACTACTCTTTGCCTTTTTAGAGTAATTAACTCGTGTTTTCTGACGATGGTTTCGAATTAATCCCTTTAATTCTTAGAAAAAGACCAAAAATAAACTGCAAACATATATCCCTTTGTAAACAGGATCCGGTACACCTAAAATGGTATATTAACCTTTGGTGTAATATAATAAATTCTATTTAAGACTACAGAACTTGTTTGTAGTCAAATATATTCAATGCTGTAGTAGTCATGAAACTTTTTGTGAACTATTGGGAGAATTAAAAAAGCTCTTCTATTAGGTATGGCAACCAGTCGTTTAACCAAAAAATATATTCCGACAATGTAGTAATTACTCCATACAGCCCAAAATAATGAAACTGTCTTTAAAACGCTTGATGTATATGAAGTACATATTACCAAAAAATGAACCAATCTAACTTAATGCATAATTTAAATCATGGCCGAAGAAGAATATATTTGTGAATTATATTAATGCAAACATCATAATATAAGAAAATCGGCGGGAATTTAATAATGTAAAGCAAGAAATGAGTAATTGAGCATAAACAATTCTCAAAAACAAGCTGACTGAACGCTGAATCATTCGGCAGCAGATGAAGGCTTCAAGATGCAGAGGAAAACTATCCGAGGAGACACTGACTGTTAATTAAACACAGCAGTCGGTGAGAGTCGGTGCAATGGTCTTCACTACGACTGTAGCATCCCCTCCTCCCGCGTCCCCTCTTCCACCCCTCATCCTCTCCCCTTCGCCACCCTCCCCCTCCTCTTCCATCCTCCACTATTCTCCTCTTCTCCCTCTGGGCAGCGTAATAATTTATGGAAGTAAGAGCCCTCATAATGGACGCCCTTGCCCTCCCCCTTCCTCCGCCATCTCCTCCTTCACTCCCTGTCCCCTCTGTCCGTCAGCCCCACTTCCGCCCATCTGGGGGCGAAGGAGGCAGCCGCCGCAGCGCAGTCAGCAGGCGGTGGAGCGCAAGATCCGAACGTCGCCTCGGCGAGCATTGTCGCTAACTCTGCGTTTTATAGAACTTTCAAACAAAAGACAAGGGAAGATACGGAATAGCCGCTCAAAGGAAGGAGCAATTCATCCCCGTCGTTGCCTAATATATTCCTCGAGTCGGCGTTGCAGAGAGAGAGAAGCCCCAGTACAAAATGAGACGTTTCCCTGTGGAGGGAAGGAGTGATGAGGTAGAAGAAGTGGAAGGGAGGAGAAGATTGGAAGTCGTGGGAGGGAGGAAGAAAATCTGATGCAGTATAAAGAGAGTTGTACATCGAAAGATTCTCTCCTGAGAAGGTCTGTTCTGAAACGCGGAAGGAAAGGAAGTAATACCGGTGTGGGTGGTTGAAACGGAGGTTGACGGATATGTGGGAGGGACAACGGGTGTATAACAGGTCTGTTATATGAGAGATAGGAGAGATGGGTAAGAAATGGGATTTGGATTCGCTAAACGGCTGAAGCGTCTCCGGCCCTTAAATAAATTGCCATAATACTGAGAGAGAGAGAGAGAGAGAGAGAGAGAGAGAGAGAGAGAGAGAGAGAGAGAGAGAGACGCGGCAATGACAAGGCGGATCCAATATGGTGGCGCGATTGATATCACCTTCGACTTTGGCCAGCGATAAGTATGTTAGTGGGTTTTGTGGCTCTCGAGCCGAAAAGTATGACTAAAAATGCTTTAGGCAATGGCAAGAGGGACCCTGAAACGATAGGGAGATTCAGTCTGGAGATTTATAGTCCAATTGGGCGATCGCTCGTTCTTTAGATACCCTCATACTCTCCAGCTTGGGAGCTTCCTAGATCAATCGCTAAAAATGTGGAAGCTACTGGAGAGAAACTTGCAATAAATAATTTCCCAGCACCAATTTCGATTATAAACAAAATAAAAGATTGATCCTTAGTTTGTACCATTTTATATACTATATGTAACGTTATAATTTCTGAATAAACAAGTGGCAAGCAACAGCAGGACCATATGCAGCGTCAGCTGAATCTGTTAAATAGTCACAATGTGTCACCACATCTCGTCTATCGATTAGGTGATGCCTCCAACAAGAAATTAATTTAGACAAGTATATATTGGACGGTTTAGATGAATAGACTCAAGGATTAAGAGAAAATGTTATCTATATCGGGAGATATGACCACGAAGAGGTACAAGGGCTGAGCGAGGTCGATATTAGTTTATTCCTCGGAATAATAGGAATATAAGAGCACATTCGTTTCAAAGTAAGATTTTGTCTGGTGCATTGCAGAGTTCTGTGTATGTGTATAAGAAACAGAAAAATACAGTTCAATCTCAATTAACCGGTTATATAATTTTAATACCGTTCAACATAATGTCAAAATTCCCTATTTAAGTTCATATATCTGATGTGTGATGTTAATGCAACGTAAAGAGCTTTCACTTTAAGCCCACACATCTCCTCATTTAATTGATAATATCGAAGTTAACTTTGATCATTTAAGAAGTATTTTTCCTCAAATCTTTGAAAGACAAACATACGATTGGTATTCGTATGCGTGACATGTGATATATATCCGTAACTATTGCAATGTCAAGGCTTGCAACCCTGCCGCAGGGGAAGGGTAAGGAAGAGAAAATTGCGCAGTAAGTTCGGGTGGGTAGTAGATGAGAAATTCCATTTAACATTCGTGTACAAGATGGCTAACGAAAATTAGCAAAACAATTAATTTTCATTTCCATTTTAGATTCCCAAACTTGTAAACGATCAAAATCCACTTGAAGATGCTCCACTTTTTGGAAAGAATCCATATAGGTAACAGACATTTCAATTTCCACCAAAAAAGATTTACTTGACTGGTTTCGCCTATTATAGTATCATCAACTGATTATGCTGTAATAGGCGAAACATTGACTTTTCTACTAAAAAAGACTTACTCGGCAAGTTTTGCCTATTACACTTTCATATTCTAATGATGCTGAAATAGGCGAAACCGGCTGAGTAAATCTTTTTTATTAGAAATTGCAATGTCTTTTATTTTCTTGTAAACGATAAACGATATATTTTAATAAATCTGCAAGAGTGAAATTGCGGAACTAATTTTTTTTTCGATTAAATGATCTGACTCGCGTGGACATCAATATTCATGCTTTCATAATCATTAATTATTATGATGATGGACAAAATTTATGGACCAAAAATTATCCAAAACAGATGTTGAAGTCATTTATTTGTAGTCAGTCGTGTAATTAATTCGCAAACATTTGTAGTAAAACAAACAAAGAAGAGAGGTTGATCCCTTTTTTAGATTCAAAATCGCCGTCCATCATTATTATAAATGTGTAGTGGCACAAACAAGCAGTGAGGTGATTATATTTTCACAAAGCGGCAAAAAATATGTTTTCAAGCATCCAATCTTCTCTGTATAGGACGCGGTGAAAATTGCGTGAAATGTGAGTGGAATTTAGGACGGTATCACTTTTCACGTCGCCGCGCTCAGTGGGATGAAATGATCCAGTAGAACGTATCAAAACGCGCAAATATCAAAGCCAATATCGCCAGAAAACAAAAAAAAAAACTTTCGAAAAAGTTGAGCGCATCCCAACAACCCTCACCTCACGAGAGCCACGTAAAAAGGATTCTCTCTCTCTCTCACTCGCTAACAAGTGACGGTCGCAGAGCGCTGGAAAGGGAAGAAGACGGTCGCAACCGAAGGATATTCTACTTTCATGATGCAGAGTGAGAGAGCGAGGGAAGGGTGGAGGGGGAAGAAAGGACACGTGGGGCAAAGGGAGGAGGAGTAGGAGATACGGAGTGCGCACACAGTGCAGGAATCGATGACCTCATTCTCCATATTTCCAGCGTGTATTAATAGAGTTTCCAATGGCGAGGATTATCGGTCCTCGTACTACGAGAATGAAAGAAAACCGAAATGCTTTCGGCTTTCACTAGGCGACGGAGACAACTTTAATACCCAGTCTCTTATATTCATTTTATAAAAATTTATCCTCCAACCTCAAACTCTCTCTCTCTCTCTATCTATAACTCTGAGTTTATCCGATCTTTCTGCATTCCCATAAATAAATAGCTCATACGGATTAAATGCATTCATGACCGCTGAATTCCCTTAAAAATTCACGTGGAAAAATCAAGAGGAAAAGAAATGATGTTGGGGAAAGCAACCATTTCGCTGAAATACGTATTTCTCGTGTTTCTGAAATGAACGCCAGGGGCTCAACGACTATTTTTTAATTGAGTAGAGCAATATTTAAGGAAGGGAAATGAGATTGCGAGTTTTCCAGTTTTATCCATTCCGCAAACAAATGCGACGATTCGAAATTCGATGCACGAGGGTGCACCACATTTATTACGGTTATCTTTTATTTTCAACGCTCCAATTCTACAACTTCTATTCCGCTCATTTAAAATATCTGGAGATTAACATCTAGTGCTTGCTGATCGAAACACGATCGCGGATATAAATCCACATATGAACGTTGCATTGTTATTAAAGAAGGAAATCGAGTGTTGTTATCTTAACTCTGGGAGACTTCGTTAATTCTATATGTTAATGTATGTTCAAAATGAGAATTCTAAGGAGAATTAAAAGGGTTTAGCATCTATGGACAAAAAGTTACAATTGGAGGGAAGAATTCTGAATGGCAGAGGAAAATGGGTGAAATGAGAAGAGAGAGATAATGAGAGAGAAAAGTGAGAGGACAGATAGATGTAATGGGACTAAGAAAAGAAGGGAGGGGGACCAAAAGAGAGAAAGAAAGGAGAGGTGAAGAGAGAAGTATAGATACGTGAATGTGTGTGTATATATATATATATATATATATATTTATTTATTTATTTATTTGTTTCTTTATTTATTTATAGATAAACTAGCGTAATTGCTCGTGAAATATGACGGGTATGCGTGGAATAAGTATTAAATTTAAGGCACCTCCCATCCTCTTCTCTCCCTCTCCCCTTCTTTGGAGAAATAGACTTCCTAGTCTCAATCTCGCCCTAATAATATCTACCTTTTCCTCTCCCCCTCCCTCTTTCTCCTTATTTCTCACTCTTTCTCTCCCTCTGTCTCTCTCCTTTCTTTATTTCTATCTCTACTTCTCTCTAATAAAGCGTTAAAAGAACGCTTCCTTTACGCCTATATCATAAGGATTGACACGAAAGTACAATCTCGAGGCTTAACAATGTCACGGTCGGCAAAACAACATATCATTAAAATGCTTAAATTTTTCTAATAAATATAATTTAAACGTATAACTTGAGCGATTTCGAATAATAAGCGAAATGTGACGATAAGAATAAGAAACAGTATTTATGTTTCTTAAGTCCGAAGACTTTGGTCAATTATTTCTAATTTTAATTTCCAAAATAATAAAGTCCATGTTTAAGTGTTACCTTATGAGAAATATAAATAAGCCTCTTAAGTCGAACCCGAGTAGTTTTTACAAATATATTTCTGTCAATCAATTTTATTATATGAATCAAGCATTCCTGGAAAATTTCAGACCATTATTCTCTAACTGTTTTCGAGATATAAACGATTTAAAATGATCACCAACCAACCAACTAACGCTTGTCTATTATTTATTATTATAAGAGATACAAAAAGGCCTATACTTGAGCAAGGTAGGGACCGTCTTATGCAAAACTCATTCGCCGCATATTTTAAATGGTAACATAAGAACGAAAGAAAAGCGGAGAAGACGTGACAAAGAAAAATGAAAACAAGAGCGAATCGGTGTGCTTCATGTTAGAGTATGCACTTTTCAAATGCGTTATTTGCGATTTGCATTCATAGGAAATTGCTATGACGAGAATTTGATCCAACCCTGTGACAACAATTATTCCGGTAGCTGTGAACATTTATGGTCACAGCGGGGTAATACTCACTATAAGAAAGGGAAATACTTGGAAATATCTCCAGAGCAATCATTTATAAGCTTTATTCGATCCATGTAAAAGATCATTAACGCAGATATGCAAAAGTGACGTTCTAATTGGTCAATAAGTACCTTAATAAAACTCGCTCGGCAGTTTTCGGTGTAGGTCACTTTTGACCAATCTCATAAAAATTAGATGAGTGCTTTTATCAGATAATAAATGCAAACGCCACACACGACCTCCCCTAAATGCATTCAATTCGTGCGCCGCGTGCAAAGGACGCATAAAAACAACGGCGAGACAAAAAAAGTGACTGCATGGGTGGAAGGGACGCAATACGGGAGAAAAGGCAACAAGGGAGAGTGGGAATAATGGGGGGGGGAGGAAATGAGAAATTCGGGCGAAAAAGAGTATCAAACCGTAAGTGAACGTAGCGAGGCCAGATATCAACCATTTGTACCTCTGTCCCTTTCGCCTAATCTAAGCGCTACCTTCGAAGGCGTTCTTTACTCACCTCTGCACTCCGTCAGGCAGGAAATCGAACGTCGCGTCGAATGCAGGGTCGCGTGAGAGGGTGTCAGAAAGCTAAGAAGGCCGCCACCTCCCCCCCCTCCCCTTTCCTGTCTTTCAAAAAGCGAACAGACGGTGGCTGGGAGAGAGAGAGGAAGGGAGAGGGGAGGGAACGAAAGAGGTAAGGAGATGGGATAGGAAAGGTCAGAAAAATTCTCGCCCCAGGAGGCGCGACTGTGCACACTGTTAACAGTGAAGAGAGCCATGGCAGAGAGAGGGAATAGAGAATCTTGGAGGTAAAATGGAGTGGGTTGGGAGTTGGTCTGAAAAGGGAAGGTAAAAAGGATGTTTGAAGTGGGAGGAAGCTACGACGAAGAATCTTCCCAAGGTATGCAATTGAAGAGTAGAACTCGTATGTATACAAAAGCTCTCGTTTAAAGGATAGGATGATTCTACGCGATATTGGATGACATAATCCCGTCATCTCCCTCCAAAAATTTGAAGAAATACTTAATATGAAGATTTTATGTAAATAACTGTCTCGCCGGAGCATATTTATCACAATTTTAGCTGATTATTAGCCTAAAATAATACTAGCCGATGCCTAAGCGCCATCGGTGTGGCAATATTTCCAAAAGGCGATACAAATGTTATATATGGGATGCCTTTATTTTCAACGCTCATATCTTAGAATTTTCGAGTCATATCATAGAACTTTTAAATTTATGGTTTAAGGAAGGATTGTTCTCGATAAAGAGACAGTCGTGGGAAACCTGAGGAGATAGTTCCAGCGCCACAACCTATAAAGCTTTAAGTGATTGTTTCAACTACCATTGAAAAACAAGTGTTTCATTACTAAATTAATGTGCAGAACCGATGTTTTTATTCGCAACACTGCCTTAGCAGTTGCAGTTAACATTTTCTTTTTCTCTATTAGTAGCAAAATTTATCCTCATTTAACCCTCGAGTACTCGCGTATGGGTCGAATCGACCCGGACCAACTTTAAATATTCATATCTTTTTAGATAGGGGTCTAGTTTCATTCTTCTAGTAGCTGAGCTTGATGATTTAAACGTGTTAAATGCTTTTATCGGTCCCGAATAAAAAATATAAAGATGCAGAAAGGCAAATAACTTGGAAAGGACACGCTAGGCGCAATAGAAATTCGCACGTTAACTGGAAAATATCAACTTGGCAACGATAGCGTAAGCCTGGAAACCTCCCTAAGACTGCCCAATACAATCCAGGACAAGGTAAAACAACATCCTTTCTTAGACCAATGTTTACTGTTATTTTTGCGTTTCTTGGCCCCAATATTAGTTTGAAATAAATATTTCCAAAGAAATTGCTGAAGAGTTATAAAAAGTTAATTAAGCTGTTTTTTATTTTGCATTGGGATATTTTTAGGATTACAAATAATTTTTAAAAATATTTTGGCCTTCTAATCCTTCTTTCTAAAGCTTCAAAATACATGGGTCGGTTCGACCCAGCGCGAGTGCTCACGTCACAATTTATAGCACGAGTACTCGATGATTAAGAGCTGCCTTTGTTGTGAAGTGATAAGAAAAAGTAACACAATATACATCAAAAAATAACTATTTTTCATTAATCCCCATTTATCTTGAAAATCCAATCGTATAAATTTGCGCTATAAAACAGGTTAAAAAGACGAATATGAACCGAAGGAAAAGTATACTCCATAAATGGAGTTCACAGAGATTTAAAAGACGATCTTTATAGGAAATGCGTATAAAACGGCATCAAAAGATTGTACGGTTATTGGATTTTTATCTTCGCAACTATGTCCGAATAAACGTTTTAATCGATACCTTACAGATCATATAGGAGCAAGGGAGAGAAAACATGGTTTCTTAATTGTTGTTTGAAGATAAAATTGTCGCATCTACCTTTGTAAACAAAATATGTGATTTAATGCGTGAGATTTTCTCGAATTTTTATCTCTATCCAAATAAATGTTTTGATCAATATCTTACAGATGATAGGGAGAGAAAAATATGGTATTTAATTGTTGCTTGACAAATACAAGCATTTCATGGACACACCTCTCCCTGTATTAATATCAGCAATATATTCAAGATTCCTATCTTGGTAATTATAAAAATAACTCTAATTTGACGATTAGAAATATAAACTGAATGGTAGAGAAATCTTTTCAATTTAAATATAAAAACTGTCCCAAAATAATATTATTACCCTTGACTATGATCGCGTATAGATGTAAAACAGTATCTGCCTTAAACCACTCCTAAATAGAACATATTTATTCAAATGGAAAATTATCACAAGCCTCAATAGAAATAAGGATAAATGCAAAGCACTTTTTAAAGATTATTTTCTACTATTTTCAAATTTTTCACTAATAATAATTAGCATTTAAAATCAGTTTGGAAAAATAACTAATACTAGAATTAAGTGTCAATTTCAATTATTGCACAATACGTTTTTCTGTCATTTGAGAAGATATTCTTGGGAGTCGAATTTATTGCGCACTGAACTGAGCTAACAATTAAAAATCTAGAAAAAATCATTTTAAATCGTTTCTTACCAACATACTTACATATACTAGCCTAATGCTCACGGGATGCGACAGAATTCATAATTTAATGTCCCTGGAGTGATATCACGTGTAATTTAACGCGCTCGATCCATCACGTGGAACAATAATATAATTGCGTTTCCTTTATTTTAAGTGAAAAGACTTATCGCCGAACGAACGTTGGATAAATACATTTAAATTTCACTGTCATCGGAAATCCATACCATCTAAGTTTTAACGATTTCGTTTCATATCGGACGACGGAGAAGGATGGCCATTAAACGTAGCGCTCATTGAGCGCATGCGCGGCCACTCGTGACGCGGTGGTGTGCAGAGTGAAAAAACACACGCGAGAGTCGGATTCTCCTTTCACGAGGACACATGGACGTAAAAAACACACGCATTACGCATAAAAAGAGAGCGTTCCCACGAGGAGAGCTACTGAAATGAAGAAGAGGTGAGAGTCATATGGTTTCTCCTCGAGAACGACCGGAAGGAGGCGAGGGAAATGCGGTAGGAGGGGAAGAGGGAATTCGACGTGTGGGCTCGTGTTTAGGACCGTAAAATTCTAATAGGTTATACTGCGCTTGTGTGCTGGAAAAGTGATGAACGTGAGGAGAGCCGCATGGTGCGTGCGCAGGAGTAGAGGAGAGGTAGGGGGAACGAGAGTGATTCGGAGGAGGAGGAGATGAGGTGGAGGAGGAAAGGGTGGCGGGACAGGTAAAGAGGAGATGGAGGGATATGTAGGAGGTGAAAATAGGAGAGATTGAAGCGGAGAGAAAGAGGAGGAAATGGGCGATAGGTAGGAGGATTCTCTCTCTCTCTTTTCTCGCTCTTTTAGACCAACGTTTCAGGTTTGACCAGTTATTTAGTCGGATTTAACGGGATAGGCGTGAGTTTTTGCAAATATTTTAATAGAAGTTATAGCCAAAAATATTTCGAATCTACTGTGAAAATATTGCGATAATAAGCTGAGTAATTTGTGTCATATTTAAAAATAGAAAAATTATCTCAGGTATCTATTATTGTGGCAATTGGAGGTGCCTGAGATAGACTACTTTTCAATTTTTCGATTTTTAAGTGCTTATTCTTGAACAATATAGTAGGATAAGGGTTGAGTTGTTATTTTAATTTATTAGTTAAATATTCTACACATGGCACATCCAATTAAACTCCTATAAAAGTAAATGCCAGCATAGAATTAAGGTACTGCCGAAAAATTCACCTGAAACTTTGAAACACATGCAATATAAGTTTGCAGAATAAACTAAACACATTCTAGTAACGCTTTCCCTGAGATTGTTTCATATGCTTGAATTGATATTCGTTACACTTGGTCAATTTTCTCTCTTCTTCTAAAGATGATTTAATTGTATTTGTAAGTTTACAAGGAATTTAATAAGACTGTCTCTAAACCTATGATAAAATGAAAAAAAGTCAACCTCAGCGATGTTAATTTAAAACAACAATTATTCTTCGAAATTAAATTTTAAATATTTCTTCCACATTAGGACTCATAATATATCCCGACTAAGGATATACGTAGTAGACCATCTCATGAAAGTGGGATGTCGTAAAAAAGCTAAAAATTAACAAATCGGATTAAATATCAATGAAGCTGCAAGAAAATTACTTGTGACATAAAATTTTAGTATATTCCACATTTTAAAAGCCATAAAAACCAAACTACTGCTTTTCTTTGCTTTTTGCTCATTACTGTTATATGCCACTATTAAAATTTTACGGGATAATAATCATGAAACACTTCGACGAAGGCTAATTCGTCAGATTTGCATCCAATCAAGTGAGAGTGTAAATTATCAGTGGGAGTATGTATGCGCGCAACATCTGAGAGGTATGTGTGTCATTCGACAGAATAGTTGTGTAATTAAAATCCTCTCAAAAAAGTATCACCATATTGCATTTAGCGGCATTTACCGTAATTTTTCTCGCAACAAATTTTCGCGGAATTATTCGTTTTAAAACGCAGAGGACATGGACGTGTTCCTGCCATTTAGGGCTCAAAATAAAACATCCTGTTAATCCCTCGAGATTCATAACCCATCGCATATGAAACCGCGTCGGCAACGGAAATTTCTATAACACATGTGTTGTGTACGTGTTGTCCATCATCGGCCAATGAGGGAAAAGGGGTTGGCTGGAGAAAGGGGAGAGCCGCCTGTAGAGGAAGGAGATGCGGGGATGCCAAACGCGAATTCGGCTGCGGCATTGTGGGCTGCATGACCTGCAGGCGCATTAATAACCTAAGGGGAGACCTTCAGAGAGCTGTAGCCGCCCTATCGAATCCACGCCGTGCAAGCGGTAACCTTTGTGATGTCGGTGTGATTAGGGGAAATGACGGATGGGCGGAGCAAACATCACGGCCGCTCCCGACAGAGTTTGGGTCCCGAACAATCACTTCAAAGTAACACTACTTTTCGGACGTTTTCGTACGGATTTCCCAACGCTGACGTTCCTTATCTACCGAAACAATAGCGGCGATTATGTCCTTTGCTCCAAACTACATCTTGCCGGGTTTCGCTGCGAAAGCAATGTGAAAGTTTATGGTTAAGTTTAATGATGAGCTTACTATGAACACTTTTGGCATGCTTTTTGGGCGGGCTTTCCGATGTTTAAAATAAAATACAATACATTGTTTGGAATATATATACTAACTACATGCACGGGCCTTATGAAATGTAGATTATTTGTTGCTTCTGAAATGAGAACAAGGAATATATTTTCCAAAACATTTAAGTGCTTCTAAAGTAAATTAGATATTTGTTGACACAAAATTAAAATGAAAGAGGGATAACCATTCTGAATTATAAAATTAGATGTTATTATAACTTTATTTACTTATTTTTCTGGTATATGATAATTATAATTTAATTAGAAATAAGATGAAGCAACATCCACGGAAACCATGACGGATTAAATGGTCACAGTTACTTCTCTGCGAAATCATTCCAACTATGCGAATAAATCTCTTCTTTTAAGGCCTTGCCATCTCCCTATATCAGTGGTTCCCAAACTCAGGGTTGCGAGCCAAATCGGGGTCGCGGGGGGTCCTCAGTTGGGCTGCGAAGGATCATCAGAAGAAAACTTTCCTGAGAGTCAGATTGTTGTTATCTACATATTATTATTGAAAATTTCCTAACATTTATCAGTCTTAACAGCCAATGCAAGCCACACTCCCCTTTCGAAGCTTTTAGCACATATGCGGGAAAATGGATGAGGAAGAGCAGGAATACTAGATCAACCGAAAAATTTCCATCTGCACCCCCGCTAACATGGCTTTCATGGATATCCGGACGTTTCACCCAAAGCACTTCACCAAGGGAACGTTTCACACACAGACAATTCTCCACGGGTCATTTCATCCGTACACTCTTCGCCCACGGGACGTTTCACCAACAGACACTTCACCCACGAGAAGTTTCATCCAAAGAACTTTCACCCGTGCCTTTTCACCCTTAGGTTTGCCGTCCACAATCCGGTTCACCCACATAAGGTTTCATCCAAAGATCTTTCACCCATTGTTTTTGAGCCATGCTTCAGTTTAAATGTAAAAAAATCAAACTAATCCATTATAAAAGAAATTCTTTACTGATAGAATAGAATCTCAAGTAAATTATTATTTTATTATTATTTTAACAACGTAAACAAACAATAAATGGCACAGCAATAGACTAAATATGGTCAATGCACATTAATTAATATAGACTATTTCATAAAACCAAATACATATACAATAAACTGCACACTATTGAACATGAAATGGACATACAAACGTCAATACACAGAAACGGAGAGAAGAAGAAAACTTTTATTATTAAATGGACTATTATATCCAAGCTAAGGTAGATGAAATTACGTACTTATGAAAATTCATTTATGAAATAGTCTATTTATTAACCGTCGATATTACAAATACAAAGCGTATTCATCTCCAAAAATGATATGCGTGTGTAAAAAATAATTTTCTTAAATTGTCCGCTGACTGTCGAAATTAGAGTTACATAACGTATTCTATTCTAAAAACATTATTCGTGAGTGTAAGTACCATTTAAACATTAAAAACATTCCGTTGAATTCTCAAGTGAAATCATTTGGACTACTCTCTGTATCAGATAGCCATGTTTAAACAACTGTTAAGTTTATCAAAGTTGGAAACTAAATAAATAATATTTGTTACACCTTAACCAGTTTATTTAATTTATAAATGAATAAGAAAATAAAATAGGAAAAAAATCTTTATATTTCCAGCAAATTGAAATCAAGAATTAGGGAACTCATTAAGATTATTCGAAAGAAATACTGCATTTGATGTTATAAATACTGCGAAAATATCGTTGATGATGTTTATCAAATTCATCGTTATTTATACAGTTATTTAGCAAACAGTGCATATAAGTGTGAAATGAAATACTGAGGTGCATAATTGGCTGTGAAATTAAAAATGGCCAGTGATTATATATTTTGTGTAAAATTCCACGGCAAAAAAATAAAGGCGTAGAATCTGTTCAGATTGATACTTACTCAAACCTGGTTTACGTTTAGTTTGGTTGTTTATTTTGTGATTTCCATAAAATGTGTAAAGCTCTGTTTTCTCAAATGTGCTCCCATTAAAGAATGAATTCTCTAAAATTATCGAGAAATACCAACTTATTATTTGTTTTTCCTCGAAAGGGGAAGTAATAAGTGAACGCTTTGGGCCAAAAACCTCTAGGCTTAAAGAGCAGTTTTTCATCTCATAACGTGAAAAAACATTGACTTAACTTAAGGTCGAAGTTGCGTTCATTCCCAAAATGAGGCCAAATATATACCAAAGATATGTAGGGGACGAATTGCTCTCGCCGCCTGCAGCATAACGGTTTATTTCCACGGAAGTATTTCAAAGGAAACCTGAAGATTCGGTGGAGGGGGAGAGAAAAAAATTCGAAGCAGGAAAAGCGAGGAGTGGCGTATCGGAGCTGAAGGAAAATAGAAGGAAAGAAAGGTAAAAAAGAAAGAGGATGAAGAGAGGCTGAAGAAAAGGAAGATAGAGGGGACAATGAGAGAAAAAAAGAGGTTTATGAATTAATACGGGCTCTCTCGCACCGTCCTCGGCGAAAAGAAAGAATCGCGGCGGATTAGAGAAACAGGGCGGGCGAGGAGGAGTTGAAAGTGGGAGGGGAACAAGGTGGAAATGGCCGAGTTTTAAAAGGGTTTTGGGGGAGGGAGAGGTTGTCGCAGGAATCAGATTCGGGGGCTTAGGGTATGGGATGGGGCGTCATGGGATGCGGAGATGTTTCTGGAAGTGGGGGTAGAGGCGGTGGGCAAGAGCCACGCATGGCCCACGGGAATAAGACAGGGAGCATAAAAAAATGGGAGGAGGCTGACCCTGCGAGTAATAACAACAATGGCGATGCCCTGCATTCATTTTTCCCTTTTCCCCCTCCCTCCTCCTCCCTCTCCACATCTCTTTTTCTATTTGCGGGAGTTTTTCCATCTCTTCCTCTTTTTTATATTTCGATTCCAGAGAACGAGTTGAGTCCCTTTTCTCCTGACTGCCTTTTTTACGTATCTTCTTTTCTGCCGCTGCTTTATCTTCTCTCTCTCTCTCTCCACTTTCCCCTTTATCTTTATATACTTCCCTCCTAACTAAATTCCCTTCTTCCCTTGCTCCTTGCTTCTCTCTCGACCTCATTTCTCTTCCTACATCTCTGCATACTTGCCTGCTCTCCCTCCTTGTTTCCTCCCTTCCTATCAAATTCCCTCCTTGTCTTCATCATCTCCCTTCTCTCAACTTCTTCCTACAGCTTTCATCTTTCCAGGTTCCATCTTTATCTCCTCACTTTTCTCTTTCCGTTCGTTTCGTTTTTTCAGCCGTTGAGAGTGTATGTTTTAGGGATGGAGGAACTGGGTGAGTTGTTTGGTTGGTGGGCTGAGTATCGAGGGGAGGAGGAGGTGGTAGGAAGGGGTTGGGCGGATAAGAATCCATAACTTCCTCCGTAAGCAGATGGCCCGACCTTTAATGAAGATGATTATTTTCGTGCTGACCACAAATTTTTTGCACGGATGCTAAAGATAACGTTTTTATCGCGGCGACAGCTTTTGTGAGCTCGACGCTGAGATTGCTTTGTGCCTATTTTCTATAAGAGTTAAAAAACATCCCATATTCTAAAACCGGTAGAAAATGAGCATTTGGAGAGTCATAACATATCCGTAAGATATGTTGCCCTTTATTTAGAGGTTTGGTCAATAAATTAACGCCGCCGCCTTTTCTATATTTTCATAAAATTTTGCCGCAAAAATATTTTATAATATATTTTATATCACATATCTTATTATATAAAATATATATTATGGCTGCAAGTTTGTAGTGGCCACGAAAAAATCCTGTTATTCTTTGTAAATTGAACACCACATCACAAAAGTTTATTTCATGTTGATGCTTGATATGTATTGTCATTACCATCAGCGATAGAATTTCCTGTATTAAAATATTTATTATTTAAAAATAGTATAAGATGGAAGATGTATAAAAACTTACATTTTCCATGTATAGAATATCGTGTTAATTTTTCTTAACTTCAAATTAGCATTCAAGCAGAAACTTGTCTCAAACAATTCTAAAATAATTAATATATATTAACAGTTTGGAACAGCGAGATTTTTCTATGGAAACTGTTCGTCATCAGATATAAAACATCTGTATAGTTGATAAATGAAGTGTGCGTGTGTGTTTTGTATGAATAATCAGCCTATGGGACTATTATCGCCTTTATAAATAGATACAAAGGTTGTTTAAAGAGTGGGAACATAGTCAATTTGAAGTTTACGCATTACTCCCTCAATTTAAGTTCTTCCATTTATCACTTGATTCTAATATTTTCTATAACGACTGACTTTTCCTCCGCGAAAAGAAGTTCCAATTTGCTCGAGTTACGAGACGATTACATATATTTTGGAAAGACAAGAGCGTGGCTACGTTATTAACTCGTAGTCGCGCGGCTGCCAGTGTTCGCCCATGTTCCGAAAAAAAGAGCCAAATATGTAAACTTACGTGTTTTTTTTCTTGTTCGTCATTCCAGAATATTTTCAGCGGCTCGGTCAAAAATACCGACAAATTATATTCATTCGCTAACTTTGAGAAAGGCATTCTGTGTAGAAAATAAAGCAAAAACGCGCAGTCAGTAATGAGCCGTCAACAGAGTCACCAAGGACTTTCAATCCAGCCGCTCCGTCGCTCTGCAAAGGGAACGAAAACCCTTTTTGCAGCAGAAGCAAAAGTCAGGCGGAGTGGAGGAAGGGAGAGGGAGAAAAGAGAGAGATATAGAGAGAGAGGGAGAAAAGAGAGAGGGATGGAGAGAGCGCATGGGAAAATTGAAAAATACAGACAGGCGCAAAGCTAACTCATGAGAGAGAGGGGGGGAAATGCAGTCCTTACTCATGTGACATGATAGGTGAGGAGAGAGGATAAAGCGATGGGAAGAGGGTTGCAGGGAGATGGGAGCAGTAGTAGAGACAGAGAAAATTATGAATAGAGGAACAAAAAAGAGTGAAGGAGAATTAGGGATATGAGAAATGGGAAGAGAGAAATGAGGGAAATAAATTGAAAGCATTTTACCTGTCACTGTTTTGTATCCCGTGCGTGTTGACATATCTGCAACTCAGGCAGACAGGCCCTCTCTCTCAATTTCTGTGGGGCAAAGTATTGGTACTGCTCTGATAAGGATATAACATCCTGACAGCAGTCAAGCCCAAAATATTATTTAAAAATGGAGGATAAGCGAATACAATTCGCAAAACCACTTAATTAAATTGGATTCCCGTGCGTCTTATTCGTAGTTTTCATTTCATTTGGTTGGATTTAAAATTTTATTTACCCATTCGGATTTATTTTTTATGTCGTTTTATGGCTCATTCTTCCTTGCAAAAGTCTTCAAAACGGTAGATTGTAAGAAATATGAGAATGAAATAGTTAATAACTATAGTAATAATTCATTTTACGCAAGCAGGTTTCTCATATTAAATGTTTTGTAATATATGCACTGATGATTATAATAAGGAAGATCACACAGGAGCATGGCCTCAGCACGACCATCATTCGGAGCTAGACACGCTAACGACCACTTTACCTCTATTAGTCGAGGCAAATTGCAGGAAAGGAGAATATAATTTTTGAAAGATGAAGATGCATTTCTTGAATAATAGATGCAGGACGATGCGCTACGATTGAAAATAAAATCAATATTTATTGCAATATAAACAGAATGAAAGCAAAATTGTGTGGAGCAATTTAAAGTAGTTCCTAACTGCAACCTAAAAAATAAAAATACTAGTTTGGTTAAAAAATAAAAAATCAAGTATAACAATTGGTAATTTTTAAAATTCCGAATGAAAATCAAATTATTTCTTTCGCTGTATTGATTATTTAGGTAAACTCATAGGGTTATCCCATATATAAACCAATATAAAAAATGCCCCCTTTCCTTCACCTCCCTTTCTCTCTCTTTCCCTCCTTCAATCTTGTTCTTTACCCTTTTGCACTAACTTTATATCAATTCATGCACGAGGTTATGTTGTAGAGAGACCCAACAGTGCCTTACCTCGCCAATTAAGGGTAAAATCAATCAATCAATCTCTCTCTCTATATATATATATATATATAGATACCTATATATATAGTATTAAAAGTCAAATACCCTTTAGAGAAGAAAATATAATTTTGATTATATTTCACGTATTATAATTCACGAAACTCTTCTCGACTTCCATTTATTATATATATTAATTTCTCGAAATCAGCAACAAAGCAGTTGTTATTTATCACAAAAGATTCTCCTCACGAGAACGTAAAATTTTCGTGTTCAAAACAAATTGACTCTTATTTAATAATCGATGGTGCAAAATGACCACCATATCGAAGTACTTACTAAAATATATTACTGCTACTTATAAATCGACGGTTTAAAAAGGATTTTGCTCTTTTTATGCATTCTTCGGTTCTAGTCTCGAATTTTATTGTTTTTAAGAAATTTTCAAGTGAAAATCATAAATACGCTGCACCTAATTCCATGTTATTCAAATGGAGGCATAAAAGGCTCCTAGAATCAAACATGGACCGCTAAAATACCGAAAATACACCATAAATAATTGCAGCCAATCAGTATAATTGCAGTAAAGTTAGCACAGACAAGGCGATATAGGCAAAAACGAAGGAAATTATATATTAAGACAGATATAAATGGTCTCAAAGTCATAAATCCGAGTTTTCATGAAATTTTTGACTATTCAGCCAAAATGCTGAAATTTCATGATGTGTGAAGATACGTTCTGAAAATATTTTACTTTCATATGCGTGTTGGAAAAATTTACAAATAAATCCTTTATTTGAATATCAGGCTTCAAATTTAGTAAACATTAAAGGGGTTAGAAAAATGTTACATTTGAATTTTATTTCGTTAATATCGTTAATATGAGCAAGACTTCAATATTTAAGAATAGTTACTTATCTATCCAAAAACTTACATTGGATACTACTTCCAAATCTTTATATTTTTATTATTAAAAATGAGCTCTTTATTTTGTCCCTACGAACACGTGGCAGCAGTTAACCGACGAAAAAGTGGAAGATTCATAATGAAAACTTAAAAAACGAAGCAATACCCCGAACTTCAACCTACGAAACATGAAAATATATTGATATTACAGACTCTTCCATCTTGTATTTTATATAAAATAAAAAAGTCAAACTCCACCATCAAGGATTTCTCTGAAGCTAAACGTTTACTAAAATTATTATAAAAAGAGTTTTGTATTTCCCAATATCATTCACTTCCGGTCGTGATAAAGTAAGCATTTATATTATTATCAATCATTATTTTGTTTAACCCTAGGAATTCCAGGGTGGCCAGTAGTACTAAAATACCCAGCACGGGTCTGAAAGACCCATAGTGAAATATATCACCTGTGAGTTGTGTGTGTGTGAATATTATACACTATATTAAACATAATCAATCAATTACCTCAAACAGTTTGAACAAACAAAATTTGAATGTTCCAAACATGTATATATGTTGCAGTTTATGCAACTGAGACGACTGTCCCATTTACATTATTCTCTCGTAATTCACAAGATACTTAAGATACAAAATCAATATGACCCTTTTTAAAAGACACTGGTGCTGAAAACAGGCAATCGAATACAACACAATAACAACGTGACAAGGAAAATGCTTACAAATATATTGGAATGAAATTATAAATAACAGAAATATACAAGAGATATACACAATAGAATTTTCCACTTGGAGGGATAACAAACGATACTAAAATAGCACTTGTATGACAAGGATATTTCGCCGCCTGATTTTCCGTTCTCTGCTTTCTCGCTAATGCTCTGCCGTTCTCTCTCCACCCTCTCGGCTTCCACTCGTGACTGTCTCTTCTCTACTCGTCCACCTTCCCGGCGTCGCGCTCTCCAACGTCGCCAGCTTGGAACTCCCATGGTTCGATCTTATGTCGAGAAGAGGGCGTACCTCTCGCGGAAGTCTATTGATTCATTAGCACGATTGTAGCGTTCTCTTCTGGGCTAATGTCTGTTGCCTATAAATGTAGAAACTCCGCACGTACGCGCACATGCAGCCGTACCCGCGTATGTAGTCGTACGAGCGTTTTCTGTCGTACGAGCGTTTGCTGGGCGAACACGAAAAACTGATGGAGAACTTGATAAACTGTAGGGTCGTCTAAAATGCTGCACAACAGTACTTCGTCTTTCGGTCTCTCTAGGGCAGTGATTTCCAAACTTTACCAAGCCACTCCCACCTTCACCAAGGAAAGCTGTCTTGGCGCCCCCATATCATGTTCAATAACAATTATTTAAGAAAACTTACTTGACCTACAATTTTGATGTAGCTTATATATGATAATATTAAATGGTATAACAAAAAATGTAATAAAATTTAATGAAACTTACAATTTGCTATAGGGATTTTCAGATAAGATGGTGAGTGAGGGGGAGGTAAAATAAAAAGTAGACGGGGGCGAGTCACTGAGCGAACCAATAGGAAAGAAGGAGAGGGAACCTAAGCATTCGAGTCTCCCTAGTGGTAACACCGTGTCCGAGTGTTCTGTGTTGCCACGTTACGTGTGTTCCAGTGTAGAGTTGGCAACGTATAGCATGCGCTTTCTGCTAGGAACCACTACCCCACCTCTTAGCAGCGGAGACATACGAGTAATCCCGAGTATGGCCGAAATCTGACTCGCCAACTCAAATGAAAAGCAATACAGTGGGATGTGTGTGCTTGCTTTTCTGCACAAAGTTTTGGAATCTGGGTATCATTGATGGGATGGCAACTCGCAGTTCCTTTTCAATTATTAGCTGAGAACGATACTTGGTCTTCATGACAGCAACAGCGGAAAATCAAATTTCACACAAGTATGAAGTTACGAACGGAAGTAGAATATTGATGGCATTTTCTGATAAAACAGGATATTCTCTGGCGACTTGCAGCCAAAACTTAGGAAGTTTTTCAGGATCGAATACCTAACGCATCAAATTATCACTCGATAAATCTATCAGTTGTTCCTGCTCTGAAGTCGACAGTCCAGAGGTTGTGCTTACAAAAGAATTTAGTATCCATTAAAGTCTTTCAACTTGCAAGTCTTTGAAGTATACTGCAAACTGCGCCTGTAATTCACTTAGGTGCTCCATGAATAGTTTTATATTAACTTCAATTTCACTACTACAAAGAAAATTTTCTAAAACAGGAAACGTCAAAACATTTATTCTCTAAACTTCTTTTCCATAAATCCAGTTTTCTGATGAATGCATTTATTTTATCTTTCTGGTTGAGTATGTTCATTTGAAGTCCTTGCAAAAAAGAATTCAAATAGTTTAATTTTTCATAAATATCCACTTTCATTTGATTGAAATGATCATCATACATTAGAGTTGCATCCGTATTTTTACCTTCCCTGAGAAAAACTCCAATTTCGTTCCTCAGTTCAAAAACTCTCTGTAGCACTTAATGTTAATGGTAAAAGATAACAATGTTCTAATATTCCTTAAAAATCATTCGACTCAATTTAAAAGTATTCATATACTATATTTAATCCATTTGTACCCTTTATCTTGGCGTTGGCAATTCTTCCTCTACAGAGCGCCACGGCGTGGATTTTTCTTGCATTAATTTTTACGTGGCTAACTCCATTTGAAGAGGACAAAAATTAAGAAATTTAGCTTTGTTGCCGCCTGGAAAATTTTAATAAATTTCGCGCTTTAAGGATAATTTCGAAAGATTTAACATGTAATACGACAAAATATGAGCAGAATTAATATAATATTGTCTTTTTTGCGTAAAATAAGCCATTTCCCGTGATCGTAAGTTAATATTTAGGTATATTATATCCACATCAATGAAGGGCTGCGTGGCATTTTGGGGCTTCTCCACACCATTTCCCATGCATTCGCATGGAAATAGTATTTTGTTGACTCCATGGGGTATAAGAGAACCCACGGTCTGTAAACCTAGACCACGTTCTTCCATTGGTCCATAGGATGGCCCATGAAACATTTGAATTCGATAGCTTCAACTGTGTAAAAACGTATGAAGAACATACATACATCATACACACATACACACACTAAAACATTTATAAGATCATCTTTTACAGACCCTTTTTAATTTCTCCATATACGTAGTATAGGGGAAAGTATTGTTTTCATGAAAAAATCTACTTCGAGATTTCAACGGAAATACATGTTTTGAGGTCCCCTAAACACGTTTTGACCATTTTCTCGATGATGTCTGTGTATGTATGTGATAGCTTTTTGTGGGTGCTGTAAATAAAAAACTATTAAAAAGGCCAACGCGAAATTTTATATTTAACATTTATATAAAAGTCACAAGAAATAAGTAGTTTTGGTAAAAATCGGTCAACCGAAAGTGGATGTTTACTCTTGTCACTTGTCCGTTATTTTGAGATATTTGCTTTAATATTCGATACATGTAAAAATATATCGGAATAAAAGTTGTAGAAAATTTAATTTTATACAACCTTTGTTTGAAACCTTTTCCCTAAGAATGCATTGTTTAAGAGATATCCTATGTTTAGCTGCCACCACCACGCCACCTACCGAAGACTATTGTTAACAATTGACGCTTAATTGATAGTAGCTCAATAACTTTGGCCAAAACTAACAAAAGTAGAATACTCCTTTAGCCAAAACAACTAGAGGGCTGCAAACCCAATGCATTTCGCCCACAAGGTGGGCATCGTCAGGGGTAGAACCTGTTTCACCAGTGACTGGAAGCCAACTGCCAGGTTGAAACGGAAAGTATTAAGAAACAAAATGTAGATGAATTTGTTAATCAGTTAAACAACATATATCCTTCAATCAAGTTCTCTTATGAACTTCAAGAAAACAACACCTTGCCATTTTTGGACTTGCTTATCATAAATAATAGACAACACATTGAGTTTGACATTTTTAGAAAACCTACACATACTGATTACTTTATTCCTAACAACTCCTTTCACCCTATGAACCAAAAAACAGCTGTGTTTCAATTTTTAACACACAGATTATGTAACATCCCCCTCAATAAAATCAGATATGCAAAGGAACTTAAACACATAAAACAAATTGCCGCTAAACTTGGATACGATAATAATTTAATTAATAAATTAGTGAGAAAACATAACTTTAATAAAACTTTGTCCAATGCCACTTCCCTAAAATTAGACACCAAAAAAGAGAACAAATTTGTAAAATTGCCTTATTTTCCACCATTAAACAGAGGCTTGAACAAAATTTTTAAACATAAGAATTATACCATAACATATACAAATCCTTTTAATTTGAAAAATTTACTGGGCAGTACAAAAGACAGAACAGAATCTTTGAACAAGTCCGGTATTTATAAAATACAATGCTCACACTGCGACAAAAAGTACATAGGACAAACAAGAAGGAAACTAATAACACGCTTCAAGGAACACATGGCTCACTATAAATATAATCGTTTTGAAAAATCAAGCGTTGCCAACCACATCTTTGAAACAGGTCATAGTATACACGTAAACGATTTAACACTGATAACTTCAGCCAATAACTCACTAAACTCGTTAGAAAACCTTCACATTTACAAAAACCGCGATACACTTATGAACACAGACACAGATTTCAACAAGACCCTATACAAATTGACAGATTTAAACGACACATTCGCCGAAAAATCCTTCCGCGTTTCGCTTGTTTCTCGGTCGTCTTCTTAATACTTTCCGTTTCAACCTGGCAGTTGGCTTCCAGTCACTGGTGAAACAGGTTCTACCCCTGACGATGCCCACCTTGTGGGCGAAATGCATTGGGTTTGCAGCCCTCTAGTTGTTTTGGCTAAAGGAGTATTCTACTTTTGTTAATTGACGCTTAGTTACGTCTTAGTAACGCTCCTTTTTCTTTTCTTAATTGTTGGAGCTTTGTCGCTATATCCAATATCAGAAGGCTATGGTTTGAATTTATTTTTGTTCTTTGTCAAGTCTATAATTTTCTCGCAGTTTCTTAAAATATTTATTATTATGTAACCCAGAGGTCGGCAACGCGGCGACCGCGGGCGCCATGGCGCCCGCAAGACATTTGTGTGTCACCCGCCAGCCAAAAAGAGAACTCTAGTTAAACTATTACGGAAAACTCTCAGAAGACCAATAATTTGCAGAACAAGATGAAGAATAGAACTTTGTAACCAACATCTTAATCTTACATCACACCGAGCCGAATCGTATGTCTGTTACAAAATAAAATCGTCAAGGTCAGGATTTATAAGCGAACAGAATGGGGACATACAATTTTGGATAAAGACATTGTTGTCATTAACAGAGTTCTTTTCATAATGACTCCTCCGTTACCCCTCTCTTGGTTATCCACGTCCCTTTCCCTTCTCCCTACCCTGCCCTAATATAAATACATCCTTCTCGCCGAGAGTAGAAGAAGCCGCTATCGTGTTTGTGTGATTGCCGTGCCTGTGCTGCAAATATATACAAACGTTTTTGTACGAACTGTACGAAAAGATAGGGAATTCTCCGCCCTTAGTTTATGCTAGGTGAAGGTGTCCTGTCGCCTTCAATCACTATTACGGGTGCAAGGCTAACTGAGATGCTTGTTCTCAACCCGTCTTGTACTATAGCTCCGTTAGTCGGTTCAGGCTACTTGGAGGTAAGCGCTCGATACGGGAAAACTATTTCCCCATGTCGCGTGAAACTCCCAAGTTCTTGTCAAATGTCGTTGGTTTCGGAGTTCGGTCCTCCGTCTTGTAGCATAACTTGGCTCGAGTTATTGTTGTGAGTCGTTGGTTTCGGAGCTCCATTCTTCGCTTAGTATACAAAGTACAGGGTTTGGGAGATTTTTCTTTGTCTCTTACAATATCAGCCAGTGATAGCTCATTTCCCTCTTCATTGGTTAAACATAAATCAATTTAAATTGACCAACAGTTCACAATATTTCCGATATTTTCCCGATATTCAGTGTGTTGTGTTTATTAATTCATTTGTAGAAAATTTCATCCCCATTATGAGTAATAAGAGGCAAAGGTCATATTACTTCAATGTTGATTGGGAAGAATAATTCTGTTTTATTGATTTGAAAGGAAAGTGTTTGTTTATTGTGCATTGCTTGTGTCGCACTTTCAAAGAAAAGTAATGTTGAAAGACATTTTAATACGGTCCACGGAAATTTTAATAATAGTTATCCGTTAAACACGGAGATCAGGAAAAAGAAAATTTCTGATATGAAAACTATTTTAGCTAAACAGCAGAGCATTTTTACCAGACCAGTACAGCAATCAAAAAGAGCAACGATTGCATCACTTAAAATTTCGCATTTGTTGGCCTTTTGAAGATGGCGAGATTTTAAAAGAAGGCATGCTAGCAATTGCTGACTCACTTTTCGAAGATTTTAAAAATAAAAATGAAATTATCTCAGCAATCAACACGATTTAGTTATCAGCAAGAACAGTTATAAAAAGAATTGAAGTTATTGCAACCAATACGGAGAAAGAGTTGGCAAATGATTTACAAAAATGTATTTTCTTCTCGTTGCAACTGGATGAGTCAACAGATATATCCAACACTTATCAATTGGCTATAGTTGTGAAGATGGTGTTTAATGATTTTTCAGGAAAGGAAGAATTTCTTAAAATTCTTCCATTAAAGGGACGAACAAGAGGTGAAGACATTTTTTCAGCTTTTAAAAAATATCTCCAAGAAAGTAATATACCATTTATGAAGTTGACCGCAATTACTACAGATGGTGCACCTTCGATGACAGGTTGTAAATATGGATTTATTGCGCTATGTAAAGAAGACCCTCTCTTTCCAAAATTTATTTCATATCACTGCATTATACACCAAGAAATGTTATGCGCAAAAGTTCTTCATTTTCAACATGTCATGAAAACAGTAACAAAAATAATAAATTCCATAAGAGCCGTACCAATGCAACACCGATTGTTTAAACTGCTTTTACAAGGTGAAGATGCCGAATTCGATGATGTCCTTTTACGTACCTAAGTAAGATGGCTTAGCAGAGGCAAAATACTTGCGAGGTTTATAAATCTCATAAAGGAGGTAAAGGAATTTCTCACGTCAAGAAATGAATATTATGCACAGTTGGATGACAAAGCTTGGATGATGAATTTCTTGTTGATATAACTATAAAAGTGTTCAATGTAATATTTCTTTAGTAAAATGTACCACTATGACAGTATTGTAAGGTAGTGTGATGGGAATGGGAGGAGAGGGAGGATGGGTAAAGAACATTTATCTCTACTGTATCCTCGAATTGCTTGAGAGAAAAATAACATACGATACGATTTGAGAATTTATAATGATAATGTCCGCTCGAACTGAGCTAATATTTTCATATAATTTATGCCCTATGAATACGACTGCGACTTCTATCTGGAACGCTTTCCTTAACACTCACTCAATCTTGAATCGTCTGCCGAGTGGCAGGACACTGTAGCGTGATGGATAAGCTGCGCTTCTGAAAAGAGTCAATTCGAGATTAAGCAATAATTTTCAGCAGTAATACACGTTAGCGTCGTTCTTGCGAAGGCCGACGACTATGAGGCCTTATTTTACTTCTTTAAACTCAGAAAGGGTTCATAAACATGTTCCTGAATGTTAAATCTTAAAAAAATAATGTGCGGTAAGAGTTAAGAGAAAATATAAATATGAAAAAAAGACTATTTTTCGATCGTAAAACGAACTCATGGTAAGGGCGCCCTTAATATGCGGTTATAAAGAAACCAAATTTTCCGCACCAGAAATGAGAATTACGTTACTGAAGTGGTTCCCTCCCCCCAAACCACCCTCGTCTCATTCCCACCCTAACCCATTATTTTCTCCCTTCTGAAAGATCTTTCAGTTCGCTACTCCTCCTATCGCTACGCATGGCGGTTGTGCGATCAAAAGAAATTTTTTCCTGCGTTCTCTATACACTCTTGTGTAAATAAATTGCAAATTTAATCAAAAACAACAGGACACGGAGATACGGAGAGGATCCGTTTGCTGCTCAAAGTCTCTATGCGACAGATTCGAACAAAAAATACGAGGGACATAAACCATGGGACTGGAATGGATGAGAATGAATTAGAAAGAGACAGTGATAGGGAGAGGGACAGAGTAAGTAGGAGTGAGGGTGAAAGAAGAGTGAGGGAAGGATGGGGTGATGTAAGAATAGAGGAAAGGGGAGAAAGAGGGAGGGAGGCAAAGAAATAATGGGAGAGAGAGAGAGGAAAGGAAGGAAGAGGAAAGGAGAAGGGGGTGGAAAGGAGAAGGGGGAGGAAAGGGGGAGGGAGAGGAAATGGCGAAGGAGAGGAAAGGGGGATGGAGAGGAAATGGGGAGGGAGAGGAAAGGGGGATGGAGAGGAAAGGGGGATAGAGAGGAAAGGGGGATGGAGAGGAAAGGGGGAGGGAGAGGAAAGGGGGAGGGAGAGGAAAGGGGAATGGAGAGGAAAGGGGGATGGAGAGGAAAGGGGGATGGAGAGGAAAGGGGGATGGAGAGGAAAGGGGGAGGGAGAGGAAAGGGGGATGGAGAGGAAAGGGGAGGGAGAGGAAAGGGGGAGGGAGAGGAAAGGGGGATGGAGAGGAAAGGGGGATGGAGAGGAAAGGGGGATGGAGAGAGGAAAGGGGGAGGGAGAGGAAATGGGGATGGAGAGGAAAGGGGGAGGGAGAGGAAAGGGGGAGGGAGAGGAAAGGGGGATGGAGAGGAAAGGGGGAGGGAGAGGAAAGGGGGATGGAGAGGAAAGGGGGAGGGAGAGGAAAGGGGGATGGAGAGGAAAGGGGGATGGAGAGGAAAGGGGGATGGAGAGGAAAGTGGGAGGAAGAAGAAAGGGGAAAGAGATAAAAGGGGAAGGGGGAGGGAGGAAGGGTCACGTTAAAAAAAGAAAGAGAAATAGAGGACATAAGCGAGGACGACATTACACGGGTTCGAGCACCTTATTGTTTGGGACATCGGGTGGAAAATATAGGAGAATAATATATCCTCGAGGGTTTGTAGCATTCGATTAGGATATTTTATTATTATTTCGCAATAGAGGTAAAATAATTTTCAAGATTTCTTCCATCTTCGGAAAATTCCACTGAAAGAATTCCCATGTTCGTGTTGTTCTGAAAAACAAAACATTTTTTACGACACAAGCAATAAAGGATAGGAGTTTGTTTGTCGTTTCTGTGCCCTTACAAATGTAAATATAAGTCAGAAAATTGATTAAGTAAAAGGTGTTACTATAGCTGCTTCACTTGAGATGAAATATCTATATAATTTTGAAGTAATAGTTTTACTAAATAACTCTCTTTCTCTCACTCAAAATACCCTCGTAAAAATAGTATCGTTTACTTGTGCACCTCACATTCATGGACGAATGTCACGCAAATTCCTCAGCAATTCTTACTTGGAGAAAATAATTCACATACATATAATCGTCTTGAATAGCCCGGCTACGTGTTCCGATTTGTCTGTTCAAGTTGTGGTTGGATGCACTTCGACTCGTAAAATGGATTCCCTAATTTTCCTTACGCCATCGAAAGAGAAAAGAAAGACCAAACTATATAATGTTTCATGCATCTTTCTTGAGCATATATTGCCGTCTGCGCCATTTTTACCTTGTGTAGAACGCTGCTTACTCGGGTCAAATAACAGGTAATTAGTGACATTCGGAGATCTATCACGAAGAGAACCAATCTTATGTTTTGGACAACGGTACGTTTAACATTATCCGAGAATATTTTGCTATTTCGATGCTCAAAGACATGCTCGGATGACAGATTAAATCCGTAAAAAAAAATTATTTTTCTCTATCAGGATATATATTGATCTGAATTTGAAAAAAACATTAGATTTCAACCATATATACAATTTTAGTTATTTTACATTTTAATATTCCGTAGATAGTGGAATAAAAACGAGTTTTCCGCATCGGCTTCAAATTTCGCAATCAAAATGGATTTCGTATTGCCTCCAGTCTTACGCTACTGCGGGTCAGGGACATGCAATCACGCACACCTGAGGTACAGTATTTTCACAAGGATCAGCGTATGACCTGGTGGAGATCGCGTACTGCATCGTCCATTTTTAAAAAGAACGGTAGCCCCCTCTACTCTTTTTTCTCGTTTTGCTTTAACAAACTCTTAGGGGAACGAAGGTTAATTTTTTCTTACTGCAAAATGCTAACGTGACAGAAGGTTGATAATACGCCCACTCTCAAAGCATAGCATGCCTTGAAGCCAGGGAAAGGTATAAAAGACCTCACATTGCTTGTGAAAACATACATTGATAAAACATGAAAATAACCAAGTATAGTTCAATAACGCATGAATTCCATTTAAATCTGTTTGAATAGTACTAAAATTTTGATGCTTTATGTATTTCATCCAGTCCACTCCGTGCCTTGTATTTGGTCTGGCTATTCCGTCTCTATCAAGAATAAGCATTTAAGTAACAACATTTAAAAAATAACCACTAAACAGGGGCATAACTACCATTTTGAAGCCTCAATACAAGTAAAATTTCTATGTAAAAAATTGTAATAAAATCATTTTTATACGATTTTCATTTTTTTATTGATTTATTTACCTTTCAATTCAGTCATTTTCTTATAAAAATTATCAGTTTTTAGGCGTTCCTTACCAGCGAAGCGGTAATAGCGGAACGCCTTATGGGCACGTCTGGTCCGTCCATAGTAATTTTCGTCTCCTAAACCGGTAGACGGATTTTAATTTAATTGGGTATGAGTGATCTTTATTACCATTTATCACCCAATTGTGATTTTCAACTAAATCCGTCAATTAGAACTTCCAGTTTACATAATTGCTTTAATAAACTTATACTCGTATCTCGTTACATGGCATCCCTCAAGCAACAATGAAATATCAAACTTTTATCTCCCATTCTCTTATATTATCTGTGAGCTATAGATTAAAAAATTTATTAGGATAGAGAACAACATTTACTACAAGATAGTCCACAAGACTATAGTTTCGGGGATAAAAATTCGAGAATCACCTAATCTTTCGATACCGTTTTATACGTATTTCCCATTAAGAACGCCTTTGAAAACTCTTTGTATTCCATTTATGGAGTATACTTTTCCATCTTGTTATTAGTGCTTTTAGCAATGGTTGAAAAGCACTATTATCTTCGTGATGTTCGTCAGTCCGTCCATACGCTTATATCAGGGAATAATTGGCTAAACCGATTTCAACTAAATTTTGTACACATAAATTAATGACCAAAATGACATATTTGAACCGGATCGACTAAGCAGGGGTGCCACAATTGCAAAGTTAAACTTATCGGTAATTATGAATTTGGAAGGAATTGGCAAAACCGATTTCAACGAAATTTTGAATGAAGTATGCGTGTAACATATAATAACAAAATCAATATGTTTAGTATACAAATAGAGAGCAGGGCTGCCAAAATACTAGGAATAAAAAATTATTTTAACACGTATTTGTGTTGAACTGTCCTCATCAATTTTAACCAAATTTAATACTTATAATATACACATATATAGAAAACCATATTAGCATATTTAAACCGAATAAACCAAGTAGGGGTGCCACAATTACAAATTAAACTCTTACAGTAATTACGAATTTTGAAGGAATTGGCTGAAGGGATATCAATTGTATTTTGTCATAAGATTTGTACAATATACCCTAATGAAATCAAGATATTTAAAGCGGAGAAAAAAGCAGGGATACCATAATAAAAAGTAAAATAATATTTCTTTTACACGTATTTCTAGAGAACTGAACGCATGGTTTTTAAACAAATCTGGTATATATAATCTTCATACAAATAAACAACCAAAATATTATATTTCAATCGGGTCAACCTAATAGAGTTACCACAATATCAACGTTAGAATTTTTCTGTAACTATGAATTTGGAAGGTATTGCTTAACGGATTTCAAATAAAGTTCATTTTTATGGTGAGTATAGAATGGGAAAACGAAATGAATGTTTAGAACGGATCAAAAAGCTTGGTTACCACAATATAAAGAAAAATAATTTTCTGATTTCAAAGCAAATACATTAGTATACGATTATACTACAGCGAATTTGACGAAAAGCACTTCTGTATCACGGGAAACCCGTGTACACCTCAACTTGTTTTGCATGCTTCGGAGTTTTTCTCGAAAAAAGTGACTTCAATCTGCTTTTGGCTACACAAGTGCGTACGCATGTTTTTATTAACTTTAATTTTTAAAAATATCTTTTATTTGACAACACAGTTACTAATTTTTAAACAGAAAAATATTCTGCTATGACCGGGAATCGAACCTCGAACCTTGTCTTCCACTTGCCGGGCGGATATTCTACCACTGAACTACCGTAGCAGATAATTTTTCCTGTTTCTGAAAGCGGTTGTTTCATAGTTCAGAAACAGGAAAAAATATCTGCTGCGGTAGTTCAGTGGTAGAATATCCGCCATGCAAGTGGAAAGACCCGCGTTCGATTCCCGGTCATAGCAGAATTTTTTTCGTTTCAAAATTATTTCCCCAAATTACACCTTATGCTTATCTGCACAGGATCTTCAGATCATTTTATCCCATCAACACAGTTACATACAAATATATCATTAAAGCTGCGCATACATCGTTTTAGATTGACGTCAGTCTCTATTTAATCATTATTTAATCCAATAGATCCCTATCATCTATAGAGTTTTCGATCTCATCTTTCAAAACAGTTTTGATAGCAAGAGAAGAACCTCAAAAAGCCCTCGGTCAATACATATTTTCATAATTTATTGCTACTATTCTTTAACTTTTCGTCCATTTAATCTATTGAGTCTTTTAAGCATTTTACAAGGCTCACACGCACTGCATCAAATGGTTATGAAAAGCCCTCTTAAGTAGTGATTCTAAAAAGAGATTCTAAAAGGACTGCGAATAATTTTGTTTTTTTTTTATAATCTACTGTCGGCGAATAATCGCTGAAGACAGCTGCATTCGAACCGAAATGCGCATTTGGTTTTTCATAACATTTTTATGGCTGTTGGGGATACCTAAGATATGTACTTATTCATGAATTTGTTTTCAGTCGTAAGTCGAGGTAGATAATTCCCTAGTGAAGCCATAACAAGGTTATGAAAAACCTGATACGCCCTTCGGCTACAGCGCAGCCGTCTTTAGTGAAGATTCACCGAAAGTAGATTATAAAGAAATAACAAAATTATTCGCAGTCTTTCTAGAATCTACTTGAGGTGAATTACCGCGTAATGGGGAGTCCAAATACAAATTTAGTTTTTAATAACCTTTTTAAGGCTATCTAAGATACTTTAGTATTTATTTTTTTAATTTTTTGTACTTTGGTGCCTATTGATGAATTTGAACACAGATATAAGACGAGCTAGTTAATTGCTCCGTCTCTTTCTATTCTTATTATTCTTAAATATACGCTACTGATAAAATGTTAAACTCTTAATATCCTTTTGAATTTCATTTTTACGCTGGTATTCTTTTTATCGCATCCTGCTATTAAGTTTTAAATAGGAAACCGTCAAAAAGTATCCTTTTTATGCTCATTTCATATCGTACTCGTCTACAAGCACGAATATTAAGTGAAGCGATAAAGATGCTTTCATCGACACGAGATCCCTCAAGTGCATCCGCCGCATGGGATTTAAAAGCACATTGTGGAATTCCTAGCGACGGTTGCGCCCTCAAAGTGTCGCCAATAGGATAGTTATGAGAGGTTACTTGCAAAAAAATTCTTGTAACACGCTCGCAATATTCTGATCCGGGATTGAAGCTGGATTTTGGAACGCAACAGTGCGCGACGCGTCATTCGTTGCGTGTTTCATGGGATTCTTGCGCAATTCCTCCTCGGTGTCAACACTCCCAAATAGTCCTCATTCATTCTGCCATTTTGGTATTTATCAAGATAAAGGTTCTATTCTGCGTGAAAAGCAAATGGCACTTGAAAAAATAAATTGAAAAGAAGGTTTTTCCAAATATTCACCTACAGAAATGTCACTTAAATTGGATAAAACATTAATTTGTTTATTATTTTTAACTGATGGCTTTTAAAAATGAAAGCAACATTGATAGTAAAGGCGAAAACATAAGGCCGTTTCCCGGAGAGAATACGAGCCCGCGACCTCTGCTTTAGCAGCTTAACACGCTGACTACCATTAATGCACGACTGGGGGACTGTCAAAATATTTCATTATTATTTTTTTAATTCTTTGTAATTGACTTAATTACTCCCTGTGAACATTTTTTTGTTAAATCTTCTTCATTATGCAAAAACAAATATTTAAAATAACTCTTTTAAATATCCCGCGAAAACGGCATCCTGGTTGGAAAGAGAGTAGTAAGGGGTACGTGACGTCATCGCATGCCACTCGCTTAATCGTACGACCTTACGACCGTACTGAAAGCACGCGGTTTTGATACTTCCTCCTGTTGCTTTTCCTGATATCGTAGCTAAAATGGAGAATATGGAACTTAAGAAGGGTTATAAGTATTGTCTGTTTCCTCAGTAATTAAATACAACGATTTAAACCCCGAGAAAATTGTTCTTCACGCTACCGAGCTCCTTGGGAAGAAATAAGAAGCGGAGAATATTGTGGTTGAAAGCCATGAAAAGATACGCATCTGATATATTGGAACGTACAACTGCATTTGTCTGCGAAGAGCATTTTAACCTAAGTACTAGTTATATGTACGTACGTAATTTTATTGCTTGGTATTTTAGTTTATGGCTTATGTCTGCATTACATTGACATGATGCATATATTTCTGGAGAATGTTGAAAGAGTAAATTATATTTTTATGTTTCAAAGATTAGCATATATATTTTAACAAAACCTCCATAATGTATATACCTATTCTAAATACGTAAGATTAAACTTACGGAAATCGTTGGGCTATGGGTTTATTAAGCAAATAATTACTGGTGCAGTGCATATATTTAAGTATCAAGTTTTTAATCAAATACTTTTACAAATGTTACATATTAAGTTACTTCTGTAATTTAAATATTTTAAGAAATTTGTTCCATAATATTCACGACAGCATGGTATTTTGAAGGACCATGTTTTGCTAAATAAGGGGTCATGACACTCCACAGACTTGACTAAATCTTCTTTTTCATCTACAACTACACTCACTTCATAACCTCTTTATCTTATTCTCTGTTCAGGACAAATCTTGCCTTTAACAATACATATTTTTCCTTCTCGCTTCAGTTGAACAAATCCAACAGCATTACTAGCATAGTCTTTCCTCATTGACCTCAAAGGGAGAAAAAGGCTATAAAGCAATGATGAAATTCGCGACATATACAAAAGAGACATACAGTTATGACAAACACTTCTACAGTTTTTCTTTTCTGAAGTATAGGTAATAACTAAGGCAGATAGACACTTAAAACAACAAACTTCACCACATTTCCTATAGACAAGATACACGGAAACTAAGTTTATTCACATTAATTTTGTATAATATTTGTCAATATTAAAACTGATGATTCTGTAAAGGCAGATGGTGGTGATTATTTACCGAAACCGTTCTTGTTTTACTTCATATATTTTGTGGAAATTAGCAAAAGTTTAATATAAATAAAAAATACTATCTAGCATTGTTCATGTCATTTTACTGCGGAATTCCACGAAGTATCGACCTCGTCCATTACCTTTTGTATACTTATCTAACTATATTTTACTTACTAGATACTAGGAAAGCATGAGAAACAATACATAAATAAATATTCTATAATATTAGTTAAAACTAGAGTGGTTTTATTCATTAAATATGGGAAAGCTGTTTTGAGACGTCAATTTATCTTTTACTTATCATCTGCGTTTCAGTCGAAATAATAGTGCTATTACAATAATTGAAAATTAAAGCGCTACATCAAACTTGTTTTATCAATTAAATGTAGTACAGACCTATCTGCCGTCACTCCACGCATTTAAACATCTGAATATTGCTCTTTACGACTTTCAGTGTACCGCAAAAACATGTTCGAATCAACGTTGGGCAAATTATCAGATTTGGCTACACAAAATCCTTCATATGCCATTTTGCAAAACACAAAGCGAAATAAATGCTGGAAGGTGCAGTACTTCTACCAATATTTCTTCTAAGACGGCGTATAGAGGAAAACAACAAAATTATGTCTTTCAAGCTTCTACTTCTATATCGGCACAATGGCTTCTAGCTCGGCTAGCATCGGCTAACATGCTTGTGGCATGCACTGACGTCACTAAACACTCGGCAAACTTCGGCTACTAATCGGATGTGATCGGGTTCGGCATTAACACGTCCGTTTTAAATTGCTTTTTTATAAATATCTGTTTAAAATTTAACGATAAACTTTATATTTGCCTATAACAATAGCCATTCAACACAATTTCATAAAATTTTCGGTAATTCCCGATATTTGACAGTCCCCATTGTACTGACGCAAGTGAGTTAATCAACAGAAGTAAATAGTTTGTAAAAAACTATTAAAAAGTCAATCAGAAGTTAATGACAGAGGGAGAATTTTTAATGTTTCGCTGAATAAGGAGAAAATAAAGAATTTACGTTGGAATATGAGCAAGTAGATGCTGTGCCTTGTTCTTGGATGAATTGTCATATCCTCTAAACTTTTGAGGTCTCTGTATCAATTATTCATTTTCTGAGGCATTGATAAAATTGTTCTGCAGATATCTTTATGAGGACACCCTGGCGAATGCACCGAAAACGTAAGCGTATTTTCCGCAAAGAATGTCCAGGTAATACAGTAGATTTTGAAGGGATAATGTAATATATAGAAGACGATATATGATAAAAGACGGATAGACGAGAAGACGTAAAAGGTACGGAATATAATACGAGGGGCAGTAACAACCATAACAAGTTAAAAAAGAACTACAAAAGTAGATACCAAATCTCTTTTCTAGATTGTTCACAAAATGTCGGAATCTTCGGCCTCCTTTCGATTCTTGTTATTTAGAAGATACTTCACCGCAGTTAAGCAGTCGTAATTAGATTTCTAAAGTAAATTGAACGTGTTTTACGTTTCGTTTTTATTGCTGTAGCAACGTAAACAAAACGAAACTATACCATAGGAACAAGCCTATATAAGATTCATAAGGTTCTATTTAAATCCTGCTAAAAAATAAACGGACAGGCGGACAATCCCCAAAATCAATAAGACTTTTATTTGTTGATATTCAAAACTATTCTGGAAATATTGACTTCACAGCTTTTCTCGTCGTTTTGAAATTCTGCGCACGGACGGACGAAATGAAAACATAAGCAATGTTATACAAAAAAGTGCTAAAATAGATTGGAAGCTTCAGAGAGAGGGAGCTAGAAGGAACGAGATCTGGTGAGTGGAGATAAGGGAGGGAGAGGCACATCTCCAGAGGTAATAGGGATGGAAAACACGCGAGGGCTTCGGACGGGAGGGATTGAGTGAGAGTAGGGATTATGGGTTAAGGGCCAGCGCAAGAGATGGGTCAGCTACGGGGAATGGAGAAGGTTCGAAATAGAGAACGAATAATTTGATAATGGTTAAGTTTGAAAATAGTCCAAAATTAGAAGACTGTAACATGTCCTACCGTCTTCTTCTAACGGCATTTATCTACTTTCGACTATTTTTCTCTTTCTTTCTCACTACACCTCTCGTCTCCCCCTCTATTCCTCTTCCTATACAATTCCCTCACTCTGCTCCACACTTTCTCTCTCCTTTTCATCCAATAATTCGCCGCCCTTTCTCGACCCTCATTCGCCCCATTCCATCCCTCTCCCTTCCTATCTCCTTTCTCTTCATTGCTCGTTACCTCAGGATCATCAGATCGAAGCGGGAAATAATGAGCCTATAAACCCTTGCCTCATACTCGTCCGTTCTCCACTCACTCTCTCGTCCTTTGTTTTTCCTCCTCCACCTCTCCGCCCCCTCTATTCGCATCTCTATCATCTGATTTCATTTCTACGGGCACTTTGCCGGTAACATCAAATTCTCAGAATGGGAGCAAAATTACTTCATGCGTGGTTCTAAGAGCAGCCAATAGAGTTTGAACATAAAATAACCAACAGCAAAACGAAGGCCTCGATCAGCCTTTCTCGAAGCTTGTATGAAGTTGAAAACGAAGGAACGTAGACATTCACCAGATGGATCGAGTAATGATGCGTGAAAGCAGAAAGTTGTCCATTTTTTCGATCAGTTGTTTCTCTCAATGAAATCACCTGCGTCAACGGAGATTCCGAATGTTTAATTTTGTCAAAAAAATCCACGAATTAAAATAAAAATTACTCGTTGTCACAAGTTGAATCTGACTGTTAAATGAGATAACTGACAACTGCTTTGCGTATTATTAATAATAGCATATATTTTAAAAGACGACAGGGAAGGGAAATGATGTGACAGATACTTTAAAAAGTGCAAAATGTATTATATGTTAACACCACTGTAAACGAATTTACTAATACATTACCGTATATAATAAATATTTTATATGAGTTTGGATAGTACACCATATTATTTTCTCCCTCTTATCCTTTAATAACAAAATTATTAACCTTTAAAGGATAGCGACAGTTTTTTTGCATATTTTTTCTCGCCTCAATTATTGGAATAAATTATGTACTTTGAGAAAATTAAGAAATGCTATTAACAATAAGTCCCAAGAGCTGCATTGAAATTGACAGATATAGGAAATAAAGAGTAATGTTATTTTTCCTAAACAAGTACACATCAGAATCAGTATCAGACGATACAATAACATTTGAAGAATTAGCAATCGCACTTGACCATTCTTTTCAAGCTGTGAGAATCTAATTACTTTAGATACTTCCTATCAAGAAATTTCCACGGCTTTACGACGCACCGAAATTTGGGAATCTAAATTTAATCTTATGTTGCCAAGGTGCTGTTTCTGCGACTTAAGGACGCACAGAAATTTATGAGGCTAAGTTTAATCTTGTGTTTTCAAGACGCTCTTTAAGGTTATTGGTATTTCGCGCGTAATTTTAGCTTCCGAAGAAAAGAAAAATAATCCAATGAAAAATCAAATAGAAAATTTGTTGAATCCTCTCGCAACTTCCCCCAAATAATCCAAAATTTTATGTTAATACCACGGCCTATCATCCTCTTTAGAATCAGGGAGCAAATAAGCAAAATGGTGGTCAACTCCGCGATAAATATTAAATTCGCTAATCTATTTATTTACAAAAATAAGCCTTTTTTACTGTTACTGAATCCTTCTCGTAATACCCGATTTACGGCTTCTAAATTTCATATTTTTTAATTGAATACATCATAAACTTTGTTGAAAATTCACTAGATATTTCAGTTAAAATATCATCCTTCAGCGTGAGCTTGAGCATTTAAGACGCAAATAAGCGCCCGTCGAGTGAAAGACGTTCAGAAATTTGATGCACTTTCAATATTTATTTTATCTTTACCTTTAGCAATAAATTTGGAGTCGCAAAATTCCACAAAATATAATAAACCACGGTTATCTTGAGCCCAAAGCGCGTCACAGGGTGGATTTTTTTGCACTTTTCTGAGAAACTACCTCGCCTTTCAATTTGAACCACGACCTCCAACGGCGCTCTATTTCCGTTGAGTTCGTTTATTATGTTATTCTTTGCATTTTTTGCCGAATTTTTTTTTGTATCTCGTCTTTGCTCTCTGTCTCTGTGCGTCCCTTCCTGTTCCATGTCACTTTCTTTCGTTCCGCTTCCCTTTCTTTTCTCATTATCAAAATAAAGCAGAGGAAAGGGAGATCTTCCGTCTCCATTCTTCTCTCGAGCTATTTTTAGGTGAGTAGCCGGCGACTCGAAGCAAGCACACGAGTGGAAGCCACTTCCCAAGCAACAGGGAATTCCGCGGCAGAGAGAAAGAGATAGGGAGAGGGAGGGAGCCGATAAAGGGAAAGATAAGAGGGGGAGGAGGGAGTGAATAAAAAGGGCGGAGAAAGAGCGAAGGATATGGAGAAAGAGAGAGAAGGATAAAGAGAGAGAGATAAATTCCAGGTTCCTTGTACGCACACGTGCAAGCAGATCGGTAGCATTTGCTCTTGCAGGTTGTTTTCGGAGAGCGTATTTTTGGCATTCCTCGGAGAGTCAGATTGAAGGAGTGCTGCTACTCTCCGCGAAGCTTAAAGCGTGCACTTTCTTTCCGAAGCGAGAAAGAGGGGAAGAGAACACCGCATACCGTTATACGAAACGTATATGAAACACACGATGGAGCTTTATTACTGCCTGTCAATTCGAAATAAGTACGTTGGAGTGATTGAAAACGACAGATATTTCTGATAAAAAATAACCAATTTTTGGGTTGAAGGAATGTGCTTTAGAGAGAAGCAAAAATATATAACTGGCAGTAGTATAAATAGACGAAACATTCGTAGAATTGCCAGAAGACAGATTTCCTCTAACCTATCTTTAATCCGTTTAAAACCATCGAAAACAAAAAAATGCACCAAAACGGGAAATTTTACATTTTTGTTCTTTAATGTGAACTTTAAAAATCATTCCTGAACGTTTACTCATCCGTCTTCATTCAGCATTTGATGGAAAGAAAGCATTACAAAAAAGGATTCTATAGTCAAAGTCATGAAGTCTGGTAAAAAAACACATACACATGGCTGTGTGTATTATATGTTATCTTATAGTGTAAAAAATCAAACTGCCTCCCCAAACGCCTGCTGTCAACTTGAGCGCTGCTTCATAACTTGACCGAACAACACACAGAACGTCGAGCATGGTTACAGATGAACCCAGCTTTAATAAACGAATGGAGGTCACTTTCCTTGGAGTAGCGACTCCTTGCAAACGACAAACGAAGACAAACCGTGACTGAGAAAAGTACGCGAGACTTGGCGGCGCTCGCATCGAGATTTCAGTAGTATACGTATACGCGTATCAAAGAAGCTCCGTGATGTTTTCCAGAATGTCATTTTTTACTCTCAAAGAAATTACTTCGGGATCCCTCTTTGCATTTTCCCTACGCCATTCTCTCCCTTTTTCACTCTCTCTCACACTCTCTGGACAAATCCCTGCACCCCCGCGTTAAGGGAGAACGACTTCGCTGTCCTTCATAATCCGGTCATGGGATAAGGCAAAGCAAAAGAGGCATAGAGAAGGCTGAAGGAGGAGTGGGAAGGGAGAGCGAGTGGATGAGAGGGAGGGGCGAAGAAGAGGAGTGGCGGGAGGAGAGAAAGAGGGCGCATAAGGGGAGGAGGAGTTAGATGGCAATGGAAGACGAGGTGATGAGAATTCCTTTCGATGCTCTCGACGGATATTAAAAGTGACGGGAGTCGAGCGAGGGAAAGGACGTGAAAAAAGGTCGCCGGAACTGTAATAACGTTTAAGATCCACCTCTTCTTCTCCGTTTTCCTTTTATTTTTTCTTTTATTTTTAGTGGAAAAAAATGAAAACTTTTCACGAAGTGCGCTTACTTTTGATTAGCTTTTTTGTAACGGTGAATAAATCGTTCCGCGATTTCTGCGCCGCAAATATGAATTCCTTATAATTGATTCGTAGAGAGATAGATAGAGAGATGGATAGATAAATGGATAAATAGATAGATAGATAGTTAGATAGATAGATAGATAGAGATGGATAGATAGAGAGAGATGGATAGATAGACAGATAGATAGATAGAGAGAGATGAGTGTTTTACTACGAATTAGATGGAGAGTAAAGGGCTTCCTCGGGACGTCGATCGCTCCACGGGATTGGTAAAACCGGGATAGGATTTTGTTCGTCCCCTTTCATAATCGCGATGGGAGTTATTGGGGGAAAATAAAGCGGAGAGATAAAGGAAAGAGGAGAGGTGGAGGTGGAGAGATAGGAAGAGGGAGGGAGGGCGCTACGAGGTAGATTGCTCTCCAGAGAGATGAAAGGCAAATGGGATGGTTGTGCTCTCGGAGGGAGGAGAGCTGGAGAGCGATTAGGAGGAGGGGGATGTGGGAGAGAGAGAAAGGGGATGGGGAGGGGATGAAGGGGCTGCTGAGGGCCATTTGGCAGCCTAGGGAGCAAATCCATTTAGAGGGAAAGAAACGGACCGATAAGTTCTCGGCGGTCAACTATTGGAAAAGGGATTACTTGATTGATCCATTAATGCTTTGTACGGTTGAAAGCAAGGCATTATACGAGTTCCCTATTATTGGCATCTCAAGGTACTCGTCGATTAAGCTTGCTGAAAGAACCGCGCGCGCACACACCCACAAACCCCCCCCCCCACACACACATACACGCAACGCACGCTCCAAGTACTTATCGAACAAAAAAAATAAGTCCGAGAACTTTTTTTCGACGTTTTATTCGGTATGGTTTAAATTTTTGCCAAAATTGGTAATTTGGTGACGGTAATTTTAAGAAATATCTAAGGTTAACAGTATGAAATAAAAATATCGATGTATTTTGCTAAATAAACGACGGAATGATGAGAAAGAGGGTGAGAGGTGTTTAGATTGATAGAACGAGTGATAGAGAGTTATGTTTTAAAAATTAAAAGAAAGGTTTTAGTCGCGGGAATGATCGAGAGAGGCCAAGCGAGAAGGAAAGGGACAGAGTAGGAGGAGGAGAGAAAAGGAGAGAGAGCGAGTTAGGGAAAGAGGAGTACGATTCCTCAGCCGCTCGGCCGTTGTATAGACTCACTTTAACAATGGAGAAGGGATTCTTGGGAACACACGAAATGGAAAGAGAGAGAGAGAGAATAGAAGCGGTCGATGGAGTGGGAAGGGAGTGCGGGAGGGGGGATGAAAGGCAGAAAACCGCCTTTATTATGGTAGAGATTGAGACTACTGAGTCCTTTTTTGCATGATCTCAAGAGAGAGAGAGGCAGAGAAATGGAGAAAGAGATTGGGAAGAAGGCACCGGTGGAATAAGATAGGACGATATTTCCGAAAAATGGCGAAAATAGTAGCCGAGGAAAGCATAAGAAAGAGCTACTTCGTGGAAATAACAAACGAACTATCCAAATGGAACTTTTTACTAATAAATTGCTGAAGAGGATTGAAATCCCTTTCCATTATTTGTTTCCACGATAGAATCTCCGCAACGACGCGCTCTCTCATCAAGGTGTAAGATCCTCTCTGTGGTTATGAGGATATTGGAAAAATGTCTCTTTGAAACGCTGGGCGATTGACTGAGGACGGGTTGGCTAAGGGAAAGGGTAATAAGTGAGAATGAGTGTGCGTACTTTGACTTTCTCGCAAGGAATAATCACAGAAAGCGCTTTTCCTTTGAAGCACGAGCTTCGGCCGGATACCTCGGAATAGGATTGTCCGCCATTTTAATGCAGAGAATAATTAACGGCATTATTTGACGTTCTTCCTAATTCAATTTTTGCATGCTATTAAAGCCATTTATTGAAATCACGATAAAAATCAATCATCCAGTTAATTATGAAGAATAAGGGATTTATAAAATATTAATTGAATCACCACCTATTCCTAACATTTTAACATATTAGAATCATTAATTACTCTGATTGATTATTACTATTTAGGAGCGTACTATTTTTTATTGTAATGAAGTGATAACCAGGTGGCGTTACAAATTTGAAATATACGTCTGTTTAAAAAATGGTGTGGAAGCTAGTGAAAACCGCTAAAACCTCAATGCAAATTAATTTTTTATAATTTAACCTACTAAAATAATTTAGCGGAGGAGACCTCTGAGCTATCACTTCATAATCTTTAATATGTGAAAAGATGATCATACACTATATCAATTTGGTATATTTTAGCTTTATGCGTTACTAGCAGAAACGCCCGGCTACGCTCGGGAAAGTTTTCTTTTAACTTGCAAACGATTTTTATCATTTATTAATTGTGGTAGCTCTGCTCTTAAGCTCCTATTTAAAAATCTTGATTCCATTATGGTATTTTGTAAAAACCGTATATATAAAATTTAGTTGACATCCGTTGAGCCAATTCCTTCCAAATCCATAGTTACTGAACGAGTTTAATTTGTAATTGTGCCACCCCTGTTTAGTTGATCCGGTTCAAATATGCTATTATGGCTTTATATATATATATATATATATATATATATATATATATATATATATATATATATATATATATATATATATATATATATATATAATAAATATTATAATATGGTTAAAATCGATGCGGACAGTTCAACAGAAAAACATATAAAAAGAAAATTATTATTACTTATATTTTGGCAGCCCTTCTTTGTATCCTTTGTATCCTAAAAATCTTATTTTGTTTTTTTTTATCTTGCACAACTCCTTCATACAAAATTTCGTTGAAATCGGTTCTGCCAATGTCTTCCAAAAGCATAATTACTAAAAAGTTTAACATTGCAATTGTGGCACAACTACTTAGTTAATCGGGTCGAAGTAGAGCATTGTGGTCATGAATTTATATGAAAATTATATATACCAAATTTGTTTGAATTCGGGTAGGCCAATTTCTTCCAAAAGCATAATTACCGAAAAGTTTAACTTTGTAATTGTGGCACCCCTACTTGGTTTATGCGGTCCAAATATGTCATTTTGGTCATGTATTTATGTGAAGATTCTATGTACTTACCTAATTTGGTTGAAATCGGTTCAGCCAGATATTCCCTGATACATACATACAGGCAGACGGACATTGCCGAAATTTGGACCGACCGTCCCATGGGGACCCCTCGAATTCGTGAAATTTGGATCGACCCTACATTACGATCCTTGACCCCGTATACCGATTTTATCCATTTTAGGCTCGAAAATGCATCTCATCAAAACATTGATATTATTGGAGAATTCATCAAAATTGTTTGCTGAGATATCTTGAAAAAACCGGCATTTGGACCAACAATGAAGACCCCTGTAAGCCGATTTGAATTATTTTTGGCATTGCAACTCTTAGAATCAACCTAAAGCTGCTGCCAAATATTGAAGCTCTTACGTTTATTTTTTTAAGAGTTATGGCTGCCACATATAGACAAACATGCTCTTTTATTTATAGGATGTTACAGTGCGTGTTTTTTTCGTTTACGGAAATTGCATGCAGCCTCAACTGCGGGTGGAGGCATCAACTTAAAATCTCCCATGCAAAGTTTGCCTTCAGAAGAGTAAGTGAAGCCCTCACTCCGCAAGCAGCAGTCACTATTGCATTGACAAATTCACTATAAAGAGCTATTAAGCCACACAACACATAACTTCTCTAAATATTTCTAGTTAATGGCAGATGTCTAAGGGTAAAAACGTGTCATCTCAAATGCATTAATTAATTCCTGCCGAGTTAAGAATTCTCCTTTATTTTTACATGCCCATCTGAAACGTTTTATATCAGACAAGTAGGAGGCCACCATTATAAGTAAATGCGTAGTTTTGCATGGCTTAGGCACAGAAGACTCACTAAACTAAGCCACATAATAATTTTATGATTTCCATGGGTATATATGTCCATGTAAGTCACATTAATTAAATCATACTTTTGCAAAGAACATGCGGAAGACTTTTTCTTTAAGGGCATGGGGAATATTATTAACCAGACATTTTTTTAAATATTATAGCATATGCCAACCTCCAGTTTGAGAGTATTTCGATGAACTTAAATAAGTACAATTCTAAAAATGAATTCAAGCCCCATAAATTTAATCTAATAAATATTCTATGTAACTCTTATAGCTATAAAACGGTTAGATTAACTCAGCCGTTTCCAAAAATTACAAATCCGAGCCCCCTTTATCTAAGAAAAAAATCTTCGCACCTTCCTCTCTATGCCATGATCAATCACATTTTATAAACAATACCTACTGGACATAAACTTGCCATTTTTAAAACCATTTCAAGAAAAGCAGGAAACAAAGTATACGTCCTAGACACTTCAGGGCTAGTATTTGACGGCTGCATATTGCAGGTATCAATATTAGTATGGCTATACAGACAGTAAATAGATGTAAAATATTTTGTGCCCCCCGACATACCCACCGCACCTCCTTCTCCCCATGGAGAATCTACAGCATTGACAAATAAGGTGAGAAGCACTCCTTGGTAATTCACTGATCATTTGTTATATTTTATGCAATGGAAAATATATTTTATTAGCAGTATTTGCGCAAGTTTTAAAGATTATTTTCATTCCTCATTGTTTAATTGAGCAAGAGGATATGCCTCCTTTACTCACCCAGCATAATTTATGGCATTTAAAAAATGGTTTCAACCGGTCAATGTGAATTTCCACCAGTATAAAATTTATTCGACACTACATTGGAAGAGGAATGTGGTATATACGGAAAAGTTTTCTAAAACTAAATCTTTAAGAAACTATATCTTAAATCCTCAAAAATGATGGGACACAAAATTTAATTCCACCTTTTCTCTCTACCTCACTTCTCCCCTTCTCTCTCCCTCCATCTCATTCCCTCCATCTTCCTCCCTTCTTCTCCCTCCGTCTCTCACTGTACACCTCTGCAGTTATAAAACAAGAAATGCGAAAGTATCATTTTTACATCATCTATTTTATTGTATTTTCCAATGTATAGGCACATATATGTGTTTATATATGTATATCTGGTAAATTATTTACGAAAATTTCTAGTAACTTCCTTTTGAATTTGATCGTTAGGAAGGGAATAGTTTTATTAAAATTAAAAATCCCAAGAGTTAAGAGCGAAGGCTCAATTTTTCATATTCTTTCAGCAATGTTTTTTTGGTAAGAGAATCGTTACTGTACGTTAACTAACGCAATGTTATGACTGGTTTCATTCTTTAAATAAATATTTGTGTAAACATTTCCAGGCATACTTTGTAAAGATATACTTCAAATCAGCAGAAGGAACAAAAAGCGCTGGATTTTTATTTGAGTTCTCCTGAGCCATGTATAACGTAAGCAAACATGACTTCAAACAACCAAGAAGTAGAAGTTTTAAACGCACTACTAACTCTTTCCCTAAAAGAAAGTCTTCTAATTAATGAAGGCTGTTCTTTGTCGATTCCGTCTATGCACCTCAAACACCCTAGTATTATAATAGTGATGTCGGCGTTTACACATTGTAAATCATATTTATAGATGATTTAACAAAAATGGACACTTGATAAATCCGTTTTATGTGCAGAAATTTACGTCTTTTCGTTCTCTGGGAAAATAGAAAAATTATATCAAAGATGTAAATCATCTGAATAAGTATATCTGAATAATTTATTCTCCAAAAAAGATGGAATTTACAGGAGGAAGGACGCATTGGCTAGGGGCAATTAGCGCGGAAACGAAGCAAAGAGGGACAAAAAATTCAATGTCCCTCCCAGGCCCTATGAGAGGGGGGCCAGGAGGGCCATTTGGCATGGCCCTCAAGCTCAAGGGGACCTCAAATTTTGGCACTTCTTTAGAGATGGATTTATGCACCGGTGCATGAGACGCAAGCTCGTCGAAAAGAGGGTCTCACCAAATGTCGATTTTAGCCTAAAATCTTTTGTTCCTCTTCTTTCCTGAAAAGCTGAAGTGACATTGCACGTAACTAAGATTTCTCATCAATAATTAATAAATTTGCGGAAACATAAGTTAAAAAAGCATTTCTTGAATAAAAAATTGTTCAATTTGTTATCTTATATATTTATATATAGGCATTTATCGTTTTATCCATCTAAATATCAACAATGAATGATGAATAGGACATGCTAAAAATAAATATAAAATACGATTTTCTCACTTTGTTTTTGCAGGACGTTCAAGTATTACGTAATCCAACTTCTCCAGTTTTTTATAATCGATATAATCCTGCGTAACCCTCAATTAGATCCCCCTCTCTCCTCTTATGAAACGCACAGAATTTTTAATTTTGCACTCACTTTTTAAAAAATTTTCTCTAGAGGGCCATTTCAATGTGGTCTGCATTATTGGCTTGGTAAAAAGCACTGTAAGCAAAACATTTTTTCGGATAATACCTTTTCTTTAATCGGTCAGAAGATTAAATGAAAGAGTGCTACATAGTGCAAGCTTGAACTCCCTACCTCCAATGTAACCCGCTGTAACCATTCAGCGAACCGCGACTACTAAATTGGGTTGCGTAATGCTTTAACTTTTCCTTATGAGAATTTTTCTTATTTTTATTACGGTGAGGGGCCTCAAAATCTAGATGTGGGTCGGGCCTCTCTGAGTCTCTGGGAGGGGCTGGCCACTCCTACAATGTTGTTGAATTGTTTTTTCGAAGAATTGGCTTTCGAAGAATTGGCTTTCGAAGGATTTTCTTCGATGAATTGATTTCGAAGAATATTCTGCAAACTGTAAAATGTATACATGTACCGCACTAAAATATATTTGACTTTCAGGGACCTTAGAAATGTACACTCAGCATCCATGACGGTATTTCATAACTACAGATGAATATTGGGAGAGAAAATAAAGTTTTAGATTCGAAAAGTCTTATTATTTCCTCTGAGTTTTTCTTGAAATTTCTTGTTTGTGACTGTATACCAATATAACTGATATTATTACGGCTTATATATCTTAGGGATCATTATTCGCTTGAAAAACTAAGTAACTCCGTTTGTCGTAAAATAATTGGAGGAACCAGTTTCGCATTTCTAAATTTCGTCTGCGAATCAGCAATAAGCAGTGGTTATAAATAATTTTGTAGGTTATTTCGATATTATTGGTTATAATCATCTTGTTTCTTTCATAAACCCGTTCTTTTTTAGAATTAACCCTGATGACGGCTTCTTTGCGACCGAAAATTTTGCCTGGTTTTTGTTATTGTTATTACTATTATTACATGCTATGGCAATAGCTTATAGATTGCATTCCACCACTAAGGCGATATCGATAATTCTCTTTTAAGAAGGTCACAACTTTGACAGAAATTAAAAGATATTAAAAAAATGCGCATTTTTCGCAAAATAAATTCTTATAAAATCCATCTTATTGTCATTCCCATTGCACTTCTAAAACTCCCTTCTTCCGAGTCTTCGTCTCCAATCTCGAGGCTTCAGATCCTCGGATCGTCTCCTGTAAATCAGTTGCGTGTCGGATGTCCTTATCCCTCGCGCTGTTACCGCGTACAGATCTCCACACCAATCCTCTCTAGCGCTCACACCCCTCCCCTCCCACCCTTATAGCTTAAACGGAAGCTACTCCCATTCCCTTCCATTCCCACCTGCGTCTCCCAAAAAACCCTCTCCACTCCACCATCCTTCCCCTAAACATCCTCACCGCCGACGCTAACGAGCGGATGTTCGCGAGAGCGAGGCAGTTAATTGGGATTTCGCCACCCACCCCACCTCTCCTCCTCTCGAGCTTCCCCACTCCCTCTCTCCTCTACTCTTCCTCTTCCTCTCTCTATGCCATATCTTCCTTTCCTTCTCTCCCTCTCTCCCCTCCACTTTATTCCTCTATCTCCTCCTTTTGCACTTTCCTTAACTTCCTCTCTGCCTTCCTGTTTCTCTCTCTCTCTCTATGCCCTATCTCATTTTTCCTCCATTCCTCTCCCTCTATATCTTTCTCTCGCCATCTCCAAGAGAAAAGCGATAGGACAAGTCAAAAATATCTCTCCAGCGAACATCGAAAGATCGACAAGTTGCCATGGAGACAATAATTCTTTTACGTGGAGGGATTTTATTTTAACACAAACTCCCTTCCTCTGAACACTCTCCCCTCCCGCAAAAATCTCTTTCTATCGCAGTCTTACTTCTTCCTTACTTTATAATGTTTTAGGATAACGTCTTTCCTTGTTTATCTTTGCCAGATTTTCTATTTGTGCGTCGGCCTTTCCCTGCTCACGATCGATCCACATTAATTCACGTTCTCGAATATAAATGTGATTACTACTGAATATCTCGAGGAGGATCGTGTTTACATTAGTTGTACCATTTCATCAAATAAGTCAGTAATAGCTTCCTCGTCTCTCTGACTCTCATCCTCGTTGCCTATATCTCCTTCCCTCATCCTCCCGTTCCTTCCATCCGATTCACTATATGTGAAAAGGATAAAAGTAAACTAATCAGCAAATGTGATCTACGAAGATCCCATGCAATTATTCTAACGAAATTTATTTAAATCCATCCGTTATATGTATGTTGAAATCTAAATTTAAACGTGATAGATTAAAATAACAGAAACTGCGATTTAATTAGCATAATTGTACTTTAATATAAAAGTTCAAAAATTTCAATTATATAACATTTATACAACATTGGATATGCTCAATGATTATATATATATATATATCCCTACACCAGTATTGCTATTTTTTAGTTATGATTCCGGTACACCGGGGTCTAGCCGACCCTTTACACAAAAACTTGGAAAAATAGCTGTTTCGGTCTTTATTAAGTTTTTTTAAAATCACACTGATAATTCATATCTAAATATCTATCTAACTATATAAGCACCTTTATTGATTTTAAACTTGATTCATACAAAAAAATTTTAAATACATTTCAAATTTTCAGAATCGTGTAAAGTTAAAAAATGTTTAAAAAGCAAACTTCAAGAAAGTATTAATGAATAAAAGAGTAAGTAAAAATTATAAAAACATAGGTTTTGATAGCATGTATATATAAAAAACAACTGTGTTCACATTAAAAATCAGGTGTTTTTGCATTGTCTTCATGCTGCACATTTGTCTGATTACTCTGCACAGTACACGCAAATGCTATGTTCCTGACAGTAGGGCTGATTGCACTTGGCACACAACTGCGACGTCTTCCTGTCGTTAGAGTAAGAAATATGAGCACACCTATTTCTTTTACCATCAGCTGGACGTGTTGTTATGTCCGGTACTGCTTTTTCCAAAACTTTAGCGATGTGCTCCCTCAAATGATGCCGAATACTTACGCAATGCAAGCGAGATTACATGTGAGGTTTGGCCAGCATTAGCCCAAAATTCTTATTATAAATACACTTAAGAAAGTAATCTAGTGTAAATTTGTAGCTAGTCAATTAGTTAATCTTCCGGCTATGAATACAATCTTTTCGGCTCTTATTAACCTTGGATTGTGGTTATTTCGAAATAAAGACCGTTTTTAGTCGACCGACTTGCTTTCATACAAAAAGAGCCCAACTCATTTCACGCTATCCTCAATAGACCATAACTCAGTCATATGTCAATAGGAAACGGCTTTAATATGAATTATCATTCGCTCCAGGGCGAATCAATTGTGTTCGCAAAGACATCGTCGGTTGATGATCATCAAAGCGAACTCCTTTTGATTTTTCGCTCTGTTAGCTGGATGCCTTTGACGTCATCACTCCCTTGAATGGTTTTGGGTTTGCATCCGCGATCCACTCTGCTGTGTTCCGCCCTCCATTTGATCAAAAATTTGAAAGGTTATCATTTTTATTCAACCAACGCCCATCGATTGCTTTCCAAATTGGAGGCATAAAAAACAGACCCAAAGACGAGCCCTGTCGAAGACAATATTTTTAATCGCCGTAGAAAAACCGAAGGATCGATTCGCGCCGCTCTGATCGCTCTTTGTCCGATTATTTTAAAACTACCACACACTCATTTATCTCATTACTGAAATATCGAAAAAAATTAAATTTTAATTCCACTAGCTTTTATTGGATCCATCATGTCCCTTTTATTTCAAAGGACTCGTCGAACCCGAAAAATGGGTTATAAACATGTTCACGTGTGTATCGCACGTGCGGTTAAAAATTGTTCTCTGAGAGGTTCTCGTAACAAAAAAGTATATCCCGTTTCTCGCATAGTTCCCTGAAAACGAATTGGGTGGAGAGGAGAGATTTCAATATGTTAAAGCGCTGGCAACTATTCGGAAGAAAAGCCTTGCGTTCTCAGGAAGCGGAATTCGCAATCTCTTTGCGAGAAATTCCATCGAATCGCTTCAAGGAACTAGAAACGGACGGCATGCAAAGCAACGGAACTTAGGGAAGTTTAAAACGTAAAATAAAATAGCGGGATAACGTATTCTGCTCTCGAGGATGTGTACTCCAACACTCCGGAAAATCTTGTCGAATAATCTCCTTTAAAAAAAAGTATGCACCAGACAAAAACCATCAAATCTTCCCACGAAATGACACCGCAAAGCTGCAGCGAGAGGAACGCCAATGATCTCGATCTCGAGATTTTTTCAGAAGAAAAATCCGTCCGAGTTAAGTAGTTTTGGATTACTCCTGAGTTAATCCCATTCGTGGAGAGGAACTTAGAACTTAACACGGGGGTACGAGTACCTCCGCTATCGACCCCAAAACCTAAAATCTTCCTTCTCTCTCTCTCCCAATGCTGGCCCAGGTGTACTGATGAGTGCCCCAAAGCTCTCGAGTCAATTGCCCCAGACCGCAGCAATGCCTCACCACAATTCCTCTCTCATCACGCCACATCCTGCCGCAAATCGAGCGAATCTCACCAAATCCTTAAAACAGACCTAGGTTCACCTTCTCGCTCCCTCCCCCCAAACCATTCGACTCCGCTCTCGCACCCCCCCAAATTCACCTGTGTCCCACTCCTAGCCATAAAACCCTCCCTCGTCTACCCTCAATTATACTACACACACACTCGAAACTCACAAGTTGCCCCCTCTCTCTATTTCTTTTTCTCCTCCCTCTCCGACTCACTTTTTCACACTGTTTACCCTCTTTCTCTTTTCTCTCTCAGCTCTTTACACGCAAATCGTCTTGATTCGTTTTTAAATAATATTAGCCTAAAATGGTTTTATAGTTACTTGGATTAGCCGTCGATGCAATTTAAAAGACCCTAGAGTAAAAGGCAACTTCGAAAAGTCAAATAGACTTGGGATCAATGACAGTAAGCAAAGCGCAGTTTTCGATGGGCGTAGACGCCGACCAAGGTGTAAGAGAAAATGTTTTTAAAATGCGATAAACACAACAGGGTACAGTTGGAAATCTTATAAGCACGAGAAAAATTCTGCCAAGGTCAGGAGTCGAACCCGAGTCTCCCACTTGCCAGTCGCATATTCTACCACAAAGCTATCTTAGCAAACTTCAGAACGCGAATGTTTTCTTAGTTGAGGCCGGGTTTCAACCAATCCCAACGAATGTCCTCCAAGAGATACATCTAAGAAAACTCTTCCCTCTCAAATGGTATTTTGGAATGAGACCGAAGAAAATGACACTTTTGCTTTGAAATGTTGTCGACCTCGGACATTTCATCTTATGATCACTTCTTCAGTTTTTTACAACGGGTCTATTTTCCCAGGTGCGATAAGGCGGGCTAATTTTCGTCAAAAGTGTAAATATGGTGCAATTGCACCCAATGCCACAGCATTTTGGATGATCACAGGGCAATCATGTAAATGTTTCCATAATCCAATATCTCCCTGTCCATCTCCTTCCTTTCCCCCTCCCACTCCACACCAACGTTCTCCCTTTCATTATCTCACATTAAATTCTCCATTCTCCCACTCCCGTCACTTCACCCTCCCTATCCCAAAAAGCCCTCCCTCCACTGCATGATCTATCTATATCAGCCTTTCCTTCTCTCCGATTTCCTCTTCTCTCTCTCACTCACACACATCCTCAATGTCTGCCCCCACTCTCCCCTCTCTCTCTCTCTCTCTCACTCACACACACCCTCAATGTCTGCCCCCACTCTCCTCTCTCTCTCTCTCTCTCTTCTTACTCCTTTCCCCTTCCAGTCAAGCGTGCGTCGCTCCAGTGGGCGCCCAAGGGCCGAGGAGAAGCGCGTCGGGGCGTTCTTGGTCGAAGAGATGCACGCCTGGGCGGACACACATGCGAGTGACGCCGGGTTCAAGGGGAGAACAACGGCGTGGGAGGTGTGGCAAATGGGAGGGAAAGGGAGAAAGCAGCGGAGTAGAGAGGGAGAACGAGAGAGAGAGAGAGAGAGACGGGGGCGGGGAGATGGAAAAACTTGTGAGGCAGGGGGCGAAGAGCGGGAGGCGGGGTTGATGAGAGTAGGAATGGATGGGAGGCGGGGAAGGGAGGGGGGAGGATGAGGAGTGAGAAGTAGAGCAATTCGAGTCGTTCCATTCTCCTATTCCGATTCTCCGAGCCGACTCAAAAGTATCCGTGCGCAACATTTTTCCCTTTCTCGACTTTAGGAATGTTGCACGCGAGTTTTGGATTAGACGGCGGTGCACCATTGCACCGTAGAACTAACAGGGTTGGAATGAAATGGTCCGGAAAATAACACCACAGGATAAGAATGGAAGAAAGGATCGAACCATTTGTCCCAGCCCAGGAAAGCCATCTGCTGTGAAGCAAAATAGACAACGTAATGAATGTTTAAGGCCATGAAAATTTTATAATATATTCTAGTGCAATTGCACATCAAATACAAAGGGCATGTATGAATTAAGTACGAATTTAAAATAAAATAAAAATAATGAAACCAACTCTTATTTGCACTAGAAAGTAAACAATAAATCTAAAATTAGCATATTTGAATGTTTCAGAAAATAACAATAACATTGGGAATAGGAAATTTGTGTGACAAAGACATATTAATGAAGATTTATTTGTCGAAAATTGCCCTATATAAGTTTTATATATATGCCCATAACTATTTTAACTTCATGTTAGTGGTCAAAACTCCTCGTCGTTGGGAAGGGTGGTGGTGGCTTATCCCATTTAGGTATAGGTTGGTGTGGGTGGGTTTGCGGTACACACTGTGTCCCAATGTGCCATTGGGGTTGCGGCTGACCAGGATGTCCAAGAAGGGAAGGTATCCCTCCTTCGCCTTCAGAAAAGTGAAGAAAAAGTCGAAGGCGAAACCTGTAGATACGGCATGTATACCCTTCCTGTCGACGATCTCTGGGTGGATTTCGAGGATTTTAGGCAGGCGAGGCATCAGGGTGGCACGCAAACCGCCGCCAAAAATCAAAAGCTTCCTACCGCAGACCAAGGACCAACTAGGCCTTAAAACAGCCGGAGTTTATACAGTCCCTTGCTCGTGCGGTGAGCAGTATATCGGCCAAACAGGACGGACAATAGAAACGCGGATTAAAGAACATGCAAGATGCATCCACCTCAATCAGCCGGAGAAGTCGGCAGTCGCAGAGCACAGCATATCCTCAGCCCATCGCATTAACTTCGCGGAGGCCAAAGTGATTGCCAGGGCAAATGGTTACACCATATTCACCTGGCTGGAAACCCGGGAACTTTTCACCGCATAAAATCTCGTTCTTACATCCAATTTTATATAATAAGATTCGCAAGTCATTGTCGTACAGGAACGTAGTTCTAAAAAAAGGAATACATGTTAATTCAAAATGGCTCGTTTTATGAGATTAGATAGCGAGGGAGGGCGTCGCATCTGATATAACAGCCTAAAATAGTTTCCGTTTGGCATGGTTAAAAATGCTTTATTTTCTAAATATAAGGATGGATGTTATCCAACAATGCCATTACATGGAATTTGATCAAAGGGGTTGGTCAGTTTCGATGCTTTTATCTTTTAATAGCCGTAAACAGCTTCGTTGGTTTAGATAAAAACATTTTGGAGAATAATATTTGCAACTGTGCTCAAAGATGAGAATCAACAAGAGTTTCAGGAAAATTTGGCCAAATAATTCTTTTTAAAAGATGAATTTAGAGGGTGGCACGATGGGGAAAGCATAGAAAGGAGAAAAATTTTGCTGGTAAGGATTTAAATAGTTGCGTTTTGGAACGAGGGTAGACACAATGATAATTGAGGTGTTCCATCATCAATATTTGCAGAAAGCGAGAATCGAGATAGAAAACAGAAGATAGAGACCGGAGTAAATGCAAGACGTAACAGAAGAATAAGAGTCTATAACAAAGACATTCTAATTATTGGTACTGGTAAAAGGACGTTATATCCGAGTACAAGGTGTGCCTTTGCAGGGGGGGCGAATAATGAGGCCTAATGCTTATTCCTTAAATACTATTGTCAACATTTAGATGTGGCCAAAATTTAATTGAGGAATACTTCCAATGTTAACGCAATTATCTGCGTAATATGGATGTTACGATAAAATTAATTCATGTAAATGTAGTGACAGTTTTTCACGTCAACAAGAAGCACTACTAAAGTTTTGTTACAATTACGCAATGAATGTCCAATTTTCTTTGAAAGTGCGTTGGAAGAAGTGGTACTGGAAGTATACAAACTCCTACTTTTTTCCCAAAATCCTCTTTCTCAGATTACTCATCCATGAAACCTCAAATCTGGTGAAAACGAACTTAAAATTTTCTGCTGTATATCTATTTAGAAAATATTTAGCAGAAACATTCGTCCCACTAACGATCACATTTTAAAAAGGTTACTTCATATTACTAAACGTGGTGATGGAAGGGGATAAATTTTCATGAAAACAAATTTTTCATTATTACAGCCGTGAGAGCGCTGGACATCGTAAAATATACTTTTCCGTGCAGAAAGAGAGGATTGTAAAGAGTTCGAATTTATTTATAAGGCTGAGGGAGATGGCAGAGGGCAAAAAGGGATTGTCAGCAGGACCGAAGCGGGAAGCGACGAACCACACCCGGAGATGGAATTGAAATGGGAAAAGGAAACAAGAGTAGGGGAAGTGAGGCGAGAAAAAAGGGAAGACGGGAAAGAGGGTGGAGGGACGTGAGCGAAAGTAAAAGGATTTCTGTAAAAAAAAGGCCTCTAGGAACATCGCCGGATAAGAAAAACACGATTCGATGCCGAAACAGTCAGTTGAAAACAAAATTCCCATGATAGCACGTAAATCTGTACCTGGAATCATTTGTTAATCCAATCGATAAGTGCATAAATTTCTTATACTATGATGATTGCTTTTTTAACCATTCAAATACGACTCATCGAGTCTTCATTATCTTGTATCAAATAGAAATAAAACATTCTCGTTGACCGGTGGCGGATCCTAACAAAACAGTAAGCGCCCTAAATGGTAATTCACCAATCTCCGAATTAAATAAAACTGCTTATGCATACTGTGCAACAAAAATGTGATTCGACTCTTCCATTGTGCGCTAATAAAGCAAAAGTGATTTTTAAACGATAAATGCACCTACCACTCTCAAAATTCCGAGATTATATAGACTGGGCCGATCGATACTTTGAAGCGGTGAGATCCCCTTTACTTTGTGTGAGGGGCGAAGAATTATATATAGCGAAGGGTTTGAAATTAGACGGAGGAAAAAAGAGGGTAAGTCGTACAAGGGAAAGAGACAGCGATAGAATTGGGGGAGAGGGAGAGAATGGTGAGGATAGAGTGTGAAAGGGTTGTAGAGGGAAGGGAGGGTAGGCGTCGACCGGGCCATGGGAGAAATACTCATTCGAAACTTCAAGTTCGACTCCCGCCGCGTAAAAGTCGTTTAGAATGGCTCCCCAAGGTGCTAACGAGCGTGAAATCGTGCGTTCGGTTGGTAGGGGAGAATGGTGTGGGGATTCAAAAATACGGCACGGCCGGTTATTTGCGGTCGTGTGTGTGAGAGAGAGGCACGATGGGTGTTAGAGAAAGAGAGGGATGGAGAGAGAAAGTGAGAGAGAGGGAAAGAGGGAGAGAGTGAAGGGGAGGTGAGCGGAGAGGGAGGGAGAGGCGCTAGGGATGAAAGCCTAAAGGAGGCAGCTGACGACAAAATTTTCCGGAGAAACTTGGAATTTCCATAAGTGTGATTGTGATATAATCACTCTAAAATAGCTATTACAAGCAAACGTACGGGCATGTCACGACATATTTTAGTTCAAGCAGTTATGTAACGTAATGGGTGAGAGAGATAGTGCAGTCATATATTTTCACATATACTTTTTGACAAAATTATAGATTCCAATATGAAAGGCTAAGACCGGTAATAAGTGATACTATAGCAAATAACTCTTATAACCCTCGCTCCTAGTAATGATGTGATTCAATACCTAGAACAAAAATTTGACAGCAATCTTTTTTTATTGATTTAGATAATATTATTCATTGGTTAAATACATTTAAAAGGTAATGCATGATTGATATTTATAAAAGGATATCTTATTTCGAACAATTGATTTATTATAAGTTACTTTTGGGTTCACAGAGGCTCTATCCTACTAAGTATTCCAGAAGTGTTTGTATAATATATTAGTGTCACATCGAAGAACTTCAGTAGCGGTCTTCGCGAATTGAAAATGTTTTCACCAATGCATCTCAAATGAATAAAATGAATAGTTTGCTACCAGAAAAACTCGTGCGCTGAATATCTATATGTATTAAATTTGCAGAGATGCTTCAAAAAGGTGCGAAAAAACCAGAGATGGAATAACTTTTCAAATCTTTACGTTATCCTGTAACGTTACAAAGAATTAGTTTTCGTTACATAACGTACAAATAACGCTATGTGATTTAAGTGTAACGTCATGTAACGTTATATAACGTTATTTTATAAAACTGTTATATAATGTTATTTAAAATGTTTTTGCTTACTTGGGCCAATAGCCCAACCTTAATTTTTAAATATAAAAGTATTAAATTAAACCACAACAATTTTAATTCTCTTATATAATTAAAAAAGTCAAAGTAATACTGAACAATTATACGTCTTTGGCTAAAAATTAAAGAAAATATGTGTAAATCTCAAACATTGTTCTGAAGTATTTCAAAACCTTCCAAAAGTGCAGCTATATTGATTTCTTTGTTATTTGCAGTCACATCTGACACTGAATTTCTTACAGAAATTTTAGTAATAAATAGATCAAATTCATCACCGTCGGTGGTTGAATGTGCATCATTGTTTAGCGGAACGTTTCAGTCTCTTTACTAAAATTTCTCCTTATATCCTTTAGAGTTGTCCAAATCTTTTTAAATGAAGTTTTGTTTCTTCTGACAATATGGCTTGTAATCGTGGCTCAAGATAAATAGCGGATTACGTTTCTAACACCTCGCAGACTTAATAGTTCACGTTTTTACGTAATATAACGAAAACTAGCCCTTTGTAACATTATTATATCCCTGGTTCACGACATGACAGCTGACATTGAGCACGTGACGAAACGCACTGCAGTTAGCTGCACTTGGTGCAATGTTGCCTGGCCAGAAAAATTTTGGTTTGATGACGTTATAATAAATTTATTGCAATTAACATTTTGATAACCTTACAATAACATTACGTTAAACGTTATTGGATATTTTAACACTACTATAACGATATTTATATATCGTTAGGTTATTGAAAAAAAGCAATTTAATCGTTATTATTGCATTATCAGGTATCGTTTTCCATCTTTGAAAAAAACGGAGGTGGAAAATTTGTCTCGGTTTCCTGCTATTGAAACCAATACAGATCGATAACTTTTAAACATCAAGATTGTTTTATGAAAAATTGTTTCAGCCAATGATTTTCTATTGATTATGTTTAATGTATATCTTCCATTGGAAATGTCTTTGGCAGAATAGAGTGACTGAGACGGCAATGATACGATCATGAGCTCGCGATGGAGAATGGCAGTAATTAAGAAAATAGTGACCCATACGCTAACACAATAATCAATAATAAAATCATCTGTAAGGCCTTGTTCAGACTATGTGACACATGTTACGTAACATAGCGTGCCCTATTATAGTAACAAGTTACCGTAACCTGTAACCTTGGTACGAAACAATATGTTTCCTGTCCGCACTAGTAACTGCATTTAGTTTGTGTTACGACTTGTGAGGAAACACTCATATTTAGATAAAGTTTTTATATTTTTTTACGTATTAATGTGTTGGACGAAGAATTGCTTCTTACAAGTGCTTTGCTATGTGGTTATCCAAACATTACATAGGAGGAGGAGGAAGAAATCTCGAAGTGTCTGGATACGAGAGTTGTTGCAATGGAGGCAGAGATATGGCTGGTTGTCAATTCTAAGAAACTTATCTAACGATTCAACAGGGTTCAGAAATTTTACAGGTTAACCCCATCTGATTTTTAATAACTTTTACAACTCGTTGTGAAGAAAATTCTAGAAGAGATACTACTTTTCGTGATCCAATATCTCCTACTGAACGGCTCTTAATAACATTGAGATATTATCATCAAACGCCTATACGATGAACGATGTGCTGGCGTTACGATAAATATTTATTCGAGTTAGGGTAAATGGTCGCATACAGACTTTTGCATTTACTTGTGGGAGGCGCTGCAGAGGAAGCGATTTCTTCGTGATCAGCAAAAACGCAATCCATTCGCCTGAGAAAGATTTTCTTTTAACATTTAGGCTTAATCAAGAAGCTGCAATGCATGCTTGCGATATGTTAAGGCCTCATATAAAAGCTACGAGGAAATCATCGCTGTCCGTAGAACTAAAATTAAATAGCTATGGTGGTTATTGATAATATTCGTGGTTATAAAGCATTTTCTTTATGACCTGCTATTTAACCATTTATAATTTTAATAATATAGAGTAAACCAAATAAATAAACAAGGCAGCATTTAGTTGACTTAACAATTTAATTGGTTTTAAGTATTTGTTATCTCTGAATCGACTGTTGGAAGAAATTGAGCTACTGCGCATGCGCGTGTTACTTGTCCGGCGATATTCAGGGACATGGTTATGGAGCACAAAAATGGTTTAGTAACACTCAGAATGTTACGTAACAAGAGGTAACGTATTACATAACAAGATGTAACATGTTCTGTAACACTGTTACGTAACATTTGTTACATGGTGTGGACGAGGCCTTAGATTTAATATATACATTTACGTACACATGCATACGATTTTCATTACGTACAAACGGAATCCCATATACGTACAAAAATACCTACACAAATACACGTTCCACTTATTCATCACACTGTGGTACTTTTTTGTAATTAAGCGCCAGTTTAACTTTACATTTAGGCACATAAATCCTTATTTTGGAAACAAATGTGAGTGGTTAAACATAATTAAATTTGAAGTGAAGCAGTTGTGCCCATATGAACATCAACAGTACGAACGATATTAATCATCAAGGGATATAATACACCCATGAGATGGATTAAGCAGAAACGAAGAATTTTTTTTCAAACTAAATCACGTCTTACCAGTGGCATCTATCAGCCGCGATTCCTTTCACCAAACGCTCGAAACTCAACACGCTATGACCTTAACTCATCGTGTTCAACTCACCTTTTCTTGACGAGACCATCCATAACCTCTTACCCTCTCCGTTCCACATTCACTCCGTTTGACGGCCTCCTCTTCCTCCAACTCCCTCCCTTCTCCTCCTCTCACTCCCTCCCTTCTCCTCCTCTCACTCCCTCCCTTCACCTCATATCTCCAACAGATAAATCACGCGACGCGGAGGCGGCAGGGGACGCCTTCCGAGCGACCGACTTTCGTTGCCCCGCAGCGGCTGTAACACCCCCTCCGTCCTCCTTCCCTAATTCTCCCTCTCTCTTTCCTCTCCTATCCTCCTTCCCTCTCTCTCTCTCTCTTTCCATTACTCAATCCCTACATCACTCTCCTCTTTTTCTCTGCCTCCTCCCTCTCCTCTTTTCCACCTCCTCTCTCCGTTACTCTCATCTCTTTCATCCTCACTCCTCTCATTTGAAAGAAAGAGAGCAGTCGCTTTCCATCTCACGTCCCGGAGCACCCTGCAGACTCTTCCACCTCAGCTGCCTTCTCCGCTGAAGACTCACCCCCTCTCCCACAAAAACTCTCCCCCTTCGCAGTCTTTCTTCTTTCTCTCTATCCCCGCATATATGAGGATATGTTAAAAACCCATTCGACCATTTGGACCTGCCCTCTTTCTTCCTTGCCCTTCGCTTCTCTTCTTCCTCCTCCTCATCCTTTCAATGGTTTCCCAAGTCTCCTCCCTCCCTCTCCCTTTTCCATCCCGCTCCCATCTTTCTCCCTTGCAGCCATTTGGGTGTCTGACGAGAGTAGCGCACTTCGATTTTCTTTTCGGCGCGTATTCCTATGCATGTAGGTCGCATCGCCTCTCCTCCCTCCCATCCCGTCCCTTATTCTCCTCTCCCTTCCCCTGTAATTGTATACCTTAACTCCTTGTTTTGTGCCTCCTCCGGCGCGCGTTTATCTTCCACCTAACCCATATCGTACGTCACCACTTCCCAATCAAAACCCAACCGTTTCTTAACCGACCGCGATTCCCCTAGTGGGTCACAAAAGGAGATGAGGTGGGTCGCAAAAATATGAAAAAATTTAAGATCGGTTATCAATATTTAAAAATTGACGCCAAAGTATAGCGATAAGTTAATATTTCTTGAAGATCAAACGTAATGAATGACGTGACATTTTTAATAAATTCCTTGATGCTTTTAAAATAATCCGCTACTTTCAATCATTAATGTAGATTTTTCTTCTGCCTATGTAAGTATTCTTCCATTGATATATAGGTAAACCGCGGAAACTCTCTTGTACATTATGTGGGCCGCAGACAATTTCCTGTAGTTTAGGTGGGTCGTACTATCAAAAAGGTGGAGAAATGCGACATATGCCTGTCCTCTCTTACTACTTTTCCATCTCATCTTTCTAGTCTCATCTGCATCACCTTTCAAATAATCCCTTTTCTTTGGGTATCTATGAAAGCGGTGCAGTTCTAAAAGACGGCTGACGTTCAATCCAGTATTCTATCCTTGGCCATTTCACAACCGACACGATCTTTTAGCTCAAAATCAAACTAATTTCATAACAACGACGTCATAAAAATAGGTTAACGACTTACATAACACTGAGGTGTACATCAATCAAAACATTATCAAGTCGTAACGAAATTCGACGCGGGCGTAATTACCAATCAGATTGACGGCTCTAAATTTTTAATGGGACAAAATGCAATTTTAATAATTGGACCGGTTCATTCAAAGGTAAAAACGAAAACGAGGTACTATCGCAGTTACACAACTTTAGGAAGCTCACTTACAGAAACCGGCCATAATTCAAGAAAGGGAAAATTGAACGCCCGGAGGGTAAGTGGGAAGATATAGGGACGGCGAGGGAAATGAAGGAGGATAGACCTCGAAGAGGGTTTCACCTTGGAAATAGCGATTGTGCAATTATCGGAGTGGAAGCCTTGTAAAATAATTCACTGCAAATTTCCGCGTATCTGATCGTCGCCTGAATCATTAGACTCGAGATGAGCGCTGAGGTTGCGGCAGCAGCTCCACTCAATGGTAATGAAGTTTTGGCGTATCCTTCGCTCCCTCTCTCTCTCCCTCTATCTCTCTCCGCTCCACTCTCTCTCTCCCTCTCTCTCTATCTCTCCGCTCTCTCTCTCTCCTCTCCACTCTCTCTCTCTCTCTCCTCTCTACTCTCACCTTAGGCGATTAATTTTCCCGGATTGCCACCTGCGCGCCGCTCGTTCGGCGACTGCCCCATTCAATCGCTCCCTAATTGACCTTCGATCGACTCCTACTTTTCGGAAGTTTCTCTGCCTCCAATCGTCGCGCATAACGCAGTTCCATTGTTTACACTCCCCCTGAAAAAGGTCGCATCCCTTTCTCCTCGAAATCGGGGAGATAATCTTTCGCTGCGTGCGATTCATCTCGGTGATTCGTTCTATATGGTTAAATCCCTTCTTCGCTTACAGAGATTCTTAGAGATATATCTTTACTCCATTTCTCCCTGAGCTGACAGTATTGCGCTTATGGCGCGCGCATTTGCCAAATTTCCCGTGAATTAGATCTAGCGCCTATCCCTTTAAACTTCCTGCTTGATCCAGATTCCATGCTGTTTCAGGTGATATCACAACTGAATTTAAATATTATCGAACTTCTACCTACAACAAATAAAAACAATTTATAAGATACGCCGACTCGAAAACAAAAACAGTTAATTGAGTGTAATAGCTAACTTGAAAAAAATCACGCTATGCCGATGAAATTGAAACACGTCACTTTTTCACTACATTTACTATATTAACACAATATATCGTGTATATATATCACCAACAATCGGCAAGGCGCACTGAATCGTATAATTACACGTCAAACAACCACTTGCTATGAACGCTTGTGCGAATCTGTTTCATTGTGTCAAACATTGTGTCCTTCTCCCTTGGGAAAATTCTTCGACACGTGTCCCGTCGGGTTAGTCCCTTCCTTCCATCATAAGACGCACATTTTACAGAGGAACCAAATAGCTGGCACCTATTGACCAACTCCTTAGATATATATGCGTGCAAACCTGTCGTCCATTTACTCAAGGATCATAAACCCTCCATGTTGAGGATTTCCGAACGAATTTGGGTCTGTGTTCACTTCTTACGAAGCCTCTTTCTTCATAGCTTGAGAGGTTTTTATAATTTTTTTGCGTCTCATTTCTTCGTGATATTTTTTTAGGCTTCAAAACTGCTTCGAGAATACGGTGAAGGAAACCAAAAACCAAAATTGTGAAGCGTTGTATTTTTAGCTGCCCGTATATACGAAGTTTACATAATTATCCCTTGGTTATAGTCTTACTTGCATTCTTTAAAACGTGACATTTCGCGAAAATTCGTTAAGCAAGGGAGTTTTCCCACAGAAAAAAGCTAAAACAATAAAATATGATTTTATGAACCCTGAACAAGGTCTTACGTAAACTTTTTTAGAAAGGTCTTTTGATTTTGTTCCAGATTCGAATACTAATTTTCGTGGAATCCGATTTTTTTATTTATTTACTGATTTTAAATTAATTCACTAACCAAATTATACCTAATGCACTGTAAATGAGCTTTATATTACAATTTTACATTAATACGTTCATTTGCGTAATACTTATTTATTATTACAAATATCAATGCATGACCGAAAATGTATGAACGGGCAGCAACTTTTTATATAAATTTGACGTTATTTTCTAATGAAATCGTTAAAATCGCCAAGATTCAGCTTTTATCAGTTAAATTATAAAACATGGAAATTTATTCATGATGAATGCTCCTCACTTCAATTTTTATTTACTTTTGGTGGTGGGTATCACGAAATATGTTGATTGGTTTTATACAGTCCAAAAAATTCTGCGAGTAACAATATCTCGATCAGGCGCAGCGTCTCTGCCGCCGATCCGCTTCTCGGCGCTGTACCGCGCTTTTGCTTAAATGTCCGTATCATAAGAACTACAAATGTTATTGGATTGGAGTCTTTTTCAAAAATAAATTTCAACAATTTTGCACATTTCAGTTGTTCGATGTATCTTCTAAATTAATTGGGGAAAATGTTTCCCACAGATCGATTTTTCATGTCCCAAGAAATGATTTTGGAGAAATAAAAAGGTTATTAATTTTTAAAAGACGTTTGATAATTATTATACAATTATCATTTATAGAAACGTGATAAAAATATCCTTCAAGAGGCATAACAAAATAAATTGACCTTATTGAATCAGTAGAAGCTGAGATATGACCTTGTATGTTTAAAGATACATAAAAAACTTACCGTGTTCACATTTTTAGTATTTCTTATTTTTAATAACTTCCTCGAATTTTTATAAAATTACGATATACATAATTACGTTCAGCATAAAATTTACTACGATTGAGCGCGATAATTTTACTTAAACAACAATATTACCATAATCACAACAAATTCACCTTCAGATCGGATTTCTCATCTTGCTACAAAAGAGAAAGCATTAATCTCAAAGGATCATATTCGATACAAAATACAACGGCCGTTTGTGTAAATTTGGTCTAATTAGTTCAGATGAAAACCTAAAATATCGTTTTACATCGAATTGAAATGCCGTATAAAATATAGTCCAATAAAATGAAATTATTTATTTGCGCTTCGTCTAATAAAATATAAAATACTGCAAGAAATTCATAAACTGAAACCATCTTGACCAATTTAATTGTTATTATGCGTTCCTTGGCCTGTTATCATAAACATATTGTTAATATTTACTCGCTGAATGAATTAACCAATCTTTAAATTAATTACACATTGAAACTCGCTCCAAGTATACAGAGTTTAGGATTTGAAGCGAAAAGGCCTGACTTCCTCGTAAGTTCTACGAATTCGCTCACCGATCGGAAGCAAGCGCATCGCCCTCTATACGCACTGCTCGAAGTAGATGACTATCTCTTTTACCATCCCGCGGCTCTTATTATTCTTTGAATTAATTCCCTTCTTTCCCCCAGCAGAGCTTCATTTATATGGCAAGCGCCGAAGTTACCAGATATCGCACGGATGATTTGCATACATTATGCGTGTTCGGCATCAGTTGGAACAGAATAGTATGAGAAAGAGAAGGAGAAAGGAGGGAGGGAAAAAGAGAGGAGGAAAAGATAGGGGAGGGAGGATGAAGAGGGAGAGAGAGGAGGGAGGGAGAAAGGAGGGAGGGTGAGTGGAGAGAGGGAGGGTGGACGTGCAGGAAGGGTAAGACGCTGGACGTGGTAGAGGATAGAGGGCAGAAGGAAGTCTGAAATGAGATTGGAAGATGAAAGCATAGGCCGCTCTTCCAGTTCATAGCATTCTCTCCTCTCTAAGAAAAAGTCATTCCCTTTCGTTGCCTCACTCGCCCTCACTCTTGATCCTCCACCCACCCCATTATTCTCTCTCACTTTCTAGATATTCGATGCATACACGTTCACCAGTCGACCTGTCAACGATGTCGCTCGTCCGTAAAGAAATAGAACAAAAAAGAAGAGGCTGGCGTTAGACTAGGAATCAGAAAACCTCGCGCGGCGAGCATTTTTCGAGCTGTTCAGCCCCATTTCAGTTACCAGTGAGAAGGTATTAAATCATTTCGAAATGTGTGGATGCTAACAAAACATTTACTCTCAATTATAGTTAAAATATAATTTACTAAATTATGCAACGGGGTCGCAAAAAAATTAAATTATACGCGATAGTCATGGAAAGGAAGATGAAAGCCTTTTGTGAAAGCTGCGAGAAGAAGTAATTAAGTGGAATGGGAGATAAAGATAACTGGAAGAGTTTAAATATGGGAGTGTAGATAGGAAGGGTGAAAATTAAAAAAGAGTTCTGATTCGCGGAATAGAATAAAATCACTTTAGCAACACCGAGATGAAAATATTGAATTTCAGATGCAAAAATGATGAATTACAATTTCATGTGCCCGAGGTGGAGAAAGAACGAGGAAATAGAGAGACGGATATCGTGAGACAGAAGAAACTAAAAGGACTACGAAGAAGGGAGATGAATAGATGGAGAGAGGATGTTCGGAGTAAGGATGGTTTTTTGCAGTGGATCCTTCTAAAGAATTTTCTTGGTCAGTAATCTTTCTTTTTCAATCAAAAAAATAGTTGTTTTCCGGAATTCCCGGGCGTATCAGTCGCTGTTCAAGATTTTCATCTCGGGAGAACAAAATAAGCTTTAAATCTTTCTTTGCTTCCATTATTTTTCATCCAAGTCTTTCTTTTGCAAATTGAATATTCAATCGCACAGGCCCCTTTCTTTGGAGAAGCTTTCATTTATTTTTCTGTCCCTACGTGGTCGAGGGAAGATTAGACGCGGAGGCTGGAATTAGGTGACGGTTTGCGCGGATATATCTCAAGGGCGCGTCACTCCAAACAATTGCTAAGCTGAGATTTGAAAGAAAAGGGACGACGAGGCCAATTGTAGATTCATGTGGCGGATTCAAGTTCGCAGCATTTTACCATTCCAACTCCCTCGCATAAACAATGCATTATTACTGAGAGGATCTTTGCCAATGTAAAGAATCGAGGGAGTTCATTGGAACACGAAATGCGTCCAAAATTTCAACAATATATTTTTCGTTCTTTGTAAACTTCTGTAAAGATAAAAGTACGCAGGTGATATAACGACTCATGTTAAATTTAGAATTAAATGCATATTTCGATCAGGCATATTTTCTCCTCGCCTTTCTTTTCGAATGCTCATCCAGTTATTCTCTTTAAAGTGTTTGTATTGGGGCGGAGGAATAATGTTAGCTCTGTTACCGGGAAGCGTCGGTCAAATTGCGCCACAAATCCTCGCGTTAGGAGCTCAATACTTGCAGAAGCGTGCAACGACTCAAACACGTTTGAACGTGATAGCTTTCAGGGCCTTTCTCCTCATTCCGCATGCATATAATTCATCAAGAGGCTTGTTGATAACCCCATTGTATTTTTATGCATATTTTTATAACAATGTTTTTATAAATCTAGTCATCGAGAAGGAAAACTCCTAAGTTGCATTCACATAGCAATTGGTATTCTTCCATCTCTATCCCTGAAGTTGGTGAAGTTACTAGAGGTTCAGATAATCTGAAATTTAGCCGTTTGGTGAATAAAAAATGAATCATATGATTCCGCAATAGTTCGAAATAAATCTTAACCTTCTGTTTGTAAAATGCTGCTTCTTAGTTTAAGTAACAAAGCAAATAATCTCTTTTATTCTTGGATGTCCTATATCTAAGTTAGAAAAGTATAACGGAGAGTGACTTCAATTAAAGTAAAAATAGGTAATAATCTTGTGATGCAACATAGTCATCTATAAAAAAAATGGGAATAATCTAACATTGATGTGGTTTTCGTTAATTAATATTTAAAATATTAGCAAATGCACTAGTTTATTTAAAGGTGCATGCTTGAGTGATTTATTGCTACACTAAACATTACTTAAAATGGTAAAAGTGCTAAAATTCAATTGGTTTCTCATTGCAAATAAGTTCCGTTTGAACAAGTAATAAATTACACAGCTTTTAGAATAGATATACTGTACTTTCCCATAAAAATATACGAATTATATAAAACACATTTATTATCTTATTGCAGGGTTTTGAGCAACTACTGTAAACAGCGTTCTGGAGTAAGGGTTGGGGATTAGGCAAGATCAGAGGAGAGGGTAGTGGGGGAGACGGAAGGGAGAAGAAAAGGAGGAAGCGCGGAAATAATGCACGGAGCACAAGGACTCCAAACCTACGGATAATGGACGGTAACTGCCCCCGACTGACGCCGCTACCATCGAAAGCCACGCTGACATCGAAGGAAGACGCTCTTCTCCTCTCATCACTCGTAAGGATAAACTGAGAAAATTCTCCTCTAGGCGAGAGACCTGGTCAAAGTTCGGCGGCCGAGTTATCTCTGCTCGGCTCGTACCCGAAATCCTGACAGTAGTGGGCGCAACTCGATCGGCCAACCGCTCCATCCATTGCTAACGCATTCCGTCCACGAGGCATTTAAGAGCCACGCCTGTGGAGAGCCGAGAACCGACCAGGGAACAATGACGCTGGGCAGACGAAAAAGCTGAAAAGGGGTGGGCAGGGGGAGTCGAGGAGAAGGCGGCCACCTTGTTTTCCTGGAGAGGATCGGAGAGGAAAGAGTGGAGGGAAGAGGAACGAGCGAAGTCTTCGGGGGGATCGAGGTTACAGAGGTTGGAATAGGGAGAGCGAAGACGAAGGAGGAATCGGAGGAAGGAAAGCGACGTGTCGCCATGGAGTCCTCGCCGGATGGAGACGTGGTGGTGGAGGCGATGGACTTCTGGGAGGAAGAGGACGACGATGACGAGGAGGATGAGGACGTGGAAGAAGGCGGGGTGGAGTTCGGGATGGAGGAAGAGATCGGGAGCCATGAGGGAAACGACACGGACACCGGCAACCGGACGGCGCCCATATACTCCATCGGACCAGACTTCATCTCTCAATGGTGAGATTGAAGGGTGGGAGATTTCAACGGTTGTTTTCTTCACCGATAGCAATCGACACTTTTTTCATATCGTATTTATTTCTCGTTTGCATTTGCATATTAAGTTCAAACTTCACATTTTCCTTAAGATATCTGTCACATATTTGAAAGAGGATGTGCTAAGAATAAATTCTACAATTCGTCATGAGTATTTCAAAACAATTCATATCTAATTGAATATTTAAAAATATTTTTATAATCTCTTATTTCTTATCCTATCATTTATACTTATTAGGAGCAAAAGAGATATTTATTTCACACTAACGAATGTTGAAACATCGTTAAAAAGTCGCGAATTGATACAGTATAGTTGGGACGATGAGTTACTACCCCGAAGAGAAGTAAACAGCCAAACAAATTAAATCCTTCTTATTAACTAAATTTTTAATTTAAGTATGAAATATTATTTTTACTAGCAAAGTAATCTGTGCCGATTACTCCTTCAATAGATCACAAGCCTATACACAGCTATTGAAAATGTGGTAAACTTTATGTTCAGATCTCAGGCAAAAGAAATAGCTTATAAAAATAAACTGAAGAAGGAATTTAAGTCTTACAATCATTCAGTAGATATGATCACCCTGTAATCGACTTCATTGCGAACTAATTCTTTAGGATGAAAAGTTGACAAACTCAAATTTTTTGATTTTTCAATTTTAGAGTTTTAATCGTTTTTCCCCTAAAACATGGATGTGTGCCGCAGCGGTTTCTAACTTATTAGTAAAATAACTGCAATGGATTCTAAAATACATTTAAATTGCTTATTTCCTTCAAGCTTGGTTTCTCCTTTTCCACTGCATTTCACTCTCTTCAATAGGATAAGTATTGCAGGTTGCATACGATATAGAAAGTAAATGAAACCTGTGGGTTGCCTAAAATGCAGGATAAACAACCCATAATGTTATGAATCATTCATATCGAGTTACTGTTTAATTTTCCCATTAGCGCCCATTTAATTACAAATTCCGCGACTAACTCTTTCAAATGACAGTAAAAAATTCATGTCAAAGAACTGATTGCTTATACTTTCCAGTAAAAGATAAAATAACCCACTAGACTACCGTCTTTATTTGATCATGACAGAGTGAGGGCGGAGCAACCGGGGTACGTGCCCAGGGCGCAGTTTTGTGAGGGGGCGCCAAATGGAAGTCTTATTATACACTAGATAATATGCGAGTAACACAAAAATAAGAGGAAGAAAAAGGAAATTTCATGACAAGATATAGATTGAAGCGCCCTAAATACCTGAAACGATAGAAAATACTCTCTACAATGCAGTACATAAGGCAATAAATTCCCTTTAAACGCAACTTTCTGTACGATTTGCATCTTTATATGAAATTGATAACGCTATTAAATTTTAAGTTGTGCTGTATATAGCATGAACGAAGATGAAATTAATTCTTGTAAAAATGCTGCTAGTATGTATAAAAACGATATGGATGAACGCGAGTTAATCGATGAAGTTCGCAGTTGAAACATCCCCTGCCTTCGATAAAAAGTGTAAAAATTACGCAGAAAGAAATTTTAGAATTTCTTCACGAATACACACTTTAAAGTTCATTTCCCATTATGGAAATTTTACTGAAAATTTTTCTGACATTCGCCACATCAATAAATTTCAACTCTTTTAGTAAACTAAAATTGATCAAAAATTACATACGGTCATCAAAGAACCAAGAGACTTTCTGGTCTGGCCATCTTATCTATTAAATATGACACTGCAATAGAACTTTGAAGAAATGATTCTTTGTTTTTAGTTAAATACTCTTTTAAAAATACGAACTTATAATTTTATTAGATCATTTTTGGGCACCGAAAACTTCTCTGCCCAGGGCGCCAAAAGTGGTCACTACGGCTCTGGATCATGATAAGATAAACCCATCCATTAAAAAAAATGCTTCTTCATAAAAGTGGGTCCACAACTGTGAAATTTTTTTAATACTGTAATTTTCAGTTTTAACCTATTATTAGTGACAGAAATAAAGGGTCGACTTTATTTAGTGTAATTTTTGATTTATTGAACAAAGAACATTTTAGGAGGAAAGTATATTCACAAGTCATTTTTCACGCCATTTGGGATCAATAAAATCGAAAAAACACTGAACATTTTATTCTTTCTCGGTCCATACGGAAAAATCTTAGTTTGGCTTTACTCTTTTCTCTTATCCCGTGGCACCAGCCAGAAAAGGTCTTGATCCACTATTCTCGCTCTACAAGTTGCAAAACTTCCCGTGCGCGCCACCTATTCTAGCATCTCTCCCTCCCTTCCCTTCCATTCTCTTGCCGCTCTTTTTGCCTGTGCAAACACCTTCACTAATTAGAATCGCCCGAAATATCAGGTACGTGGATGAAGGTCCCCGTCACGAACTCCGTGGGTTCAAATTTTAATTACGCTCTTCCAAAACCTTCCACTTTTTATGGAGGCGCAGACAAAGTAGAAAAAGTTCCTTTAAAGAATTACTATTACTCGAGAGGAATGAAAATCTTTCCCTCGGTTTACTGTTCGAGATGTATATTTACCATTCTCTAATGCAGTGCTTGCGCAGGCGTTTGATCCAAAAGTTAAATTTGACCCCAAAGTCTTGACACGCGAAATAGCTACTAAAACGTGAAAAAAAAATCCTACTCACTCTTTGAACCACTTGAATATTTCCAAATACGCACATCATGGTTTGCGTTCATTTGTGTGTGTACCCAACAGTGCACCCCACACTATATCAAATTTAAAAAATATAAATTAATTTAAAAACGACATTTATCAGGCAATACAAAGAATCATTTAACGAATGTCGTTCATGTGACAGGATATTGGCATATAAACTAATATTTGTTATTATAAGCGCTTCTAGTTAGATAACCTCCTAAAACTTATTGGTTCATAACCACTGAAAGGTGATATAAGGAACAGCAAATAATGTTTGAAGGGAGTGCAATGAACTTAGTGCGATGAACTTATCCATCGATTGATGAATCAAAAATAGCTTTCCATTTGAAGGATTTGGAACGCTCACTCTAATGACCCACAAAACAAGCTCATCAATAAGGAACACGACATGAATAAAGGTCTCTTTGTGATGCTGTTTTTAACTCGGGTATTAGGTTTCTTCAGGTGGGTCTCCGTCGCATGATGCGTATTTAATTACCTGGATGATTGAAGTGAGACAAAATAGGCCATGTTTTTCTTCATTTCAAAATAATAATGTATATTTCATTTTTTACGGCTAATAACAACATTTTTATCACATGAATATAATGGTTTTTCCAGTCCACCTAACCTAAAATTCATTACTCTGTATAATCTTCAGGTAAAAACACGACCACAATTGATTCATTACGTATCTGGAAGACAAAGACCCATTTCATTCTTTTACGAATGAAAAACAATATACTATTTTATCGATTGCTCAATTTTTTCATGAGAAAAAGCATTGAATTTAGATAAATGAAATGAAAAGTGTAGTATCGATCTCACCTTATGGCAGGAAGCGAACTGGTAAATTTTGTACATCTAGAACTTTTAAAAAGTTAAGGGAACCAGATCGGTATTTCAGCTACAAAGAAGCCGCCATCAGTGATGATTTCCGACAGTATATTTTATATAAATAACGTGTCATTATTCCCTTATTTTTCATTATTGTCGATTTAACCTAAAATATTCCTATTCTCTAAATTCTGTACTCTTTTCCATCCATCACATCTATTTCCTAGAACCCTTCGTTCTATAATTTATCTGCATCTTAAAGCTATTTAGAGCCTTAAGCGACTGACATTTATTTATTTGTATTTATATTTACATTTGCCTGTTGGACTCCACATATTTGTGGAAATATTTATTGTGTTAGTCATTTTGCATTTTTTATTTTATTTTTGTAATTTGATGTTATATTATTATTCGTCTATTATATCACATGTTACTTGGGGGATTTCTGTATGCGTTAAATAAATTATCTATCTATCTATCTTTATCTTATTCTATTTGTTGTCTTGACTGTTTAGTAAAATCATCTTGCTTACGTCTTTATTTAATTGCTCCAACTATTCTTCTCTTGCCATTAATTCTTTCTTAGCTGACCTCTATAATATTTTTGCCGTAAAAAGTATAAACACCGCCTCTGCATAGGATTGCTTATGCTTATATCCAATAGATTGTGTAATGACATTTTTAATTTAAAATCTAAAACGTCCGTTTTATTTTGGCCAATTATGATTCCAAATTTCCTCTTTTCAAAACCTTATCAAAGTTGCGTAGCATCTTTTTATAAAATGCTTAAATTTCGAGAAGTTAAGTTAATCTCTCTCACAAGCCTAACGTCAAAATCAAGATATGATTTTGCTGCCCTTTGAGTATTTAAATGCTGTAAAAATAACTAACAATATTCCATTTGTCTGTGAGAATCATTAAGCCTCACAAAAACTTTAAGTTAAAACAATAACTCGACGACTCTTCCCCTCTCTATCTCTCCTCCCTCACAACCGTCAACTTTCCAAACTCTCAAATCTTTGATAACAGCCTCCGTCGGCCTTCACACTACGTCCGCATCTTCATTAATCACCAAGCCGTTCATCAGTCACTAGCTCTTATCTCATTAGAATATCTAAAGGAGCGAAGGGGTAGGGCTTATGACCGGAGTGAAGGACAAGAGAAAATAATAAATATTTATAGATTCACCAAGCGATTAAAAAAAGCAAATTAAAAGAGAGGTGGATAAGAAATACGTGTCGCGCCTATTTATCCATCACAAGGTTAACAGAAAACATGACCAGTGCCATTACGCAAAAATTAAAAGACAACCATTATCGGATATCAATATGGAAAATTTTTAGCCGCGTGTGTTTCAAAAATATTGCATTGATTTCTAATGTCGAGTCTTCAGAGATGAAGCTATAAAAGGTAAAAATAGAGAGAGGGAGTCAGTGAAATAATTATGACTGAAGACGAAAAAGTAAAATTACTCATTATAAAATTCTTTACCATATTTGTACCATATCCCGTCGGCATTTACATTCTTCTCCTCACTCTGTCTCTTGTTTATTTCTAGCAGATGATTTAAGTTCATTTTATAATGCTATCGTAACGTTTTATCGTTTTTCATACACTTTCAAAGAATATCATATACGTTTTCTGTTTCACCACTGTGGTGAAACGATATCCTGGGAGAAACGTGTGATCTATGTGTATTTCTCCGATATATGTAAACAAAAGCACCCCTTCATTCTCGCGTTCGTTGAGTCTGCTCAAATGCCCTCAATTTCTTCTTTAAAATGAAAACTTTGAAACTTTAATTGAAAAAAGTCGTTATTAAATAAGAAGATGAGTTAAAGACTCGCTATTCCTGTTATTCTGACCTTACCTATCATTCGATTGGCCTATAAATTTACCTTTTATGATTTTACATATATTATCATGAAGATATGAACTGCTTCATGATTAAATCAAAAGTGAAACTTCCAACCCAATTTTTTTAATCCAATCAATGATCTATGCCAGAGGTCCCCAACCCGCAACTCGCGGGCCAAATGCGGCCCCGGTGAGCATTCTATGCGCCTCGCGAAACTACGATGAAAAGGTGATTGGTAAAATTTGATATAGACAATTTCAAATTTTTCAGCATAATTATTGTCTCAAAACCTTTTCTGGTGAAGCTTTAACATTAATAATTTATTTAGACTTGATTTTTGCTAATATAAGACCACAGAATCCCTTGGAAACTTTTAATGTAAACACTCATCCGCATCGCCGAGGCTCTCGTGACTTCCAATGCGGCCCTCCGAAGCATTCACAACTACAAATGCGGCCCGCCATGTAAAAAGTTTGGGCACCACTGATCTATTTAGCCACAAAACAGTTGAGTAAAAGAGTAATTCAATGGAAAAGTACCCGTCTTCAAAAAATATTCGCTGATCAAAGGTTCTAAAAATAAATCGGTCGATTAATTGCCACAGAGGATGGTATATTTGCAGTTGAAATGTCCATATGATCAACTGAATCGGCTAAAAGAGACCTACAGCAATTCGTCATTACAATTCAAGTTCAAACCGATGCCATTTCCCTCCGAAGGAATGGAAACACCGATTGAATATGTTAGTTTCAACAAAGTCCCAGGCATTTCCACTCATCGTGAAAGTCCCACAAATGCACAAATTACAAATGCTTCACCTTGACTTTTCACATAATACTTAGAGATAAGTAGGTCTGAACTACCAATTCCCAGGTTCGCAGCTTGTCATACAGTGCGCGAATGTATCCAATTGCGGGATTTCCTCCACGCAAATGCTTTCTCTCGCGTCGGTTAGCGGTTATAATAGGCGGTGGTTGCGATCGCACATGTACGAGAGCGCGCGCGCCCTCCGCCCTCCCCTCGCCACTCCTCTCCTCTACTCTCCGCTCCCCGGCACGCCAATCTGCCACCTCACACCAACCCAATCCCCATTCCCACCTCACGCTCTCTACGCTTTCCCCTCTTCTCCTTCCAATGTCGGCTCCTTCATTTTTCATTGATAACCACGCAAGCAACGTGCCTCAATTTACATTCCCTTTGATGAATTATAATGGCGGCGGCGGCGGCTGAGGATGGTGTGGGATTGCGGCGCGGAATGAATGGTGAAGAGGGAGGTGGAGGGAGTGGATAGGGAAAAAGTATATGGGAGGGGGAATGCGGGACGAACCGGAGAGATAAGTAAAATGGGAGGGATCGATCGACAGGAGAAAAAGAGAATGAGAGGAAGATGTATTCCGAAGGGAAGGAGGAAGATAGTGAAAAGGAGGAGGTGGAGTGGATCATAGAACAAATTGACGGTGGGAGATAAGTTATCGTTTGAAAGGTTTCCAGGAGAGGTAATTATCGATGGTTGGGTCAAAATGTCTTCGAAATGATCGGTGATCTACGTCCGATTTTCCAATCTCGACCCGGTGCTTAATCACTTACCTTGGGCCTTTATTCCGCTCGGACGTTCACAAGGCTTCCAGGATGAGTTCATAAGCTGCTCACGAGGAACAACTAGGCCAATCACGCGACCTCACTCTTGTCCTCCCTTTTCCATCTCTCTCCTCATTCCATCAGCCGTATCTCTCTTAATTTCACTTCCTTTCCCGTTCTCTATTCCGTCTTTTCTCCTTTCTCCTTCTTCCTATTCCCACTCAAACTCTGCACATTTTTCGCATCTAAAAAAATTTTCCCCTTCTTTTATTTTACTTCCGTAACTCTCCCCTAGCCGGCATCTCTTCCCCTCCACCTCAATTATCCTTCTCTTCTTTTGCAATTTTACTCTCTCAATTATTTCACCCACTCCCATCTCCTCCCTCTTCCCATCATCCACATGGCCTCGTCTTTTTCCAGCCTTTTCACCTCCACCTCTTCCCAGTCCTCATCCTTACCCTCAAAGATTTGCTCGTTGAGAGGTCCTGGAAGTTTTTTCCAGGCGACGAGGAAATATGGTTCGAGAGGAAGGAGGATTAATACTCGAGTCTCGGAAATTTGTTTATTTTTTTGGTAGGAGTGTCCAAGAGTTTATTTATTCACGCATAATTACGGAGTCTTATATTGCCATTCGTCAACAGAACGTAATTGACGCAAAACGGAGGACCCTGCCGGCAAAAATGTCTTAATATTCTCTTTGAAAGCATATCGAAGAACAGTAGGGACTAAAATTAAAATTTGTCTCGCGATATGAGAGACTCAATGACTGTGCAGAGAGAAAAGCTTCTTATAGAAAAGAGGGGAAAAAGTTTTGGGTTTTATTAGAGCTCTCCTTATTTAATTAACTTTTAGGTTATATTAGTATTTACTTAAATAATAGTTCAAATAAATTTTTATTTCGCTACTTACAAAGACTTCATATCGTAATAATTCGTATATAAAAATTATTACAATCTCATTTTGTTGAGATTTTGTGAATAAAAATTAATCATTTAATTGATAGTTTGTGTGCTAATTTTTATTATAGTGATATTATAACTTATTATAAAGATTGTAATTTACTTTATATTTAAAAGACGTAATTTTTGGGTGTTTAGACTTAAAGAACATTTTTCTCTCCCATTGTATGCACTTCGTCTGTTTTCTTTCCTCTTTGTCTTATTTCGCCATGTTTGTATTCCTTTTCTCCTCTCAAGCAGTTGGAGTTTGTCGTTTATAAGATATTCATATCCATTTTTCACCGCAAAACCTCTTTTTCTAAAATCAGATTATAAAAAAAATTCTTCTCTTTATAAGGCATTCAAGGTTTAGAGTTATATAAGCTAAGTACTCACATCATTTATGTATATTCTACATTCACGCATATACATCGAATGTAACATTGTATGTGTATGTATTCCAAGCGTCCTTTGCCGAGAGAGGCGCAACAAAAAATGTCTCTATAACGCCCGTTTACTTCTTTTCATTCCCTCTTCTCCCTCTAATTCCCTTTCTAACAAACTCTATCTATATGCTTCCTTATTTTCCTAGCTATCTCTTTGCTATTTAATTCATGCTCACGCCATCCATCCATCCGATGCCGTCATATTTTATATTCTCAACTTTTCTTACACGCTTCCGTTGAGAATTCCGTTAATAGCTTGAGGATGCTCTGGAATTACGGAGCAAGAAGATGGAAAATGTTTTATCTTCATTTTTTCCGATATAATGAGCGGATATGATTCAGGTTAAGAATCCAAAGCGATATTTTTCCTTTGAGACGCGTTGTGCTCCACTCTCAGTAGTTCTAACATTTAAAACTAAACTCATGTGCCTTAAAACTGTGTATGTCAAAAAACCTCTCGTATAGAAAAATTCATCAAAATTTTAATTAGAATTATATTATCTTCGGAAAATCAATCGGCGTTTGGAAATTTTATGCATACGAATAAAGTGATTTTTTCTCTTTTAGCACATAAAGGTATTTTAAAATGCTTCAAAAGATTCTTGATAATCATCAAGTGAGTATGTTTGGCAAATCAAAGTGATATATTTCATTTTCACTGTTATACCATTTAAATCGTTATTTCTTCACTATTAATTCTTTCTGACCTTTCAAAATTTAACTATGACACACTCATCTAAAAATGTGTAACAAGGCAAGGTCTACTAGTCTATTGCCCGCCATATGACGGATAAATAATAATATTCCCTCCATTCCTCTCGCCGACCCTCTCTCCCTCCTTCTGTATCCCTCCCTCTATCTCCCTCCCTCACTCCCTTCCTCTCTCCCTTCCTTCCACTCTCCCTTCCTTCCTCTCCCCCTTCCTTCCTCTCTTCCTTCCTTCCTCTCTCCCTCCCTCCCTCATTCTCCCTCCCTCTTTCTCCCTCCCTTCCTCTCTCTGCCTCTCTTTTCTCCCACCTCTCTCATTCCCCCGTGTCACAATCCATAGCTCTTTTTCTCCGTCTCCTTTATCTCTTTCCTTTTCTAATTCTATACCTCCCATACTCTCTATGTACCTTCCATTCTGTATCCCTTCCTTCCTATCTCCCTCCCCACATCCCCCTCTATCTTACTCTACATCTATATAGTCGTTTAGATAAGCAAAAGAATCCAAGCTAAATCCCAGTCCCATTAGGATTGCGTAATTTTGCGAAAAATCCTAAGATAATTTAAGGTAATCTATGCACTCGTATATATTACACGTATGTGGGTTGGAACAAGAATTGATTCTCGACGTGGTTGGCAAGGCAACATCCTGTTTAAAAGCCGATATTTTTCCAAAATATGTGATTTAAATGTTTAATATGAGAGATTTCTAACCGTAGGCGGAAAAGATTAATAGAATAAGAAACTTCATTAATTTTTCTAAAACAGTTTAAATTCTAAGACCCTACGTCCATTCTTTCTAATTTGAATTTCCAACAATAAAAGCCTGCACTGTCGCTTTTTACGTGGAGTCGAACCCAGTACTTTTTTCGTATTTTTTTCGTCATTTAATTTTTAGATCTGAATTAAACATTACTGCGAAATTTCAATCTTCCTCTTAATCGGGAAGTTTGTTATAAACGCGTTAAAAATTGCCATTGATGACGTCAGCGGTATACACAAACCCCACCATCTAGGCTTATATTATAATAATAGTCTATACATTTTTATGTACGTTTATGGAATTTATTGAAGGTGATTAAATAATGAGCATGGATTTTCAATTAAAGTATTTCATATAACTAGGTTTTATTTTTTCGGTTTTTATGCATAAATACCTTATCTTCAATGGAAAATAATAGTTGCAACATGCAAGGCTATAAGTTGATGATTAAAGAAATTTTTTCTAAGTTAAACATACTGATTACACATGAAATAATGAAACGAGATCCCGAGAAGGGTCGATATTAAATCTCGAAACTCCCGGAACGAGCAATATTTTCGTGATTACGCAATAAAGAAAAGGTATCACAAAGATAAGAACCAGGAGATAAATTGAGAGCAAGAAGATGATGTCCCGCCCTCCATAAAAAGAGAATTGAGGCAAAAAATATTTTTTTCGTTCCTCTAAAAGGCGACATTTAATTTTGGATCCCGAGGAATATTCTGCGGGTGGAGGAATCTGAAGTGGATAAATACGCCAAGGTCCTAGATTGAGGAAGAAAGAGGAAGAGAACTCCACCTTCAAAGGTTGCGTGATCCACCGGGGATAAGAGTGGAGGATGTGCCTGGAGGGGTTGGAGGGAGGTAGGGAGAGGAGGGGGGGGAGGGAGAGGAGGGAGGGAGGGAGAGGAGGGAGGGAGGGTGGGAGAGGAAGGAGGGAAAGAGGGAGAGGAAGGAGGGAGAGGAAGGAGGGAGAGGAGGGTGTGCGAGGAGGGATGGTGGGAGATAGGGAGAGGAGAGATGGAGGAAGGGAGAGGAGGGATGGAGGGAGATAGGGAGAGGAGAGATAGAGGGAGGGAGAGGAGGGATGGAGAGAGGGAGGGAGAGGAGGGATGGAGGGTGGGAGAGGGAGGAGGGAAAGAGGGAGAGGAAGGAGGGAGAGGAAGGAGGGAGAGGAAGGAGGGAGAGGAGGGTGTGCGAGGAGGGATGGTGGGAGATAGGGAGAGGAGAGATGGAGGGAGGGAGAGGAGGGATGGAGGGAGATAGGGAGAGGAGAGATAGAGGGAGGGAGAGGAGGGATGGAGGGATGGAGGGAGGAAGGAAGGGAGAGGAAGGAGGGAGGGAGGGAGAGGAGAGATGGAGGGAGGGAGAGGATGGATGGAGGGAGATAGGGAGAAGAGAGATGGAGGGAGGGAGAAAGGGAGGGAGGGAGAGGAGGGATGGAGGGAGGAAGGGAGGGAGAGGATGGAGGGAGGTAGGGAGAGGAGGGAGGGAGAGGAGAGATGGAGGGAGGGAGAGGAGGGATGGAGGGAGGGAGGGAGAGGAGGGATGGAGGGAGAAAGGGAGGGAGAGGATGAAGGGAGGTAGGGAGGGGAGGGAGGGAGGCAGAGAAGGGAGTGAGAGGAGAGAGGGATTGAGGTAGGGAGAGGAGAGATGGTGGGAGAGGAGGGATGGAGGGAGGAAGGGAGGGAGGAATGGAGGGAGGGAGGGAGAGGAGGAATGGAGGGAGGGAGCGATGGAGGGAGGGAGCGATGGAGGGAGGGAGCGATGGAGGGAGGGATGGAGAGAGGGAGGGATGGAGGAAGGGAGAGGAGGGAGGGAGGGATGGAGAGGAGAGAGGGAGAGGAAGGAGGGAGAGGAAGGAGGGAGGGGGAGGAGGGAGTAAGAGGAGGGATGGAGGGAGGTAGGGAGAGGAGAGATGGAGGAAAGAAGGGAGGGAGAGGATGGAGGGAGGTATGGAGAGGAGGGAGGGAGGGAGAGGAGGGAGGGAGAAGAAGAAGGGAGGGAGAGGAAGGAGGAAGGGAGAAGAGGGAGTGAGAGGAGGGAGTGAGAGGAGGGAGGTAGGGAGAGGAGAGATGGAGGGAGGGAGAAGAAGAAGGGAGGGAGAGGAAGGAGGAAGGGAGAAGAGGGAGTGAGAGGAGGGAGTGAGAGGAGGGAGGTAGGGAGAGGAGAGATGGAGGGAGGGAGAGGAGGGATGAAGGGAGGAAGGGAGAAGAGGGAGTGAGAGGAGGGAGTGAGAGGAGGGAGGTAGGGAGAGGAGAGATGGAGGGAGGGAGAGGAGGGATGAAGGGAGGAAGGGAGGGAGGGATGGAGGGAGAGGAGGGATGGAGGAAGGGAAGGATGGAGGGAGGGAGCGATGGAGGGAGGGATGGAGAGAGGGAGGGAGGGAGAGGAGAAGGGGTGGAGAGGGAGGGAGCGGAGAAGGGGAGGAAAGGGAGGCGGCGGAGAAAGAGGGTGAGGGAGTTAAGAGTTTAGACAATTTCTGGGAAGAGGACGAGCGAAGGACGAGGAAGTTTGAAGGGAAAGGTCCTGGGATGAGAGAGATAGATATAAGAGAAGATAGCGAAGGATAGATGCACGGAGAGAGGATTTTTTTGTGTGTGAGGGAAAAGGAGGGAAAGAAAGAGAGAGAGAGAGAGAAGTTAGTTGGCGTACACTGAAGAAGGATTCCGGATTGCCATGGAAACGGAAATGTGGTGGCCAATGGTGAGGTGAGGAGAGAGATTCGATGTCGGAAAAGGCACCCGAGGCGAGGATCGGGAGGGGTTTGAGGAGGTGTCTGCTTGCGTGTGCCTTTCTGAGAGTGTGTGCGCGGAGAAGCAGTTTTAGCGGAGGGAACGGCGGCGTAAAGGACCTGAAACAGGAAAGGGAGGCACAGGTGATTGCGCTGACGGGCGAATCGAAGGGTGAGGATGTGGTTTTGAGAGAGAACTGTGTGTGTGACATGGGTGGAGGATAAAGAGAGGGCAGATATTGGAATGCTGGGAGGACAGACGGAAGGATGTGCGAAGGAGAGGGTGGAACGGGAAGGGATCGGGAAGGGGGGATTCGAGACTGATGGGATGGTCGATGAGAAGTCAAGCACAGTTTATCAATCGCGGAGAGGTTCGAAGTTTGGCTCGAGGTAGATCTTGAGGCTGGGGATTTGCGGGCGTGGGTTGGCATTGTCGACGAAGGTATACCTTTTTCGACGGGGTAAAAGGTTGGACGCGAAAGAAAACAATGAATGAGAGGTGGAGGGAGAAATGCCGACGGCATTATTGGATGAGGAAAAGAAAGGAATAATAGGTGTGTGTGTGTGCGCGCGCGCGCGTGTGCGTGTTATAAGTTTGAGGAAAGGACGAGAGGTTTTCTATGAGGAGGGGGTGAGGAAGGAGAATTCTTCGAAAGATGCTCTCTTCTGGGATAGGGAAATGAAAGGGTCTTTATATGTGAGGCGGCATGTGGCCGGAAGGTGACGTGCAAATGAATGTATGGGAGGGTTAGAGGAAAACGTGAGAAAAACCACGGAAGGGATAAGAAAGGGTGAGGAAAATGTGAGCCAGTGGCTTAATATCGGGGTTACCGAAAGGTCGGAAGATGAAGTGGAGTGAGAAAGTGGGGAAGGGATGAATGGAGATGAGGTACGGAATTGTGGTTTGTGGAGGGAGGAGGAGGAGATGATAAGGGATGGAGCGTCGTTCGGATACGGTCGGATTACGGAATGTCGGAAAGGAGGAGGGAGTGGTAGGAAGGCGGGGCACCGCGAGGGCAGAGAGATATGAAGAAGAGAGAGAAAGACTGAATAAGCATAATAAAATATTTACAGAAAATCCTATCCTATTGCCTTGATACCCTACTTTAACGTTTGTGTTTCTCCAATATTAAATGACTGTTCTCCGACTTGGTCATCTTCTGCTTCTTCGAAACTCGTACGTCAAATAAAAATGATTCTTTCAATCCTACTCAGAATAAAAGTCAGAGTTTCACAATTCCTTTGGAAGATTTATTAGCCATCATATTTATACTGATCACGACCAGGGTCCTTGAATTTCCCTTCGCGGTAAAACTCATGTTCCTGGCATTGAGAATGCCTCGTTTACCGAAATTACTTCTATTCTTAATAATATGTCAAGTTTTTCCACCCTGCAGCGTACATTTTCTTGCCATTCGCCATAAACTTTCTATACACATACACATATATACAAACATTCAGAGCTTTTTGAAAATATGATTTATAATTCAGGGTGTGAATTCAGGAGGAGAAAATTACTCCCTTCAACAAACGCTTTCTAGCCGTGCTACCACCACTTCGCGTTGCCGATGTTACTCTCGTAAACGAAAGAACAATATTATTCGATAATCCCTAGTAAAAAGCAAATATTTAATCAAATAAATCACACGATATTTATCCACTATGAAACATTTTCCACATAACAGAAAAAGTAGTGACTTATCCATGTACATGGATAAAGTTAGCGCGTTTTTTATTTTTATCTGGTTATACCACCTCATATTTGGTCTCTAGAGCTTTGTTTGTTAGTGGAATGTTTGTGGAAATATACGCTCAAAATTTCAGCTTACCATATTTCATACCTTCGGAGATATTAAAAAAATTATAATGGGCTACTATTCGACCCTATATATTTTTTAAAACTCAAATCTAAAGAAATCTACACTCCATACTCTATTGTTTACGGTATCGTCACAATTTTAATTTAAGCAAGTGAAACTATAAGCACCATTTTCTAAAACGATCTAAATGGTAAAGAGTTACTAAATATTGCTCATCTCTTATTTTATCAAATTCATATATTGTAATTAGGATGCTGTGGTGTTTTTGAAGCATAATATTAAACATTGAGCAAAAAATGCATAAAAATTGTATAAATAAAAAATCGGGCGAGCGGAGGAGTGTTAGGAAGAGGAGCCATGAAGGGAAGGGAATGAACTGGAACCGGAGGGAGATCGGTGTGGAGGAAATGGAGCGGGGAGAATTAAAGGAGTTGCATAGGATTCCGGGAGAGTAGAGGGTGGCAGCGGGTCGAGGGGAAAGAATGGAAGAGGAGTGGAGAGGAGGGTGAGGATGTGGGTGGAGCGCTATTTAGGGGCTACGCTTTAAGAATTTGAGCGGAAAGGCTGTTAGGACGTGCACTCGGCGGAGCGAACGAAGAGAATCGGGACGAGATGCGGACGCGTAACTTCCGCTCCGGATGGCAGACATTCAAAGCAGAGGCGGATTGTCGAAGAGGAAAGAAACTCCCAAACAAATCTTTTCCGTCGAGCGTATTCGCTTCCGCTCTATGAATAAGAAGGTGATGTCGTCGAATAGCGGGACTCGCATAGGAACAATTTAAGGGAGATATCTTATTGGTTCCATCGCTGAGATTTGAACTGTTTTGGTTGGAGGCGGATTTTAGAGAACAGCTGAGTGGTCTTTTTATGTTGAGTGTCTTTCAACCTGTTATCTGTCGCTCAGAATTATACTGCAGATATTGCGAGAAATTGGTTGAAATTTTGAAACGCTGGGAATTAAAGGAAAATAATTTCAACGGGCTTTAGAAATTAAACACCGTGAATATATCGTGTTATATTTTGCTTATAGTCAGTGCCAAAACTAGGGCGGGGCATCTGCCCCGGGCGCAACTAAAGAAGGGGCGCGAAAATTGTTAATGGCAAGTTGTGCGAGGTTGCATGGCACCAAGACGGGGGCGTTTTCACTACTATACTTGTTCCAGGCATTATGCATAGCAGAAACAATACATTCCGATGGTGCCATTGAAGAGTTTTCTGCATTAAAATCACGTAGAATAACTCATTAATATTAAAATAATTATACTTTCTGTATTTAAATTAGGTATGTATGTAATTATGTATGTAATTATGTATGTAATTATATTTATAATTCTCTATTTAAAGTATGTACGTTTATAGTGAGAAATTGTCTCATTTATAGTTTATTTTTATTTATTAATTGTTCATCCAAAGTCCATATAGTAAAATTAAGGTATTAGAGAATTTTTTATGGAGGGGGTGCATATTTGGTAGTTTGCCCCGGGTGACTAGAAGTCAACTGTTGACTTCTAGTCACTGTCGTGCACAGGTCGCCCCTGAAGATGCCCACGTTGTAGGCGAAATGCATTGGGTTTTTATAACCCCCTCGTTTTTTGGCTAAAGGAGTTCACGTTACTTAAACATCGATTGAGTCAAAAGTTTTTGAGCTACCACTTAACATAAGGAATGCGAATAATAAACGTTGTCAAGATATGGGGTGGAAAAAACGCAGTGCTTAAAAAATGTATTTTCCGTAAAGAAAGCCCATTCCTTGAATATAATAATCAAAATACTGAGAACGTATTCTATAATAAAAAATATTTCATACTTAAACCCAGTTTGGTGAAACCTACAAGATTTATAATATCCTGTATAAAAATAAAAACTTAAACAATCAGTTGAAAGACAAAAAATTCCAATATTTAAGAATTTGCCTAATTATTATAAAAATTCCTCCATCAGAGTAGGAAAATCTTATTGCTCAGTTTCGTCATAAAGCACTTATAATCATCTAACACGGAAGTAGGGAAGATACAGTCAGTCAGCACATTTGGGCAGACCGAAAATCAATAAGAGAAATAATAAATAACATTTAACATACTATATTTTTTACTTAAATTATGGGCATAAAATAATTTCGAATGGGATTTAAACTCTAAAAATTGTTTATACTAGGCTTTTGTTGATGACCAAAGAATGCCACTCAAAGAAGACTTATCTAGCAACCAGAGGCAATCGCAAGTTATAATGATATCCACCACGTAAAATGTTTGCTCATCCTGGATACGATAAAATCGGGAAAGTATTTTGAGCATCATAACTGCTTTTGTATATTCTTTTCCCTCCAAAAAGAATATCTCAGGGGAAAATTTAAAGTATTAGTTTTTTTATCCATTGCTATCATCGCCTATCCGCCTCTTCTGCTTATCAATTGCTTTGCCTCGTACACCCTTATGTAAGCTAGCGTCGAAAACGTCAATTCACTCGAACTCTCTACTTATCTCTTTCTCCAAATCTTTTCACACCCTTCCTCTACCTCTTCCTCTTACCTCACTTTTATTTTATAACTGTGGTATTTTTTGCCTCTTATCGTTTTCTTCCAGTTCTCCATCGTAACCATCCTATTTTTCCCTTTCTCTGACCTTCCTAGACTCTCTCTCCCTTTCGTCCTATTTCCTCTTTCCCGCTTTCTCCCCACTCCCTTTCCTCTTGCCGCTGCTCTTCAAACTTCTTCCGCTGTTGCAAGAGTGATAACCGAAGGCAATCAAACTGGGATCAGAGGGATGTTAGTGTGATGGATTTGGAGATAATTTCGGTGGCATGTTTGACAGAGGCTGGATCGAATCCCTTCATTGCAGAAAAAGCCTAAATGTAAAGGGCTCCCTTTTACATACAAAACGGAAGATTTTTTGCTATGCCAGTGGTGCTAAATATGACTTTTCACGTTTTTCGGTCTCCTGTCTCAAATCTTCCGTTTAAAACGAGAAACCTGTCTTTCACCACTTTTGGCCTCTAATCTTCAACTAAATTGAGGTGTTTGTTGCCTTATCATCCTTACTTGTTTAATTTTCCAATCGTTGAAAGGAATTGGAATTTGAACAAACTTCTGCATCGAGACTTATGATGTAATTAAAATAGAAGTTGAAAATTACGAGAAAATTGCATATCTGCTTCAGAAAGGATTAAGTCATTATCTGAATCGCGCATTTATCTCATTTTTAAACAGTGTGGCGGTTTTATTTTTACGACGAAAATATTTTTTCTAGTCCTCGTTTGGTCTTGAATGTTTAAAAGAGCCAATCAAATGGGAAAAAAGTTTTGATTAATTTTAAATGTATTGTTTTTCCCACCGTGTATCTAAGGAATTAGGAAACAATTGAATAGGAAGAAATAGGGAGAAAGAGATGTAGAGACCTTGAAAGAGGGGAAGTAGAAAATGAGGAAGGAAAGAAAAAACTATCGAATGAGGAAGAGGACATGCGATAAGAATTAGCTCGGTTGAACGATCTAAGGGTTATAAAATTGATATGTGATGATGAAGGCAAATAATGTGGAAAGAGAAAGAGGAAAAGAGATAGAATTGTGCATGTAGGATGTGAATAAGTCTGATTATTCGCAGGTAGAGCTCGCCACGGGAAGGATGTTTGGAGAACTGTTACGGAGGAGGAGAAGAGATGTGTAAGCGTGAGAAGAGAGAGAGGACGGTGCGTGGGTGGGATTGAAGCGTGGGATAGGGCGGAGTAAGGACACGGGTGGTGATTGCGTTGGTTCTTTCCCCGTTGAGGCCCGGGAAGATCGAGGGATGAGGAAGGAGAATCGGGAGATAGGGAAAGATGGATGGAACGTGTAGAGAGGCTGGATAAGGGGAAGAGACGCTAAAGAACGTAAAGGTCCTCTTAAGTATTCGAGGTTCAAACAGAGGCGGAGATTGAAGAAGAAACGTCCGCCATGTCCTTCCATTATCTCAACTTACTCTCAGAGAGAAAGAGAAGAATGCTTCTCACAACCATTAACATTCTCCATCCGATCGAACACCAGCGGAGGTGCAGGTGCGAGAGACTCAAGGACGTGGTCCAGGCTCCCGAAGTCATGTCTCACCCGGCAACGAGAACAATTGGAAAGGAAGGAGACCACCAAAGCTCTAAGTTACTATTTTAAACGATTGGTGTAAACCCGAAAGCACATATTATGCCGGACCTATAAATTCCTGAAATAACCTGTAGTTACGTCTTGCCTTTTATTGCTTTTTGTCGGTAAGTGTCACGAGTAAGCTAAAACACATTTAAATACACGCTCTGTATAAAACATTAATTATTAGAGCAGTAAATTTCTTAAGATCTTCAGGATTAATGGCAGACTTTCATGGCTACCGAAGCGCTTCTCATCCCATGTACCCTACGAAGCAGTCAATGTATGGAAATAAACGTCGGATGTAATTATATGCATTGATAAAATTTGATGTTAATACATGATAAATCAGGGAATGATACCATAGTAATGGTAACAAGAAGTCCAAACCAGGACAAATGCAGGCTGATTTCTCAAAGATGACGTCCCGAATTGATTACTTATATTGACAGGAAATGTTTCAGTATGCGTTAGCCATCACAAGTAATTCTCATGCCATGAATACCACTTGTGGTTCATAGTTTATCAATGATAGAGAAAAATTGGAAAACAAATTAATAGAGCATTATCAGGTTTAAAATACTAAATACAATGTAAAAATCTCTTTCTAACATGTTTTTCATGTATTTTTTTAATAAACGAATTTAATAAATGTTGCTGTTTATAAGCTAATATGTCTGAATCAACTATCCACTTATGAAGAGTAGTCAAGCGGAAAAGAAAAAAAGTAGTTCTGGAAAGAACTAAACCGCCTACTTTCCTTTCAATAAAATTTTAATATCTAGCAAGTAGGAGTGTACTCAAGTTTCCCGTGGTACAGAAGTGCCTTTCGTCAAATTTGCCTTAGTATAATCGTATATATCGCTTTGTAATCAGAAAATTATTTTTCTTTATATTGTGGTGGCCCTGCTTTTTTGATCCGTTCTAAACATATTCATTTCGTTTTCCCATTCTATACTCACCATAAAAACTAAATTAATTTGAAATCCTTTAAACCAATACATTCCAAATTCATAGTTACAGAAAAATTCTAACCTTAATATTGTGGTAACTCTGTTAGGTTGACCCGATTTAAATATAATATTTGGATTATTTATTTATATGAAGATTTTATGTAACATATTTGTTTTAAAACTATGCGGTCAGTTCTCTAGAAATGCGTGTAAAAGAAATATTATTTAATTTTTATTGCGATAGCCTTGCTCCTTATCTTCGATTTCAACATCTTGATTTCATTATGGTATGTTGTGCAAATTTTATATACAAAATTTAATTGAAATCCGTTCAGGGAATTTCTTCAAAATCCTTAATTACTGAAAGAGATTAATTTGTAATTGTGGCACCCCTGTTTGGCTGATTCTGTTTAAATATGTTAATATGATTTTGTGTATATTATAAGCATTAAATTTGGTTTCTGGAATCGAACCCGGGACTTCAATCTTCCCGAAATAAAATATAGCCCGGCAGCACGAGCCTCATACCAAGTTTCATGAAAATCGGTCTATTGGTGCAAAAGTAGTTAGTAGGGGACACACACACACACACACAGAGACAAAATCACTTCATAAGGCTATGTTTGTTTGGAAACCAGCCGAAAAATACAACATATAACACTAAATTTATTTTGCAAAATTTAAGAAGAAATTTGAAAATCGAAGTTTTTAACAAAAAAGGCGAGTATTTTCACTTTTTCTGTGGGAATCGATATAAATTATGTATCACTTTTTGCAAAGCCGTTTAAGAAGGCAATCGCATAGTAGGAGGATTCATCTTTTGCTCTTATATCCGGAAGATAAGGAGGCGTTATTAAAATTTCTCAACTGACAGACTATTTTTCTAATAGGTGGCCGTGGTCTATAAACTCCGTGTCATCGTCTCAATAAAGCGATCGAGTTACACGCGATGTAAAGGTAGGACGAAAAGAGAGGGAGGGATTGAGACAGGAAAATAGAGAGGGGGAGGGAGACAGTTGTAAATTTTTGTGCAAACTTAACGGTTTGACTGCCACTTCCGAAGTCCAGTAAAATGGTTAATATGGATCGTTGATTTAATCCTGGTACTACTCTGAAGTACGGATCCTGCGAGGATTATGATAGTGTGAATGTGAGGTGACTTGTGAACTACAACAGCAAACTGATTCTGATATCAACAAGATTGGAAAGGTGTATTCCATATCGGAGTACACAGAGTTTTCAAATGCGTTCTTTGAGATTTCACAATGTTCTCAGCATTTTTCGCTCAGATGAGTATTTAACGAGAAGCTAGCGAGATACGATGTAAAATACAAGGGTTGACGACCTTACTGATCTCTCGTCATCGCATACAGAATTTCTTCCCTTTTTGAAATGATCTATCCACTCGTAAATTTTTCTGCGCGATAAAAAATTATCACCATATTGAGTCTGCATTGGAAGAATAATTTCCACAGGTTTAACACCTTCCGCAAACAAGAATGGAATCACTCCCCGCATTTCTTCTTTTGTGCAAATCGACAATGGAGCTTCCATCTTGAACGGTTAACTACGACACACAATAATAACCCGCTTACGTAGCGCTACGACACAATAACTGACGCTAAACTAAACCAACGATATGAGTACAAGCAGTGTTACCACCCAACCGAGCGAGAAAATAAAAAAATCCCTTTACTTTTTGACACCCTCGTACATGCAGGTCTTCATGTAAAGTAGCTGTAATTATTGTCCGATTTTAGCCAAATTTGGAATCGATTGACCAATTTTAGCAGAATTTTAAATATCAAATTTCATCTAAATACGTTCACCGGTTCCCGAGTTGGAACAAAGGAAAATTGTAAACTACATGTAGATCTTCATGTAAAGTGGTCGTAAATTTTGTCGGATGTTAACCAAAATTAAAATTGGTTTACCAATTTTAGAAAAACTCCTAAATATCAAATTTCATCAAAATTCGTTCAGCGGTTCCCGAGTTGGAACAAAGGAAAATTGTAAACTACATGTAGATCTTCATGTAAAGTGGTCGTAAATTTTGTCGGATGTTAACCAAAATTAAAATTGGTTTACCAATTTTAGAAAAACTCCTAAATATCAAATTTCATCAAAATTCGTTCAGCGGTTCCCGAGTTTTAACATGCGGACGGACGGACGGACGAACGGAGGGAAACGACCTTTCCTATATCTGTTCACTTCATGCAAAGAACGCATAATAATGTGAGAAATACAGTGTAGAAAGTGTGTTCGATATTAACACATTGTTTAATTAAGGGTAATAGATGAACAGTGAAGAGATTTTCAACGAAATTATAATAAAGTGACCAAAACCAAAACAACAATAGAAGTAACCAAAATAGCATGAACAAAGTAAAAATGTAGTTTACGAGTGATTAGTGTTGAAAATCGCATTTTTCTGGACTAGCAATAAAAAATATTCAATGGCAGATATAATGGAGCGGTAATAGAGTAATTACCCATCCTATGGGAGATGATCAATCTTCATGAAAGTATTATCTCAATTAATCAATTTTAATTATAGACATCGTAGAAATATTTTGCAGGTATCTAAGCAGGGTATAATATACCCTGTATATTTATTATAATGAGACTATTATTTTGTCTATATAGGTGTCAGTAAATATATTTATCTAATTACCCCTCCCTTAAGCTATGCACCTAGATACGTCCATGAGAAGATTCCAACCCTCATTAGGTTTTGTGTTACAAAACATTGACTAATGATGCGATGAAACCCTCCAAACCGAAACGCCTAGACGCAAGAAATGCATGGGAAAGCCTTATTGAGGTTTTTGAGAAAAGATGTATAGAACTGATTCAAAATAAGGACATAATGCATATTATTGCTACTAGCAGGAAAATGCTAACACTACAGAAGCGTTATACAAGGTATCACAGCTGGTAGCAAATACTGGGAAAGAGCATATTGTAGCAGTGAACTTGTACAAGCCTGCTGCAAAAATAATGGTAAAAATCATGTTCGTAGAAAAGGCAATAAATGCTATTGACAAGGTACCCTTTTCGAATAATACTTTCATCATCGAATAACATCGATTTCGCTCCAACGTAAGTCAGGGTTTAATATTTAGGGGACGTACATGACGAATTGCTGTTCTGCCAAACTCTGCATACCATCGTGAGAGAAGAAGCCATTTTTGATATATTGAACGATTTGATTGTGAATAATAAAGTGGATTGCACACGATGTGCCGGTATTAATACTGACGGCACTTCGGCAATGACTGGCAGAATGAAGATCTTATCTGAACTTGTCCAAGCAGTTGCACTATTAGCGGCAGCAACGGACTCTAACATTCATTGAAAACAACTCGCTGTAAAGAAGATACTCGTTGGGCTTAAAGCAGTTCTGGACGAGGCCGTAAAAATTGCGCACATTTTTAAAGCCCTGAATGAAGAGATGTGAAATGAACACACAAAACATGTTTTTCATCATCTTGGTTGTCGCGGGACAAATTTCCCAACCGCCTCTTTGAACTCGGCGAGGAGGTCAAACGCAGGATAGTAACTGTCAAGTCTTTGTCCTCTCGGAACGCATGCATATTTTTTCCTGGCTTGTCCAATTGGCGTTCTTGGCTGATATTTACAGCATCCTGAACACGCGAAATCTTACCTTTCAGGGAAATGCTGTCTTTAATGTTCAGGACAAAGTAAAGGCTTTACGTATGAAGGTGAAGCTGTGCTATGTCCACCTAGATCTCCAAGAATCTTATTTAAAAACTCACCGATTCTTGCATATATTCGAGGAATAAATTAATTGACAGATTGTTGAAGAATTCAACGATTGCAACGAAGATTCCATGTGCGATTCGGGAAGTAATTTCCCAGAACCACAGGCAGAATTTGAGTGGATCAGAAATCCATTCGCAAACATGGACGATATTGAATAGACAGGTGTCAAGCCTCCTTCAAAAGATGTGGAAAATCTTGTGGAGATTGCATTGGACGGGTCACTGAAGTTGGTGCTCGGCAAGAAACGTTTGAGAGAATATTGGTAACGATAAATTATAGGACGGTAACGGAAATAAATAGATGCTCAATTACTAGGCTTCATTACTAAAGGTAAAAAAGTTGATGTGACCACCACATGACTTTCTCCATACCTGTAATATTTCTAAAAATTCCAAATAGGTTAAATGATAATAAATATTTTAAGGAACTGCGAGAAAATTTTAAAGACTTTAAAAAGAACACAAACTCAAACCGAACCTTCTGATATTGGATATAATCACGAAGCTCCAACAATTAACAAAATAAAAAGAAGCGTTATTAAAACGTAAGTAAGCGTCGAGTATTTACAATAGACGCCGGTAGTGGTGGCAGCTAAAAAATATAACTTTCAATATATCTCTTAAACAGTGCATATAGGAAAATTGTTTCAAACAAAAATTAAAAAAAAAAATTAAATTTCCAACAACTTTTATTCCTAATGCATTTTTAGATTTATCAAATACTAAAGCAAATATTTAAAAAAAAACGGGTGACAAGATTTGTACCAAAAACTAATCAACTCTTGTTATTTTAAGAAAAATGTCAAATATTAAATTTTGCGTTCACCTGATTAATAGTTTTTGAGTTATAGCACCCACAAAATTCCGGTCACAGACACACACAGACACAGAAAATGGTCAAAACGTGTTCAGGGGACCTTAAAACGTATCTCAATTGAAATCTCGAATTTGATTTTTTTCATGACAAAAATACTTTATACTTCGTATATGGAGAAAGTTAAAATTTACTTAGAAAGCCTTTACGTAGGGTATTATATTTTAATTCAAGGAATATAAATTCATCTAGTAAAACTACAATTTATCGACTTGTCTTGAGATTAGTTGCCCTATGACCAGTTTGTCCTGCTATTAGTTGGTCCTGCGATCAGTTCGGCCTGCAATGAATTTGTCCTGGGATCAGTTTATCCTGCGATCAGTTTGGCCTGCAATCTGTTTGTCCTACGATCAGTTTATTCTGGCATCAATTTGTCGATCAATTGGACTGCGCTATACGTTGTCGTAGTTCCGCGGTATTTCTGGATTGGCTTCCTTTCTCTCTGGCAACGTTGCAATCCTAAAATAAAAATGGTTAAGAGAAGAAGATCGCAGAACTGCGGTCGCTAGATACAGGGAAACTATAAAAATCTAGGGAGGAAAATCAAATGTTTACGTGGTCGCAGTTATGAAATGTATTTTGAGGGCGGAGTATTTTTGGAGCTATACCGGCGCCCAGCGGTCTGCGCGCAGGGAACATGTCTATCGCCTGTTGCGCAGCGGTGATATAGAGATGGGCGTTTCGCTCACCCCTTAAAAATGTGAACTAGAGCGTCGTCTGCCGAAGTAACTCGAAAGCTAAACGTAAAGGGTAGATAGAAGAGAAGGGGGTGTGGTTGAACCACAGCCGGACGCTGCAGTGACCGCAACGACTGACTGCGGGACAGCACTCGTGCAATGGTTAGCCCGCATGTGTAAATGAATGTGTGGCAGTACGTCAGAGCAAAAAATTGGTAAAAGGACCTAAATTGTTAAACGTCAACAAACCGTAACTTGGGACGACATTTTGGAGCCAGATTTTCACCTTTTGAAGGGAAGGGGAATTTTTCACAGGAGTCACGTTAAAAGGATTTTTTCTATGCAATTACCAGAGTTTTTCTACTCGCATTTGCAAATTGCGACATTTTCATGAGAACCTCAGTAGTAACAGATTAGTTCGTTGATGTGTATTGTCGGAAGAATAATATTTGATTTATGAATATCTTCGCCCTCTTGTCACACAATGACTACTACACTGCGGCTCTCTCACCAACCTAAACGTCATAGAAAAAGACCTGGTACCGTCGTAGAAAGAATAGTTCTGTTAGCATCATTGCAGAACCTGAAGTGCGCAACGAAATCAACTTCACAAATATTATTCCTTTTATTTTCGAGGTTAGAGAGAGAAATGAAAAAACTGCGATTTTTTGGAAACTCAAAAGTCGGCGTTGTTGGAAAAAAAGAGGACCCTAGCGGAGAAAAAAATTCGATGCAGGCCGAAGGACATAATTTTTATTGCAAACGAGAGAGAAAGAGGGAGAATAAAATGGTATTTTCTAATTAGAGTTCCATCTTCAGGGCGCGCAATGCCTCGCCATTCATCTCGTCTCGCTCCCTTTTGTATTCGCCCATCTCACAATGCAACATTTGCGCTTTAATGAACGCTTTTTTACGTGAAGCGCGCCCGCACACACGCACGCACACATACACACTCACACACGTAGGTCTGCCATCCCATTCTTCCGTCGTGCCGGCGGGTAAGTGAGATAGGAAAAGAGACACGTTTGAGACGAAAGAGAGAGAGAAATATGAGAGTAAGTTAGAGATACGCAGAGAGAAGAGAGAGAAGAGAAAGCAGAATGAGAGACGTGAGTGGATGCAACGGATTCCACCGGTGGAAACAGAGTTCTGCCCTCCATCCTCTCTCTCTCTCTATCTCTCTCTCTCTCTCTCTTCATCCACAACAACCATTCGAATCCCCCCACTTTTGAATGACATCCCCTTCCGCCCCCTGCCATCAACCCTCGTCTCATCCTATCATCCCCGCACCTTATTGTTTTACCGAAGGTAAATCCTATTCCACCTCTCGCTCCTTCCTACCGAATACGTATATCCCCTCCCAAAATATTCCTCCTCCCAAAATATTCCTCCTCCCCCACAGCCGATTTGCTTCGCACAGGGTGAGTGGGTGGAGAGACGGGTGGGATGGGTATGTGGTGCGGTGCTCGCTTACGGAGAGGATGTGACTTCGACTGATGACACTGTCCCCCGGGATGGCGGTGTGGTGAGGGGATAGTGGGGAGGAGGGTAAACGGAATAAATGGGGGGGGGGGTTGGCAGAGAGGGATTTCGGTGCGGTTTTTAGGGATGGAGGTATGCAGGGAGGAGGGTTTAACTGAATTCGGCGGGATCGCCGATGGGTTGGATGAGGGGTGGGGGGTGCAGAGGATTAAGCAGATGAGGGAAGCGGAAGTGATCATACTTCACTCATTTACTCCGAAAATTATAACGAGCTTCGAAAGATTAAGGAAACCACTTGAATGTATCGTTCTTAGAACTTTCATTAAAAATTTTCTCGTAATCACGCCGTTAATTCGAACGGTTTAGGTTTAAATATTCCAAACACGGCTTGCGATGAAGAAGCAGTTAATTATCCTTTAATAAAATCTATTTCTTCTTCATCTTAGGGATTCGTGAATTTGATGCACTACACATTACATTACACATTAAGTTTTGAGATGTTCTTTTTAACATGGGATCACAACCATTAAAAATTAAAGCACCAACGATTATAACATAAAATAATCACGAGCCTCCATCAATCATTTTTATTTCTTCTCAGTCGATATCTGTAATATTATTCAAATATTAAAGCTTTTAGACTGCTGATACAATCCCATCTCCATCACAATTGCTTCTAGCTTTTTACTTCGTATCACCTACACCGATTCCAATAACAACATTTGCGAATCTCTGCTTCATAAACTTTATGCTAATTTTAATTCAGTCTACCTCTCTGATAAAAATGCTTTTTATAGATAAAAGTATAGAGTCCTTTCCGCGAGGCCTTTAAAGTGTATGTTTGTGATTTTGTCATACGATCTAAGCCCCACATGAACTCGTAATTAAAACGCAGGCACCATCCTTCCAGCAAACGGAAACATATAATATAGAATAATAACACCATTTGCGTGAAAAATACTAAACTAGAGCGACGCACCAACATAGTAACTACTAGGCCTCGATATAAATAATAGAATGTTAGAATTAATTATCAAGATAACACAAACACATATCCCTTTTTGGTATTAACCATGGCTTTCTTTTTCAACGAGTTCAACATCTTTGAGCATATAAATGAAAAATAAACTGTATTAGAATAGTTTTAACAAGCAATTTTTGGCTATTTAATCCTTACCATAATCTGAACTCGATATTTCATTTTTAGAACACCTTTTTATAAGACTTGCACGCTAAGTCACTTTAACGTTATGATAATTGTGCAAACAAAATATAAGTAAAATAATAAAAGGCCGATGCCGTAAAACTCAAAAACACAAATTATGTTAAGACTAGGCAAAACTATAACCGTTTCAAAAGCTTGATTTTTTGCACGAAACGACTTACCGAAAGAATAGCTCAATAGAGAGCATAACAATGTGTAGAAAGGGAAATCACGGCGGATCAACAATTCCCGCATGAATTGATTTTCTCCCACGAGTGCCTTTGCTGAACGATCGTAGCTATTAAGTGGTTCCGGCGGTCAAAACGTTGCTCTAATAGGAGAAGAGATGGTATCGAAACGGTGGGGAAGAATAGGTCGTGCTGGGGGTGAGAGAACCAATGGGAGAATGCGGGCGCCGCGGGGGAACGTTGCCAATTGGCGGTGAAGAGGCACTCAAAGAGCGATTGGCCGCGATCGATGCGTCCTCGGCGGCCGCGGAAGTAGTCGGCGAGCGCCCTCGGCCCGCGGACATCTATCCATTCCAATGATAAGCGGCCGCAAGGATGAGAATGCACCGTTACCTGTCCAATTAATTAACAGTTCAATAGCTCTCTCTCTCTCTCTGTACGGATGAACACTCAAGTATTTGTTCAACCAAGTACTCTCTCTCCATCCCTCTTTTTTTCCTCGAATGTTGATTTCCAATTTTTCTGTTCCGTTCGTGTCGTAACTCTCCTTATTGCGGATCGCCTTGGCAACACAAGGAAAGAGTACGAAAAAGCCATAAAATATCAAAAATAAACGCGTGTTTCTGACAAATTCTTCCACATAACGTTTAAACATTGCAAGAATAAGATATTTTATAGTTTTAGCTGTTGAATAAAGTAAAAACGGAGAAATTTGGTCAATATTTACGTATTTTAATAAATGAAGGAAATAAACCTTGCACCTTGAAAAATTGAAACTCCTGTGTAAATATATGGGAAAATGTAATCGTCTTCCAGAGTCGAATCCGGGACACTTATGTAAACAAAAATAGTTTTCCTGGGGTCTCCTAGTTGGCAGAAACAAAATAGCGTTTACAGAATTTCTCTACGGCAAACTGTTAAAGAGATAATAGGAAGGACGGACGGACAGACGGACAGACATTGAGTTTTTATGTATAAAGATTATTAATTCTACCAATTAAGAATAGGACGCCTTGTGTGCTACCTATATTTTTCAATTATTAAAACCAACATAATGAGATAACAGTGGAAGAGGAAGTTAAAGAATAATTTTTCTGTGATTATGATGAATACATTCCATAAAGTGGAGCATGATTTAATCATTGAGATTAATAAAACCACATTTTTTGTGTCGGACAGTTTAAGCAAGTAGTTTCCAAACTTTTTTATATTTATACATATATCACGATTTTCGGAAGCATCCATTTGTTGGTACTTCACCATATTCAATGTATTAAAGCAATAGTTACTGGTTTAATAACTTAACAGAATTTCCAAGTGATTGGTTTATATACCTAACAAAGTTTTTCGCGGCATCCTTAAAAACCGCAGCACCCTCTTTGGGAAATTCCTATTTAAGCTAATACTAGCATGTCAACTAAGAGCGAGTAACCGAGATCAATAGATCACCTTATCCCAAGAAATGAGGTATATTGTAATTAATTCCTGTCATAATCTCTATAATATACACTCTCACAGTTCTCGTTAATTTAAGTCAAATATTCTGCTGATTTCAGAATATAACTTATATAATAGGGATCCCAATTTTAAGCAACGACTTCATTTTAAAAATTTATATGCTATAGGCCGAGGTTTTTCAAAGTATGGGCCGCGATCCAATGGTGGACCGCGAAATGTTGAAATTGGACCGCAAGGCCCTTGCCTCGATAGGTAAAATGGTTGTTCCCAAATCAGCCCAATGCCTTTCTTACAAAATTTAATTTGGAAAATGCAAAGCGTATTTTCTGAAATTTCATTCTGAGGATAAATTGCCTTGAAGGTATACATACTTACAAAAACCAATCTTTAGTTCAAGAGAGAAAGTAATATCATAGCTCTATGGTTAATTACAACTAATGCAAAATGGAGAAACCTTATAATAACCATAAAAATAATAAAAAGGAAGCATTCACACACCGGGTTTAGGAGAAACTACTCCATGATAGAGAATTTTTCACACACACACACACACACACACAAAACAAAATCCTTTAGTAACCACATGAAACACTTTGATGGCATCAACATTGTCCATAAATTCTCTGAAGAAAAATTTACTAAACATGAACTCAATCTCTTCAGCAAAGGATTTAACTTTTGTCTCCCTCACAAAAAACCTACTTTTGGATGATATTATAAGCATTGAATCATTCATTAAAAACCTGAATGATACGACCAAAAATCACGTAAGAACTGCTTAAAAATACAATTGGAACATAATTTAAAAAACAACATTATAAATCACCTTCACTGTTCCGATTACAAACTCATCAAAATTTAAAATTAAAAGACTTTTTATTTAAAAGCCGATAAAGGAAATTCCATTGCCATCGTGTCATGAATCAGCATGATTATTTAGATAAAGTTGAATAATTACTTGAAAACGGACCTTACTCACTGCTCACAAGAAATCCTTTTAATAAAATGATTTTTTATGCCAAGGACACCGTATAATAAAAAACCGACAAAATTTCAGAAGAGGTCTTACGTTATATGATGACGGTTTCAAATCTTACCATCTCAATATTACATTGTTTACCATAACACCACAAACCTGGAATTTCTATCAAACCTATTGTGTTATGTATTGATTTCCACACGTATCTCTTTTCTAAATGAATAGTTGACGAATTTAAAAACCTACCTAAAAATACTAAAGATTCATTAAAAATGCCACACATTTAATACTTACTGATTTCCAAGCGTTAGTTTCTTTTGATGTCACGTCTCTCTTTCCTAGCATTCCAATAAATACTACACTTAGTTTTCTCGAAGTGGCTCACTAATATTGGTGTTTCCCCCGACATATCCGTTGAATGAATTAAACTTTCTAAACTCTGCATGAAACATACTTTGTTCCTATTCAATAAAAAATTTTATAAACATAATGATTGGGCAGTCATTGAGAACCTACTTTCACCTTTTTGACCAATTTATTCATGAACTTCTTTGAACAAAAACAGTTTCCAATAGGAACCCAGAGAGGGTGTAAGATCGCAGGAGCGTTAGGACCCTGGCGTGGAGTAATTTCCCATAAACCGGAAAGTGAGCAGTTCCTTTTTATTATTTTAATGGTTATTAGGAAGTTTTTCCATTTATCATTAGTACCAATCTTTAGTGCTTCTCTTTTACGCCAAACTCCTGCATTGCCTTTTATAGTTTCTCTAGATATGACTGTAAGGCGAAAGTCTTAAAATCACTTTGTTTAGGAAGGTCGCCAAACTAACAATAGTCTGCTTTCTCATGTGAAAAGAGGAAGGAAAGTGATTTGCCAGTAAATTTTTTCCTTTGGTGACAAGAACGGAGAACCATCTGCGCACATATACAGCATCTGAAATCCTAATGGTAATTCATTATATTCTTCGATATTTGCCAGATAATTTTCTCCATCATGTAATTTCCAACCCTACTTTGCTATAAGATAAACAGGAGTTCTATTTTCCTTGCGTAATTTATAACTCATTTTTCGAATAGCATTGCCTGAATATGGTTTTTATTAATAATTTGTAAATAAATATTCAATTAGTACCATAAGGGTTATTTACACAGGGTAGTTACCGATTATTTCAATCTTCCTAGTAACATCAAGGCATTGGGGAAAATTTCTTGCATAATTTTGCGCCTCAGCTTTAAAAATAATTTATTGGAGCAAATAGTGCAGTAATTAGGCAGCAAAATATTGTTTTTTATTAATATCCAACGAGTTCCAAATAAATCAGTGCCAAATCCCATTGGAAAAGGAATTAATTATTTCATTTTTCTGGTATTAAATTGCGCGCACTTATTGGATTATTCCATTTTCCGGCTTAAATATATTGTATACAATGGCATGCAGATTCATTTTTAAGATAAAAATTCAGTTCTGCTTTTCTGGTTTATAAGTAGCGGAAATATATTCCTTGTGTGAAATATTACTTTTTGAACATTATGTACGAAATATTTCATTAATTTACGCTATTTCGTATCGCAGATTCACTAATTATTAATTTATATGTATTAATTTATGAATTAGAATTTTTGTGGGCCGCAACATATATGTTCTCATTTTACTGGGCCGTAGAATAAAAAAAGTTTGAATACCCCTGCTATAGGCTAACCCAAAGTTCAACTAACATAAAGCCTCTAATTGGATTTTTTAGGTTTCGTGAACCGTCTTAGGTTGGCTTTTTACAGAAAGCTCTAAATTTATATATATATATATATATATATATATATATATATATATATATATATATATAACGCTTAAATATAAAAATATTTTTCTAAAAAATTAATTAGCATTTTAATCACTATCAGCGTTATTTGAATTCGGTTAGTGTTATTTCTTTGAAGCAAAGTTATAAAAATTTCAAAGTTTTTTAATAGCCATAGGAGCTATTTATGTTCAATTATGAGATCTGTTTACAGTTAAGAATTAATTAAAGGTACCTTGGCTAACAAGGGATAAGTTTTATAAAATATCAGAAAGACGCAAATGGATAATAATGATATTGAAAATGGGAGAATCAATTAAAGAAGATTGATCAACGAGTTTATATTATTAACAGACAAGGCTTAAGAGAATTGGAAAGATTAAAACTGTAAATAAATCGAAAATATTTGGAGATATGACTTTATGGGCAAGAGAAATGGAAGACAAGAAATATAGAGGGATCTGAAAAAGAGGATTAGAAGATAGGGAAGAGCTGTAGCCGGATAACATGCAGTAAAAGTATGTAATTATCATAGAAGGAAATACTACTCTTTAGAAGAGATATTGAAGACGGAGATAGAATGACGGTGATGTTGGAGAGAAAATATTACCAAGTGAAGTAATGAAATTGATATCGGTGTTACGTCAAGGTATAAGCCCACAGAAAAATAATATCTCTGCTGGTATACCCAAAGAAGAATATGTGCCCTAGAGAATTTGTTTAATATGGTTTAAAACACGGGCGGATGGCCCCAGTAACAATGATACAGTTACAAGAGAAGAGCTATTCCTCAAACTGTAATGATTAGCAAGAAAACATCTTAATATTTCGTTTCGGAAGTTATAGCATGGATAGTAGCAAGACGACTGGAAAAATAACAAAAGATATATTGGGAGATCATTTTGGATTTAGGAAGGGAAAAAGTACAAGAGACGCAATAAGAGCCATGAAAATCATCACTGAATGAGTATTAGACATCAATCAGGAAATATATATCCTTTATAGACTGAAAAAGACCATTATTTACAAAATATTGGGCAATAAATGCAGGTAATAAAAGAAATTGGGGTAGACGGGAAAGGTTGGAGATTAATTAAAAGCCTGTACCTTAAGCAGAAAGTAAGAGAGTAAGCCATTGAAATGATTTTATTTTAGAGGGAGAGGTGAAATACAAGGTCTTATTTCACACTAGTGTAATTCCTAGTAAAAAATTACCGCTAGGAATAAACACTAAATTAAAAATAAAACATATCAAGATGTGAGCCTTAGGTAAGCGGTAGTTTACAATAGCAACGTAAATAAACAAACCAGCCAAATACATTTTACATCATTCTCTGGCATTTTTGACCAATATAAAAGTATCTCCCTAAGAGGTGGTGCAGGAAACACGTCCAATTTCCGATTTTTAATCCGATAGTTATACGATCATCGGCAATGATGCTAGAAAATACGTGATGGGAATTGTGGATAGAAACGCTGTGTGTGACAATGGCTCTTCACAGTATTTTCATTCGAAAGCCTCAAGTAATGAGCTAAATGAAAAGAGTTGAGTGTATGAGCAAAGAGGAAGCATTGCTAGTCGTTGCTACTCTTGCTTTTCTCCCTCTTTCCTTTGTTCTTTCTCTCTACCTCCCACTGGGAAGGATTCACGAAACGTTGGCAAATTTAAAGTGACAAAATAGGGCAAGAAGAACGAGGAGAGGTTTAAGGGAATGAGAGATATGGAGAAGGAACAGTGTAAGAAACCTAGTAGGAGAGACAGGAAGTAAGGGAATATATTGTGGATGCAAAAACGAGATATTTTAGATAGGAGGGAGAGAGATGAATAAGAGAAGAGTAAGGAGACAAAGAGATTGAAGGATGACGGTTGATAGGAAGAGAAACAAATGGAATAAAAGTAAGAAGAAATAGAAGTGTAAGAATGAGGGAGAGAAGCAATGATATAAGATGAAATAACAGGCAAGGAAAAAACCAGAAGAAATGGAAGGAAGAAATAAAGAACGGACGAATCTTGGAGATGAGTGGAAGAGGAGTAATCAGTAGTGGGCAAGAAGGAGAGAAAAGATTTGGATGCCAAGAAAGTTAAATGAGAGAGAGAAAGAGAGGATGGGTGGAGAGGAGATTATGAGACGAGAGAGAAAGAGAAAGGGAGCGTAGGAGACAGTTCGTGACGCGAGAAAATCCGGAACGAAGCGAGTAAATAGAGGAATGTGTTTAGTGCACGTCTTAACGAGAGAAGGAGAGAGAGGGGGGCTTTTTTCCCTCTCCGCAGCATCGTGGGGAAAGGAAGAGGGAGGAGGGGAAGGAAAGGAGGGAAAGAGGTGGAGGGTTTCGTCATATCGCACTCCTGAGAGGGGGTCCTCTCCTGCTGCTTTCTTTCTCCTTCTAAAGAACAAGAAGGAGCGTTAGAGTTTGTCCGAGTGGTCCAACTCTTAAAATAACAACGGCTCATTTTGGATCTTTCGCGCTAAGAAAGCCTTATCTCGCTGGGAACGAGGGCTGGAAGGACTTCCTTTCTGCTAAAATTTTAATGACGCCGATCCTTAAATAATTTAAATCCAGCATTCATTCGAAGAGTTTTTTGTGATTGTAAGTTGAACCTTTTTCTCTGTTGTGGCTAACACAGGATGATCGGAAGAATGAATTTCTGTTTGACAACTGAGCGGCGCTGAATCATGCATCTAATTTCGCAAGATGAATCTTAAGTTACCAGTATGCCGTTAAACAAAGCAGCCAACTTTCATTCCTATATTCAGAATTTATTAGATCATCATCATGCTGCTGTCCGAAGAAAGGTTTTAGCTGAATCGCTGCCTCCATCTCTCTCTCTCCCTAGAAGCCTCTTTTATACCTCTATAAGAATTATAATCTTGCTTTATATTCTCTAATATTCCTATTCCTTTTCTCCCTCTTCCTCTTCTTCCGCTAATTTGCCTTCTAAGATCGTACTTTCTAAACACTGTCTTCTCAATATGTGCCCTATCCAATTTGTTTTTCTTTTCCCGATTGTTTTTATTAGCATCCTTTCTTCTCCCATCATTTCTAATACTTCTTCGTCCCTCTTCCTCTCTGTCCATTTCACTTTCATCATCCTCCTCCATACCCACATCTCAAAACTTTCAAAATATTTTTCCTCCTTTCTCCTTACCGTCCACGTCTCTGCACCATAAAGAGCTATGCTCCATATGTAGCATTTTGCTAATTTCTTCCTTGTTTCTAAATTTATTTTCTTGCTTGTGAGAAGCTCCTTCTTCTCGTTCAATGCTGCTTTTGCCATTGCAATCCTACTTCTGATGTCCTGTGTACCTCATCCACCCTGCGTTAAAATACTGCCCAGATGTTTAAAACTCCTTACTTATTACAATTTTGGCCATTTATCATTATATTTAATTATTTATGTTCCTTTGAAACCACCATGACTTTCGTTTTTTCGATGTAGATATAGATCTTTAATTTTAAGTTTTATTTGCATGGAGTCTTTTTTGAAGAAACGATTAAACAATAACTAGTATAACAAGTTTTCCCTTGGTTAAATTGGCGGTTTTTAGGTTTAAAGACTGTATTAATTATCAGAATTTTTTCAACCGTCAGATGTGAATTCACGAGTTTAGACAATTATATACTCAATCAATTCCGAACAATCGCAAATGAATCAGACCCAATTCCAATTTCGTCAGATTCTTTCGCATGATTTCTTTAGCCCTTCTCACTCTCCATCGCTTATTTTTGTTACATCCACCTTCACTTGGTCGCACCTTCCTTTTTTCGTGCGTCTCCTTCGTTAATTTTCAAATATAACACATCATCCGTTCGTTTTGCGCGATCCGCCCCACATCCAATTCATTAGGAAAAGCCATGTGCAATCCCCGTGCTTTTAGCTTTCAGCCTATCCCGGAAATGGGATCTTTCCAAGGGAGCGGAGGAAGAGGATGGAGGAAACAAAACAAAAAATAAATAAAACGGGCGTGCGGACGGAATAATGAATTCGGATCGGCCGTTGAAATTTCCACGGATTCAATGCCGCAAAATCCCTAAAGCGTAATTTCCTTTTTTCCAGGCATTTGTTCAGGTTCTACGTTCGCGGGAAGGGGATTTAATTGGTCGTTGGGGCGTGAGCTCACGTACACACGCACCGGCAGAACATCTAACTGACTGCGCGAGATTATTATGTGCTAAAGTTTCACGGTCCGTCGCACGCATGCACCTCCTCCTCCCGCGGCGGGAGCCAATTGGGACGCCGCGCCGATATCCGCCCGCCGCTCCCCGGGCTTATCGACCATACGCGAAACACTAGCACAAAAAAGCTGGCAAACCCGAAAACGGTGCGACCGCGTGGTAAGCTTTAAAAAAATCCCTCCTCCGGAATTTCAGTAGAAAAAAAGGAAATCGAATTGGCGTGTTGTCTTCCGATAGAAAAGTAATGGCTTAAGAGTAATTTCACAGTTGGAAAAAGTTCCCATTTGTTGCGAAAGCAATTAAAGTGCATATGACTTATTATAGAAATTCTGAAAGCACAATAGTTTAATATAATTTCGAAAATAGATTCTTGTCACACCTGACATCATACGAATAATTTTATTCTTCAATCCAAACATGATCGAATTATTTTTCTAATGCTCAGACTTAATTACTGAAATATAAATAGGAACTTGATGAAAAGGTACAATGCAATACATGCAGCTATAATCTACATTAATGGTTAGCCTAGTCCAAATTACACAGAAATCCTGGAAAACGTACTCTCAAAGAAAGAAAGATTGAAACAATATTAAGGATTTCAATTCAAGTATTAAATTGAAATATTTGACCAAAAAAGATTTATAACATCATGTTACTTCTTTTTGGCTATACCGAGTTAAATTTAGGAATTAGTTATTCGTATTCGAAAATGCTTACGACGTAAATTCTTTCTCGAAAGCGCTACCATGGGAACGGAAAGATTCCATCCCTCTGCCGTCACTTGGTTGGTCATATCTCTCGAAAATTAGCCATTCTAAAGAATGCTGCGGCGTCCATTGCCACCCCTTATAGCAAGCGGCATTCCAATGCCTATTCGAATCAGCGAGAGAGAGTTACCTCTTTCACCACGCATTACGGCGGCTCTGCAGTTTCCGCAGCGTTCCGCCGCCGCGGCGAGCGGTTTTCAGCGGCGCGTCCCGTGTTCTGGGATAAAGCGAGCGTTGGCGTTCCCTAAATGGATGTCCGAAAAGAACAATTGAAGAGCGCTATCGTGCCAGAAACAGTCGTGTCGCCCGAGTCGAGCGAGCGGGGGAGAAGCGAGTTTGTACGTTGAAGGGCGGCGGAGTTACACGGAGTGAGAGAGAGAGAGGGGGGGGGAGGGGGAAGAGTGCGAAAGTATAGAGTGAGGACGCAAGCGATAAGGGATGGGAGTGCGACGGCCGTGAGGAAGGGAGCGGAGTGCGGAGAAGAGGAGGCGGACGAATACCATTGTGGAAGGCAGTTGCAAGGGAGCCATATTCGGAACAATGTTTCAGTCTTCCGCCTCCCACTCTCATTTTTTTTAAATAAAAAGAAACGCGTAGAGGACGCGGACTACATGCACAACTTCGTGCTGCGAGAGTACAGCGCACAAAAGGGAGATGGGAATGAAAACGTCTGCGGATCAAATGACGCATCGTTCCTTCGATAAAGGAAGGAGGACACGTGCCGGAATTCGACCTGAAATGCGCGACCTGCAGGGCGCGGAAAAATTGCGGGTTTGTGCGTGTGTTTTTGGTGAGGAAATGGCGATTGAAGGCGTATCGCTGGTATGCGTACGTGGAATGGAGAGAGAGAGGTATGAAAGAGGGAGTGGGAGGAAGATAGAGGAGAAAGAGGGGAGGAAAAGAAACCCCTTCGTATGGGTCCTCCTCGGGGATTTGAACTTTACTATTTCAACTCGAATTTGTTTTTTGTACTTGTAGAAAAGTTGTAAAATTCCTTTATATTCCGCAACAAACTTTAAACTGCCTCGATTAATCACGTTTTTCATGCAAAATGCCGTTGTAAAAAGAGGGTGTAACATTAAGCATTAATATCTAAAAAACTTATTTTTTAACGAGAATGCCGATAACGAAAGAAAAGCACGCTTTCTTCAAATTCAAATAACGGGAAATAATATTACTAAAATCTTGAAGAATCGATATTTTTAAACGAAATATTTCGGGTGAGGCCAGATAATGAAATAGTTAAATATCATGTAACACGAGTTATAAATCCAAATTTAGTCAGTTTGCAGCCAAATAAATGTGTTGCTGCTAGTACCACATTAAATATCATTGTGACGAAAGACACCAACATTAAAATTAAGCAGCATAAATATTTAGAAGAACACGAAAGCATATTCGTTTATTTAAAGATTTAATGAATCACTGACGATTCAACACCTATTTGAAATAAGAAAGTCAGCCACTCAATTTCTTAAACAGAAGTGCTCCACTTTAATACTTCCGTGGTCCAAATCGATTATGAGTGTTAACTTGGACCCATGCTTGCCTAGAAAAAGACTGGTATTAAAAAAGGACGAACTTTGGTGTGAATCATGTACCAAATATAAGAAAATTAAATATATTAAGCGGGATAAACTTCAAAATGAATTTTATATCATTTTTTGTTAAACTCGAAAAAAGTTTTTTAACGAGAATATATATATATATATATGTATATATATATATATATATATATATATATATATATATATATATATATATATATATATAGCTACTTGTGCCTCACTCACTCACTGACTGACACAAAACTCTAAGATACTTCTAGAAGGGATAGAAATCTGAAACTTGGTTGTTGGTAGGTCGAGTAACACAACCGACGAGAAAAATCGAAAATCACAAAAAGTTTATATTTAAGGAGTCTTTTTAATCTCCATGTTCAACTTCAATACACCATAAGAAAAGCATGGGATTCAGTGCAAGGCTTTTTAAAATGCATTTTTAAATTATTTTAAATTGAGATACGAATTCGGGAAAAGAACAGTTGTCTATATAAAAGAACAGGGGTCTTAATCTTTGAAAGCAGAATACAAATAACTACAGAATTAGCGTAAATATCTGTTTTTAATCGGCAAAAAGTGAATTTTTTCCTCATTTCAGCAATGAAAATCTTTAAATCCTATGGTAACGGCCTCAATGCTTTTAAAGGGATTTGATATTATACGTTACGATTGCAGTGATTTAATGGTTTTAATGGAAGTTAATGCCGTCCTAACGAATTACAGTTGAACTTCCATAACTCGAATCTCAAGGAAAAGTTATAATTATTCGAGTAATAGAAAATTCAATTAATGGAAATATATTGTTCAATATTTGTATATATACTGTGGGACTTCTATAACTCGAATCTCAAAGGAAAGCAACAATTACTCGAGTTATAGAAAATTCGAATTAAGGAAATATATTTTTTCATTTATATTTAATAGAATTAACATCAAGTTTATTCACATAAGCATATAACTCTAATTTTCAACATCATGCATATTATGAAAACAACACCAATATTTTCTACCGTTAATATGTAAGATTTTACTCTATCCAAAACACTAATTGCATCGTGAACTGTGATTGAGGGTATCATAGATAATTGAAATTCTCACATACTACTGAAAGCTCAAACATGACGATTAAATTTGGGCTATCGATTGTAGGAAGGAGCGAATAGGTTTCTTTTTCTCCAGGACTATAAGGGATCACAATAGGAGTAGCAACCTTGATAGTAGCGACGCTAAAACGTGAAAAGCATTTTAATGTTGTGTTTCGTTGTTTTTCGAGAAATTTAACTGTTTTCAATTGTTAAATATAATGGCGTCATACCTATTTCTCGATATTTTTATCCAAATACGCGCTAAAGGCATGGATGAGGAAACCATAATCTTAATACACAATATCCTAATTTTCCATGAATTTCATGTATAGGATATTTTCTTAGTGATGATTATTCTTAATGCTCATGCATGCCGATCTGAGTCACGAAACTTGAAATAAGAAAACTTGGACAAGAGCCGATTGCCAGAGAATTTGGAAATTACGGAGTTTCCCTAATTTCACTGTAAATTATAAATATACTACTATTACTCATGGAATTTATTATTTAATACATAAAGGCTCCAAGTGACTGAAGACTGGAGATTGCGTTGGTTTATTTGCAAGTTTAGATCTTGGTGTATGGTGATTTTTTGAAATGCTTGCAGTTCTTTTTGTGCGTGTGTGCGTGCGTGCGCATATATATATATATATATATATATATATATATATATATATATATATATATATATATATAAGTTAAATCTCTTAAGACTATCATTTTTACAATATTAAAATGGCCTCCTGTCGTTGACGTTGAGGAAGAAGAACAAATCGATAATAAGCATCGTTAGTGCATGACACTTCATAAATTTAACGGAAAACGTAACACGTCTGTAACCGCAATTCCTTTGCTTGCACTATAATTAAGATTAGGGGTTAGATAATGGTACCGCTTGGAAGAATATTTCATCAGCGTAATATGCATTGCGATTCCGCAGGAATAATTGGCCGAGCGAAGCGAGGTCTATCTTGTTGAGTCCATGCGCATTTTGTGTTTGTCTGTTAGTTTGTTCTACGATATCTGCCGTCTCGGTTATCTGATTTTTACCAACCTTCGTGTACATGTACAAACAACTTTGAATGATAGTTTTTGTAGAATACTATCCTTATAGTTACTGCGCAATTTGTGTTAGCGCAATGCGCTAATTTCCAAATTTTATCCAATTGAAACTAAATTTGGTTTACATACGAAAAACATCAAACTATGAAGAAAGTGTAAAATAAACATTTCTCTAAAATGTACAGGGAGCCTCCCAGAGGCGCGCAATGTGATTCCCCCCACCAGCCCTAAGTGGGCTGAGCGAGGCCGAAGAACCTGCGGATCCCCTAGTTATTTTCACTAGATTGGAATAAAGAGGCGTTAAGAATCTGGGATGATTATTCTATTTTGTGTGAACAATCATTACAATTGCAAAAACTGCAAAGCTGGATTAAGAAAAGACTTGTATTAAAAAAGCCTATTACAAACTAAAATAATTTGCAGTGCAAGCGAATTGAACAATATGAACAAAAAGGAGAGCATTGAAAAAGTTATTTTTAAAGTACCAAACTTTGAATTAAGAGGAAATTTCAATTACTTCTCTAACTGTGAGTAGTCCATATAAACGGAATCATACAAAAGAATGCAAAAAAGACTGCAAAGCTTATAAAAGAAATAACCTGGTTAGGTGAAGGGTTTATGAAAAGCTTAAAATAGATTAAAACCAGAAATAACAAACTGCTTGACATATCGTCGCGAGAACCGAACATCTCTGAAAAAATTCTATTCTTCCAAAACCGATTTAACCAAGAAACAAAAAGACAAAGATTAACTACTACCGCTTTGCGGGACAATCCTGAAAAGGCTATAGTTGTCATTATGTGTGTGTAATAAGAGGTGATTCGCTAGGTTCTGAAGGAATCCTGTGATCAAACAGAAAATAAGTCTTATGAGAGGGCAATAATTGGGAGAGAAATTATTGGTTCTTTAGTTCATCTTTAGCGCGATAAACTCCTGAGAGAACCATCTGCGTCTCCCATTATATATATCTCACTCTCTTTCTCTTCCACTCACTTCGCACACCGCTGATTCTACATATGTATCTCTAACAGCCCCTTTTCTCTTCGTTTTATCAATATTTTCTCTTCTATTCCCCCTTGATTATGGGGAAGAGGATATGCTACACGCAGCTATAGAATAACTGACTGGTAGACTTCGGGAAAAGTGAGGCTATTTCATTTAAGAATATAACATTTTAAATAGGACAAATGAAATTCAATCGCAGGCTGCATTTTCAATAGCAGCCTTACCTATGAGGCATTCCATGACAACCGGACCACTTTTCTCCCTCTATGTCATGAATGTTTACCAAATTGGGATATGTTGTAGGGCTCGTGGAGCTATACATAGGTAGAAACAGTTCGTTCCTGTAAGGCGGGGTTGCCTATAAATCAGGATTTTTTTTAAATAATTGAAGTGGCGATATATTGTTAAGAGCGATAAATCAATTAATTAATTAATGTAATCAGGAAGGACTATTAACGCATTTTAAAGAGTTTTTAATGCGCTTTCACGTAATTTAACGTGCGTTGAGCTAATTGGTAATTTTAAACAAGAAATTCGACTCTGAAAAATAAAATTATATTTTATCAAAACTATTACCATTTTTTTCATCAAATACCTCTCAAAAGTAAGCCCAATAGGTCTTCATTGTTGCCACAAAACACCAATATGGAGGTACTTGCCGTTGGATCGCTACAAGGTAATAAGTATTCCCGTCGCTCCGACAAGCCTTCCTCCGATCTCCTCCGCTTCCTTCCTCTTCTTCCGCTATCCTGCCGCGGGTCACTTCCTCGTGTTCTTCGCGCTCGCTCTCTCTTCTTCCGGTCCTTCACTTCTCGGTGTCGCGGGTCGACTCTCCCTCCTGCCTCAATTTAGCCTCCTTTTACACCCAACCGCGGCCGTTAACCGTCGTCTGCCTGCTCGAGAGCCTTCCTGAACTTTCTATCCGCGGCCAGTTAAAATGGGCCTACGTGCCCCCCTATTCCCGCTGGTCGCCACACTGCCCCCCAACAAAAAATTGACGGTTCGCCTCGAACTGCTTTATTGCTGCGCTCCATGGTATGGAGCGATTCTGTTGATGTGCACAACCTGCATTTTTGCCTTCGGACTGCGCTGTATTCTATACACCACGCATTGATTTTTGTTATGACCGTGTACGGACCTTCCCATTTCGGCTGAAGTTTGGGGGATCTTCCTTTCCTCCGTTGTGGGTTATAAAGCCACACGAGATTTCCCACAGCAAATTCACTGGGGTTCGCCCAGGCGTCATATCGACTTTTCATCCTATCCGTGGCTAGTCGGAGGTGGTTTCTTGCTTGGCAGTGAATATACGCCATCTTTTCTCGTAATTCCTATAGGTAATCACTGGTATCTGTTTCCGCTTCCCCTTGCTGACCAAACTCAATGTCACAAGGGAGTCTAATCTCGCGAACAAACACCATACACGAGGAAGTCTCCCCCGTTGCCTCATGAATGGCCGCTCTATAGGCCATTAAAAATAGTAGTATGTGGATGTCCCAGCAGTCTTGGCGCTCGTCCACCACTTTGGCCAAGTGCTCCAACAGCGTTCGATTAAACCGCTCCACCATCCCATCCGACTGCGGGTGGAGGGGTGTGGTCCGCGTCTTCCGCATTCCCAATATGCGACACATTCCTTGAAAAACCCCGGATTCAAAATTACGCCCTTGATCCGTGTGAAGTTTGCTAGGAACACCATACCTGCTAACCCAGTGCGTTGTCAACACTTCCGCCACCGTATGCGCTTCCTGATTAGGTATTGCAAAGGCCTCTGGCCATTTAGTAAAATAGTCAACGACAACCATTACATACTTGTTTCCGCTCGTCGTCCGTGGAAATGGCCCAGCGATGTCCAAGGCTACTCGTTCAAAAGGAACACCTACGTTATAAGCTTTTAATTTCCCTCTAGTTCTTTTACACGGTCCTTTTGTGGCTGAACATGTGTCACAAGTTCTACACCACCTCTCCACACCGTCTCGGCAGTGGAGCCAGTAGAAGCGTTCTCTGACTTTCGCCAAAGTTTTATTAACGCCAAAATGCCCCCCTGACACTCCGCCATGGATTTCTCTAAGCACTTCTTCGACCATGGATTTCGGAAGTATCAATTGCATCCTATAAGACTTGCCATCTGCAGACTCCCAGCGCCGCTTAAGTAGTCCGTTTTCTACGGACAAGGAGTCCCACTGCGCCCAGTAGCTTTTCACTGCTTCGCTTTTATCAGATATGTTTGCCCAGGGTGGCCGATCGCCGCCTGTCTTCCATCCTAGTATTTGTCCAATTTCCTCATCCTGCATTTTTGCACTTCTTATTGCGTCAGTGTCCCACGTCTCCGGTGTTTGAAGCCGCATCCTGTTCACCATACTGCAATTTTCCTTGTCTTCTATTCGACGACACTGACGACATTCGGCCATACTTGGACGACGGGAAAGCGCATCAGCATTTGTGTGTGCTCTTCCTTTCCGATGCAATATAGAGAAGTGGTAATTCTGAAGTCGTTCAATCCAGCGCGCGACCTGGCCCTCAGGATTCTTAAACCGCAGTAGTCACTTCAGCGCGGCATGATCCGTTCTTATGATGAACGATATTCCGTAAAAATAATGGTGAAAATGTTGCACCGCCTTCACGAGCGCCAAAAGCTCTAACCGTGTAGTGCAGTAATTGCGCTCCGGTTTACTAAGTCCCTTGCTATAAAAAGCTATGGCACGTTCCTCTCCATCCTGTTTTTGTGACAATACCGCCCCTATGCCGACCTGACTAGCATCAGTATCCAAGACAAAATCTCCCTCATCTCGTGGGTATGCCAGGACTGGTGCCGTTGTTAAACTAAGCTTGAGCTGATCGAACGCCTTTTTGACATTCATGGTTCCAGGCAAAGGATCAGTTTTCTTCCGTCAACCGATGTAATGGTTTCGCGATTTCAGAAAATCCCCTAATAAACTTCCGGTAATAGGAACAGAATCCGAGAAAACTCCATATCTCCGTTTTGTTCTTGGGGAGCTCCCAGTCATGCACAGCCTGCACCTTGTCAGGGTCCACCTCCACTCCTTGACCGGACACCACATGGCCCAAATATTTTACCTTTTTCTTAAAAAGATGGCCTTTCTTTGGACTAAGGCGTAAATTTGCGCCACGAAACCTCAAGAGAACGTTCTTGAGATTCTTGAACCCCTCCTCGAAAGATTTTCCTAGAATAATAATGTCGTCGAGGTACACCAAACACTGAGACCAGGTCAACCCTTTGAGCACCAATCCCATCAATCGTTCGAAAGTGGCTGGGGCATTGCATAACCCAAAGGGCATCAAAGTAAACTGCCAAAGTCCATTCGCCGTAGCAAATGCAGTTTTCTCGCGATCCTCGGGGGCTAACTCAACTTGCCAGTATCCTGACTGGAGGTCTAGTGTAGAAAACCACAATGAGCCAGCTAATGCGTCTATTGTGTCCTCGATACGGGGTAGAGGGAACGAGTTTTTCTTCGTCATAGAATTGAGGGCACGATAGTAGACACAAAACCGCGACGTTCCATCTTTTTTCTTCACGACGACTATAGGGGATGCCCATGGTCCAGATGAAGGTTCTATTACACCTTGGATGGCCATATCCTGGATAAGCGAGTCTACCTCGCTTTGCCTAGCCAAAGGCATTCACCGAGGACCTTGTTTTACCGGTTGTGCCTGCCCTACGTCAATTCTATGTCGAATGAGATCTGTGCGTCCAAAGTCTCCAGGTGTTCTGGCAAAGACGTCTTGAAATTCTAGGAGGAGGCTCCTAAGATCCTATCGTTCAGTCGGTGAAAGTTCTTGGGAAGCATCTCGATACAGTGCGTCCAACTCTGCCGGCAGAATCTCATCAGAAATTTGGCTAACTCCCTCGCTAGTGCCCGAGTATACAGCGACCACTGGATCTCCACTCGCCAACTGAAGTCCGGATTTAAGGTTCAGCGTAGCGTCCGATACGTTGGCCACACGTATTGCCATGTATTCACTCCCTAAGTTCAGTAATGTCTTCCCCACCACCAGTCCGGCAGGAACGTTGCTCGACTCAGCCGACTCTGCTACCACTAGCACTCTCCTGCTCTGTCCCTCCGCAGTCACCGGAACCATCGCTTCTGATCGAGGTGGAACTTCTACGGTTGTAGCTACCCTGAGGCTCCGGTGCGAGACAGGCAGTTCGTCACTGTTGTCCAGCAGAGCCACTTCCTGGTCCTTGAAACGTAGGGAGTTGCGAGTCAAATCCACAACACACCCATGCTGGCGCAAGAAGTCCATCCCTAAAATACACTCATTGACTATATTTGCGACGTATGCACGGTGTGGAATTTTCTTCTCCCCAAGACCGATTTCCAGCTGTCACTCGTTCAGCACAGGCGCAGTCTGCCCGGTGACGGTTTTCAAAATCAGCCTTCTACCCGGTTGCGTCATTATCATTTGCTCGCTATCGACAATGTTAGCATTTATTAGTGTCACACTAGCTCCGGTATCTACTACTATTCGACAATTTCTGCCGTTTATGCTCCCCTCAGCTAAGAGGCCTGAATAAGAGCCGGCCGCGCCAACATTCACGATGAGGGGCTCTTGTCCTAAGGTAGCCGGCCTCTGCCCCTCAAGACCGGCTATTCCTCGTTTCCCCGCTGCATTGGCCTAGTCAGGCTGGTAGTAGCGTCTTTATCTCGCCTCCAGTACCTGCAGTCCCTTTGTAGATGGCCACTCCTTCCACAGTTCCAGCATCGAAGACGGGTTCCCTGCTGACCTTCCCTTCTAGCTTCACGGATCACTTCTCTAATCTGCCGCACTACTTCCTTTGTCTCCCCATTAGGCTCAACTACCGAAACCTCCCTAATGTTGGCGACATTTCGGGATGCTCGTTTGGCTGCCTCATTGGCGAGGGCAAATACAAGAGCGTCGCTACTCTTGGTCTTCCTGCTCATGCGAACAGCGTGTTGCAGGTCATGGTCCCTCAGGGCATTCACGAAGGCGTCCGTCTGTATTTCTTCCAGAAAGTCGGGTACAGCATTTGGATAGGAGAGGCGAGCCAGCCGTCTAATATCCGACTCTAACTCCTGCACCTGGTTTTTGCATCCTATTCCGTAATTCCAATCGGTGTACTTGCTGCAGGTGGTCATCACCGTACCGGAGTTGCATTACCGATAAAATACTGCTAAACTCTTTTCGTTGCGCGACTGGTATGGTTTGTAGTATTTTAGATGCTCTCCCGCGAAGCGACAGGATAAGGGCGGTGGCCTTCTCTTCTTCAGTCCAGCGATTTGACTTTGCCACGGCGTCGAACTGCGTCCTATAGATCGTCCATGGTATTGTCCCGTCGAATGTTGGTACCTTAAACGTCCCCCTCTGGGAACCTTCTACGAAGCTTCCATCACCCATTCGTACAGCCGCCCTTACGCTTTCCGATTGTTGGTGGAGTCTGTCGAGTCGGCTGGCCTTTCCTTCCACGTCTTCCAGCCTTTCATTCACCATCTGTATTTGGTCAGAAAAGTCCCTCTTCACCATTTGTAGGTCTTCCTCCCCTCTCCTAAATTTTGCATCCATCTCCATCTTTATTCTTTATTACTCAACTACTCTTACTATTTCGCCCTTTTGTTCTCCGATCGCAGCTTTTTGTTCGTCGATTGAGGTTTTCTGGGCGTCTATAGCAGCTTTTTGCTCCCGAATCTCGATGGTCTGTTGATGCATCATGGTGGTTAGTTGCTGCAGTAGATCCATCGTTTTAGATGGCTGCTGGTCATCTTCACCTGCTGTCCCCACTGCCCCACCTCCAGACGCCACCTCGCAAAACAAAAAGGCCTCCGGATTCTTGCCCTCTTTCGTCAGAGCATTCGCAAGACGCTCCATTAGTTCGTTCTTATTCCCACCTTGGTGCAGGTTACGGCTCGCTAACTCTCCTCGCAGTTCTTTTACGCTTAACTCCGCAAGCGTCTTACCGGCGCCGTCCATCCCGCCGATCCCACTTCTGACACCAAATGTTACGTGTTCGTGGGTACGGAGGGATCGACGGAAATGAAACGACACCGATTATCCGTTCTTTTTCTTTATTTTCCGAGCTTCCCTCGCTCCACCAAGCCGTTCTCTGCTACCTTCCTCTTCTTCCGCTCTCCTGCCGTCGCTCCGACAAGCCTTCCTCCGATCTCCTCCGCTTCCTTCCTCTTCTTCCGCTATCCTGCATATCAGTGTAGCATTCCACAAATTATTTTCCACCAAATTTGCTTTAATATGTAGAATTATTACAATGCAGGTTGATGAACCATGGGGTAAAATTTAAATATTTTCCCCTTAGTGTACAGATGATATATACTTGAGCGATATTTGATTGATAAAATTTTAATATTTGAGAATACACGTAATGACGAAAATTGAAACTTAGAAACAAAATATCATACATTTTCAGGAGACTATTCCGGCTTTAAAGAAAATTGCTGTTTAAATAACCTACAATATTTCCGATCTAATTAGAAGCTGTAATGAAAGTTGGGATTATGATGGTTATACTAGAAAGAAAACGAGAAAAACAATCATTATATATCGACGACTCTTACAGAGGAGGATATAACATATAACATATAACAGGAGGATACTAATGTTTAGGCACTTCCAGATGTGCTGGAGATTCGAAATTTTTTTCATAGGTAGGATTTTGTACAAAACCGACTATAAAAAACGAAAATCTTGAAAAAATGCAACAATGCGGCCGCTAAAAATTCGCAATTGTTTAAACAAATTTTCAAGGTTTATGTATTTCCGCATGTGCTACGGAGTTGAAATTTTTTTAATAAGTAGAATTCTTAAAAATACGATATAGGAATTATACAAATTTTGATATTTTAATTTGTTTGGCAGTTAAAAATTCTTAAAATTTAAACAAATAGATAACTCTTTAGACATTACGGAATGAGCTATGGAGCTGAAATTTTCAAGTTATGTACAAAGTAGTAAACTAGCTCAAAAAAACATTTCAATTTTACCATAGATGAATTTCGGCGGCCGTAAAAAATTATTTAAATTTAAACAATTAGAAAATATTATTTGACTTCTAGAAGTGCTACAACTTTAAAATTTTGCTAAATTGTGTAGCATTAGTACCCCATAATGGAGAAAGTGTAAAAATTTTAAATTGAAACATTTGGGGATTGTTTAAAACTATTATTTTTACATTTGGGGAAAACGAAAATCGGTGCGGAGGTGAAATCTTTAGAATTAAAAGAACATTTGTAATGATGAAATGTCTGTCTGAAAAATGAATGTTTCTTCAAGGTGATATAAAATGCTTGCAGTATGCAAGCACAAACTACTAGTATTAACTATTTCAGAATAAGTACTTAAATGTAAAAAATTGTAAAATTAAGAAGTCATAACATAATATAACAAGGTTCTCTAGTGAGTAAATATTAAGGATATTTTAAGCACAGGAACATGATAGTTAGATAAAAATAATTTGGTCTTATCTTTTGGACTTAATAAATTACAATTTAGATATCAAATTACAGTAGAACTCAGATTATCCGATCGCCGATTATCCGAATGTCCAATTATCCGAACCAAATTTTAAATTGCTGCATTATTCTTAACCTTCACGCTGCGACATTCTGATTTAGCCCACAGCGAAGAAGAAACTTTCCTCCGGTACTCCTGCATTCAGAATTCCCCATTTACCTTGAAACACTCTCCAAACACCTGAATGCTCTCCTTTGTGTAAATACCGAAGCAGCGTGTTCCGCCCACTTTAGGCATCATCCCCTTGAACAGAAGGACACATGATTAAAGGTTATAAATGCTGTTTTTGATGGTCTATTCCGTATTTTGGAGAGATTAGAGAAAATTTTATGGCCCTGGTGAAGATGCGAAAGGCCTTCTAAAGAAATTTGTCAGACAATTTTTGGACACCTTTCTTGCTCTTCCTCAGTCTTTCCATACATATCCGCTTTTCATCAGTTATTTTGAAATTGTTGGTATATTGTAAATTAAGTTATTATTTGCATAATAATACGGTATTTTCTCAAATAATTGACGCACTTTTTTTTCAAAATACCTTGTCTAAAAATTAGATGCGCGAAGTACATCTGATACAACGCCTATCGACCAGTAAAATTTTCACACGAATACCGCTCCTATTTGTATTCCAGATAACCAATTGCACTTTGTACTAGCATTAAAATGAAAATCTTGTTTATGTGTTTAAATTACAGTTGCCCTTTGTTTTCCAATTATCCGAATTTTTTGTTATCCAAACCACCCTCGGTCCCAATTACTTCGAATAATATGAGCTCTGCTATAAATATGAACGAAGATAATTTTTTCAAGTTTTGTAAAATTTAAATAGCATAATGGGAAGGGAGAAAACTGTCTGCTATTAGATAAAGATGAAAGAAAAAGAATCAAGGCGTATAGTAAGTCAACAGGTTTACTGTATTTAAAGCCCCGAACTATATTAAATGTAGCTCGTATGTATAAAGAAAAACAAAATTCTTGATTAAAATAAATATATACGGAAATATTAAAAGCTCAGAATTTCGATGTTTATATTAATTTATAAAATAATTTTTTGTTAGTGATTTGAACAGAAAAACTGATATTATTTCTTTAGAAATAACGTTTTCGGTGTCACACGCTCAATGAAATTTAAGGATAATTATTTTATAATAAATCCATGAAGCCATAGCGAAGAAATATTGCCATAATAGAGCGCGGCAGGCTTTGACTTCTTCGCCGAGGGGGACGCAAATTTCCATTACAAAAAACTCCTGCATAAACAACTTGTGGAAGAACTTCATTCCATCAGTACAAAAGCTGGCAAGTAAATAGAGTTTCCTCACAAAATTTCCATTTTCCTAGAAAGAGAAAGAGATAGTAGCTTCTTTCTCATTTTATCGCGATTAAATTGTTTGCTGCGGCGTTCAGTATATAGCGGAAGGGAAAAAATAAGGGCCTCATTTCTGCCATTCATCTATGATGCAGTAGGGGGAAACATTCTGTCGCAAGGAATGAAGCTTTTTATGCGTTTTATTTTCTCTATTGTCTTGATCGCATCGTCGTATGACGTCACGGGCGACGGGTGTTCCTGTTTTTCTTACGCTTTGTCTCTCCCGCACGCCCACTGGTCCCTCCTTTCCCCTTTTCCCCTACTGTATACCTCACCATCCACTCCGTTTTCCTTATTTTACCGCTCTTCACATCTTCCCAATAGCTCCTGTTCCTCCACATCTCTCTTCTCCTCTCCTTAATTTCTTCTTCATTTCTGTCCGTTACTTAGCCCAATGATGAACTCATACCCACGCCAAATACACCCATAAATATTTACACTTCATCTAATGAATAATTCGCCTTAGTACAACGCTCATTTCCGCCTCTGCTCCCCAACCCATCCTCTCTTTTTCTTTCTCTCTCGTTTTTGTTTGTGGACCATACCTTCCGAAATTAACCCTCGCCGATTTTCCCTTTCATTGCGCCCTCTCGCGCACATCAACTGTTTTCCTCGTGTGCTCCAGCGCGCACTTCCCCCTCAGCCCCCCCTCCTTTATTTACCTCTCCCCCCGCAAAGCAAAGTACCTCAATATTCTCCGTCTCTTTTCTCTTTTTTCTGCGGATTTCGGTATTCTTAAGAACCGTCGACGCTTTCCTCCAAGCAGGCGCGTGTGAATAGCGGAAAAAAGGATTGTTTGCGCGGCGAGGAAAGAAAAAAATATTCTACGCCGTGACATTTGCGAATAATACGTGTGTTGTTTTTAGAAAATCCACTCGGGAGATAGGTACATCGATGGGCTCGCATATGTCGCGAGGAAATTTGATGTGTATCAATTACGAGGTTAAGATCATACTATTATGAATACGGTACTCCACCAAATGTCTTAACTATGCTTGGAACAGCTACAAACATCAAATAAGTTCAAGTCTCAGTTTTATTTGCGCCACTCATTCCTTCCTTTTTAAAACGAAGGATGACTCATTTTATATTAAGAATTAAAGAATTTTTATCTATTTATCCATTCGACAAAATTTTTACCGTATAGAAAGCAAAATGGTGGCTTTCACATGCATCGAATAATATTTACTCGTCACTTTTGATTATATTCGTCAGATGTTTCGCCGATTCCATCTCATTTGGCTGTATTGTGTCTTCAGATCTTATACTGAATATGAATAATCTCGAATCAGTGGCCATGAATATAATTAAAATTTAGTTCATTTGGCTGGAACGCTTCGTTCAAACCTTTCCGTTTCGCATTAAATGAAGCCTGTTTTAGAATTTAATAACAGAATCCTTGCAGAGTGTGATTCTTTTAGATTTCTTTGTCTCTAATTAATTTCTTGATGCTAATTTCTGAATAAATGAAAATATCTGACCTGTCGAACATTTGCCGAATGCATTCTTTTCTATTTTTAAGAGATTCTGTGCTCAAATAAACTTAGACATTATAAAATAGCTCACAGAGCTATCAATCAAAAATGAGTAAAATTACACCTTAAATATAAATTTAACTTTAATTTAGTTTAGTCATTTTTCTCTCCGCTTTCGTAATTGTAATACGTTTTATTTTATTTTTTATTGTAAATTTATTAGTAAAATAAGAAACATTAAGGGCAATTTATAGATAATAAATATAGCAGATAGTTGACGGAAACAAAATGCATCGAAATGGTTTAAATTCATTTTACATTCTAAATAATATTGTTGCGAAGGTTTTGATGCCTAAATAAATACGTTCTCCGGACAACCATTTATATAACAAATGGTAATAAGAAGACATTGGGCTACTTATAGATACATAGTATACATATAATTAAGTCAATGTAAAGTCGAATAGTTCCCAAAAACGTTGCAACGGATGGATTTCATACGATATAATTACTATGGCGAATAATTTGTATGCAGTGATTTTGCATATCTTAATGTTTATTTGATTCTCATGATTTCTTCAATTTTGTTCATGAAAAAGAAAAATATTCCGGCTGAATTTCTAGCGTTTATCAAAAGTACAGTTTCGATTGAAATCCGAAGAATACGAATAAACGAAGGAGGTGCGTAGCATTCAAAATGAGAGGAAGGTTTTGTGCGATTTTCGGTGTTTCATTGACCTTCACTCACTTGTTATCCTTCGGTCGTCCCTACTTGAAAGTCAGGTCGCTCGAGTGCCAGCTCTCCTTTTCTCTCCCTTCCTCCCTCCTTCCACCACCTCCGCTCTCCCTCCGCTCCCTTCCGCATCCTTTGTTGCGTAGTCAACCCGCCTTTTCCATCACCCTCTCCTCGATCGCTTCCAATTCCAGCTTGGCAACCGAGACTTCCATCTTCCCTCTTTTTGACGTCCCAATAACATCTCTCACTTCCTCACTTCCTATCTCTCTCTCTCATTCTTCTTCTTTATTTCGCTCTATTCCTTTCTTTATCATCCTGTACAGTCTTTCCTCTCCTGAACAATCCCTCATTCTTTCATTTCTCACTCTTCCCGAGGGCATTTCTACTGATTTCTCATCCGCATCACAGACACTGATTTTTTACGCTTCGTGCTAAACCATTCTTTATCATGCTACTCATCTCTGTCGCTATCTCTTCCCTTATTTTACGCAAAATTACGCACCTCCAATACGATAATTATTTTTTCCACGAATAGTAAATCAAAACAGCATCGAAGAATTCAATGAAAAATAATCAATGGAATAGTTTTAGCTACCTTTTTGTATTTTACGAGTCGCATCCTATGCGACTAGAAAACCTTATGGTCAAAATTAGTTCCTCATCCGCATCATGCACTGATCTTTGCCTACGTTTACATCTTTCAGCTAGATAAGAGTAAAAATAGTCTGTCGCGTTTCCACACAAAATTCCCTCATTCCCTTAACTCGAATATTCTCTAAAATAGTAGTTGGCTTCCAATTTCCATTCTCGCTTTTAATTGAGCTTCAAATCAAATCCAATTTCCTTCTAAACACACTTCATTTCGACCTTGATTGAAGGCCTTAGGTATGGATGGTTGCATATGCATTTGAGCTCATTGAATTTTAAAGCACCTGTCAACGGTAACACAATCATCGCAGCTGAACATCTATTCTATAGTTTAGCTTTAACAAGTCTGGTTAGCAGTTTAAAACTTCAAAAATAATATTTATTCTTCTCTTCTTGAAATATATTATTTCCTCCTTACCGGAAGCCATAGGTTTCTATTAACATTTTTCTTCCTCTGTTATTATTAATGTAAAATAAAGAGACTTGTTCTAATTCCACATAAATTTTAAATTTATGTGGAAATACAACAAATCTCTTTATTTTACATTATGAAGAAATTCCACCAAGTGACGCCTGAAACCATTAACTATATTCCTCTGTTATATTTTTTCTTTGTTCTTTGCCTCTTTCCATCGCCCGCTCTGCTTCAAAATCACACACACTTAAAAGCAAGCATTCCAGGTTCTAAAACATACCTCCTGCAAAAAATTTCCAGTTCTTTTTCCGCGACCCTCACCTCATATTCATTTCTATTTTCGGTTGGCTGTACTGCGCTTATCTTACCCATGAACCTCCTTGCGCCGAGTTCTGAAATGCTTATTTTTTGGCTCGGCGTTTCCTCTATTCTCCTTGCTTGCGCAAAAAAATCCTTTCCAATCTCAGCAAAGGCACAGATCTCTCTCGCATTTCACGGAAATCTCTCATATAGGTATAAATGTACTAGGTAGGATATCTGTTGCAGCTTTGCTTGCAAAGAAATCAATAAAATTAATTATGTATACAGTACAACCTCGATTATCTGCTACCCTTTTATCCGTTACTTTCTGTTAACCGTCACCTCGCTAAATGTTTTGTTTCAACGTTTGAATATACATTCATAGTACTAAGAACTACATTCTTCCATGTAAAATTTCTTTGTAATGTCTACTTGTTTATGGCATTATTTCAGCCCTTCCTAGAAAAAATTCATTTTCACTTCTCGCTAATGATTCTCGGAATGAACACCACATGTTTTCACACACTAACTATTCTCGGAATAAATATCCCGTACTGTTTCCGTTTGTCACTTAAAATTTTCTGTTAGTTTTGAAAGATCAATCTGTGTGGTAAATTTATATGCCCTACATAAAATGGCGGAAAAACGGAGACGCGTATCTTTTTGGACTTAATAAAATAGTTCGAAATCCTTCGATGTTTAAGGATAGGCGAAAGTGCTTCCAGTTGAACATAAATTTACGGTGTTGCAAGAACGACCATTAACGATTTGTTGTGGGATGGTGACAAAATTGAGGACTCGGTAAGCAAAATGGAAGTGAACTATAGAATCATAACTGGAAGGATAACAATGAAATGTGCCACTCACTCACAACCAACTTGATATCGCAATGTTTCGATGTTTCGTTCAACAGCGGAGTAAAGGAATTCCTCTAACAGGGCCAATTATAACACAGAAGGCCCTTGTTATGAATGCAAAAATGAATGATGATCCAAATGAACCGATATTCTATCTATCTATCTATCTCTCAATTATCCGCGTATTTCTCAAATCCATCATCCTCTTGGTCCCAAACTCTGACGGAAAATCGAGATTCTACTGTATGTGTTAATTTTTTTATTATTTATTAATTGTATGTATTTTAAAAGAATAATCAATTCTATTATTTCACGTATCATACATTGCACTTTTCATGTGGCAGTGTATGAATGGAGGGGGAGAGAGGAGGGAGGGGGAAGAGGGGCAGAGATATAACTTGAGGTAGAGCAGCGGTTCCCAACATGGGGTCCCCGGGCTATGAGGGGTCGGCGAAAACATTGGAAAGTCAACTTCGAGAAAGGGACCGGACCGAGCTAGTACTGGGAAGCCGTAAGCTGTGTTCGAAATTCCAAGGGTCCCAATGCAATTCGTGCATTTACCCGCATTAAGACGGCGCGAAAGAGGGTCGGAGATAGACCTTGAGATAAAGCAGCGGTTCTCAATTTGGGGTCCTTGGACTAAAAGGGTCCGCGGTAGCGAAAAGGTTGGGAAGTCCAACTCGGGTAAGGGACATGACCGAGGTGGTACTGCGAGCTGTTCAAAATATTAAAAGGCCCCAATGCAATTCGTGCATTTACCCGCATTAAGAGGGGCGGATATAGACCTTGAGATAGAGCAACGGATCTCAACTCGGGGTGATCGGACTAAAATGGGTCCGCCGGGATGAGAAAAGGTCGGGAACCACTGAGATAAAGGACAGCTTTGGCTTTTCAGGTAGCAAACGACACAACGCTCAACACTCGTCGTTACGAAATCAATTATATAGATGCTCGGGAAACTGCGCTCAAACACATGGAATCCTGTTTGGTATAGCATTATATAGCTTTAGCCTCTCTCTCTTTTTAGTGCTTTTCGTCATTTCTGAAAAACACTATTATCTTCGTGATGTCCGTCCGTCCGTACGCATATATCAGGGAAGAATTGGCTTAACTGATTTCAACCAAATTTGGTACATAGAATCTTCACATAAATATAGAACCAAAATGACATATTTCCACAAGATCAACTAAGCATGGGTGCCACAATTGCAAAATAAATCTTTTCGGTAGTCATGAATTTGGAAGGAATTGGCCAAACCGATTTCAACGAAATTTATCATAGAGAAGGTATGCAACATTAAAAAACAAAATCAATATTTTTAATGTAGATATAGAAATCAGGGCTTCCAAAATACAAGTATTAAAGAATTTTTTACAAGTATTTGTGCTGAGCTGTTTACATCAATTTTAACGAAATTTAAATTTTCTAATGTGCACATATATACAAAACCATAATAGCATATTTGCATCGGATCAACCAAACATGGGTGTCACACTTATAAATTACATTCTTTCAGTAATTACGGATTTGAAAGGAATTGGCTGAACGGATTTCAACTACATTCTATATATAAGATTTATACAACATATCATAATGAAATCAAGATGTTTAAAGCGGAGATAAAGAGCAGGGCTATCACAATAAAAAGTAAAATTATATTTTTACACGTATTTATAGAGAACTGACAACATGAATTTTAATCCAATATGGTACATGTAATCTTCATATAAATAAATAACTAAAACAGCATATTTCAACCGGGTCGACTAAACAGGGCTTACACAACGTCAAGGTTAGAATTTTTCTGTAACTATGAGTTTGGAAGTTTTTAGCTGAACCGATTTCAAAAAGAAATTTCGTTTATAGGACGAGTATATAATTGCAAAATGAAATGAACATCTTTCGAGCGTATCTAAAAAGCAGGCTACTACCATATAAGGAAAATTAATTTTTTAATTCAAAGCAAATACATTAATATATTATTACACTACAGCGAATTTTATGAAAAGCACTTATGTACTACGGGAAACCCGTGCACATCCCTACTTGTTATCCTATGCCACCCTAATTACGAAAAAGTTACGGAAAAACGGGAGACGGAATAACGAAAACTAGACTTCGTCTTTTTTTGTAGATTTGAACCAAAACTCGCAAATTTTCTGTCTGAGCATTAAAAGCAACTTCGTCAAAACAGTCCGCCGGAACAATTTCCTTTAAAATTACTTAGTACTATTTCCTGATTCTTGGTTCTATTCAAATTTCATTGTTCACACTTGTAACCGATATGTTTAGGATAGCGTGGTTATTCGATATAATACAGCATTTTTTTCGATATTACAGAGAAAGTGAAAACATGCCATAATATTATCTTTCAAATCGCGTCTGTTTCAATATATGCATCAAAAGGTAAGAGCCACAAAAACGAGAGAAGAACTCCAACTGTCCATTTATTGCGGTCGGTCGCTTGTGTGTTTGCGCCTGCTTCGAGAAGGTATATCGCGCAACAACGCGCGCTCCCTAGTACTGCAAATACATCCAGCGCCATCAAATCTTTCAAACTGTTTACTTATGCATCGGATTGCACCCTGTTTGAATGAATTGCACCCCATGCAAACAAAACGGTCCGAAAATAGGTCAAAGGTAACACGAAAATTTTTCTAATTATTTTCGTAGTCCAACGGTGGTGCATGGCGCCCACAGAAAGTCGTGACTGGAGTTGTAAAAAATTAAGAAAAATCAAATATTTTGCAAATAAATGGAGCATAATATATTGCCATCTGTATTTCGTAATTGAAAACCAATCTGCAGTGAACGTGGAAGGTTTGTTGGAGATTTATTAGTGCGATTTACTCTAAAATTTGTACAGAGGTGTTATTGTATGGCTATGAATCTTACCTAAGAACAAAAGAGAATTACTCTGTCATTTCATAGTTAAATTCCAGCCTCTTAGAAAGCACTTCATCACTAATGAAAGCGTAAAAGTAATACACTTAATGGTAGCATTGCGAACTTTAGCGGCATCATTTCTTTTGAATCGTAGGCTCTTTCTCTAAATACAGCAAATGGGGGCCAGATATATCGCCTCCTTATAAGTATTTCTCATTAGCTATACAAGTTAATCACAGATCTTTAGCTTTTCCGTGATTAAAATCACCTCCATCCAAATGAATAAAGTCATACATTTTATGCGGCGTACTAGTCAGTACAAAATTCAGAAATCCTTTCCGCATCAATATTCTGCAGGAAGTGACTGTGGAATATCCATTCAACTCGGATGATGCGGAATACAGCTGGGTTTCCCGAAACTTGTCCGATCAATCACGTTCCTTTGCTCTACTCCACCTTCCAACCATCCCTGCCCTCTTTCCGCTCTCTAACCATGGCCCTACATTACCTTCGCACTCTCTCGCCTCCTGCTCTCGCCTCTTTTGGCGAACGGTGAAAAACCTTAACCTCCTCGCGCCGCACGCCTCTAGACTTGGGGATAGAGTGGATTCGTTTGACCTCGCCTCACTCTCCAACGCGCCCTCGAATCCTTATATTCAAATTCCTTTTCCATGTGTGCTCTCTTCCTTTCCTCTCCATCATCCTCTATATCCTTCGTTCGCGGAGAGATCAACGATCGCCCGTACCACCTCGCGGCCTCTCCCTTCGCTTTTCTTTCGATGCGCCCCCGAGGACTCGGAGAAGGGGTTGCGGAGAAAGGGATGGGAATGAAAGGTTCAATTTCGGAGCTCTCTCTAGCTGAGATGTATCTCCTGGAAGGGAAAGAGAGACACAGCGAGGCAAGGGACCTCTTAAGACCTTCTCTTACCCTTCCCTACCCTTCTCCCTTTCGAACTCATCGAAGCACTTCTCTTCCGCCTTTGGTCTCCGTCTCTCTCTTTCTCTCTCACCTCTCCAGGTTCCAGTTTTCCATCCCACTCCACTCCATTTTCGTAAGAAATTCACAGAAACCTTTCTGGAGTCAAATTTAGGCGACTTATTGGTTTTTGTCGATATCCCCTGAATATTTTTTCGTGGGTTCTGAAAAAAGGAAGGGATTCAGGGTGCATAGCTACCCGCCTTCCTACGTAATCTAACTGGAGACATTTACGTGTGCGGATATATTTATTGGTGTTATCTCGCGGATGAAAAGGGAACTCATTATTGCTACTCAGGTGAAGGTTATGTAATGTTATTTTTATGAATATAAAACAACATATATTTGGAGGAAAATCATTTAATTAATTTACTTTTCAGTGAGAATGACTCATTTAAAAGATATGGAGATAGTGTGCTAAGGTATTTGCTTCGTATCACTTTGGTAATTTGACATTAATATTTTCCTTATTGTTAGTAAGTTAAAAGTATCTTAACGTAGAGGTAGCTCTTTTAAATATAATATTTTATCTTAAGAGCTTTGGTTTTTAACTCATTGAATTAGCTTCCAATCAATTTACTTTACCCACAAAATTAATTATCAAAGCATAACATATATAAAAATCAAACTTATGGGTTATATATTTTTACATTATTAATTAGAAAGTAAAGAACATTCGTAATCCGATATGAGTAGAGTTAATTAGCGTAGTCATGTCAAAGAAGTTATTTATTTCTATGCTAGTCCTGAACTCGCCTCCTTTGCCATTTCTTTCCTGTAAACCTCTCTCTCCCCATTCCTCCCTCCCGTCCAATACTCCATCTACAGATCCCACAAGGCTAGATCGTTTCATATGAGGGTGGCAGCAAGAAGTTGGACCAAACTGATATTTGTGCCTAGAGTTTCCCTTCCTAGATGTATAAACAGACTCTAAAAAGACGGATCGGTAAGCTGGAAGGAACGAGAGGCTTACGAGCGAATATGCGAACTTAGGTATTTGCAGTGATAGCAATGGCAGAATGAGAGAGAAGGAGAGACGGAGAAATATAACAGGGAGTGAGTGGCGGTTTTAGGAAAGGGGGTGGTGGGTGAAGCATGCCGAGGATAAAACGGAGGGAGGTCGAGTCGAAAAATGAAAAAGAGTTTAGCGCACGCACACACACAAACATACACACCACGAATCATATTGACGTGCGCAGGAGTTGATGAAGTTACCCCCTCTTGCCGCTGCCCTCCGAGGCAACTAGGGACCTCGATCATATGCGAATATATCGCACTTTCCACTGGGCACGCACGTCAAACTTCCCCCAATTTATGGGCGTCAGAGCGGCACCGCTACAACCCCAGACCGAAACGACCCGCCTCTCTACACTCCCCTCCTACGCCCCACTCCATCTCCTCCCGACTCCTTCCTCACGTCCTCTGCTCGGGGGACAAACATCCCGCGGCAACACTAGCCATCTGCCAATTTCAACCTTCATTGATCACCACAGTGGATCAAACCGCTCCTCCTGATCCACCAGCCAAATTAGTATCTCTCTCTCCCGTAGCGTCGCCCGGCACGCCAGTTCCTTTCCGTCCTCACCCCTCCCACGCGCCACATCCCCTCTCCACCCCTTCGCTACCTCTTGATACACACGTGTGTCTCCGCACGAAACTCCCTGGCCCTCACTCCTCTCTTTCGTCCTTCCGTTCCTCCGCAAGATATCCTCATTACCTTTCCGTCTTTCCATAACGATAATTTAGTGAATTATTTTGAGTCTTACGCTTATTTATCTGTTATTTTTTAATCAATCAATCCTTCTCTCCTTCGTCCTTCCATTCCTCGGCAAGATATCCTCATTATCTTCTCGTCTCTCCATATCGATAATTTAGTGAATTAGTTTGAGTTCGATGCTTGTTCATTTGTTGTTTTTGAATCAATGAACGGGCTTTCGTAGGTTTTTATGATCAAATTCCTTGAAAATCTTTCCTTGAGATTACTTAAACTGACAGTTTTTCAATCCCAAAAACCTTTTATATAAATTTCAGTGTTTTACACTTCCTTTAATTTCTAATATGAAAAATCATTTAACTATCAACGAAAAAATGTATATGAAATTTAAATTAAATTTCTATTATTCTATATTTATGATGTAAATATTTAAATTTTTAAAATCCAAATTGTATCATCCAACGAAAATTGTAATGAAAGCAGTGACCTGCCAAAAGAAGGGTATGGATGATTGAGCTTTCCATGAAGTTGTTTCTATTAAAAGAACTTTGTTTTGATAAATCCCAATTTTTGTAAATAAGTTATTGTTATAAATGAAAATAAATATATTGGCAATGAAGCACATCTCTTTGCACCAAATTCATGATATCCTTTTGCGAAGTTTCTGTTATGATACACTGAATGTGTCACATTTCAACCCCCCCCCCCCCTTTTATCTGTTAGAAGGTGCTACACAATCGCAATTTCTCTCGAATAAAGACATTGTCCTACTTCTTCCTTTCTCCAGCATCTCTACTACTATAGCTAAACTTCCAAACCCAGTTCTTTTTCATTCTCTCGCGGATTCCCTTAATGCAGTGTTTGGTGGAAGCCAGTCATCACCGGCTTTCCTCAATCAGCTTTCCAGCATTGCTACTAAGCTGTCAGTAGTGATTTTATTCATTACTTAAGTTTTTCCCATCGGCAAGTTATAGGCACCATGGCAGGCTGTGAAGCCGCACTCGGTCCTAAGTCATCTGCATTTCATAAGAGAAGGGAGGAGAGAAACCCGGTGCCGGCATTAGCCTACTCTTGCGAAATACACCAGGGGGGCCAACTGCTCGTCCCTTCCGAAGGACGGAGTGGATTCCCTTCACCCCTTCCTCCCTTCCCCTTCCAACATCTCCCCATAAGGTCACAATTCAGTCATCGGAGACGGCACCAATGAGTAGAAGCTGAGGGCGCCAATAATAGCTCATGGCTGCGTCCGCCGATTATCATTACACCGTTGCGCTCGTGAATGGAGATGCAACTAATGTGGTCTCTCTCTCTCTCTCTCTCTCTCTCTCTCTCTCTCTCTTTATCCTCACTATTTCCCTATGCTGTTGGAAAACCCATTGGTGGCATAATCCGTAATTTTTAAACGTCAATTTGTTTGCTCACATCGGGCCTCACGAAATTTGAATAAAATAACGCAGAGAACGAATAACAGAATAAGTGAATGCTGCGCATCCCAGCACCGTCCGATTTGCGTCGGATCCGTTATGATGTTAAAGCTGGCGCGTGACGCAATCACGCATTCGATTGGCGTGCGGGTCCTTTCCATCTCTTCCATCGCTCCTGCGCATTTAAAATCTTTTCGTCGCTTCTTTTATTGCGTTGTTAGTTTCGCGGCCTAACGCTATAATTAACAAATTGACTGCCGTCGCTGATTTGACGCAATTTAGAGCGGATTGGGAATGCATGTGTCGGGCAAAAGGAATACGGGTCCGTACGCATAGCACTCGGCGGATCATTGTTGATTAATTGATGCGTAGCTGCGGTATTCGGAAGACCCGTATCCACGAAACCGGAAAATAAACACGCGCAGAGATGTAAATACGAGGTCATGAATATGTTACTTCCACTTCCGTTGCGGGATATTTGCTCTAAAGCTCCGTTACTAATCCGTGCTTTGATGATAATTATTATTAACCAAAAGACAAATAAAATAAACATTTTCCAAAAAAATAAGTAAAATTTGCTTTCATTTTCAAAATATAATGCGGTTTTGATACCAACCGTATTCTTATTTGCCAATGTTAGTTCATACATTTCAGTATAACGTGAATAATACCCATTTTTCAGAACCATGGCCATAATTTTACCTCGACATTTTTCGACGCCAAAAAATAAGCCCCGGTCATTGATACCATTCCGTTAAAGCCAAATGGGCGAATGAATTTTGTACGGAGAGTAGGAATTCGAATTGTAGCGCGGAAAGATTACGACTCCCGCTGGAATTTCCTCTCGGAGCGTCAGTTATGGCATTCATTTAGATTCGATTTATCTCTTCGATGAAATTCGCTCAAATGGCGATTTATTCGTTTTTTTACATCAGTGATGGCGTCGGGTTTGCGTATTGTAGAAAAAATATGACCGTATCCAGTTTATGGTACGATAACAGCCATTGCAATAGCGGGAAAAACACCATGATGGAAAATAGAGAATAAACAAAAATCATCGAAAACAAAATATTACACAAGAAAGTATTAATAACAAAATATGCAATTATATCATACAAATAAGTTTTAATTAAGATATTTCTTAAATCATTATGACTTTTAGCTGATTTGGCTGCATTTAATGTTCCGAATACGCAAAAAAAATTATATATATATATAATAGCTACTTGTGCCTCACTCACTCACTGACAAAATCTCTAAGGTACTTGTGGATGGGATAGAAATATGAAATTTGGGATATGTTGGTAGATAGAGTGACACAACCTACGAGAAAAATCGAAAAATCACAAAAATATTTATATTTAAGGGGTCTTTTTAACCCCAATGTTCCATCTCAATACTCCATAAGAAAAGCATGGGATTCTGTGCAAGGCATTCTAAAAATGCATTTTAAAATTACTTTAAATTAAGATACGAATTCGGGAAAAAAATATTTTCTATCTTAAAAACGAAGTTTTTAATTTTTGAAAGCAGAATTCAAATACCTACCAAATTAGCGTATATATCTGCTTTGAAACGAAAAAAGTGTGAATTTTTTTCCTCTTTTTAACAATGAAAATCCTTATTTAGTTTATTTAACATTGCAAGAAGGGCATAAACCTGGTGACAAAGAAATAATATAAAATACTTAATAGAATATCACACATAATATACACAAACTCGTACATCACATCAAATATTAAAACAATTCGTATCCAATGAACACATAAAGTAAACAAAATCATCCATGTCTAATAAGTAAAATAAAACAGCTATGGAATTTATTTAAGTTGATTTAAAATGTCCAGGTTGGCTAAAGTCAGGTGGTGACAACTACTACACTATTCTTATGGAGTTTAGAGTTTTCTAGGTTCAAGATGGGCCTTCTCGGCTACCGTAGCGGTTAAGGGACTCACAAGGTCCCCACCGTACTTCACCCCCTCAGGCACTCCTTTACTTCCTCCAACTTCATCGTCATCTGTTACAATTTACAATATTATCTATAATCAAACTAACTTTATTCTTAAATATTTTAACATTTTTAGGTAAGGGTTTAAAGAGCCCCTCAGGTAACATGTTCAAATCCCAGATTCCTCTATTAATAAAAGAATATTTGGCAAGATTTGTTTTTTGCGGCCTCAATTTAATTTTAAACTCGTGTCAATTTTTCCTATAAAGTATATCCTACTCCTTAGATCTTCCCATGCCTTATTTTTGCCAATTACCTGGAATATACCCCGTAATCTATTAACCCTCCTCCTTTTCTCAAGCGTTTCCCAACCCAGCATTTTAATCATTTCGGTGACTCTGTCTCCCTTGTTGAATCTTCCTAAGGTAGGTATATCTCGTTGTCTTTCCTTGCACCTTCTCTAATTTCTTAATATGCCCTATCTCGTAAGGGTCTCATAGGTTCGTAGCGTACTCTAATATAGGCCTAACCAATGATTTATATCCTAACTCTTTTGCTGCCTTAGTACTTCCTTTTAGATTATGCATCACGTAATCCAAGGTATTATACGCTTTTGTTACGATTTTGTCGATGTGTATACCCCATTTAGGTCTTTTTTTATTTGAACGCCTAGGTATTTGCAATTATCGATTTTTTGTACCGTTTCCCCATTAAGCGTGCAGCGAAAATTTCTCTCGGTCCTTTTATTTGTGAAATTGATGTGCTTGTACTTTGTTCCATTAACACTCATTTTGTTAAACTTAATCCAATTTGCTACCCGTTCCATGTCTTTCTGCAAAATTGCTCGGTCCTTTTCCATTCTTATTCGTCTATAAATGACGCAGTTGTCTGCGAAAAGCCGCACCTCACACTTAACGTAATTGGGTAGATCGTTTACGTAGATCAGCTAAAACTAAAACTAAAAACTAAATCTAAGCTAAAACACTCCCTTGTGGAACCCCTAATGTCACCTGACTTTCCTCGGAGTGGCTCTGTCCTACATTAACACGTTGGGATCTACCAATAAGGATTTTTTTTTATCCACTGGATAACTCTTCTACCAATATTTAACTATTTCAATTTCTTGAATAGAATGTCGTGAGGTGCTATAACGAAAGCTTTAGAAAAATCTATGACGATACTGTCGACTTCATCTCCTTTATCTATCGATTCTGCAACGTCTTGTAACAGCCTTAATAACTGTGTCTCGCACGAATAACCTTTCCTGGACCCATGCTGATTTTTACATAACCAGTTGTTTACTTCCCAATAGTCTCTTATGTAATCAGCAATAATTTTCTCCATCAGCTTGCAAACTACAGATGTCAGACTAACAGGTCTATAGTTTTCAACGTTGGTTTTGATTTCACTTTTATAAATAGGTATCACGGTCGCTTTTTGCCAGTCATCTGGAATCGTTTCATTATTTAACGTTGAGTTAAATAAAACCCTGAGATACGGTACTATATCTGCTGAACCCAACTTTAACGTTTCTCCTGCAAACCTCATCTTCAAGTATCTTTTATATCTTATTTTGTCACCCTTACTATACTGCCATAGCACTTTTTTTTGGCACGTTTCCTACTGGTTTAGGATCTATTCATTCTATATCTATAGACACAGCATCATGATCACTTATCCCTACCATAGTTTCAGTGCTAATGAATGACTCATATGGCCTTAAAAGAAAAACGTCTAAGGTGTTTTCCCTTCTAGTTGGTTTCTCGACTACCTGCATAAAGCCCCCTTCGTAGATTAGATTGTTGACCAATTCCTGAGGTCTCCCACCTCCCACTTGTGACTCTTCCCATCTAACTGATGGTAAATTTAGGTCTCCCGCAATTAGAATTCCATGACTTACTTCATATAAGTTTACTAAGGTTTCTAAAATGTGTAAGTCCTCTCCTGGTCTCCTATACGCTGCGATAATATCTAAAAATTTCCTTTGAATTGGGTCATTCATTCTAACACACATCATCTCGCAGTCCTTCATTACCCATTCTTGGGAGCTTTTAATGCTATCCTTAACACAGATAAAGACCCCTCCTCCTTTAGTCTCGCGGTCCCTTCTGTAAACTAAAAAACCTGGTGGAAAAATTTCCTTGGATAATATATCACTTCTTAACCACGATTCCGTTCCTATAACTACATCTGGACTGCTCGCCTCTATCAGAGTTACAAATTCATCCTTCTTATTAAATACACTTTGGAAGTATACCTGAAGTACTCTTAAACCTTTTCCTTTGTCAGTTTTCGTCTTCACGCATACAATGTTACCTCAAGTACCTTCTTCTAGTTTCCCTGCGCCTTAAAAGAATTAAAAAGATCACTAAATAGTTTTCCCAGTTTATACGATCCGTTTCTGTTCAAATGCCAAGTCAATCTCTTTGATCCAACTATTTGGGTCCACGAAGTACACCCCTTGCTTACTACACACCCAGTCTATTCCCTCATTGATGTAATCAATTCTTCTGTTTGCGACATCCCTTTTCCTAACAATTCCACTCACTATCACCTTCGCATTTTGAAATTCTTCTTCGCCGCTGTGCACAAGTCCCAAATCAGTCCAACAGCATGATCACCACTCATCGACCCTTTAATATCTTTAGTTCCGACGTGCAACAAAACCACATTTTCCTTCCTCTCATCACCCATTGCATGAATCATGTTTTCTAATTGATCTACTTTGATCCCCGGAAAACAATCCACCGTCGCTCCTTCTTTCCTACACTGATCCCCACTAAATCGTAACATTGAAACTCCCTATATTATAACTAACGGCTCTTTTTCCTCTCGTCCCTTTTTAAGAAACTTAACCCATTCACCACCACTACTTACTTGAGTCTTGAGATCTTTGTTTTGCTTAGCTAGCGCCTTGATCATCGAATTTTCCACCTCGAGTTCATTCTGCAGTCTTACGATAATATCGTCCTTTTCGGCTAACTTCTTTTCCCGATCACCGCAACAGCCGCTACACTTCCAGCCGTCTTCTACGAAATCCTCTAGTTTGCTTTTGGTACATTTAAAATGGTACCAGCATCCTCAATCACAACACTGTATTCCATTCTTTAGTTTCCTTCTACACACCTTTCACTTCAACATAACATTTCAACATAACATCCCCCGCGCAGTTATCCTGTTCAACCATGCTCTCAACTTTCACTTTCCGGAGCAATTCCAGGCACGTCAACTCACCTCGGCTTTAAATACTACGACAATGACCTCAATGCTTTTAAAGGGAGCTGATGATATACGCTACGATTGCAGTGATTTAATGCTATTAATGGATGTTAATACCGCCATAACGAATTACAGTTGAACTTCCATAACTCGAATCTCAAGGAAAAGTTATAATTATTCGAGTAATAGAAAATTCAATTTATGGAAATATATTGCAAAATATTTGTATATATACTGTGGGACTTCTATAACTCGAATCTCAAAGGAAAGCAACAATTACTCGAGTTATAGAAAATTCGAGTTAAGGAAATATATTTTTTCATTTTTATTTATTCGAATTAACATCAAGTTTATTCACATAAGCATTTAACTCTAATTTTCAACATCATGCATATTATGAAAACAACACCAATATTTTCTACCGTTAATATGTAAGATTTTACTCTATCCAAAACACTAATTGCATCACGAACTGTGATTGAGGGTATCATAGATAATTGAAATTCTCACATACTACTGAAAGCTCAAACATGACGATTAAATTTGGGCTATCGATTGTAGGAAGGAGCGAATAGGTTTCTTTTTCTCCAGGACTATAAGGGATCACAATAGGAGTAGCAACCTTGATAGTAGCGACGCTAAAACGTGAAAAGTATTTTAATGTTGTGTTTCGTTGTTTTTCGAGAAATTTAACTGTTTACAATTGTTAAATATAATGGCGTCATACCTATTTCTCGATATTTTTATCCAAATACGCGCTAAAGGCATGGATGAGGAAACCATAATCTTAATACACAATATCCTAATTTTCCATGAATTTCATGAATAGGATATTTTCTTAGTGATGATTATTCTTAATGCTCATGCATGCCGATCTGAGTCACGAGACTTGAAATAAGAAAACTTGGACAAGAGCCGATTACCAGAGAATTTGGAAATTACGTATAGTTGCCCTAATTTCACTGTAAATTATAAATATACTACTATTACTCATGGAATTTATTATTTAATACGTATAGGCTCCACGTGACTGTGACTGAAGTGGTTGCCCTGAAGATTGCTTTGGTTTATTTACTAGTTTAGTTCTTGGTGTACGGTGTTTTTTTAAGCGCTTGCATTATACAAGAACTGACTACTCGTATATATATATATATATGTATGTGTGTGTGTGTGTGTATATATATATATATATAGAGGGAGAGAGAGAGAGAGATAAGGATGCCTGTGCTGAAGAAGAGATCACCCCCAAATCTTCCGTTTTTTTTTGTTTTTTGTGTTTTACGTGTGCCGCTTCGACACCCTTAACTGAAATCATCTTATTGGTGAGTGCTCACTGGTTACCATCCATTTATCCCACTTACCTATCCTCTTCCGTAAGCATTTATCATCATCATAGGTAGTCTGTCCGTAGACAGGTCCGTGATTTTTCAATGGTTAAACCTGGTTCTCCATATACTGCTATTTTCCGCTGTCCTCTTCACATCTTTATAACTCTCTTTCCTTTAAAAATCGTCTATCAGTCGAAACATTTTCCTACCCCTTTCCCTTTTCCCATCTAGTTTTCCTTCTAACACGTCTTTAATCATACTCCCTCTCCTCAGGTAATGCCTAACCCAGTTTGCCTTCCTCTTTCGAATAGTCTGTATAATCATTCGCTTCTCTCCTACTCTTCATAGCACTTCATCTTTTTTCATCCTATCTGTCCATTTTATCTTCAGCATTCTCCTCCAAGTCCACATTTTAAAGTTTTCCAAGTATTTCATGCCATTTTTTCTTAGCGTACATGTTTCTGCCCCGTACAAAGCTATGCTCCATACATAGCATTTTATGAATTACTTGCGGGTATCCTACCTTATATTCCCCGTAAGTAGGTGTTTCTTTCTTATGAAAGGCGCTTTTGCTTTTCCTATTCTAGTCCTGATCTCATCCGTACATTTTGTTTCACTTGTTATGATGCTTCCAAGGTATTTATAGTCTGAAACTTGTTCTAAAGGCTTTCCTTCAATACTTATGTTCAGATTCTCTTCTTTGACTGATATTCAAATTACCTTGGATTTTTCTGTGTCTATTTCCATACCGTATTTTCTACCTGTTATTGCTAGTCTATATATCATTTTCTGGAGTTCCTTTTTCTTTCTTGCTAAAAGTACTTGATCATCCGCATTTATATATATATGTTTTTTGTGTGCGTTTTCTGTCTCTTTGACGCCCCCAGCAGCCTGCCAACTTGGTCCTCAACTTTGTAAGTGTCCGCTGGGCTTCTTTCAACACCTTGTTGCCACCCTCATCACTACCTTTTCTTTTCCTTAAGTTAATATATATATAATTAAGACTTAATGGTTAATAAAAATGATTTGACCTTAGTTTTTGCCGTAATTTAATTCTTTTAATATCTAATTGACTTTTCCCAACCATAAAAATAAAAAAATCAGGTATTTACTGCTATCATCGCAATTTATCCATCCAAATTACACGGATTACTTTTAGTTCTGAATTATTTAATTTACATTTTAAAATAAAATATATTCATATGAACTTTCATCACAATTCAATTGAAACAAGGAATGAATATATTCAATAGTAAGTAATTTATATGCATATTTTTTCCAGCTGCTTGCAGCCTTAGCTTCAAAACTCTTAGCAGTTACTCCGAGCAACAAATGACACAAGTTTTATTAAGTTCAATGATTAAAAATAAACGAAAATGTAAAAAATTGCGTGAATATATTAATTTAATTTTTGACATGAAGAATCTTGATTGAAAGAAGAAAATTCACCTTTAAATATAAATTTAATGAGTTTTTAAGCATTTAAGCACTGCAAATACATTTTCAACTAAAATTACTGTAAAATATTACTATGTAATAAAACGCTGATGAATGAACGACTAGGATTTAGGTTAGGGAACAATGAAACAGTGTCTCCGTCGGGAGGCGCACTCCAGCGGTCGTTCCTTTTGCTACTCCTTTTAAATCCATCTTCCTTCCTCTTTTCGGCTAACCAAACTCTCTCTCCGCGTCCACTAACCATCCTTTCGCGTCCAATCTAAAGCACGTCCATACAAACCGACCGCTTTAGTTAGGAACGGAGGCCCATCACCCAGCGGAAATAGAGGGGTTATTCTAACGGAAACACAAGAAGTAGCAACCATGTTGGCGTGGGAAGGGAACAGGAACAATGAAGCTGCCGTCAGAGTTTCTGCTGAATGGGTGGACATGTTTGGACATGTTAACGTCTATCTAGTGGCTAGGGGGGGAATGAACAAGCTGGAGATTCAGGAGAGGGAATGAGAGAGAAACGGAAGAGAGGAGAGGGAGAGAAGGGAGGGAGGGGAAGGAGAGAGGGGAGGGAGGGGAAGGAGAGAGGGGAAGGAGGGAAAGGAGAGAGTGGGGGAGAGAGGGGAGGAAGAGAGGGGAGGAAGAGAGGGGAGGAAGAGAGGGGAGGAAAAGAGGGGAGGGAGAGAAGGGAGGAAGAGAGGGGAGGGAATGAGGGGAGAAAGAGAGGGGAGGGATAGAGGGGAGGGAGAGAAGGGAGGGAGAGAAGGGAGAGAGGGGAAGGAGACAGGGGAGGGAGAGAAGGGAGGAAGAGAGGGGAGGAAGAGAGGGGAGGGAGAGAGGGGAGGAAAAGAGGGGAGGAAGAGAGGGGAGGATGAGAGGGGAGGGAGAGAGGGTATGGAGAGAATGGATGGAAAGAGGGGAATAGGAGAAGGAAAGGGGAGAGAAGGAGAGGTGTGGGAAAGCGAGGTTAGAGGGAAGAAAACGAGGAGAGGGATAAACGAGAGAGGGGATGGAGAGGGGGAGTATAGAAGGGAAAAGAGAGGGAAAAGGGAATGGGCGAGGAGAATGCGAGAGTGGAGAGAGAGGAGTGAAAGAGGGGAGGTATGGTGTGGAGGGAAGGAGAGAGGAGAGAAGGGTGGGGGAGAAGGGTGGCAGATACGGAAGACAGGAAGCGAAAGAGAGGAGGGAGACAGAGGAGAGATCCCAAATTTGCAATAGATTTTTGTAATGACCAAAATACTTCTTTTAAAAATGATTTAATGATAAAATGGTATAAATTTTCCCAATACATATTAGTTTAAATTATGATAAAAAATAAGGATAGATTTTTATTCTTAAAGCCCCATTTCAGACAGTCCTGTTGATGTAACATGATAGATTTATTTGAAAGAAACTTCGTAAGAATCTCAAGGATAATTGAGCAGAATTGTACCTATTTATAAATTTCAGGATCATGTGACAAACGGATAGATGGAAAACGAAGCAGACAAAGAGCAGATAGATAGATGTTACAAATGATTTTACAGGTTAATCATAGGGATGGAAGCGCCTAATGAGGGGGAAGATTTGACTTAGATTACGGAGAAGGGGACGGAATAAAGGATGTAGTAAGTTGCAGTAAATATAAGAGAAGGGCAAATTCAAGAATAAGAACTTCAATTTAAAAAGTTAGTTCTTATCTGAGGAATCTCCAACAGCCATAATTCTTAGCCGTCTTCATTGGTAACTCATCGAAAGGAGGTGCCAAAAAGAACAGGTGTGTCGGTATTTCTGTTGTCTTTATGCGTGTGTGAAAGAGACTAGGGTAAACTTGTGGATCGGTGTCAGTTGCGGGTGCGAATAGGAGAGTGTTCCAAGTGTCTGAAGACAACAGTATGTCTTGAAAATTATGAAGTATTATATGATTTAGATGAAAAAAGATGTCATTAGAGAGAGCGTCAAGGAGAGCCATCGATTGGATTATTAATTCCATTCCTTGAAAATGTGGACATCCCTAAAACCCTCTTCCTCTCTCCCTTAACCCTTTTTCCCGGAAGAAATTGACCTCGTCCAGCGTCTGTTCGTGAAATCAATATAACCGACAGAACGGTGCCACAAGTCCGCATAAACGCGATGAACAAGCGAGTTCAAGACCAGAAGTTTGCAAGTTTTGGTCAGTAGGTCGGTAGTAGCGACGTCATGAAAATTTCCAGTTTTCTTCTTAGGAGTGTTATAATTCTAAAATATACATCAAACCCGGTAACGCTGGCTTTTGTGAATAATTTTTCGGTCCAAGACGTCGAACTTCAGTTGTAATTTAAGTTAAATTCATTACAAAAATTCCTTGCGTTGTGCATGAGTAAAAAATTTGTCTCTCTTTATCTTGAATATCTGTCATCCCATTCGTATATTAATGGAATGTGGCGTACGTCGTATTAGCAAATATTTGTGATAAAATCGATGTAAATTAGTTTGTAAGAAAATCTAGAACGGGTAATTTAAGGTACACAGTATTCGCAGTTACCATTAAATCATTTTCAAGATCTGTGATTATTATTTATGAAAATGAAAACATTTAACACTTGTGAATCTTATCAGTACTTGAGCCATTAATGGGTATCAACCTTGAAGTCGGAACAAAACAGGTGGTTGAAAACAACACCACTAAAATTCATAATTGGCTCGTATTTTTTTCCGAAAAATGATAAAAATCTCTCAATTTTTAGAGTTTCATGACTTTCACCCACGTCATTTTTTGCGATTTCCGGTGTTATTTTTTTATATTTCGGCAAAAAAGAAACATACTAATATATAAAGAGAAGAAGAGGAACATGGGTAAACTCCCTGTTATCGTAAGCCTCCTCGACACTCCAAATCGCCTCTCCGTTTCCTTTTTTGTGCGGAGAAGAAAAAGCGAGAGGAAGATGGAGAAAGAAAGCCTTAGGAGATTATTTGCACTGATACGGCGAAGAGAAAAGCCACAAAGGATTTGGTGAAAAAGAGAGAGAGACTGGGAGGGAGGGGAGAGGGAGGCAGAGTGGACAAGGAAGCATGCTAAGGACTCGTTTAGTTTTCCCCGCAATGAGAAAACCTTGGAAATGGGGTGAAGAGGAAGTAGCATGGAAGGAATTGGATGAGGTGTAGGAGAAAGAGGAGGGGGAGAATCTGTAGAAGAAAGGGCCGAATGGGGCAGGAGAAAGAGGCGGGAGGATGGAATGGGACGTGGAAGTTGGAAAGGGAGGCTTGGACAGTGTATTAGAGAGGGAAGAGGTAGTGGTAACGTCGATACTAAGAACAAAGGGAGTGAGAAAAAAACATAGGATGGGAACGGAGTTCGATAATCGGCTTTTTCCGACAAGCAGAAGGGAGACTCAGCTTCGGTCGGCAGCGTCTACATTTTTCAAACGGTTAACCGCTGCTCTGGAAAACGACGCCGTGTGATCAGTGTCCCCTTTCTCTCTTCATTTCCCTTTGAAAAAGGGGATGGTTGGGAGAGGGATGGAGCGAGAGGAAGAGAGGGAGGATTGGGGAGGGGGAGGATCGGAGAGGAAAAGGGAGGGAATAAAAACGGGAAATGGAGGGAAAGAATCCATTGTTTACGTCATAAAGAAACAGATGCCCCGGAAATGTTACGCAAACCATTCTCTCATTCAATAGCAGCGGTTACGTTTCTATTTGAAACTAAATTTTACTTTTCTTTCAAGGATCGGATAAATTAATATTATTGTCTACTTATTTTCCGATTTATTGGTACGTTGTTTCGTCAAAAAAACGACTCGACTGAGAAATAAGATACCAGTAGCTTGATATTCCGGAAAACTAGATTCCAATTTGTGAGCGATTAGTAACCTCCGCGAGACAATTAGTTCCCGAATCTCTAATTCCGCCAGATGTTTTCGAAACAATTTTTTTCATTCGCCGTCGATTGAACTGCACCTCGGTTGGGAAGCTTCTGTGGAATAATCGATCCGTGTCTTCTTCCGCCGGGACAAGAGCTGTCATTTTCGGATTGACTGCCTCGCGCGGCCAACTTGGGAAGAAACGTGACGATCAATAATTATTTGAAGGGAGAAGTTTCCGTGTTGCTAGGATCGATGGATGAAAAGGAAAATAATACAATGTCCATGGAATTTTGAGGAGTCGTGGAAATACTATGAAGTAGTAAAGCGTAGTGGTAGGCGAAAATAAACACCGTGCTGACAGGAATAAAAGTTCTTTTTATTTCGAATTTAGTGGCCTACAATAGCAACGGCTGCCCTAACTAATACTAAATTATAAAATTTATCATAATGCTCATTTTCCTTTGTTTATCTGGTGAAGTTTTTTTAAGAGAACTTCGAAAATCTTGATATTATTCTAGTTTAAATTTTATCTATTCCTAATCGATCTGGGTGTTGTATTTAATAAATAAATAATCGAGGTTGTTCGTCTGCTGCCTAAAAAACACCGCCATCTCCATTTCGTGTGAGGTATTGAAAATAGAGTATTTTCTTCGATAAATCGGTATTAATGTAATTATTAATCACTGATAGTTACCAGTAATTGCACTGTTCTATTTTCTGCAAAAAAGAAGTATGTATACTCATTCTAATTGAATTTTCTTCTTTTATATACCTGTCTATGTATTCGAAGATCATCTTAAAATCGAAGTCATATTTGATTCGGATTAGTATATTATTCTCTTGTATATGATCCTAATATTCTAAAAATAACTGTCCTAAACTTGCGTGTGTGTGTATATGTACGTATATATAAAATTTAATACCCTGTCTCCTCTCCCAGTCCGAAACCACTCAAGTTCACTCGAGGGCCCACTTCATCTCCCTTAATTTTCATACTCGCCTTCTCCTTTCATACCAAAGCGATTTGCTCTTATCCATCATGCCGCCCCTTTATGTTCTCACGGCCCCCTTTTCCCTTGCCCCTCTCGCCCTCTCCTCCCGAACTGATGTCTCTCAGTACGTCAGGAGAAGTCTTGGACTGGGAGACGGTGATTCGAGGAGATCCTCTAAAAAAGAGGCCTTCGCTAAAGTGCGGGATGTGCGAGCGAATGGGAGAAGTGGCAGGGGATCGTTCTACTCCCTTCTACCCTCGTTTAAAGTTAAGGGGGTTGGAGTTGAGGAAGAGGGTGCTCTTTCTGCGGTCAGAACCCATGAAGGGAGGTAGGAGCGGAGGGGGGGGAGTGAGAGAGGGACGGAGGAGGGGAGGGATTAAGGGGAGTGGAATTGGAGGCGGAGGCTGCGGAGAGATGGTCGGAGCTTCTCGTTTTATGGGATTGGCGAAGGCAGATGACGTTCGCTTCATTTGTGTTCAGCGGCGGCAGATGAGAAGCGCCGTCGTAAGGTCGCGGCTAAAATGACCGTCGTCTTGGGTCGCTTGCTCCCTCTGAGGCACTCACTCCGCTTGGAAAATTTTCAATCAAAGTGTTTCGCCTCTCGGCGACAAAATACTTCCGACGACCGAGTTAGACAGAACGAGGAGAGATAAAGGAAAAGTAGGGAGGAACTCGTGCGGTTAGATCTAACATCTGTAAATGTGCGGAATACAGACGGGACGAAGAGTGCAGAGGGATATTATTAAAATGGGACGGGGAGTGTGGATGTATTAGGAGGGAGACATGGAGAGGGAGGCAGAGGGTCCTTAACGGGGGGTGGAGGAAATGGAGAGAGGGAAGGAAAAGTGATGGATTGAAAAGAGAAAGATATAGGAGGATAATCATTTGGATTTTACCACCTATATCTGAAAATTTAGGGCTTAATATTGCGGATTTTGAGTAATATATGAACAAACGTTTAAGATATCTCTATAGGTATGTATAATATAGTCACTGTCATATTAATATAATCCAACAGTATTAGCTTCGGAAATTGTTTTATAACTCGTTTCTTTATTATAAAAAAGCCTTCATTGCCTCAGATAGACAGCAACTCCACGTTCAATAAGCTTATTCGCTAAATCTGAATGTTAATTCTCAAAAATATGTTATAAATTCAAAAACAGTTTTTTTTCCAACAGATATAGCCAAAGACACTATTAAAAATATTAACCACAATTATTTAATCATAACTTAAAATCCTCGCTTAAATATTAAGAACTGTAAATACAATTTTGTGGTAGTTGAAGGTTATTTATAATGGAATGCCATAAAGATAAGTTTAGCACCGTTTTGTTTATCGAGTTTGGAAGATTGGACAGTAGATCACGAGGAAAACGATGACCAAAATATGCGATTGCCATGTGACGAAAGATAATGTATAGTTTGGAAAGAAAGAAATACGTAAGGAGGATGACACCGAAAAAAGATAAAGAGAGAATTTGATGGAGACATGGGGAGCAGAAGTGAATGAGGCGGGAGGAGGTATGTACGGGACTCTTACGGACCAAGCAGGAACAGGGAGATAAGGGACGGAGGCATGCATATAGCGCAGACGAGGAAGAGGATATCAACGCAAAGAGATGTCGATAAATGCGAGGAGGGTTTTGGACCCGTGAAACCACAGTGCTGCAGCTGCAGTTTTTGTAAAGCCCATAAAACGGCGAAGGGCTTCGAGAGACGACTTGGAATACGATTGTGGGTTCGAACGAAGTATGGCACTGCGAACGATTTCCACATAAAATCTCTCACGGTGTCGAATAAGACGGAAATCTGGGACGTAAGAGTATACGCAAGGTGGAAAACCTTTGATTTGAATCGAGCCACAAATATCTCTTTTTCCTTCACCTCGCATTTAATTTAAAGGTGCGCGAATTTCGTCGAATTCCTTTCCTTAGTTATGATACCGTCCCATGGCCCTGTTTTAGGCGCAATTTTTCATATAAGAACAATGCGTTTGTCCGTCTGTTTCTGCGAATATATAAGAGATTATCACGCTTTAAATTATTCTGGGAAATTTCGAATTTAGGATTTATGTTAACGTAGAAGAAGAAAATGACATACGTGAAACAATTCACCTAATACGGGCTGCCACTTCACAAAGAGCCTAAATTAAACATTATACTTTGGCTTGTGAAATATTCATTGGAGATAATATTTTCAGCAGTTGTAGATTAAAACAAAAGAAATAACTTTTGGAATATTTTGAATAGATCCCATAATTGCAAAGAAAACCGTGAGAAAATATATTCAACTGCATAACTTTATGATACGGTGGTATCTATTTCGACGTTGGCTATGTAAGATTGTCTTTAATGCACATGACAAGAAATTCCATATTTATGAACTAAAACAGCGGGTACTAAACTCCATGCATCTGCGACCCCTCTCAGAACAGCCGATTATTAAATCAACCGGCCTTATCGCAAACCCCTCTTACAGCAGCTGACCTTATCGTGATTCCATTTACCCAGTCCATCTATAAAAAATGTGAATGGCATATTTAGAAAAAATCATGATTTTTTTTAAATATTAACAAGAAATATAATTATTAAATTAAATTCAATTTTAAAAAATTGATAATGGGAATGGTAGTAAGGGTTTTAGTCATGTTATGCACATAGTATCACAAGACTCTTAGTGTGTCTATTGATATTGATGGTAAAGGAGCTAATGATGTTGACTCTTGTTTAAGCTTGCATCTATGCAGACACATGCGGGGGGGCTCTTGTCGGTCAAGTAGTTAAAAGCCATTTCTGAGTTGTCTAATTTAAATGCTATAAATCATAACTTTTTGGGACCAGGACGCACTCACATGGAGTGTGACACAGACCACTCATTAATAGAAAAACAAAAAAAGTTGAAGGTACCTACCTATCTATCATCCTCACGATTAGTATCAGCTAATTAGAAGCACAGGTTTTTAAAAAAAACATTATTTTGTTCATGAAATGAAGCAAGGAGAGTTTTTGGATTTAGCTGGTTTATTAAAGAAACCTTTGGGGGCGAGGAAAAGATATATAGAGGGTGAGCCATTGAAATGGCATGATATTCAGTGGATTCGATATAAAAAAATGAGGGCATTGTTTTTATAAGAATTCCCTCAAACTTGAAGAGTCTTTCAAAAACCTTAGCTTCTTGAGAAGTGGAAACCTTAACTTTTGCAAAATTAAAGTTTAAAAGAGATATAAGGCTATGGTACCTATTTCAGCGGAAAAAAGAAACACTTACTTGATTTATTACCTTTAGTGCCTCTAGTTTTTCATAATTTTTATTTAGATCTCCCTATAGCAGGTGATATATGAAATATAGATCCTGATTTGGAAGAGTATGACATCGATGAATGAGGTACTACAATGGAAAAATGTGTTATTGTGAAACGTGTCCAATTTTTTAAAAACTTACCAACATAAATAAAGTTCTCTTTTCATTTAATTTGACTAATTAATTCTAATTCCTCAGTTGTAATCATGGAAAACGCCAACTAAATGCAAATAATCACGATATTTCATTGGGTCTTAAGGGAATAAGTCATGAAATGAATATAAAAGCAAAATCCAAGGTCACAGTGGCTTAAGTCATCAAAAAATAATAAAAATATTATTCATATCTTTTTCTAAGATAGTCTACAGTAAAGAGCACCCTTAAAAGTTTCAAAACTCTCGATTTCATTCAAGTAACTCAATAAACAGATTTGGTGAATTTTCCAAATATTCGTCTGCCTGTCCTGTATAAGGGTCATTTTTGACTTAAGCCCTTTTGACAAAGAATCAAAGATATAATACTTTATGATAATACTATTCTATGATATTTAAAAATAGAAATTTCTTCAAAAACGAATTACATATTTCATTATAATACTATTAGACTCTATTTTTAGTAACTTAATCCGTAATTTTTTTCTGTACTGCATTAAAAATAATTTCCTGTTCTACTACTTGTTCCAATTTGATTACAATCGCATTTATTTTTTCTCTATCTGGTTGAACTAAAAGAACGGCAAACAGTTTTTAGCGCCATACGGGTAACAGCAGCACTTGGTGTAGAGGTCACTTTAATATTACCATTATCAGCTTCATTTTCAAAATCGAATAATGTATCTGGTATAATAGAATCCACAATGACACCTTGTTAAAATTCATCGAGCGACAATATGAAATGGTAATTGAGAAAATAATGGAATGGGGCTCTATCACATGCCATTTCGTGTTATCATAAGGAATTACATAGAATCGTATTTTTGGGTTGGAGAATAATATTCGTGGTAAACGGTTTTTCGGGCTAAGGTTTTCGTTTTAAACGAATAATTATACTCTGAAAAATATAGGTATCGGAACGGACCTAGCATTCATTTCGTGTTAACCCGTATCTCGTATTATCCTTTTTTGTGTTAAAATGTTTCCATTGTACACTATTCCATCTTCGTGACCCCCAGAAAATCCAGTTTGAGAACCGCTGCTCAAAAATGTCTGCCAATTTTTGTTTATATTATACAATGGGGCTCAAATTATATACTTCTGGTCTGTCAAATTGCCGGAATTAAATTTGAAAGTTTAACTTCCTATTATTATTATAAAGATTAATTGAATTCGTCATTTAGAAATGTTTTTTTAAATTCAGTAAGATAACACTGAATTTGGATCAACTCACCTTCAGTGTAGCCATCTTGCTGAAAACGACTATCGATATTTCTATTTCCAAATTTGCCGAAAGAAAAGCTCGTTACTTATTCTGAGCTTCTGGCTTGTATTACTGCTGTTGTCTATGCTAAGAATCGCTTTCCGAAGAGAAGCGTTATGGTTTCTGTCGTAGAGGAGCAGGCAGAGGACTGCGCGAGGAGGCAGGATAGTGTAACGAGGTAGGCCTTATCACGGATTAAATAACAAAACTACAAGAATTGTACAATAGCAAGGCGAACTATGCCCTGAAACCTTCACTGAAAACTGTTCCAGTGACGGATGAAGAAGAATTTTTATTCGTCTTCATTTGTCGCCAACAGAGAATAAGGTAAATTAGAGGCAGCGGTGGTGAGTGGTTAGGACGCTGGATGCTACTCGTCTGCTGCTTGAAAGGGTAGCTGGTACGAATCCTGCGAAAGTAGGATTTTTTCTAAGGTCGCCTGGTCCCCTGTTTGTGTGTTTTGAGGATACCGCGCAAAGTCAGCGTTCCGTCCTTCTGAAGGGACGTTAAGCTGTTGACCCCCTTGGTGTTCTTCGATAAGAGTAGTCTAATGCGGGCACCGGGTTTCCCTCCTCCCTTGTGATCGTGATCGTGTTCGGTGTGGAAGGAGTTATAGCTATAATAATCCAAGATGTTGATTAGTCAAAAATACACACACACAGAGTCAGCAAATGCCAAATTGTGAGGTCGATCGTCGTATATAAACCACAGATCATGAAATTTTGCTAAAATAGATCCATTAGTCAGAAAAAGATTGCAAAAATCATGTGTCCATTACGGATACAGATAAAATTGAGAATCTTATAGTCTATGAACAAGATATCAATTTGAATACAAAATGCCCCTCTTGTTTTTCTAACTTGCTTTTAGCTATCAGAGCTAATTAAATTATCTATAGTAAATCTAAAAGCTAAAAGAGCAATCCACGAAAGGATGCTACCGATTGTTCCATAAAATATACTTTCCACATAATTCGGCGCAATACGGAATAGCTCTGTTATAATATCAATACAAAAGTTATAAATTTATATATCGTACCTTTGATTTTTCAATAATAACTATTTTAAAAAGTCCTCCTCCTATATTTAAAGCGTTAAAATATACATTAATTTTCACTCCTCCATTGCTCAATTGCATCCAATATAATGTTTCTATCGAAATTTTAACTTTCTGCTCGTATTACATCATTAACTCGTTCAATATTCATATTGCGTTGATCGCTCGGACAGGGAAGAACAAATACCAAATCAAAGCAGTTCCCATCGTTTTGGTATTCAAATCTCCTCTCAGTTCTCAATTCAATTGCTTCGATGATTGGTTTGGGAAAAAATTTTGTGACAATCCGTAAATTCATTACATATTTGGAAATTCACTGACTTTAGCCAGCAAGGCTCGCTATCTTGAGAGTATCATATCTAAAATATAGAAGTTTTTATTATTTAATGAGGTCAGTGTAATTTGCCTAACGGCGAATATTCAAAACGCACATGTTGCTTTCTTTCGATTCTCCGCTATTATTTTAACCTGATATTTAACTCACTATTAGATATTACCTCAATTCCTGTATTTCATTATATAGATGATCAGAACTCGGCTAATATTAGTTGGAACGAAAATATACGACGTGTGAACAAAAATTAACAGGACAGAATTTTTATCTCCAGATCCAGGCTAGATACGTCATTATTTAAATTCAGACATTATCAGTTAAGTATTCAGTATTTTTATTTTGCTCTCAAACCGTAATTCCATCTATCGGGGAAGCAGGAAGTATCAAGTTACAACTTCTAACCTGCTGCAGTACGCATGCGCGTTCACACAGCCATGGAAAATATATATATGTGTATGTACGTATGCCTCCAAACACGAAACATATTTTTCCCTCCTATGGGGTTTCTCGAAGGTGTGTGTGAGCCCTTTTAGCCAATACATATCAACTCTAGTTGGCCGTAATAATATATACCATGAGTGAACAGCAAATCTTCGTTGAAACCGACTGATCTACTCTTTTATCTTGAAGTGTACACAAAATAATTTGCATAAAATATCTTCTAATTTCATGCCACCCATCTTAAACTTGGTTGCCCCGTAAAACGTGTACTATGAAACTTACACGATAGTTACTTGATGTTATGCCTCCGAACTTACATCTTCTGCCCATACAACGTATAACACCAAATTTATACCCAACTCCCCTCATTTTAAACCACACACAAACTATACTGTTTGCGTTTAAAATGTATACAACCAAAGATACACCAATTGTTCCGCCATGCTAGGGCACCCTGAAACATATGCCACCAAATATGCACAATATCCACTTATATTATGTCACCCGATTTACCACTAGTATGCTGTCAAGCCTACATCAAATTTCTCCTTATTCTAGACCACTCATATGGTTCAGGGGCATGCTGGATATCATAAAATTTAGAGGCAACCTGTGTACATGGTGGTACGCTTCTAGGCAAAGTAGAAGTTGGGTGGCTTAATATCACGGAATTTGAGTTTGAATGCCCAGCCGATTCGCCTCTGTCCTACGCACAGAGGGTATCTCAGAGGTGGTGCAATGAATATCCGGGGAAGGGAGGAGGGAAACCCGGTGCCGCCATTTGCTTGCTCTTAGGAAGAACACCATGGGGGCCAACAGCTTAACGTCCCTTCCGTAGGATAGAACAGCTGAATTTGCGCGGTCTCCTCAAACCACACAAACAGGGGGCCGGGCGACCTTGGAAAAATCCTACTTGCGCAGGATTCGTACCCGATGCCTTTTCAAGCAGCAGGCGAGTAGCAGCCAGCGTCCTACCCACTACACCACCGGCACCTCCTTAATATCAGGGAAGAGTTTGTGTAAGTGTGGCATTATACGTTATAGTGGCAGCTGGGTGTAAGTTGGGAGGCATAACATCAAGTTGATTTGATGTACATTTGGTAGCATACGTTTCAGGGGAAAATAATGTTAGTTGGGTGGCTGACAACAAGGAGGCTTTTTGTATGCTTTGTGGTATAAGTTCCAGAGACAGCCGGTTGCAAGTTGGGTGGCATAAGTTCGAAATTTTCATGTATTTTTAGTGCTATACTTTTCAGAGGAAAACTAGAGTAAGTCGGTTAGCACAAAGCCTAGGAGAAATCGGTGTACTGTTTGCCGGTATTCGTTTTAGGTGCAAAGTTTGTAGTATGGATGGTGGTATTAGTTTTAGGGGTAACTGGTATACGTTTTGTGGGATAATAAAAAAGGGTTGGATGTTCGTTTAATGGCACACATTTTGGGGGCAAAGTAGTATAATCAGGGCGGCATGTTTGTCGTTGTATACATTTCAGAGGCAAAACTACAGGTTGGCCTTTTTCAGGGAAGTTTTGTTTCTCGTTTAATGTTAAACCTAATACCGCCAACTAACTCGTTTGACCCTACAAAATAAACATCCTAAATAACACTTGTGACCAGTGGCGAGGCGTCCAAGGAAGCTAAGGAAGCGCGGCTTCCCTTAAAATAATAAATAAAAGATGAAAATTAAGAAACTGGCTGATTTCGTATGTTGCGTCAGTAGCGAAACGCCAAATTAGATAACTGTAATATTTGAAAAATGCGCCAGCGGCGACACTAGTCGTATGATGGGATGATGGAGAGTGAAAGAGAGAGACTGGAGACCAGTCTGTGTGCATGCGTCTACTGAGAGAATAGGGGTAGGGGATAGGAAACCAGCTGGCTTCACAGTTATGCGTTTGTGTTCTTATGGATGGGGTCATTGACCGCTTAGCTTCAAGTGTTACTTCGTGCAAATAGCCTTATTATAATTCATTTATTCATACGGTTACTTCGTTTGCTCTTACTGAATAATATAGTGTAATTTTCATAAGGAGTGCGTAGTTTAGAAGCAGTTTTGTTTTATTATTATCGACGCATTTATAGAGCAGTAGAGAAGCTTCAGGCAGACAGATTTTACCATGCATTCAGTGGCTCCCGCTGATATTGTTGCTATTTGTAGGAGTGCGGGGAATGAGGTTATTCGACAGGAATGCAACTGTTTCATTAAAAAGGTACTCAATAAATAGTTTAGTGCATTTTCTTATCAAGATGAATTGCAAATAATCAAAAGCAGCAGACCACAACAAATACTAATAGACTTGAAGAACAAAACTAAGTCTTTTACGCGACATTTTCATAAAAATCTTTTTGATTCTGTGACGTGGTTATGTGGCTGGAGAAAGAAACTGTTTTTCTGGCCTTGCCTTTTGTTTATTTCAGATAAAGGTGTTTGGAGTAGGACTGATTTCGATGATTTAAACAATTTTTCCAAGGCGCAAAAGAGACACAACTGTCTCAAAATATTATCGTGTCACTCAAGCAACTGAAGCAATTCGGAAAGACCTTCATTTAGTTCAGTCTGGATGAACAGTTTCGTCTATAGGCAGAAAAACACAATGAAAATGTAAAGAAGAACAGACAAATTCTTAGCCGCCTAATTAATGTTACCAACGTTTTACGACGACGTGACTGACATCTTTGCAAGTAGAACTGCACTACAAAAAATGAGGTACTTGTACATTTTATAACATTATATTTTGCTTTTTCTGCGTGTCGATGCAGAACAGCTTCCCTTATTTCAGTAATCACGCCTCGCCACTGCTTGTGGCGTTTATCAAAGTGCCGCAAAAGTCATGCATTTTGTTTATCTTTAAAAAAATCAGGGTCATTTTTATCACTCTGTACCAAGAGATTGAATAGTAAACGGCAAGAAATTTTAATGTATTTAGAGACTCACTAATAGTGTGACTCAAAAAACTCCCCATTTTGTAGAAGCTGTTTGGATCATGCACCACGATAAGAAAGCATCTTTCTCAGATTTGACAACAAACCTTAGAATAATTAAGGTACAAGATCATGGCTCATCCACTCTATTTACGAGATCTGGTACCCTACATTTTCCCTTCCAGGAATTTAAAAACGATTTGAGAGGTCACCATGTCAAATCTGATACGCTGCAATGAGCATATTCAATAAATAATCAAACAATGGTTATTCACTTTTTTATAAATGAAAGATAAGATCGGATAAGTGAATTAGGGCAAAAAGATGGTATTTGAAGGGAATTAAATAAATTGTATTATAGCAAGTTGTTTTCATTAAGTCCTGTTACTTTCCAATCGTCACTCGTAAAGGCATCTCATTTGCTGCAATCATTTTGCATTTCCTTTCTTCTGTGCCAAAACTTTCCGGCCCTTTTCTTTTTATGATATTCATATCCGCCATCCAAATACACACACAGACATACGTATGTGTGTGTTCTCGAGTATCACTTTCTCTTCCGCGGTAACAATTTTTATACGTTGAGGATAATTGATCAAGAATCGTAAAATTTTCGAAGACTTATATACCTATTTTGGGTAGTTTCTCCGTACATCTGCCGTTCACTACACGGTGATGGCTGATTGAAGATCAAAACTTAAAATATTGAATACACAAATAGCCTAAAATTTCCTTCTAAGAGGTAGAATAGGTAAGAAAAATATTAGCATCGAATGGTTAACTTGAAATTTGTCAGAGAGACGCTCAGAGGGAAATAAAAAGAGTTAAGAGAGAATGAGAGAGGGTAAGAGAAAGCAAGAGACGTAGAGAGAATGGGAATCAAACACGGATAAAGGACGGTATCTCAAACGATGCGTCCTCGCGGACAGCTTTAAAGGACCGGCACGAGGGAGCGACATCTTCCGCCCACTCCGCGAAACTCACTGCCTAAAAGAGGATTATTCGATCTCGAAGGGGTAAGGTGTCATCCTGAAGGAGTTGGTGGGAGGGAGAGGGAGAATAAGGAGGGAGAGAAAGTGATCGGCGGTAAAGGGTGCGGTGGCAAGGAATTGGAAGAAAAGGGGAGGTAACGACATGGAAAAAATAAGATGATTTGGGAGAATAAAAGGCAGAAAACGGAGAAGGGTTTCTACCTATGGATGAGAGAAAGAAAGAGGAGGTTAGGAAAAAAGAATCGGGAATGCCGGCTGCAAAATTGAACCGGAGTTGGAATAGGAGGAGAAGGAGAAATAATACAGGCGAAAAGTAGTGAAAGGGAAAAAGGTATTCTTGAAGGAGGTGGTGAATGGAGAGGGAGATGAGAGGAAGGGAGAGAAGTAGGGGATTGTTAAGGAAGAAGAAAAGTGAGGTCGAGGAGAGAGATTGAATGGAGGATAGGGGGAGTGAAAAGAGAGAGGAAAAAATAGGGAATCGGATGAGAAGTGAAGAGAGAAAAGGTGAAGGGAGGAAGGAAAGGGGAAGGAATTGGTGTGAATGTGTGCGGTGTGTGATGCCTGAAATGAAGTGCCAGAGGCATCGAAATGGAGAAAGGGAGGGAGGATGGAAAAATGAGGGAGACTTGTGGGAGGAAGAGAGGGAGGGTTACCTTTTTATATGAGCAGTGTAAGAGAGAGGGGAGCAAAAGGAGAGACTGAGGGAGGAGGCGAGGCGAAGGGGAGAGAGATAGTTTTTGAGGCAGATAGGCGCTCTTATGCTGATGAAAACAGGCTTCGCCTAAGGGCAGAAAGGATAGAAGGGGTGCAGATGTAGAGAAAGGGGGCTTTTGGAGGGAGATGAAAGTGAGGAGGTGAGAGGGAAGAGGAGAGAAAGAGGAGTAGAATGAAAGAGTGCAATGGAAGGAGAGTGAATGACCTGCACGGAGTGAGGTAAAGTGAGTGATGGAGGGGGCCAAATATGGAGGATAAGAGGGTGACAAAAGTAGGCTTGCATGTTATGCGTGGCGATGGGAGAGATAGGGAATAAAAAATACATAAAAGTCGGGAAAACGTAAAATAGAGAGCAAAGTTGGCAGTTAGATAAGTATCTCTGATAGAGGGAGACAGAGAAAAGATGCTCCGAGGACCGAGAAAAGAAATAACAAGAAAACATAGAGCTGGAAAGGACGAAAAAAGGAGGGAAGGATGGAATCAGTGGATTAGAGGAAACGGAATAGGCGATGGAAAGATAAATGGGAAAAGAAGGGAAAAGTGGAAGGCGAAGAAGGAAGAATTAGATACTGGTATGAGAGAGAGTGAGGAAGGTGAAAAGTGAGGAATGATTTTGACTGAGGATCCAGGGAAACGTGGAAGATTTGATGGGAAAAGAGATCAAGAATCCCATGTTCGCAATTTTGGCGCAGTTTGGAGGCGTGAAGAGAGAAATTCTTAGAGACGATCCAAATAACAAAATGGGTTTTAATTTTTTCCTGCGAAGGCGTTCCTTAAGTAATGGATAATGTACTCCTACTCAACATGGCGATTATTTCTTGTTTTAAACGAGGTTTATAATAGTGAAAAGAATGACTAGCGATACATTAATGATTGACCTTCAAGATTCTTGAAAGCAATCTGAAAAATTAAACCACCTACTTCTCAATATGCACCCACAATATTTTCATCGTAAGAAAAATTCTAGCTCATAATACGTGGTTCCTGGCAGAGCTCATTCCATTCTATTATCCCTTTTAAACAACCGCACACGAATTCTCGCTTATCCTGAAAAAAGACCAGATGTTCGGAGTAGGTCTTAAATTACCGGTCAAGTAGTTCTCATTCTTGCGTCATTGATTTCCCGAACAACGTACCGTCGTAAAAGAAGCACTCCGAGTCGATTCAAATGTCTTCATAAAAACGTTGAAAGGAGTTTTCGGCCATGAAGGATCATCGGCCGTATTGCGAGATTATTCCAACGACGATATAGCGCCACTTTTTCTCGAACCTTGGGGAGAATGGACATTCATTTGCATGTCAGATATATTTCGCTGTGCAGAATTCTTGACTCTTTTACTCTCACACCAAGAGGTGCATATTCTGCTAGAAATTTCAGGCTGATTTTTCGATAGATGTAAAATACTAATAATCAATAAGTACTTAACCTATTTTTTAAGCTAGAGGGTTGAATTTCTTCTACCAATAAAATAATGATAAACACCGCTATATATTTGAATTTTATTTTTAATGCAGAGATATTTATAACGAGTTACGTGCGAACAAAAATAAGCCCGCATCGAATCGTCTAACATGGCTCGTGGCAGTCTTAGCATGGCATTCTGCATCCGTCCAATTGGCTCACTGCCAGAAAAAGAGATAAAGAGCAGGTATATTCATCGGCCAAATAGCTTTCTCGCAAATGTTATAACCGTATTAAAATTTAAAATTCAAAGTTTATGTTTTACTATACACTTTTTACCCCCTTCATAAAAATACAGGTCATATTCTCAGAAGTGTATACTGGCAATCTTCTTCATCACAACGGTAAAAAACAAATATCGTCTATAAAGTGGCAGTCATTTACTGCGCAGTCTCAGTAGTGTGAAATTGGAGCAATATTGTCCCTCCCCGAAATAATAGAGCGAGAGAGAAAGGGAGAGGGAACGGTTCCTAAGAAGTCTGTTTCCAGAGAGAACGGGACGGACTAACTCACCTCTCATTCCTCCCATTCCTCTCATTCCTCCCTTCTCCTTCTCTCTCTCTCTCTCTTCCTTCCAGTTTCAACCTGACTCAATTAAAAGGCATCTGTACGTCTTCTGTACTCCACTCTCTCCATTCTCTCTTTTTCCTAATCGTTACGCTGCTTGAGTAGGGAGAACAATGAAGTGAACCTGTAGTCAAATCTAAATGAATTGAGAAAATTTCTGCTTATGTTTTCGTATTTGTTTATTAATTTAAGTTTTGTGATATATTAAGAGATTCGACCGACCAGGCCACGCTGATACAATTTCTACAAAATTCATTTCACGTATGTTTCCTTATTGTACTATGTGGTGGTTATCTCGTATGCTCGCAATTTCAAAATTTCTAAATACATATTTCATAATTATCTCCTTCGTGGTAAAATAAATACATAATATTTTTCGAAGAATTTAAATAGACGGGAAGGTAACAATTTTTAATGCTTCGAATGTCCAATAAGATTTTGATGCTCACCATATTTGTGGTTATCAGATCATATCATTCACTTCACGTTAATAATCATTGGTAGCATTATAGCAAGGCGGAATATTTCCAAAACGGGTTTGAGGTTATTAACCTCCCATGCTGTTTGTCATCCAAAACGGTTTCAAATTAAAACAAGTGACGGAAAATTGCAGGGGGAATTACATAACGCGCTTTTTTCACCGACTGCTATCTTTCCGTCGAAGTAAATAATTTCAAGTGCGATGTATTTTTGTTTGCTTACATATATAACATCGCGTCTTTTTTAGCGATTTTTTCGAATACTCCTTAGCAGAAAATCCTAGATCCAAGTCATTTTTACCATTTATAGGCTAAAGTATAGACCATGTATAGACTAATGTATTCTGAAATATTTGATTTCTCTATATTAAAAACTTCAGAGATGTTCCCCGTACAAACAGACGAACGGACAGCTAAACCGAATAAATAAGCGATTGAGAAAAAACGCTAAAATCCTTCATTTAGGAAGGAATCCCTAAAATAATAAGAAAAGCATAATGGATAAAAATCATTCAGTCATCGCATTCTTGCGATTGATTCGTCACAAATGACGAGTTAAGGACGTGTTCGACAATAAGGACCTCGTGTGGGATGCAGTGGTCCGATCGAAGGGAATGGAGAACCGCTTGGAAATGAGAAAATCACGACGGTACGAACTCGTTGTCACAACGTACTACAAAGAAAGGTGAAAGGTTAAGATAGGAAATATAAATTCGAGGTGGAAATTGCGACATCTACAAATTGAAAGCGGAGTATCCTTTGTCGCGACACCTCCCTTCTCGCTTATATTATCCCCGATAACTGTTCATTCGATTTCTTTCATCTTTTACCACCTTTTATCGCGTCCTTAAATTATATTCCCTTTTTATGACTCTTTATTCCTAATCGATTCTTTCAAAAAGAGAATCTGAATCGTATGAATAAACAATGAAATGCGTTTATGGCCTTGACGTGCCACGTCAGAAATCTTGAAGCTAAATCAATATTCCCGAAAATCTATGAGAACTGGAACTTTGATTCATCTACTTCATCTACATCTACAATATCGTAGGGAAGAATAGCATGAATCTCTGTAGTTGAAATTTGTATAAACCCACTCCAATAAATGTTTTAAAATTAACTAACTAATTTTAACTAAAATAATTAAATTAAAATACATTTTATATCTATTTATATATCTTTTTGTCGATTACCTTAAATTTATCGAAAAATTTAGTAATAAAATTATTATTTAATGTATTATAGAAATAGAACGTCCTATTATAAGCATTCTGAAAAACAAATTATCTATTGCAAAATTTAGACATTTTAACTATAAATAAATCTTCCAAGATTGCATGCCTATTTTAAAACAACCTTGTTTCTTTGCTTTTATAGCTAAAAAAGGTTCACATAGATAATCGTTAATTGCTAAAATGATATGACCATGTTTGTCAAAAAAGTTGAAATTTAGTTCCGCGAAAAATTAAGTTCTTTTTTCGCTTAACCTCAAGTCGTTCCCGATATTATCTACTCGCTAATCAATGAAATTCCCAAAACTAAAATATTACCTTTGCACTGTCGATCTTCCTAGGAACTGAAAATTATAAAGAGACAAAAATACAGGTCAAAAATAAGAAAGCCCTTCCCGGTAGATTTTTCGTCAGGAATACAATGGCCGCAAAAATACCTACACGATCGCCATTACTCTTGATCCGAAAGGTGAAAAATTGCGGGCAATTTCCCTCGTGGAAGAATAATGGGTATATGGCTTAATAGGAAGCTGCTACTATCGGTGGCGAAAGGCTAAAAGCGAAGGCGAGAGAGAATTTTTAGCAGGCCTAGTCAGCCAAATAAGATCCTCTTAATTCCCGTGACGCGTGGAATCACGTATTGCTGCTTCTCTCCATTCCTGTCAACCTCTCTCCTCAAACAAAAGCGTCGCTCGACACCCGGCCTCGACCACTCCCCACCGAGCGCCGCCCGCCCTCCAGGACGCACCCTCCTCCCCACTACACCCTTCCACGCTTACTTAACCCGCGGTAAAAGTCTCCGAGGCGCAGCCACCTCCTCCCTCCCCCGCTACCCATTCGTTGACCTCCGCCCGATTCGCGAAACTACCGCAGGCGACCATACGCCCCATTATCGCCCCATTCGTCCCTCATTTCTCCCCTCACAAGGTCCCATTGCTCTTTGCGCTCCCTCTCCCCTTCTCTCAACCCCATCTCTCTCTCCTTTGCTTTTAATCGTCACCCCCACCACCACTACTACACCCCGCAGGTCCTTTTCTTTTAAGGGCGGCATAATACGCGTCTTTCGTCTCACCAATTTGCGGTAGACGACTTATGTGAAAAAGGGGAGGTGAAGAGTTGACAGTGAAATTGGGAAGAAAGAGAGATTAAGACGGAGGAAAAGAGAGAAGGAAAGGAGGGAGAAAATGGAGGGCGAAAGAAGAGAATGAGGTGAAAATGGAAGAGAAAAGATCTCCAAATTAAAGAGAAGGAGAGAGGGGTATGCCGGAAAGAGCACTAGCGACCAGGTGGATAAGTGCCGGTATTAGTAGATACGAGGACTCCTTCGGGCAACAGTTGCTAGGGAGATAGGGAGTAAGAGCAAAGAAGGGAAACATGATTTCCGACTAGGGATGGATTAAATAGGCAGCTCTGCCCTTGCGGTCCCAATGTCACGAGTTTTGTCGGGTGAAAGTGTGGTTTCGGTCCAAGCATGACCAGACCGTCGAATGCGATCCAAAATAATGATTTAAAAACGTAAACCTGCTCGAAAGATTACAAAAAAACATGACTGGGCATGAAAAATTGGAATTTTAAGAAGTATGGTGCAAAGCGTTGGGAGGGATTGAGATTTATAAAACCGTGTTTCGCAAAAATAAAGCAAGGCGATTTGGAGGGAGAAGATGTTTGATTTAATTAGGATTTACATTAATGGGGGAAGGCGTTGAGCGAGGGAAGAGATTAGGAAGAAAAGAAGGGATGGGTGAAAAGATGAAGAGGCAAAGCAAGAGAACATGAGGGAGAGGAGGGATATATATATATATATATATATATATATATATATATATATATATATATATATATAAGAGATACGGGCTGGTAGGGATATAGGCAAAGAGGAACTGAGGCAGCGAGCAAGGGACGGGCAGAGAGGACGCATCGAACATTAAAGTGTTTAGGATCTCCCGCGGCGACGCCGTTTCCCTTTTAAGACCCTCGAGTCAATTTCCTCGACAGAAAGGAATACGCGAATTTTATTCACATCACCACAAACTTTTCCTTCCAAGAATCTCCTCCTCTCCAAGATCTCCTACAAAATCGAAATGAAAGCTTAGCTGCGAATCATCACCCGGAAATCAAACTTATGCTTTGGAGAAAAAAATACAAACAAACGATTTCTCGATTTTGCGCGGAACGGTTGATGATTTCCTCGTCGTGTTTATCGCGTGGACTGATCTCCGAGCACGCTCTGATGGAATTTCGACGACGGCCAAATGTTACTGAACGATACTGCGAACGGCGGAAATTACGCACAAGAATTTGGACGTTAAGTATTCGACGCAGTGGAAGATGCGTAACGTGATTCGCACAACAAACGATAGCCGCGTAATTACCGCCCTCGCGTTGATAAGGCGAGAAAAACTCAGCGCGTGATACACTTAGGATACGAAAGAGGAAAAAATCGAGATTGCGAATGGAGCGTTTGCGTGAGGTAAACTAGAGTTGATTAGGTGAGGAAGGGGAGAAAAGATGGGACAGGAAATGAGCGAGGGGAATGAAAAAAGAGGAAAGGGTAAGCGAGGAGAGAGGGAGAGTAAGGAAAAGAAGCGTGGGTGGCCCTAGGGCACCACTAATGAATCCTCATTCATCTCTCGCGGTCTGTTGGTCTGTTGCCTGAGCAACGGTGACAGAGGAAGAAGGGTTGGGAGAAGGAGAGGACGTAACCTAGAGAGGAAAAAGTGAAGATCGGAGACGGATGGAGGAGGGGTAGAGACAGAAAGTAAAAGAGAGAAAGTGGATTGATTGGAGAGGAAGGAAGAAGACATCAGGGTGAATGGGGATTTAGTTAGGAATAAGCGAATGGCAGGGAGCTCTGCGGAGGAATTTCCAAGTGCGTACGGAGGGAATCGCGTGCAAGAGTAGGGCGGAAGGAGAGGAAGGAGTTAAGAGATATAAGGGAGAGAGAAGATATGCAGTGAGAGAGAAAGAGAGGAGGGAGGGAAAGATTTGCTGAGGTTAAGAGGGGAGAGAAGGATGAAAGACGGCAGTAATTTGAAAGAGGGGTAAAAAGAGGATAGAATGTTCCACGTAGATATCGAGAGATAAAGAGAGAGAGGTATGTAGATAGGTTGAAAGGGCGTATAAAAGTAGGGAGAGAAGTAAGCGATGAAGATCGAGTGGCACTGAGGGACTGAGAAAGTCGAAAAACTGGATAAGAGGAAAAGGAAATAATACTGAAGAAAAGAAAGGAAATGGTTCAAAAGAAAAAGATTTGGGTAAATTGAGATTGGAGAGAATTGAAGAAGAGGGTAAATAACGTTAGGGAAAGATTTTACGGAGAATGAATCACAAATTTGTTGTGAGGGATGGGAAGGAGAGGGATAGGAATGGAGAGATGGAGATAGAAGAATCAGATACAGGTGATTGAGAGAGAGAGAGAGAAAGGAGAGGGAGAGAGAAGAGGAGAGTGAGTGGGAGTTGTTTGTTACGGTGCTTGCGAAGGATTCCCGTAGAGGAGAGAGGAGAAAGGAAACCTCTCCGAGAAGTTCCGTTTCCAATTGTGACGCGGCAATCACAATAATTGGGTTTTGAGAGAAATTGAAACCAAGTGAAATAGGATCAAAAAGTAAATATCGTATGAATTGCTTCAGAGAGACCTTTTTAGACGCAAGGTCGCGCGGGGGCTTGTCATCTCGTTAAGCAAGATCGTTTTAATGATCTCATTTTTCGACGTTGCTCTTAAGTCACTGTAGACGCAATTAATCTTACTTGTAGCACTGTAGCTTGGTTTTAATTTATGCTAAATTACGCGTCAAAAATAAATAATCAACGATTATTACGCCTCAGAATTGTTCTGTTTTACTAATGGGAGCATTCCTACCCTGATTTACAATATCAAATTGGCAAAACGACTGAGTTTTCGTAGCTTTTGAATCAAAGTAATGATTTAAAAGTAAACACAGTGTGTCACAAAAGCTTCAATTCAAACAAAAATAAATCAAAAGAGTTAATTAAACGGATGCATCTTACTTATGATGAAGAATGACGTTGAACCCATCAAAGCTTCGCGGTTTCGTAACATATCAGGTTAATACAATCAATATTTCTAATCAACAATAGCCAAAAAGCTAATAACATTTATCTCTTAAAATTCTAACATGTATAATTTGCAATGAAAGTTACAATACTAATCAATTTTCAAAAGAGAAATTGACACTAGCTTAATTTATCTACCACTATCAGGAGTCGTGGTTGTATTTTTACTGATGCTTGAATAAATTGTATTGATGTATCATATATTATTACAACTATGAGCCCTGGCAATATCAAAGTAGTTTTAATAACATGGGAGGCACTTTCAAATAAAAATCAATTATATTAATTATTTGTTACTATTTGCTTAATAGTAAGTAAAATATGTTATGTTTATAGATTAATATGGAAAAGCAAAAACGTAATTTTATGTAATTTTTTTATTGTTAGCTCATCCCTATAAATCGGTACTCGGCCCTTCATCAGCCGCGCAATCTTTTCAAATGATTGTTTTTCAGCTGTACCGCACACATAGAACTGATAACATGTACAACTGATGTTCGTCTTGTTTACTGTTATATTTATTTTATTTTTGACCGAAAGATGGCTGCACACATGTGACAACGACCCCTGCCATGGAAGGGGTACTGTGCACGTCTTATCTGTAACCATTTTACTTCCACAGATGTCCTAATGTTGACCACCTTCATGTCTCATTGCTATATTTCTCTTATTATACAACCTGCTACTGGAATAGTACCACACACATTCCGTGTAACTCTACAGTAAAATAGGTTTCAAAATACTTCTCAAAAACTCCACATCCTCCCAAAATTTCCATAATATGGAATCAAAGAAAATAATCTTAACAACAGATAGCGAATGCAGATATTTGAAATCTAAATAACTAAAATGATTTTTGCATCTGAAAAACTTTTATGAAAACTATTACAGATGTGAAGTGTAATCGGTCTTTTCTGACCCACTGACAAAACGCACTTAATATATAAATTTTAAGGACAAAATTCACCTTACACTAAAAACTTTAACCATAACAAGTAGACATATTTTACCACGTTGAAATAAAGTGTAATTATCTCCATGTTTGATTGTCGATGGTGTAATATGATTCAATTTATCAAACCTAGAGACCACATAGCAACGTCAGTTCCACGCATTCCTCATCGACCAAATATATTTGTCTCCTTATTGTAAGTTATCTACAAGGAAGTATAACTAAATTAATTCCGATTTCCGGATTACATGGCCACCCCCTTTAAATTTTTGAACATATGTACCTCTTTTAATTACTGTAGTACTTCATAATATTTCATCCCAGTATTTTTGAGATTGCATTTTTTCCCACATATTCCAGTTGCATTGGAAATCTAATAAAGATTTTCCACGGGCGCTTTAGATTGCTATTAAAACTTCACTCTCAAATCAAACCGCGATTGGACAAACTTATTTGTTCTTTATTTTTTGCGAGAGTTGCGAATTTAACTAAACCAAACATAGCGGGAGAAAGAGAGAGAAAGAGACAGGGGAAATCGCAATAAAAGGTTAATAGAAACAGAAATAGAGAGAGAGAGATAACGTGGTATTTGATTCGTGCTAAAACGCCACGTTCCTCTGCAACCTTTGAAGTTGTGTAAACTCCCGACAAATGCCGGTCATCGACGCCCCCCGCTCCCACCTCATCCCCTCTCTCTTGATGAGGATCGTCGGGTTATCCAATTAGACCTCCCCGAAGATCTCACCCTCTCTCTGTCCTCTCCCTTCTCTAACTAACCATCCCCCCACTCCACTAGTTTCTCGCCAAAACTTCTCCACCCCTTTCCCCATCCCATGTCCCTCATCCTTCCACCCGCCTCGCGGCGTCCAATATGGCGAATGCGCGTGCAGAGTCAGAATGTTTGCCGATACGGCGTTCAATCAACTAGATAGGGTTGGCTTGAGAATAGGTAGCGGGATAGGGATTGAACGTGATAGAGGAGAGAGCAGAGAGAGATACAGTGAAAAAGAGAGATAGGTTACATGGAAAAGATGTGGGGAGATTGATAGAATTAGGTAGGAATAGTACTGAAGAAGGGAAAAAAGGTGGTCAAAGGAATCGGAAGAGTGAGAGAGAGAGACAGACAGACAAACAACTTTATTTGGGACGAAATTGAGACTATATAGTCCCTTCTTACAGAGAGAGATAGAGAGATAGGGAGAGGCGAGAGGAGTGTGGCGGGAGAGACCACCTTACCGGTAGCGCACCTGTGTTTAAGGATGTGATTTCGGCAGAGGTGATTGCCTCGAGGCAGGAAGTCAACTACAAAATCAACTTCTTTTTTCAAGAGACGGATGGAATACAGAAGGATTTTTTGCTCTAGATAAATCATGAAGAGACTGAAATTAAGTAAAATGTGGAAATAAGATTCCACGGCAGTAGACCACGCAACTTAATGGCGCATTGGATCCAGAGTGTTTACCTTTACGTGCATAAATTTAGAGAGAGATATTTCTAAGCTCATAAATTGAGGCGACACCTACTGGTGGCGTGCTGTGTTCCGATCTGACGGGTGAGTATAGCGCAACACTAACGGAACTTGCACTTCCATAATACGGTCTTCTGTTAGGCGTGAGGGATAGAGATGTAAAAGACAAATATATATATATATATATATATATATATATATATATTCTCTGATTATTAAATATTCAAAGAAAATATTACTGAAAGATTGCCATAGGTTTGTAACTGTTAATCAATCACAATTTTGGAAATCATTCTTGCCTAAAAAATATTCAATATGAATTTTAAAATAATGCGACTTGCTTTTCATACCTTTGGTTAAATTAGGATGGATATGAGTTAAACTTAAAGTAAAGGCATATTAAGTGTAGGAGGGAAAGGATCTGATCTTAACGAACATTGAGATTGAAAGCTGATAAATACAAGGAGAGAATGCAAAAGGAAAAGGATAATAGAATTTTGTTTAATAGACTGCAATTCCATCGTGGAAAAAACTAGGAGGGGGAGAGAATTAAAGAGAAATAGCAAGAGATGATCCTCTCCTTTCAGTATCAAATATCAATCAAATAAAAAAAGGATGAATATTTCGTAGTAAAAATGATTGCAAGAATGAAACTATGATGCCATGAAAATCTTGTTGAAATATTACAATTGTTTGGAAAAATAGAAAGAAATTTAACGGTTGCATGAAATGGAATTCTCCAACAAAATGAATTATCTTTCAAGAAAAATAAATGCATTCGCCAATGGCGAAAAAACTTTAAAAAGAGGAACAAACTCTGAATTGAACGCCTTAAATAATTCAATTTTCATGCTGGTAAGCAATGGTTATTGTTAATCAGTATCGCTAAATATTCATACATCATTGAGATAATATCCCACAAAGGACATCTCTGATGTACAAACTTTAATTGCGTAAAATATTCTCTTATTTGTGAAATAAAACAAAATCAATATGATGACGATGCTAATTCCTTCGGCTTTTTGACGCATCAAAATTTAGGTTTTGCCGTTGTTCAAATAAGGCGACCCCGTACAAAAAAACGCCTATACCAAGGCGCAGCGGGTCACCCACTCGTTAGGAAAGGCAAAGAGGACAGAGTGACATCGAGTTTAACCTTTAAGAGTGATTGGCGTGTAAGAGAGACAAAGAGAGAGAGCACACCGAGGTGGAGAGAATGAGAAGAGGGGAAAATAGGAAGCTATGAGGAAAGAAAGAAGAAGAGAAGGAGAAAGAGTTTGAAAAAAGAAGAATGAAGTCAGATAGAATCTAAAAAAGGTAAAACGAGGCATAGTGGAAGAGGCGGAGGGAGAGAAAGAGAATTGATCGGATGATTGGAAGGAAAACGGGAGATATGACCGGAAAAAGATAGGTTATAGTTGAACACTTCGGAGGAGGAAGAGAAACCAGAGCTCCAGGAAAGAGAAAGTAAAATAATGGGAGAAGTAGATAAAACAAGAGAATGAGAGGTTGAGGGTGAGGATGGGGAGGGAGAGAAAAAACAGATGTAGATGGAAGAGGGAGAAGTAAAGATAAAGAGAGAGCAAAAGAGCGGAAAAAGGGGAGCGTTTGCATGGAAAGAATGTTGAGGGAGAGAGGAGAGGGGAAGGAGTGGGCAAGACTCAAAGATAGGAGCAGCCGACCGTGATAAACATGGAAACAGTGGAACCCAAACACAAACAGAGAGAGGTAGATGAGAGAGAGAGAGAGAGAGAAAAAAAATAAATAAAAGGGAAGGTATGGGAAAGGTATAGAGTGGGCAACGGCGACACCAGTCCCTGCATCGCACACACGCACGCACACAAACATACACGCCTTCGACACTGCCCCTTTGACCCTAAAAGGGAGCCTTTGACGACATTCGGGAAAAGGGAATGAGGGATTGGGGAGAGGGATGCGACGACGTGGGATTCTGGGGGAGTAGATGTGGGAGAGTGGGTGGGAGAAGGGTGGGAGAGAGGAGTCGCTGGGGACGAGTGGAACATGGGAAAAGGATAGAGGGAGGGAGTTTGGGGGCGGAATAAAGTGTCCTTCCCGCGGAGCGATGAGGAGAGAGAGGAGGAAGGATTGCTTTTGGTGCGACGGGGAGAGAGAGTCGCACAGAATGTGTTCCTACGCTGGGACGGGTGGAGTGAGGGTCAAAGAGTAAGGAACGTCTGGCGGATGAGATTTTTGGGTCGCGCGTTAAATCTGTTGTTATGGAACATTTTTGACCCGCAAAAAATACTGTTCATGAGTCAGGGAATTATTACAAAAGTGTATGGTTGGTCTAAAGGTAGTATTTTCTCATCTCTAATTATTTCCTTTACTTTCATATATAAGAAAATATTATTTGCAACAAACATAATTATTATCGCTTTCATTTGTTGCCAAATTCTCTCCTTGGCGGAGCATTGTTTTCGGAAAGCTGATCGCAGCTTTTTAACTCTTATCCTACTAGGCTTTTTCACTGACGTAAAGTATCAGGATGTGACTTAGGAACGCACATGATAAGTTTGTATGATATGATTTATTTGAAGAGTATTATTAATGGCTACATATTATACATGGTTAAATATAATGTTCATATTTAATTTCAGGCACATGTACTTTTTAAAGGTTAGATATAATAATAAATATATTAACTCATTGTTTTTTGATGCATGTTTTACAAACGACAACCTTTTTAGAATGTTCATTAGAAATATTTAGACCACAGTCACTGCAACATTCTATGGATACGCGGCTTATTATTAAGGGGCATATGTGGCAGCGGCGTCGAATCTTTGTTGTTCCGGGCACTGTTGCAGTTTCCTCCATATTTTTTGTGACATTTCTAGCACTTCGTTTATTGAGGTAAAATGATTTTCGACAGATATGTTGTTTTTGTGCGCTGGATGTTGAAAATAACTATATATTGAACCAACTCTCTCAGAAACAATTTACAATGAACATTTTGTTTTGAGTTGTTCCAGTCGGGTTATATATTTAGCCAGACAACCTTTGCCGCTACACCACAAACATAAACTAACATAAGTTGTAAAACTAAGCAATAGGCCACCTGTTTGTTTTCTGTTTTACCGAATATGCATGTGCCAATTGATCCATTATTTCTACTCCGCCTTTCGTAAAATTATAATATAAATTTATTATAGACTTGTTTTTATTTTCTTCATCAATAGCAGCACTATGATGCATAGCCGATATTAGAATAACGGCTCGTTTTATATACATAGCTGACGAGGGTCATTTTCTTACGGAAACAGAAAATATTAGTTTCAATTGCTCGTTTTCTATTTGGCAAACATTTCACTTCTACGAAACACTTGTCTAAGATATTGCAATGGTCTACACTTAATGAGGACAGATCATCAACTGATCCTCACATACGTAGTACCCAATAACATTGTATGTAATTTGGTGCATATTGCAACAGGATAGCACAAGACGCAATCACAAAGAACATTTTCGTTATATTGTGTCAATGTGTCTCTGAGTCACATCTTGGTAGTCAACGTCAGGATTTTATATTAGGGACTATATAAATGAAGCAAAAACAGTTTAAAAATGTTAATGGTGTTAATTTATGTAGAAATATAAAATAATAGAATACACAAAGTCTCACTGCCAAATAAATTTAATTTTAGAAGTAATCGTGATTAAAAATACAAATGTGTCTCTAAGTCACAGCCTGGCAGGATTAGGGTTAAACAACATTGTTATTCGAGTTCTCAAGCATGTGCGTCGGTCCAGGAATTAAAAAATTGCAATTTAGAAATTACTGAAATTAAGATACAAACTCGATATTTCAAACAATGGACAGTGGAAAGAATAAAGTTTCTCTTAGCTGTTACGAAAATCTAAGTACATTCCTAACTAGTTAACAAAATTTGTTTTGAATGCGAAAAAACGACTTTTTCATGGTTTAAAAAATGAAATTTTTTTTCTCACCATAGCTACCAAGTTAAATGCTAATTAATTTATTGCGTCGAAACCGAGGATCTTCTACGATATATATATATATATTCGACGAGAAAAGAAAATTAATGAAATAATACAGATGAAACATATATCTTGCAGTCACTAAAGCTTGCGCGTATGAGATTATTTATTCAGGGTGGATTCTACTCTCAGCACCTCTTTTATTTCACCCTTGCGCGATAAAGTCCACAAATATTGCAAATCAAGCTGTATTGTAACCGATAAACAAAATATAAATATGTGCGTTAAACACCATCCCAGATATGATTTAGGTACTGAATTGGTATTCAACCTAGTATTACTGCTTATTTTATGCAAAATTTATTTCCAAAGAATTTCATTTCGGGAGAAAAGTATTTTCGAAGAACTGCGTTTTTGATGGATAGTACGTCTGAAAAATAAAATAAAAGTTACTGGAGAATATGCTTTTGGAATGCTTGTTTCTCTAAGATTTATACCCGGAGAATTTTCCTCGGGCATTTTTCATAGAATGACACGTTTGATGAGTGTGACCTCCATCCGGAACTCAGACGTCGTCAGTCAAGGTCTGCGAGCCGTTTAGGGGGCATAGAGAGAGATCCGTCACACGCGGCCTCCCCTCAGCCTCCCTTCCGCCTCGCCTTCCTCCCCCTCCTTTCCTCCCTCTCCTCCCTCCTCCTCCTCCCTCCTCCTCCCTTCCGCCTCGCCTTCCTCCCCCTCCTTCCCTCCCTCTCCTCCCTCCTCCTCCTCCCTCCTCCTCCCTCCCCCTCCTCTCTCCCCCTCCTCTCTCTCCCTCCTCCCTCCCCCTCCTCCCTCCACCTCCTCCCTCTCTCTCCTCCCTCCCCCTCATCCCACCCCTTCTCCCTCCCCCTCACCCCACCCCTTCCTTTCTCCCCCTCCTCCCTCCCCTCCCCCTCCTCCCTCCCCCTCCTCCCTCCCCCTCCTCCATCCTCCCTCCTCCTCCTCCCTCCCCACTTTCCATCTCCAAAGTGCTTTCTCACTGTACCAATTCCTAGGCGAATACGAGCGAAAAAGAGATCGAGGGAGGGGGTGTGGTTTAAAGGGTTGAAAATGGAGAGAGGGGAAGTTTTACGTGCATAGGAAGGGAAGGAGTGATAGAAGAGGGCGGTGGAATCGTATCCCATTCCAAAGCGCACGGGCGCAGTGCGTCGAGCCATTCGAGGGAGGCGAGGGGTGTAAAGTGGGGTGGGGGAACGATGAGGAGTAAGGGAAGAATTGGAAAGAGGTTTTCCTTTGCGCTTCCATCCACTCAGTTCTTTTGCGAAATGCGCCAAAAGGGTCCGGCGGATTAGCGTCCATCCCAAAGGACGAACGGTCGCATTCACTGGCAACGCAAACGCACGACTCGGGGACGAGACGAGCATAAAAAGTCGGACGCCCAAGGGTTTTTGGTCGCGGACATGGAACGTCGGTAGGCGACACTTTAAACAACTGATCCTCTCATCTGATGCATCACGGAACTCATCATTCGGACTATGCAGATATTTTTATTTGCACTCGACTCGTTCTATTTCAAGCGATTCTATACGCTCAATTCCGTTTGATGATCTAAAATAGCAAGTGGGTCAATCATTGCGTAGCTACCGAAATTCAACAAGAAATACAGATATTAATAACTATCGCTCGGATTGTATTTCCTGGATGAAATAGATACATTAAATTATATCCCTCTTTATCGTGATATACGTTAATTATATATAGGTTTTTCCATAGGCTAGACTAGTAAAATAACGAGAAAAATTTTTTTAATTGGGATAAAATTAAAAAATTGAATGAAAATATTAGTAAAAACTTATGCTTGGTTAAAAGCTTCATTAGTTAATCTTATTTTTACATCGCCTACTGTCATCGCACTTGGTGCACTTATGAGTGGTTTGCGTTTTAGTGGAACCGATTTTAAATGCGGAAATGCGTTATAAAAGTCATCACAGCAAATAAACCGAAGGAAACAAAATGGGCATGAATCAGTCAGCGATTTCTATATTTCATTGTAATTTCGTTATTTTTACCTAAACATGCAGACAGAAAATGCGTCCGGCACTGAATGACCTGCGCGATGTTATCACATGAATTTCATATTGCTAAACAATAACAACTCCCTTTCCGATAAATGCAAAATTTTCCATGTGTCTTCATTTTGTAGGCAACATAATATTCGGTTAACGAAGAAGATTACGATGACTTTCATTTCGATTTCAGGATATATATCTGAATTTTAGAAATTCAGATTAAAGTGAATTCTTACTCCTTGATTGTTGCCCTTGCGATGAACATTTAGATAATTTACACGTGCAAATAAAAGATTGAACATAAGAATAAAAAAGATACGCTACATAGTTTCATGCGTTTCTGCAAAAATAAAAATAAATTAATATACAAAATATCTGTGAATTAATTGACCGTTGCCAGCAGCCATGTCCACGCTTGCTAGCGCAAAGAGACGCACAGTCGTGTCTCTCGCAAACCGATGTAGAGCGCAGGTAACAGGGGACGTGGAACATCCTTCTCATCATGTAAGCCCATAAGAGTTTCACTTGCCGGACGAGTAACCGACAAGCGCTAATTCGTTTTTGCAAAAACTCCGCTTCCTGTCACCCTTTTGGACCACTAGGTTAATTACTGCGTCTCCATGCACTTAGCAACGCACTTGCATTAGGATGCCCCATGTCGGAGGCGGGAAAATGGGGCTTGTCGTCAACCTATTTGGTCTATCGGTGTCTCCCGATCCCTTCCTATCCCTTTGCACACCGTTCTTTCTCTCCCTCCCTATTTCTTCCTCCCTTTCCATCTATTCTCCTTCTCACTTCCCCCTCCCTCTCACTCTCTTTTCCTCCCTTCCCTTCGCCTCCTTCAATCCCATCCCGTTCCTCCCTCATCATCCATCGTTCTCCCCTCTCTCTCTTTACTCCTATCCTTATGCACACCCACGGTACTGAAACCACAACACCTCTTCCCTACTGCCACTCTCCTACAGGATTTCCCGCGCCATGCGTGAGCCCCTCATCGTCTCAACGTCCCACTCCACGCGTGTTCCATCACACCGTCAGCAAAAAAATCCCTCGCACGCTGAGCTCAAATTCTCTCTGTTTAACATTGAACGCGCTCTTCTCTTCACCTCTCCATCTACACGTGACCTGAATTCTCGGTGCATTCGATTTTAACTCTAGAATGGTAACGTGAGTCACTCTGACTCACACATTTCCAAAAGATGAGGCTAACGCTGGTCGTGTTCAAACACGCTCCCCCCTCCCTTAGCAGTGCTTCCTCTAGTTAGTTGTTTATGTGCTGTTAATGGAGCAAAACGTTATTTTTCTCCGGTCACCGTTACCGCCACATATTTATGCAAGAGTTGCACAAGGGGCTGACGTGCCAATGGCAAAAAAGCAGACTCAATTTGACAAATTTAGTTAATGACCTGAAAACTATGATTTGAAAAGCCTTAGGAGAGGAAAAAAAGGTTCCTGAAACACACCAAGCGACAGAGAGACAAGAAAATACTGTCATTTGTGCCATTATACCAAGAGAAGGTATACCTCCACTCTCTGCATACTTAGCAAAAAGTCTATCTGTGGCGAGCACCAATAACAATTATGTCCTAATTGTTAATTTAGATATTTCTAGCATTTACTACATCCTGACTTTAATAAACATCATTTTAAATCAGTTTTTAATAATATTTTCTTATTCCAAGTTTAAGTGAGTCAAACTGACGCAGCGTTACCAGTAGGGTTTATACAAAAACCGACTTTTGAAAAAACCTGTTTTCGAATTCTAGTATTTCCAAAAAACCGGGTTTCGAATTTTCACCAAAAAAAAACAAATATAATTAAAACTAAAAAAATATTTATACTTATTTTAAAAAATTTCAGTTTATTTAATATTTATGGAACTACAAAAATATAACAAAATAAATATACTCTATACAAAACGAAATAATTAAAAAAAACTAAAATAACTAAAATCCGTACAATTTTTCAGTTTATTTAATATTTATGGAACTACAAATGTCCACTGAACGATTACTTAATCTTGTTCTTATTCTAGATACAAATTTGCCTGAAATAGAGAATACTCTTTCACTGGCTACTGAACTTGGTTTTATCGTTTTCAGAGAATCAAATAATAAATCTAAATTCTTTGTTCTTTTATTGGCTGCCTCAAATACTGAAAATTCGGCCTTCAGTGTCTTCGGATTTGATATTATTTCTTCAGGTTCCTCAAGAAACCTATAAATTGATTTTCCCATGGCTCCTTTTAGAGCATTGCCCTGATTAATAGTTTCTCCGTCTCCGATATATTCATCATCGGAATTTGTTTCCATACAAGAATTTGGATATTTTCTAGACAATATTTTTCTAGATAACTTAATAATATAGAGTTTTGAAGCTAGTGGAAATACACTAGATTTCCTTGTTGAAATGTTTTGTGGATTTTACAAATATAGCAAAAGGGTTACCAATCCAACTTGTCTTCTTTCTTGAATTCGTACTTCTAAAGCATTTATTAATTTGGAACTAATTTCAGTCTTTAAATTTTTTAGTTCATTTAACAGAAATTCAAATATGCCTTCACTTGTTAATAAATTGGCATCTCGCCGCCCTAAGGCCTCAGCTGCTAGACGTACTGGTCCTAACACTTTAGGAAGCTCCATGATTTTAGGATATTGAGTTTCATTCCACATATGAGAAGCACCAATAACATTCAAAGCTAAAACAACACATTTTTTAATGTTATAAATCTTTCAATCGTGGCCTCTAAACTATTCCATCTCGTTTGGCAGTCAAGAATCAGACTTAATTCCTTTCCTTTTTCTTGTTTTACATAATTATGAAGGATGCTATCTCTTACGGGAGATTTACTAAAAAATTTGCAAATTTTTCTAATTTGGGAAATTGATTGATTGTAATTGTCAGACAACATAGGGAATCCACAGTCGTTATCTAGATCAGGAGAATTTAAAAAATCCTCGCCATAGTCATCTTCACACTCTACGTCATCTTCCGGTTCCTCACTTGTAACATATACATCGGTTTCGGCAATTTCTTTATTTTTATATAACACATCAGTAACTGCTAAGTGTATGGCGTGTGAATAGCATAGTTCATTAATCATAGGTGATAATTGGCCAAATTTTTTCATAACAGCGGCACCATCATTTGTCGCTGCAACTATGTCGGTTGCTAGATCCAAGTTAAAAATTTGTAGCCTGTCAGAAACTAATTCTAATGTTTTCTTAGCATCGCAGGAACTAGCTATTGGAACTAAGCCCTAATTAAAATCTTCCGCAAAATGGTGTACGTTGATATTCAAATATCTGCGATTTTCTTTTGCTAGTCCACTCATCTAAAGTTATAGAAATTTTTTTTCCCATTCTTCTTAATACAATCCAATTCATTTATAGTTTCACGTTTGGCATTGTCATAAAACGTTTGAATGAGATCCATTACTCGAGAGTTGTTTTTTTGTAATGAATATCCCCGTTGTTGCAAAGACATATGAACGAGCTTGTTGTACTGCTATTTATGGACAATCCATCCATTGCAGCAAGTTTTGCTATAATTTCTTCTAAACTGCTCCTTTTCACGAAATCTAAAATACTGGCTTGTTTTTGTGGGCAGGAGGAGGGTATAGGTGTTTCTTGCTTGCCGATCGTTTCTGTTTTCTCGTCGATTATTATTTTATGAACTGCTTTCAGGTGATTATGGAGATTGCTCGTAGATGATCCTTTGCAGCTCAACATTTTGTTACAATGATTGCAGCATGGCTTGTCTTTTCCAACCTTTTTGAAATTATCCCAAACCTCCGACTTATTTGCAACATTCATTTTGGTCTAAAAATCAAATGAAATATTTTAAATATTTTTATCAATGACATCAATATTTAATAATGAAAGAATGTTATATTATTAGAATAGACATTAATAAATTTACTTACGTTGTTTTTGTTTTTACTAACTAAAACAAGAATAATAACAAGCAATAACATAAACTTCCTATTCCTGCTTGTGATCAAACTCAAGTGAACGGAGCTGTCGCGGCACGTTGTGTACTGCGGAGAACGGGTAGTACGCAGGACTAAACTGGTCTGGTCTGGCGGGGTGCACGTGAGCAACACAGCTGATGTCATCGGTCAGTCTGTGTGCTGCCACATAGATAGAATGCGTTTGTGGATTTGCATGTCAAACATTCGTCTGACTCATGAAGATTAGTTTTACTACAATATGCTTGTGCCCGAGGCGATTTCAAGTCAAATTGTTAACGTTTTTAATTAACCAATTAATTAATTTTTGCATATTAATTCTAGTATCTAAAACAGTTTTTTTTTATTTAAAAACCGGTTTTCGAATTTTACAAATTTATCCCAAAAAAATTGTTTTTAACCCCGGTTTTTTAAAACCGACAAACCCTAGTTACCAGCCTAGGGTTAAAGTTAATTACACGTGTATATGTCACATAATACGGACTCGCTGCGGCGTTTACATTGTTTTACGTATTTACGATGATTATTTTATATTTTTGCCAAATTATTTAGTTTGTAAGCATATTCCTTAAATGAAAAACTTGAGAATTAGCTTATGACTGTCTTCCTGTACCTCTGTGTGCGTCAGAAGCTTTAATATTGATCTGATTCGATTATATTGCGTAGTTAAGGGCTATTATCGAAAGAGATAACGGGAATGGGCCATATCAGTCGGGCAGGATGGCCATACTACTGGAAATGAAATTTCACATTTCACTTCAAAATTCCATGATGTAATTTTTTTAGTTCGGAATTAAAAATTCTTTGAAAACTTGATTATACCGTATTGTATTTCAATCATGTCGCTCTACCATGGCTGACATCATATAAAAATCAAACGCTGATGCTCTAACTTATCTCTCGAGGAAAATACACCTAATTTATGCCACGCTAACAGCGATAGTTTCTACTGTTTGTTTCATTAACGTTTTAAAAATGCACATTAAAATAATTTTATCGTCTTATGGTATATAGTTGTGTATGTGTGTGTTAGAGTGAATGAGTTCGTACGCCAAAACCGCCAAACTTTCCTACAAATTGATGAACGCTTTCCTTGCATTTTCATTGTGTTAACATGAACGGCTCTCATTTAATATTTCGGTCAATACGTTTCCGAGAAGAAGAACTCCTCGAAAAAATACTTTCTCGTATTCATAGAGAGATAGAGCAAAACAGATGGGAAAAAGGGAGCCTCTTCCTCGCCTCGAATTCAGAATAAATACCAATTACCGACGCAAATATCCTCGCACGCTTCTCCTGTATGCCTCCCTCCCTAACTTGCTTCCATGTTTCACAACCGCCTTCCCTTCACCACTGAATTGCTTATAAGGGAATCCAGATTCTCATATTATAACGAAATTATTCGAGTTCATTCGCCATCATCATACCCCGTTGTTTTTCCCTCTCTATTTTATCACTCTTTCTCTATTTTTCGCTCTCTCCTTCATTTCCCTTCTATTTTTCTTACTTTTTCTCTCTATTTCTTTCCTTTTCTTTCCGTCTCTTTCCGTGTGTTCCCTCATCTCTGACACCTTAGTCACTTGACGCCTTCTCACCACTGACCAAGTCGACCTCTCCCCATCCCTCTCTCTCTCTCTTCCACTCACAACTTCTCATCCTCGGTCTTTTCATCAAACTTTTACTTAACTGACTTTCTCCTTGCACTCTCTTGCTTGCTTTTCCTCTTCCATTTATTTTGCCTAGTTCTCTCTGAATCTTGCTTCACTTTCACTCTCCTACCATTTTCTACATTTCCACTATATTCTTTCCCCTCTCTCTTTTTCTCCCCTTTCTCTCTAGCCTTCCGAGTTTATCGATAACTCGCTCTCATTTCTTTTTCAGACTCCTTTTCTCCCTTTGTCTCCGTCTCCTCCCCTCCATTTCCCTCTCTCTCTCTCTTTCTCTCTATTTCTTTCTTTCTCTCTATTTCTCTCTTTCTCTGGCTCTCTATACCTAAGGGGCCTTTTTTCAGACTTTCCTCCAAGGCTCTACCCCTCATTCCTCCACTCCTTCACTCTCTCCTCCCTCCCTCCCTCTCTATCCCTCACTCCGCTTATCTGCCACCACGTATAACTGCTCAAAAACACTTCCCCCCCCCCCTCTCTTTTCTCTGTTACACCAACTACGTCGCTAAGCAGCACTGAGGCTGCGAAAACTCCATCGCACATAATCTTCCTCCCACTCTCTTTCCCCCCTTTTCCGCCTCCCCCGCCCTACCTAAACTTCTACTTTGCAATTTCTGCCTTTACCCCCCTTTCCCTCTCCTACCGCTCCCTTTTTCCAGGTCTTTTCTCCCTCATTTTTACCCTTTTCATCTCTTTACTCTTGCATTTCCATACTATCCCACTATACTCAACTCCTCATCTCTCTCACTCTCTCTACTCTCCTCTCTCTCCCAGTCTCCCTCACACACAGACTCTGTCTCACTCTCTCACCTCCTCTCTCTCCCCTCCCTCACCCTATCTCTATCTCACCCTCCTTCTTCCATTTCCTCCTTCACATTCTCCTCCCCACAAGGTTCTCAACAACCCCCGCTCAAACCCAATGTGTACCTGTCTGTTGCCAGAACGTGGATTTATCCATTACTGGAACGCTTGTCATTCTGGACTCTCCCTCCCTCGCATTTTCCTCTTTTCCTCCCCATTTTTCGCGTCTCTCTCTCTCTTTCTCTCTCTCTCTCCCTCTTTGGCGCGCTCTACGCTAACTGAAATGAAGTCGCGGAGCGGGTGGAGAGATTTGGCTTTGCTAGTGAGTTGGCGCGAGAGGATGGAAAGGGAATTAGTGCGAAACGGAGGGGAGGGCAGTGAGAGAGGGAGGAGTCAGAGGCTGAAAAGCATAGGAAGGAAAAGCTGTGAGTTGTTGAGAGGAGGGCGAGAGGGAGGAAAAATGGCGACTATTTCGAGGGAGTGAGAGACGCCTAATTCACGTATCTCCAAAATAACGCGGGATGCAGCGGAGCGCGCCAGGTTTCATAATACAGGAAAAATCAGGTCGGAGGTTCGAATGAAGGAAGGCTGCCTTCCTTATAATCGAGTGTATTACTGTCTTTCAGGCCCAATTTGATGCTGAGGGAAGTTATTGGAAGCGAATGCAAAAAATGGTTGATTTGAGGAGGAATGCATATCGCCAACTTGGAGACGAGCAACCAACGGAAATGTTGGTTGAACGCCGAAGAAATTATAGGATCATAACTATGTTGAAAATTTTTGATAGTTACACATTATTATTCGGAAATAAAAAATTTCTATTAATGTAAAGCAGTTACCTAAGGGTAGTTGGCTTCTTAGACGAAATATGAGCATGGGTAAGAAAAAAGGTATAGAAAAGGAGGAAAATAAAGAATGAGAGAGATGGAGGGGGAAGATGATATGGAGAGGGAGGAGAAGAGAGAAATTTGGAGAGTAAAAGAGCGAGATAAATTAGGAGATAAAGAGAGGAGAGAGTATGAGACGAGAGAAATTAGGAGAGGTAGGAAAATGGGCGAGAAAGATAGAGGGATAGAGGAGTATAGAGGGAAGGAAGGGAGAGACCGGCTGCTTAGAGAACTGCTGTTTAGAGGGTTGGAGAGTGTTTGGTGGATGGATGTGGCAAAGAGAAAGAGAGAGAGAGTTTTGAAGTGCATGGGCGGCCTCTGAGAAAGGAAGAAAAAACGAGGGAAAACAGAGAGGACGAATGTGGATTTCTGTCCTGTTTCACCGAGTTCCCACACCGCTACTGCGTCACTCGACGTGTAACTATGGGAGCTCGGCCATTGTCTAGAACGCATTGTCGAGCGCGATGCTACGATGTGAGAGAAGTGCGCCGTTTCCACGCGTGTTCGTTTTTTCTTCGCCCCCTCACATTCAATTGGGGTGTGCTGGCTTTTTTCGGTCTGGACGGAAGCATGTACTTTTCTCCCAACCCCATCTCTCTTTCTCTCTCTTTCTTTTTCTCTCTCTCTCCTCCTCTACCTCACTTTTCGTCGTCCCCATCTGTCTCTTCCCCAAGGGGAGAGAGATTGAGATAAGGAAAAAATAACGCATTATGATAATTGTGTTACTTTAGTCCCCGGCATTTATCTCGTTCCCAATTTCGCATCGCCTTTTTTTACGGGGCTCGCTTTGCTTGATGCGTTTTTTCGAGCTTTCCTGAATCCAGTTTACGAGGAAAAGGGAATAAAATTTCGTGCGAGTGTTCCAGGAGGTTTTTATTATTTAGATCCACACAGGCGCAGTCAATATCGCGCGACGTTCTTTAAATTTAAAGGGGTATGCGCTTTTCTGGCACCACTGGCTGGCCTGACGAGGTTGATGGGGCTCTCCCTTCTATTACATAGTATTTCCTGCCGTGCAACTCTCAGTCATTCGATGGCTATCTCGTGAAACGTCCACTGAAGTTTTGCATTCGAACGATCCGCGTTTTGCCGACCGGTTTTCCCTGACGTTCATTCCTAGCGACCTCTTCCGGAGAAACCGCAAAATACTCCGCTCTGAGACGTCAAACAACGCGGTGGATTCGTTTACTCCGCAGGCGTAATGGGCCTTGACTCTCGACCCATAAACTCTTTCTCACTCTCTTTATAATTACGGTCAGTTTTAGACGTAGAAATTTTATCCTTCCCTATTAGCTCATCAAATCAGTTGATTTGTTGCTTTTTGAGCCGCAGAAAATAAAGGTAAATATGTTATATCTAGGCTTGGTAGAATTCGATGATTATTTTTTGTAATCGAAGATTTAATTCGACGTTTATTTTTTTTAAATCGACGATTTAATTCGAAGGTTATTTTCCAGAAAGATTTTCGAGGAATATCGATACTTCAAATAATTATTACTACTTACATATGTGGCTGGTAGTTTTTGGCCTTTCAATTCGATGCTTTAAATTTACATTTTATTTCCAAATTTTACGTATAATTTAAGTTTAATTGACAATACTTGGATTATTTACTAATTTTTTTATAGGAAGTTAAATCATTTGTAAAAATTAATCATAATATATTGTTCTTCATAAATTTTATTTAATTTATGCGCATTTATACTCTTCTTCATTTTAAAATGTTAATATTAAAGAAAACACTCAATAACGAATTTCAGAATATATTACTTTACCATTTATTTACATAAAAAGTATACAGTACAAAGTAAGAAATATATTTAAAACCGTCAATTTGATCTTTTACTAATTACATCGTGACTTTTAACCAAGAAAGCCACCATCTTTGAGCCGGTCACGATATTTTGGGAGCTTTTTTTTGGATTTATGACTGTCCAGAAACTGAGTGTAGTACGAGAATCTAAACCCGATACACAACGTATTAATGCAACTTATGCTCAGCGTACAAAACCTTACCTCTTTTGGTAACAAAAATAGTTACTGCAGAAAAAAGTTGTGCGAACACGAAACGATATTTCTTGTTCTTGTATTTTACTCCTACCCTAACAAAATTTGCAAAACGTGATGCTTTCGACAGCTAAACTTTATGAAAAAACATATATTAATAGTTAATTAACGCCTTTTACTAACTGACTCTTGATGATTAAACCAAATTGGCCATGAGTATATTATTGTTGCACACTGAATCAGTATATTTTTAATCTCAAATATAGTAAGCTGGTATTTCCAAATTTATATATTTTTGATTTCGCATAATTCTTCCAATCGCGTCGTTGACAAGTATATAATATAGCGAATTCAGTCAGTAAAATATGCTTTGCCACTTAAAATTATATAATGAAAACTAGAAAACGTTTAATTTATGAAATCCGAACAATATGCTGATGCTTTTGCCGAAAAACATTCCTTAAAAAAGAATTTGAGAGTTCAGCTTAAAGGCTGTTAGACATTCGTTGATACCAATTAAGGACTAATTAAGGAAAAAACATTAATGATATAGTTATCGCAATAATATTTTATCCTTATAAAAATAACTATCTAATACTTTGTATCATTTGATATATTTCATCACTGTATTAAATATTCTCTTTATTTAACATAAAATATATAGAGAGAAAAATTAGACTTATTTATTTAGCGCTCGATCAACAGTCTTACCTCAAATCCTGATTAAAATGTGTTTTTTCCAATCGGAAAAATATTTTACAACAAATAGAAAATAAATATTAATTCTCAATCCCTCTTCAATTTTAAGCAACGATTGCTAATTTATGTGCACCTTTTTCAAACCATTATATATAAATTAAAATTTACTAACCTGTAGCAAAGGATGAAGGAGCCAAAAGGAAAAGAGCGGAACGATCCTTCCTGGATAACTTTTAGAGAAAGACTGCCAAAAGTTTGGGTTCAGTGCATATGGAGATGGGGTTAAAATGCATACAACAACGTCCATCTATAGAAAAAACCCTAGCAAGCAATTGAGAAACATTTATTCCAGGAATACACTCCATGGAGTAGATGTGTGGAATGGGTTGCAACACGGTTCAAACGAGCACCGAAATTCCTTTCTTCCGAACTTCGAGGAACACTCAGCAGAACATATCCATGACCTTATCTTTATAGGGAGGTTCGTGGAATATTCCACCATTAGGTCGGCAAATATAATCTCAAAAACCTCCAAAAGCCTAAGAAACACGTGTTCTCAAAACTACCCTAGGGTCTTGCGGTTACCTGATTGTTCAGAGTGGAATCGAGAGCTTCACAAAAAGACGAATATTTGAGTGTACGGAAATGCCCTTCTTTCACTCCCACTGTTAATGTAAGCCCAGAAAAGGAACGAAGTCGTAGGTAGCAAATAACATTTCGAAAAGAGTAAACAGAAACGACTTTAATATTACAATACAGAATAAAATATGTTTTTGGACGTATAATTTTCCATCTTGTTGGAAAATCGACGCTTATCGACGACTATTCATTATCGTCGATTTTGAAATTTTTAAAAAGTCGACGTTTATCGATTAGCCTAGTTATATCATGTAAAATCCTATGAAGAGATGTTAAAATTGAGACTTCTTTAGCCTAAGATCCCATATTGTAATTTATCCAAAGCTGCCTGGCAAGCCTTCCATACTTTCACAGCACAGTGACACACGCTGAAAATCGACTAGCACTTCAGGAGCTAAGAGCAACAGAAAGTCTGCGCCACAAAGTTCAATATTTCTATATAGCTATTTTTATGTTTCTCGTGTTAATTAATTTCTAAGTTCTAAAATAATTAAATAATAATAAAACGAATGATACACACCACTTTTCACTAAGTAAATATTTTTAATAAAAAGAAGCTGTATCAGAAAGATTGTCACTCATTATTACAATAATGTTATCGCTCTAGTTTCAAACTCGTCGTATAAAACGGTGACGATTTATTCGCTGATGTTACGGGATAACATTATTTTAAAATTTTGAATTAATTCAGGGATTCATATTTAATCCAACGGTTATTTCGGTTTAGTGATATTTTACACGAGATCATTTCCATTTTCCCAATGCGTAGAATTCCTTCACGGTGTGAGAGCTTATCATTTCTATGATACTGACATTTATATCATTCATTGGTAAAAATGCATATATCGTTAATTATTCGGAAAATACAATAAACATTTAATTTTCTCTCGCTAAAAATTTTGGAATAATGCCGAATTTAAATACGTAAGGCATTAAACATGCCGCCGGCGTTTTTACGCCAAAACTGATGAATGGTCATCAGAAATGACATGCGAACTTAAGTCAACCTTATAAACTCATACCTCAAATTGCACGGTTTTCTTTTTGAAGAACTACCTCGAATTTTGCTTAAGCACGGTTTTGGAACGATCTTCCAGCATAAAATACATAAAATGTTTCAGATCGACTTAAGGGTTATGAGGAATGATAAAAAGAGGTTATGCTGAATACAATGTTATTGATTTGTTGCACGATGAACTCAAGACCACTCAAATTTATCTCTTTCTTTCTTCACATAACACGGTTTCCCTTCGCACGGCCTTACCCAGGAACGTATGTATGTACAGTGCAAAACGAGGAATGGGCGTATATGGATAAAATTTAATGCATCTAAATAAGTGCAGTCAAGATTTTATAAGATTAAGGGCAGTGGTATTGCAAGTTGGATGCCATTTAAACAAATAGAATCAGTTTGCTAATGTTGATAATATTGCCTGTTACATGTCTCAATCATAGAGGAGACCATTATAATCTTGTTCATCTGCAAGAGCTGACATAAAGCAGTAAAAATATTTTACCTTGACCATGAATCGATCCATCGCCTTCCTCGATATAATTTCCGCCCAGTAAGTGGTGGATTCCTAATGCAGAATTTTTCTCCTGCTTTCATTCAAGTTGGTGCATTTGGGCATGCAAGAGTAAGATCTACACTTTCCATCTTGTTCAACTGCCGACCAAAATCTTTCAAAGAATCTTGCCCTGTTCCCGTTTCATTTAAATTCATCCTTCATCGTTTCTGCTCGATCCTAAATCCTTTCAGAGCCTTAAAGACCTGTATATTCTCTTATCTTCCTTCAAAATCAACCCTCCTCAAGGAAGATCCTGCGCAGCCAAACCTTCCCAAGCGGAACCGCATTACTAATATAATTGGGCAGATGTTTGTTTGCTCGAAGGGAACGCTCAATTTCTGCGCCGTAACTATGGACCGAGCAAAAAACAAACTAAGCCTTACTCATCGCAAAAGTCGTTGCAAACGTTTTTTATACATAAAACGATAAATTATCAAAACTGTATAAAATATAAAGCAATATCAAATAAAAACTCAAATTACTGATTGGGTCTTTCCATTTGTTTACACAACACTTGCAATTCTATTTCAATAAATCGGTACATGAAAATTAGCTGTTTAGTGTTTTATTAGAAAGTTTCTTTATTTTATCATATGTATGATCTATGTAATTAATTTAATTTGTTTTAAAATTTCTTCCAAAATGGTTCCTTGTAAATAAATTTAGTTCCAGTAATTTCTGATCGCTATTTCTTCCTCTTTTATTACTTTTCGCTTCTCCTTGTTAGCTATTATTTATTTCTCTCTCATTACATTGCTCGATTATGTCCTCAAACATATGATCTTGATATTTAAATATTTTTTCATTGTCAAACATTATGACTGAGTAAATGAAGGCCAAAGGCACCTGTATCCAATTTTCCATTCGCTATCAAGCATACCGTTTCTATAAATAACGCCATGTTGAAATTCTCTTATTTTGATGGTATCTGAAATTAATATGAGATAAGCGCGGCAGGTAAAACAATAAATGTTAATATTCAGAGTTGTACAGAAATATGAACCGTTTGTGTAAGAGTAATGTTGACTAAAACGGGATCGTTAATAATATCGCCAACATGGAATGAAATATGAAGGTTAGCAGTCTTTACCTATTGAGGGGAACCAAATGGGAGATTAAACAAATAAATAGAAATATGAAAAAAGCCACTGAAGATGAGAGCGTAGCTCTCGAAATACGTATTTAGTGCTTGTTCCAGAGAAGTTTTTCTTTATTTGTCTTGTACTCATGCTTTAATTTTTCCTTTTAGGCTTAGATTTTGACCACAAGTCCCTGTTAGGCCATTGTCCAGCAAACTTGTATTTCTTTTAAACTTTTTTCTTTTGAGCGCTTCTCTGGGTAAACGTTACGGTTTGGAGTTAGTAATTTTTAATTTAAATAAATAGAAATGAAATAATTACATGACGTTTTACATAGAATAACGCCGTCAAACCGTTGGAAAACAACAGGAATAAAATTATTGAAATTCAGACTAAAATGGGAACCTTCCTAAATTTTTAAAAAGTTTTTTTCCAGTTCCAGATGAGAATCGAAAGTCGAATTCCACGATATCCACAAGACTGAGAAATTTGAAATTAGTTTGTTCCGCGGTGGAACTCATGAGAAAGCCGAGTGAAATTCGTAGAACCCCGAGCCAAACTTGGAAAGGAGTGAGGAGAGGGAGTAAGCAATTGGGGAAGGAGTGAGGTCCATAGAATGCGCAGGTAGTAGCGAAGAAGAGAGAGAGATGGGGAGGAATTGAAAGGGTGTCTTACTCTAATGATATTCATCAATTATCCATCACGAATTCTATTGGCTGGTAAAACATTGTTTGTTAATAAAACAGCCATTTAGAAGTAACATTTCACACAAAATAAAGAGGACATGGGAAAAATACGAAAGATAATTAGAAATAAATCAAGCGAGGAAGAAATGGAAAGCTAAAAAATGAACAAAGGTTTTATATTGAGTTAGGAACAGAGCGAAATGTCGTTATAGAGAAATAGTGCCCCATGCTGAACAGAGCCTGTAACGGTTATAAGATTTTTCAGATGGCAAGTTTGGCAAGTTAACAACTGACGAAAATCCTGACGTTGAACCCGTGGTATAAATTTTGACAGAATGTGCCAAAGTGCGAAAAGCTAGAAATGAGTCGTAGGAAGTTGATAAGTGAGAGAGGAAGGGAAACGAGATGGAAGGCACGAGAGAGAGAGAGAGAGATGAAATGGAAAAGAGAGAGGGAGAAAAGTAAGGGAGAGATAATTAGCGGTGGAATATCGAGGTTGGGTAGAAAGGGAGGGGAGAGGTGTATAGAGGGGGGTGCGGGAAAGACGGTTTTAGAGGGAATGCGGATGGCGGTGGGCGTGGGAGGAGGGAGAGGCTTTGAGGATGAGTGGCAGGGGGTGCGCGCGCGTGTTCTCTCCCTTCTTCGGAAGACGCGAGGTTGGAAAGGGGAGGAGAGACGATTGCGAGCAGGTGCTGGATCGAGTACGTGAAGACCGAAGGAGGAGATGTAGGTGGAGAGTTAAAAAGAGAGAGAGGGAGCAAGAGAGAGCATATCAAGAGCCGTCACGCGCGAATCTCTCGCCGCATTTTCGAAAATCATGCCATCGCACTCGAGTTTTCCCTTCTTCCTTCCCCCCACTTCCTCTCTCCCTACTTAAACCTCATCCCTTACCACGCCACACTCTTTCTTTCCCCATATAAACATACCCTCCGGCAAAAATTTTCTTTCTCCTCTATTCTCTTTCAAACCACGTTCGAAGCCCAGTCATTCAGTCATCGTTCGATCCTCGCTCTTTTCCACTCTCTATTTCTCTCACACACACGCTCTCTTTTTCACTCTATCTCTCTCATTCTTTATGCCTATATTTGCCTAAGGCACTCTTTTTATCGACGAGGAGAGAGTATGTGAACACGAGGGAGTTTTTTCGAAGGAGTGAGGGAAAAGATAAAGAAAATGTCGTGAAGTAAGGTTTCTGGTTGTAAAGAAAAGATAAAAGGAGGGGATGAAGACTGAGGTACAGGAAAAGTGATGATTTGAAAGAGGAGAGAGAGGGGGAGATGTTGATAAAAGAAGTAGAGAGAGAGCGGGTAAAATGAGATGGGGGACGGATGTGTGTTATGGGTTGGACAGATGGATGGGACAATAATTGATGGTTTGTAAGGTTTTGAGAATATGGAAAAGGAAAAAATGAGCTCGGTAGGGAGGGTGTGCAGAGAAAGAGGAGCAAGACTGTAACAAATGTGTGTGTATGTGTGAATGTGATAGTTGTGAGGCGAAAAGGATGAGAGGAGGAGAAGGAGAGAGGAGAGGAAGGAAAAATAGCGAAGTTGAGAAAACAGAAGAAGGGACATAAAAAATAATTGGAAGGAGATAAAGGACAGAAAACAGAAACGGGGAGGAAAATTGAAAGTAGAAGAAAGGAGATGGAGTTAAGGAGGGCGAAAGAAAGCAAGAGAAGATGGCGGAGTGGTGGCAGATTGGGGGAGAGATGGAAGAGGAGTGCGAGGAGGTTAAGAGAGGACGATGGATGGAGAGGAAGAAAATACTGTTTGCTGATGTTATCGCGCGATTTATTCCTGACACGATTCTCCCCTGCGCTTCTCGGTATGATGGGCAGGTTTTCATCGAGGAGAGAGGGAGAAAAAATTAATAACGGTTCGTGATGTTAAATCGTCAGCCCGTCGGCTGCCCTAAAGGGTATTTACGGAACATATGTCAAATTAAGTCGGACATAAATATGTAAAACAATACACACCAAACTCAGTTTTAGAAAAAAGAGAATACAGATATTTTTCGAAAACAAACATACACTCGTGCTTCCAACATTTAAAGTGTTTAATTTTGACGCTCTTCTAAATATGGAAAAAATTGTTAGGTAATATTGATAAATACTTCCGTAAAGAATATGTTGCGCTTTAAGAAGATTTTATTTTCTTCCAATCAGTATAACTTTTAATAACCTATTATAATTTAAGTTATAAGTTTTAATGTGAACCTCATTCATGAGTTTCTGAGAGTATGTAATATACATTATTAGCTTGTTATATTTATACTAGAAATTCAAGAAGGAATGATGGTAATTAACCTACATTCTATCTCATATGTTCAGGTATATCACTGAATGGATGAAATGTTGCTGAATTCCCTCTTGAATGTTCAGGTATTTAACTTCCTCGAGATTTAGAAAGGGACTGCTCTGCTGTACCTCAGTGGTTCAGTATTGTTGAGGTTTACTACTCAGCCATTCACCGCAGGAAATATCCCAAATCGAAAGTGGAATTTCATTCTGTGTTGATAGCTTAGTTGGTTATAGCACCTGCTCGGAATTCAGAATTTTTCTTTTCTTTACTTTAAAATTTATGTCTCCTAAAGTTCCAATTCTTATAAACCACGCCAAAGTAAATATTAGTTCGTTTGAAATTCTACTTCTACTGAATTCAAAAGGTTTATCTCAATTAATTATATTATACTTTTTTGTAAAATAGCATTCCCTTCCCAACAATGACGACTTAGGGTACTTAAGATCAATTTCCTACTTTTATTTACATTAAAATATTTAAGCAATTACAGACAGGCGGTATCAATGATGTAAGTGGTGAGAAGTTGGAGTAGAGATTATTATTAGTTACAGAAACAAAGAGATTGCAATTCATAAGGAATCGATAGCTAACGACTTCATGGGTTAAATTTTCCAAATCTGTCTAAAAAATAAATAGTTCGCAAGATGATAAAGCGTTACTCTGTTTATTTTCTGCTATATAACACCTCTTAAATGTGTATGATATCTAACAAATTATAAAATAAATTATAAACCATCTTATAATATTTCACTGCAATTATAAAACTCAACATCAGTCTCATAGCTTAGTTAAATCCTTTAAAAATACTTAAGAGGACTACAGTAAGGAAAACTTAAAGATAAAAATCAGATTTATGTAAGGGACTAATACTACCCAAATAAGCAAAAAATTATAACAATTTCAACCGCAAGCGTGAATGTTAAGCTTAAATGGCTTGCCGGTAGAATTTCATTCACCCGGAAAATAAAATAAATATACAAACGTGATATAAAAACCTTACAAAATTTTAAAATTATATATGAAAATAAATTAGATATAGATTATAGCAATTTAGGCAAGATTTTATTTAAATTACTATTTTAAATTACCAATTGCAAGTTGGTCTTTACATTTCTTTTTACAAAAACTAATTAAAGATTAGGTAGAATTGGATATTTTGCTGAGAAATAAAAATCGAAGTATCTTAATTTCAATTTCTGTTATTACAATTTGGGCAGTATATTCTCATAAAATAACGCTCCCACAAGCTGGTTCTCGGAAAAATAAAACCAGCTATCATCTCAAGCAAAATTCGCATTGTTGAACCAGTACTTTGAGCAAATAAATCTCTAACATTATACAAAACAAAATTCACGGAGTGTGATTGCCAGCGAAACATACGAGAGTAACATCAATTTAGTTTCTCTGTAGCGTACTTCATGGAATGCCACCCCACCAAAAACTGCAGGAAACTCCTGATCGTAAAGCAGCGCGTTTTCGCGTGGGTCTTCTCTACAGTGTACGCGCGCGTGATGCTTCGCTTGTTAGGAGTTCCCTAGCGTTCATCCTCTTTCCTTCTACCTCTCTCTCTCTCCCTCTCTTTCTCAGTCTCTCTCCGCCTGTCTCTTTTGACGATACTTCCTCGTGGTGGTCTGATATATTTCCTTGTCTGACAGAATAGCGTATTCTCCGCAATCTCTCCATCTAACTCCTAGTCCTCGGTGAACTTTTGCGACTGTAACAGAGAAAGGGAACCAAGCACGCAGAGGCATTCAAAGGTAATATACTCGCGTTTATGCGGAATTTGGATGCGTCAACAAAGGGAGACAAAGAGGAGGTAGGGAGAAAAGCCGAGGTATTATGCGGAAACTTAATTGTGTAGACAGAATATATCCATCGGTGGCACACGATTTTCTAAAAAGAAACCTTCATTTGAGAGTAATTTTGTGTGCACAGGCATTAATCGTAAAAGTTTCTCTTATCTAGCAATAAGTGTTATCACCGATGGAATTTATAAATCACTGAGTGACATTTAGGGTGATATTCATGGAAGGTTGAGCCTACTCGAACATTTAATATGATATTGTACGCTGGAGAATGTAGCTTTAGCGGAGTACTTTTGTAAGACGTTATCATTTGTTTTGAAAGCGTTTATAACTTAGGTAAGATCGTTTATGGCGTATTGTATATTATCTGATTGATGGATCTTCGTCTGCTGCCGCCAAACAAAGGTGAATCGAAGAGAGTTAAGTTCCGTCACTCTCTACTTTCTCTCATCTTCGCCATTTTTTCCCATCGCTTTCTATCTTCTCCCCCTGTTTATTCTTTTTTTAGCCATCTTAATCCCCTCCGCTTTTCCTTCCTCGCATCCTCCCAAAATGCATTCCCGCTCTCCTCTCGCTCTACCCTCACCCCTTAAATACTGACTCCTCCTACCTTCCTGACCTCCTATCTCCCGAAATCATCTGCCCTCTTTCCCCACCCTCCAAACCCTGTCTCTTTTACCTCCATCTCCTACTCTCGCTCTCCCATCCTTCCCTCTCTTCCTTCATCCTCCTTCCCCCACTCCCTTCCTCCTCTTCTCTCTCCCCTTCTCTTCCTCCTGCCCGATTTGTTTTAAGATGATGGATTCCTCTCTTTCATCAAATCTCTTATGATGTTCCTGTCAATCTCTTCACTTTGGCACGTCACCAAGAGCAATTTGTGTTTCAAATTCTCCAATTATGCCAATGAAGTGAGGACATTCTCTCGCCTTAGCGATTCTTAGACTTGAGAAATAGAGTCTAACAGTGTATCTCGATTCCATTGTTTAAATAAACTTTTAATGGAACCATAGCAGTTAAACTCTTTAAGGTTGACGTAAAGTTAAACTGAATGCTATTAACACGTACATAAATGCTGCATAAAGTAAAAATACGCCACATAATTTTAAACTGTATAGCAGTAAAGTGATTAGATTGATAATGAAAGGTTTGCTACTGAATTTTGGATGACTAAGCTTGCATTTTTATCTGTTAGGACCATGAAGTTACCTGCAATACTTGAAAACTGCATTTTATTGTCAGCCCCCGTATTTCCGATATTTAGACTTGGGAAAGAAATGTTCCATGAAAATATGTAGATGTTAAGGGTAGAATCACATTCCTTGAATTTCAAGAGTGTCTTACTTTGTCTAAAAATTAACCAATAGTACATTCTGTGGCGTAACTAGAATCACGCGGGATTCCCGGGCTTAAACTATTCAATGCCTTTATATTTAGGCTTACCATACGTCCCAGTTTGACCGGGATTGTCCTGGTTTTTAGGCCTTGTCCCGACGTCCCGGCCAGTTTACTGTTTTGTCCCGGATAATAAGTATGAATCAACGTCAGTGCTACTCGTATACGTATACTTACAAGCTGCAAAATAAAATAAAAAATATGACGATACGAATAAGACACGTTATTTATTTTTCTAAAAAACGGTCCAAGTTCGAAGATCGTAGGTCAGTTATTTCTAATTTTGATTTGCAAAAGAGTAAAAGACTTTACGTCGAAAAATCGATTTTTACGTGTTGTCTTATGGGAAATTAAAATCACCCTCTGGAGTCGAACTGAGGACCTTTTTTGGAATTTTTATGTCACTCGCGACTGGTACGTGATCAATCCAATCCTACCAAATTTGGTTGAACTGGCTGAAGAAACAACTGAGGTACTTAGCGTTATGGGCATTATAACCAAGTGACGAAGAGAATTAGCATTTTATAGCTGCTAGATTACCGTACTCGTCGGCGAATTTTTTGACAGGTTGTTATTGGTTTACTGGCCAGCCAATCAGAGATCGGGACTTTGTTTTTTATATACCTAGGTTACAATATATGTTTACCTAAAAAGAACAATTAATTGTACGTGTTCTTATTTGAAAGAACTTTTATTGTAACAGGAACTATAAACAAACTATTATTGTCGTTCGTAGCAACGAGTATTAAAAAGTACGATATCTTTAGTTAGCAATAGTATGAGCGATTATCTACATTCGTATTTATGAGAACTTCTTTATCACGTATGTATTTTCTTTTAAGTTTTCTTTTTTCTTCCATAATGTTTAATTTTCGTAATATCCGTCGTTGGTAATTTATTTTTATTTCTTCTGGCATTTCTCGATAGAACTAAGAGCTCATCAATTTTGATTCGTCTATTTCAACTATTTTACCTTCTTCGCCGAATTGCTTACTTGATGTCTCTTCGAGCTTTTTTTCCCTACAAAAATGTGTCCTAATCGCACGTGTACTTTTCTCAATATTATTCGAGGAAGTTCTGTTCATTATTTCATAAGTTAATAATGTTATTTCCATTGGTGTTAGGTTACTTCTACTAAGCCAAGAACTACTCGCATATCTTATACTTTTCGATCCTTTACACTTCCTTCTTTCAACAACTTCATCTGTTCTAATTACGATGGTGTGGTTACACTGCCACTTGCATCCGTCTTTTAAATGATCATATTTTGTTAATGTCGTAGGTTTCTTACATTTTGAGCATTCCATTTCCGCTTTCAAAATTTTCATTTCCTACAGAAATTGTATACTTAACTCTCTATTGGCAAATAAATATAATAAGAAAGCACGTGCGACTTCTTCTTTTTCCCCAAAAACCTTCTTCCCTGAAAATTTTAGCAGTATCTCCATTGATTCCATAATCTTCAATAATACTTTCCATTTTATTAATGAAAAATTTTTATATCGACTTTATGATATTTATTCAAAAGAATTCTTTTTATTTACCTTTATTAGAGAGTTCATAATTTCCGTCGCTAACAAACAAAACAAATTAATAACGAAAAGTTTTAGCTGATGGCAAGTTATGGGAGCACAATAGTGAACCTGTTCCCATTTTATTTCAATAATTCTACCTTTAAGTTATTATGTGTTAATCTATACGTTAATTTTGTTATCTTATTAAATAATTAATGCTTATATTCCTTAATATTTGTGAGTTAAATGTAACCTTTAAACATTTTGAATTATAGTTAACCGATAATGTATTGTATAATAAATGTTCTTGAAAAGTTTTGGTGACTTTACAATTTTAAAATTTAAAAGCAGATGATGAACAACAATATTTTTTTATAATTGACCAAATGAAAACTGTTATACATGTGAATCATGTATCAGGCTCTCTAGTTTTATATATATATATATATATATATATATATATATATATATATATATATATATATATATATATATTAGTAGTTAGTGCTTGCATATTGCAAGCATTTCATCTCACCTTGAAAAAACATTAATTTTTCAGACAGACATTTCATCATTACAAATATTCTTTTAATTTTAATGATTTCAACTCCACAGCGATTATCGTTTTTCCCACATGTAAAGATAATAGTTTAAAACTCCCCAAATGTTGCAATTTTAAAGATTTTACACTTTCTCCATTATGGGTTACTAATGCTACACATTTTAGCCAAATTTTAAAGTTGTAGCACTTCTATAAGTAAAATAATATTTTTCTAATTTTTTAAATTTAAATAATTTTTAACGGCCGCTGCAATTCATAAATGGTAAAATTGAAATGTAAATTTGTGCAAATTCACTACTCTGTAAATAATTTTAAAATTTCAGCTTCCTAGCTTATCCCTTAGTACCTAAACAGTTATCTATTTGTTTAAACTTTAAGAATTTTTAACTGCCAAACAAATTAAAATATCAAAATTTTTATAATCCCTATTTCGTTTTTTTAAGAATTCTACTTATTTAAAAAATTCAGCTCCGTAGCACATTCGGAAATGCCTAAACTTTGAATATTTGTTTAAACAATTGCGAATTTTTAGTGGCCGCATTGTTGCACTTTTTCAAGATTTTCGTTTTTTCTAGTCGGTTTTGCACAAAATCCTACCTAAGAAAAAAATTTCGAATCTCCAGCACATCTGGAAGTGCCTAAACATTAGTATCCTCCTGTTATATATATATCATTATATATCGACGACTCTTACAGGGGGTGTTTTGGGGTGGGATGCGATTATATAGCCTCTCCCACTCTAATGTCAACCTCACCTGCACGTGGTGCACCCTGCTTCACAGACGAGGCTCTGGCGTCCGAGTGACTCCCGGGATAAGGAGTCCCCCCTCTACCAAATGCCAACGGCCTATTTAGGGGCGGATGAGAAGGTGGAGGGGTAGGGCACCCTCTTGCCCTTAAGCTTTATCAAAATCAAACTACAAGAATAAATATAAATGGATTAGAGAGTGAAGCAAAGATAAGGAAAGGAGTAAGACAAGGATGTCCGCTATCTCCATATTTGTTTAATATGTTCATTGAAGAAAGTATAGAAGTTATGAAGGAAAAGTCAAAAGGCATAAAAATAAATGGAGTTAGAATACACTGCATTAGATTTGCAGATGACATTGTAATATTCAGCGATTCAAAAAGAGAAATGAATAAAATGCTGAAAGTATTATCGGACACGTTAAAACAGTGGGAATTAAAGATAAATATCAAGAAAACCAAATTGATGGTTATAGGCAAAAGTAATGCAGGGACAATATCAAAGATCAAAATAGACAATCAGGAAATTGAGCAGGTGAAGCAGTTTTGCTACCTAGGTAGTACAATTACTGAAGATAATAGATGTGTACAGGAAGTGAAAAGAAGAATAGCACTTGCAAAGCAAGCTTTTCAATGCAAAAGGAGCCTACTGACAAGCAGTCACATGAATTTGGAAGTAAGGAAATCCTTTGCAAAAGCTTTTGTCTGGAGTACCATACTTTATGGTAGTGAAAGTTGGACGTTAGGAAAGAGGGAGAGGTCCCGTCTGGAAGCGACAGAAATGTGGATATGGAGAAGATTGATAAAGACAAGTTGGACAGAGAGAAAGACAAACCTTGAAGTTTTGGAAGAAGTAAAAGAAGAAAGGAAACTGATCAGAGGAATGGAAGAAAGGAAGGCAAAATTTTTAGGCCATGTGATTAGACATAATGGATTAATTGTGAACATCTTGGAGGGGAAACTTTTAGGGAAGAAAGGAAGAGGCAGACCAAGAAAGAAATACCTAGATGACGTGGAGTCAGTGATGGGAGTTGAGAAGTACGAGATGTTGAAGAGAATGGCAGAGGACAGGAGTTCATGGTTGCAGAGACAAGGCTTAGCCTTTAGATGAAGAAGAAGAAGACTCTTACAGAGGAGGATATAACAGGAGGATACTAATGTCCAGCCCAAACTACAAGAGCTAGAGAGCTCAAAGTTTCAGTTTTTGTAGATATGATGGAGAAACCTACAGATAAAATGAGACTTTCTACCTAAGTGACATGAGTTCGACTCCAGAAATTCCGAAAGTTGCGTTTTTTCCCATAAGAAAAGCATTGCGCCATTTTTGTAAATTAATTATGGGCACTTACCGGTAAACTAGAAAAATGAAATTATCAGTGTTGCTAGATGGCCGCAATATCTATTAGGAATTATTGTTACTTTTGCTTACAGTGTCTTGGGTTCGACTCCAGAGACCCCGGAATATCTCCCATAAGTTAGCATGGGAAAACGTAATCTAGTGTGTAGACCAATCTAATAAGTTTAGGAAGCTGAAATTTTGCAAGATTATAGAACTTTTCTCATAACCAACTATAAAAATGGAAAATTTTAAAATTGTTAATTTTTAGGGGTTGTTTTAACCCCATTTGAACATTAAAGTTTAATAATTTTTTAGGTTCTACGGGATGAACTAGGTAGCTGCAATTTTCAAATTATTTACAGAACAGTGCATTTGCACAAATAAACATTTCAATCTCTCCATATATATATTGCGGCAACCGTTAAAAATGTTTAAATTTTAAACAATTAGAAAAATATTATTTTACTTCTAGAAGTGCTACAACTTTAAAATTTGGCTCAAATGTTTAGCATTAGTACCCAATAATGGAGAAAATGTAAAATGTTTAAAATTGCAACATTTGGGGAGTTTTAAACTATTATTTTTACATGTAAGAAAAACGAAAATCGCTGCAGAGGTGAAATCTTTAGAATTAATAGAATAATTTTAATGGTGAAATATCTGTCTGAAAAATTAATGTTTTTTCAAGGTGAGATGAAATGCTTGCAGCATGCAAGCACCTTCTACTAGTATGTTATATCCTCCTTCTCCTCCTCTGTAAGGAACGTCTATATAGAATGACATATATATATATATATATATATATATATATATATATATATATATATATATGCCAACCCTATTCAATATATATGGAGAAAGTATAATGCAAGAAGCTTTAGAAGGCACAGGGGATTTCAAAATTGGAGGAAGGGTTATAAAAACAGTAAATGATCGAGTACTTCTAGCAAGAAAGGAAGAGGAACTCCAGAAAATGATAAATAGACTAGTAATGACAGGTAGAAAATACGGTATGGAAATAAATACAGAAAAATCCAAGGTCATTCGAATATCGGGTAAAGAAGAGAATCTGAACATAACTATTGGGGAAAGCCATTAGAACAAGTTTCAGAATATAAATACCTTGGAAGTATCATAACACGAGAGGCAAAATGTACGGATGAGATCAAAACTAGAATAGGAAAAGCAAAAGCGGCTTTCAGGAGAAAGAAACAACTACTTACGGGGAATATAAGGGAAGATATCCGCAAGAAGTTGATAAAATGCTACGTATGGAGTATAGCATTGTATGGGGCAGAAACATGGACGCTAAGGAAAAATGACATCAAATACTTGGAAAGCTTTGAAATGTGGACTTGGAGGAGAATGCTGAAGATAAAATGGACAGATAGGATGAAAAACGATGAAGTGCTACGAGGAATAGGAGAGAAGCGAATGATTATACAGACTATCAGAAAGAGGAAGGCTAACTGGGTTGGACATTACCTGAGGAGAGAGAGTATGATTAAAGACGTGTTAGAAGGAAAACTAGATGGGAAAAGGGAAAGAGGTAGGAAAAGGTTTCAGCTGATAGACGATCTGAAAGGGAAAGAGAGTTATCAAGATATAAAGAGGACAGCGGAAAATAGGAGTATATGGAGAACCAGGTTTAACCATGAATAATCACGGACCTGTCTACGGACAGACTACCAATGATGATGATGATGATGCTATAATTAAGTTACACAACAATTTCGATTGTATAGAATACTTGTGATTTCATAATAATTTCCTCGATTAATATTTGTTTGTCAATTAGTATCATCTAGAAATTTTAAGGTAACAAAGTTGTGACATGCTGTTCAAGGGCAGAACCGGATCGAGTATTTGCGGTCCCAAATGCAACATGAAGTTGACGGAACTTTTATCATTGAAAATTGAATGAAAAATTAAATAAATAAAATTTAACAAATTTGAATAGACAAAATATTTTATTTTTAATTACGAATTTTCAATTAATGTTATTTTATATTCTTCGATGGCTTCCTAACTTGTTTACCTTTGATAATTGTTATTTCCTCCTTAGAAACCTCGTTTTCGAAAGTTCTGGTTTGAGGAACATCTTCTCAGATTTTTTCCTCCAAAGAATGTAATGTTTAAAGCCAACGTATGTACCCATTAGGTTCGCATCCTTAATTTTTTCTGTTCTCATTGTGAACGTTAAGTGGAAGTTTTTATATTTTGTGCGCTACACGGAAACTTCTCACAAAGAAAATATAATATATTACATTCTAATAACGCATTTTTGCCAAAAAGATATATAAATATGTATCTTTAGGAAGTGGCAGTTTATATGCAATACCCACGCGGAAGTTTTATCACGCATTTACGGATACAAGAAAATATAGGTTACGCGTGTACCTTAACATCCCTCATAAATAAAATTATCACGGGATGTTATTTTTTTCCATTCCAAACGCAACTTTCCATGGGTCTGGACCGAGAAGAACATATATATTTTTCTTGACTGAGGCGAAAGAAAAAACATTCTGTATCAGATTTTCGCAGTTGGTGCACGCGGTTATTTCCGCAGCAGTATCATTGGCGTTTCTCTCAGAGGCGAGGCATCGATTCCCAGGATAGCGTCAAATGGTAGCGATCAGTGAGAGGGCAGAATCCGTGCAATCAATCGATCGACGTGGCAGATCCGTGGTAATGCCCACTTCTGCCGACGCGGGGGCGGAATAAGGTTTCCTCCAAAGGCTTCAAAGTGTGCCTGTGCGCGAATGGTAGGAGCTGTTGTTGGCTCACGAGCTTTGGGAATCTGTGCAGTGGTGACCTCTCTACTCAACTCAATTCCCTCCCGTCCTTGCCCTTTGCCTCCTGCAAAAGTGCTCTTTCTCTTTGCCTCCCAACCCCTCTTTTACTCTCTATCTCTCTCTCTCTCTCTTTACCAATCTCCTCCAGCTCTCTCTCTCTGTCAATAACATTCTCTCGTGCCTTACTCTCTTACTTTTTCTCTCTTCTCTACCTCCATTCTAATCCAATAGTCTCTTTTTCCTTCTCTCTACATCTTCCAACAAAGTCAATTCTTTTATCGCATTTTTTCGCTATCTTTTCCTTTATTTATAAACAAATCACTTTGCAAAATCTTTAGAAAGCAATGGGCGATTTTTAGAGTCTCAATCACTCCAGGAAATACAGAGTTATTTCATTCATGTGAAATTTTTCAACCCCTTTCTCTCACATACTCCATCTCTCCTGATCTGTCTTTCTCCCTCCTCTCTCTCTATCTTTCTCTCTATCTCTCTCTCTCCTTCTCCTCCCTTTCAACTCCTCTCTCTCTCCTCCGATCCTCCTTCCGGCAACCGATTCCTTGGAAGATAATTCAAACGAGGAGAGACTGCAGAGCATCTGCTTAGCCCTTGGGGTCGAAATTGCCGCGTAAAATATTCTTTACATGAGTAAAGGAACGCCTTTGAAGGGAAGGTAGAAAGGGTTTAAACCTCTAGGCTTAAGGAAATGGAAAGGGCAGATGAGAAATATCATGTTCCATTCCCCCTCTTTCCACTTCTTCCGTACTTTTTTTAATTCGACAAAAGCAGTTTTATTTTGCGACAGTAATAGGATTTAATAGAATACTGCTTTGGAATAAGGCTTAACTTGATGACGATATTGGGAAAAAGGATTAAAATTCGGCAATACGTTGATATACAGAGTTATTGCAAATGATTTTTTCGATTTTAAAAATTTATTTTTAAAAAACTAACAATGAAACAGTTAAATGCAAGCAATAATAATGAAGAAATCCGCAAAAGGTTTTTTTAAAGCTTTTGAAATGGCAGTTTATATGCAATACCCACGCGGAAGTTTTATCACGCATTTACGGATACAAGAAAATATAGGTTACGCGTGTACCTTAACATCCCTCATAAATAAAATTATCACTGGTTGTATGCTCCTTTTTAGGCGTTTTTACCAGCAAAGCCGTAGAAGCAGAACGCCTTATGGGCACGCCTCGTCCGTCCATCCGTCAGTTATAAATTCCACTTTATATAAATACTATAATAGACTTAAATTCGTATCTCGTTAATAGGTAGTATCCGTCAAGCAAAAATTAAAAATCCATATTTTCTCTTCCATGCTCGTATATGATCAACAAAATTATTCGGATAGAAGAATTCATTTACAACAGTAAAGTCCGCTACACCACATAATTACGATTTATCTTTTCGGAGATAAAAATCCGGAGTAAAACATCGCATATTTTGTTTACAACGATCGCTAAAACGGTACTATCGGCTAACAACAATTAAAAATCCATATTTTCTCTCCCATGCTCTTATATGATCAGTAAGGTATAGAATAAATAAACGGCGCAATAGTAATTGCACAAACTTTCTCATATACGTATATACGTTTGGTCGACAGTGTACGCTCATAAAAAACCTTTATAAATAAAAGTTAACCGTAGTTTAGCGTATATTTTAATGCCACTGGACGATGTAAAATAATTTTTTGGGACATATAGCTTAGTTAGTATTATTTGTGACATGAGGCTGTACGATTGGATGGATTTTAATCAAAATACTTGTGGCCATTTTTGAGTAAATCGAATTTTGTTTCAAAATATCCTAGAATAAATTACCCTTAATTGTTGCGCAATATCGTTCATCTCTTCAGTGAGTCTATCATGAATGATACTATCAACAAATATGAAATATCATTCAAGTTATTTTAAGTCTAGTGTCTAGACTGTAGTAAGATTTTGAGTGCATGGCGGCGGAGGCGTGACGTCATAGGACTTAGTTAAGGTAGCTTAGCGTACATTGTAATGTCATTGGATGCCATATAATGATTTTTGAGACATATGGATTACGCAGTATTATTTGTGACATCAGGCTCTACAAATGGATTGACTTGAATCAAATTCCTTAGAGCCTTTTTTGAGTAAATCAATATTTTCTAAATATCGCCAAGAATAAACTACCCTTTATTTTTGTGCAATATTATTTTTATTAAAAAAGGTCTGCAAAAGATGATATATTTCATAAATACGAGTATCATTCGATGTTATCTACGCGTTTGGGCGCTAGAACCGCGAACAGACCGACAGCCGGCAGGGAAAAACTACTTTTATGGACATGGGGTCACCTAAAACGTGTATTTCCATAAAAATCTCAAAGTCAAATTTTTTCAGGATTACAATACTTTCTCAATATACTACGTATATGAGAAAGTAAAAAATTAGTCGGATAGAGGACGCTATTTATCACAGTAAGGTCCGCGAGACCACATAACTACGAGTTATATTTTCGGAGATAAAGATTCGAGAAAATCCCGAGCAAAACATCGCATATTTTGTTTACATCGATCGCTAAGACGAATCTCTCGGCAAACAACAACAATAAATCCATATTTTTCTCTCCCATGCTCTTAAATGATCTTTGTGGTATTAATTAGTATTAAATCTAAAATTCGAGAATAGCCCAAATCTTTCAATATCGTCGCATAAGTATTTCTCACAAAGAACGCCTTTGAAATCTCTATGTATTTCATTTATCGAATATACTTTTCCCTCATTTTCGGGCCTTCATACCTCAAAACGGTATTCTGTTTCCTGCTACATGCTTTGTAGCATATCATGCTGAACTTTTCCAACGGCCTCACGTAACTTTTCCTTCAAATTAACTAAAGTTGTTGGCATTTATGGAACAAAAACTTCATTTTTGACATAGCTCCAGAGGTATTAGTTGAAGGGCGTTAGATTGGGCAAACGAACAGTCCAAGGAATTGGACCAACACTCCCGATCCAACGATCGGTCAATTGCCCATTCAGGAATATTGTAACCTCATCTTCAATAGCTTGAACAAAACTTATAAAGGTTTTCTTTGCAATTATAACTTTTTCCTACTGTGTCATTGTTTCCTTTTTAATTGTAAATTTTTTTAATGAAAAAGATCTTTATATATTAATGCTCAATGTCTGTCCGTCCGTCTGTTTGTCTATCCATTCGTCCCTCTTTTTATCTCTTGAAGAGTTTGCCATAGAGAAATTCTGTAAACACCAATTTGTTTCTGCCAACTAGGAGACCGCGAGAAACTATTTTCGTTAACATAAGTGTCCCGGATTCGACTCCGGGAGACGATTACATTTTCCCCTATATTTACACAGAAGTTTCGATTTTTCATGGTGCAAGGTTTATTCCTATATTCATTAAAATACGTAAATATGGGCCGAATTTCTCCGTTTGTGCTTTATTCAACGGCTAAAACTATAAAATATCTTATTCTTGCAATGTTTAGACGTTATACGGAAGAGTTTGTCAGAAACACGCGTTCATTTTCGAAATTTTATGAAACTTTTCCTACTCTTTGCGGGTGTTGCCAAGGCGACCCGCATTGTTGCCTTCAGTTAAATTAGCGTCTATTAAGCCTTCAAATAGACAAAAGAATTGAGTTATCCGCTTTGGGCTTTTTATGAAATTAGAGTTGTATCAATGTCAAACATAACGATGCAACATTAATAATAGAAGATTATTATTATTCAGTAAACTGCGTGTGGGCTGTGGGCATTTTTAACGATGATGATTTTAAACATGCAGATTTCTGACTGCCTTCGCAAAAGCTTTTATGGGTACCGCTACTTATTTATAATCGCTCTGAAGAAAAACTTATATTCATCTATAAAATTCGCGATCTATTTTGCATTCAATATATTCTTAGCTATAACAGATATCAAATGTGTTAATTTTAATGTAACCAAAAGCTTCTAAACATATGCTTATTCAAAGTGTTATTATTTGAAAACAGGAAAACGCCACTTAAAATATCAATTATCAAAATTCGTTTTATTCTAGAGCTAGGCATAAAGTTGAAATTCGTAGAAGTTGAGAGCAAAGAATTTTTCCCAATATGGCTTTTTAATAAAACGATCCACTCTATACCGAAACATCTTGTTACTGCTGTTTTTCCTGGTGAAAAGAATAATTCATTTAGAAGAATTCCCAGGGATCGATGTGCTCCAAATATATATGTAATGCATTTTAGATATCACAATTAACGAAGTCGATCTTAATTCATTCAGCGCAAACTTTTGACTTAACTCGCATAAATAATTAATATATTAGGAGAAATTAAGCAGAGGCAAATCAATGCGCGTTTCGTGAAATCCGTCATATCGAACAAAGAGAAAGCTTTCGAGTCTGCAACAAAAAAATAAAAGCAAAAGTCATTGATTCCATAAAGGTTTCAGTTCAAGAGCAGTAAAATTTTTTTATCACTTCACGGCTTGAAAAATAAAAGAATAGCAACTACTTTTATACAAATGACGAACAAAACCCTTAAGTTATCGCTTTCGACTTTAGGAAAGGGGTCATAAAAATATCCTTTAATAACATTGACGTAGCCTGGAATTCTATTCATAAAAATGATCTTTTATGCTTATAATTTAGGTAGAATCATAGTGCAAATTGCAAAATATTTCTTCAAATGTTCAATTCGTTAGATTAATCAAATGCACATTTTAGTAGGAAATTAAAAGTACAATCAAAATCAAATGGATTGAATACCGCGCAGGCTCTATAATAACTAAGAAGAACAGAACTGATATGAAAAATTTGCAGATAAATAAGGTATTTCCTAGAGTCATGTGAGGACGATCGCACTAAGTACATACTTAATTTTCAGGGCAAAGTTAGATATGCAATCCGTCGATGAATATAACTATTGAAACTGTGCGAGTCAAATTGGGAAAGGAATTTTATGGACAAAATTAAGTAGAGTTTCATTTTGTTCTGTAAAATACGATGTTTATGGGAGAATATTCTTAATAGAAATGTATTATATGTGAAAAGTGCAAATTAAAAGTGATTCTTTAGTTTAAATATAGCAAAATCGAGCCCCTAGAACAGGAGTGGGCTACTTCTTTTACGCGATTGCCAGTTGCGAATGCTTAGGTTGCATTATCAGTTACAATTGCTTCGGTGGGCAGCATTAGAGATCACATTGGAAATTATTCGAGAGATTATGTGGTATCCCATTAGTAGAAATCATTAATAAACACATTTTTAGCGTTATAATCCATTGGAAAAGGTTTTAAAGTTTTTTCGGACAATTTTTGTTTAAGAGTATGAAGTTACTCGTATTACGTTTTTCGGTTGGCTTTTATGAAGCCTTCGCGGACCGCATGAAATGCTTTTGCGGACCGTAATTTGCCCACCCCTGAAAACTCAAATGTTTACTATTGGAGGAAACACAATATCATTATCAAATAAATACGAAATGATTTTAACAAGTCCGTTAAATCAGATTCTTGTGTTCCTTATTTTTTTATATGGTTCATCCTAACTTTCAGCAACTTTGACGCTTTCAGGAGTGGCAGAATAAAAAGGTTGTCGAAGAAGTCATGAATAATCATTTACGCATTACGAATAGAAACGCTGAGAGTGAATTGTGGAATTTACCAGGAGAAGGTGAAGAATCACGCTCGCTTTCCTTTGCTCGTGATCTCATGGGATTTGGCAGAGTATCAGCGCGAAGAGCCAAGAAAATTGTCACCACATTCTGGTGAGAAAAAAATTCCAAGCATTCCAAGATATTTGCATCGAATTGTGGGTTGTGTTGTGGGAACATTATATGCAGAGAAGAATGAGACATTATTGCAAAGCATACTTTATGAGAAAGTCAAGGAATAAGTAAGGGAGGGAGAGGAATAGCAATGAGAAAGAATGGGAAAAAACATGAAATAACATGGGATTTCTGGAGAGAGAGAGAGAGGATTAATGCCATATAAATGAATTTCTGAAGTATTTTGGAAGTAATAAAAGGAAAACGAGGATATTAAAGTAAGAGCGTGAAAGCATTGGACCCCATTACCGAAAGAAGTCTGACAAAAGCACTTGAAACGGTACGGACATAACGATGGGATGAATTGAGATAGATTGTGGAAAATAGTTCGCAAAACAGCAAGAAAAAATAAAATATATGGTGATTTAAAATGAAGAGAAGCAATGAAACTTAAAAAGTCAAATAACGAGTAAAATAACTATAAAAATGAGAAAGACGAAAATAAATTTTAAAAAACTCGTTAAGTCACTGATAAAGGTGCCAAGAAAGTCTTCAGCCATTTTGATGAGCGATAAAACCTGAATGAGAGCAGGAGTGATTTTTGACGTCGGAGGATAGGGAAATCCTATTTTTCACAGTACGGTATCCCAATTGATGGCAACGTCCTCTGTGTTATTATCTGGGCTCACGATGGATTTGAGCTTCACTCTCCGATTGGATTCTTTCGCCTATTCACCTACATATTTACCTGTATTCAAGCAGCAAAGATCTTAAAGAAAGTATATGGGATTAACTTTACCTCCCGCGTTGCATCAGCAGCAAGAAACGCGTATTGTGTTTATTTGGTCGTTAGATAATGCAGACCAAGTCTCGTTTCGTCTTGCTTAGGAAAACTCGATGTGGCGGAAATGTTGCTTATAAAAGAGAGGAGAGCGAAACATCGGTTCTCCCAAGAAAATTCCAAATTTTATTCTGAACAAAGAAAAATACTATGAGGTTTTCGTTAAAATTAAGCTATATGCCATAAATATTACGCGACTTAAAATAAATGAAAATAAATAGAGGAGGAAAGGAGTAGGAGGGAGACGGACTATATGAAAAGAGAGAGAAAGCGATGTGGAGAGAAAATGATGCTTATCAACAGCTACAGGATTATAAAAAGGAAATGGAGAGAGAAAATAGGTGTAGAAAAAAAGGAGAAACGAAAATAAGCAAGGGTTGTAAAGGGAAGGGAGAAAGCGAAACGTTGCCATTGCGGAGCGATGGCTTTACGAGTGTTAACAAGTAAAAATGTGATGCTATTGCTTCATTCGCTTCAATATTAGCGATTACTTTGCAAGTAAGAGGTAATTATCAAATCAATAAAGGTCACGATTACGCGGATACGTGAGGTTTGTGTCGTTTTGCTTCTCTTTTACGCAAATAAACTGCGAAAAAATAATCTCATGATGAATGCGGATTTGTTTCTTTTGAAATGGTGAGATTGGAAGCTTCTGGTCACTTTTACGTAAATGGATGAGAGCGATAATGAGTGGGGAAAAGCGGAAGGAGGGTTGTTGGAGTTACAAACTGCGTTAGAATGAGGGGCGAGCGGAGGTGGCGGAGCTAAGGGCGAAGGCTGGTGCACGCAAAGGGAGTTCTGGAGGAAAGATTTCGCCACAATGTAAAGGTTAAGGTGCACGTTCGAATGAGCAGACGTCGAGGGATTGGGGAAAGAAATAAAGGTGCCCTTCGTGGCAGCAGTGTGATTGGGGAGGGTGATATAGGGGCAATGAAGTGGTTCGTGGTTGGTGGGGATAGTGGAGAGAGGGGTGTAAAGGTTGATAGTGAGAGAAGAAGGAAAAGTGGAGGTAAGTCGGAAATAAATGAGGGAAAGCGTGCAGGTACAACATCACAAAATGGAGATATGGAAGGAGAAGAGTGGGTGTAAGGTACAGAGAGGGATGGAGTGAGGGAGAGAGTGTTGGAGGAATGGAGAATGGGGAATGGAGAGAGGGAAGGAAAGAAGAAGGATATACGCAATATACAGCTGGAAAAAGAAGTAAATAGAAAGAAAAATGAAAGCCAGGGACGTAATAAACAAGGCAATGGAAGGTTAAAGAGAAATGCAGAAGAAATGGAGGCAGAATAAATAAAGATTGGAATCAAATTCGATTGGTTACATTTTGATGGCTTTAATGACCACTCGAACACAAAAACACAAGTCAAATAAAAATCATATTTTGTGAAACTGATTCATGACAAAATGCAGATATATATAACAATGTTAATACCACTTTATTAAGCAAAAATAATGACGATCCTAGTTTCACGTTACGAAGATCTGAATTTTATCGTTGCTGCACTTCAGTGTTTTGACACTAGGTAAATGCCACCTATTTCCTTTTTAAGAACTGCTGAACATATGAAGCATTTAAAATCAAACTATGAATAGGTTTCAAAATACATATGATAAAATCTTATAATTTAAATATGATAAATAGTTCATGCATTATAATGATAAATAGTTAATAAGGTTTAAGCTATGCCGTGGGCTCGGTTTTTAACTTCTAAATTATAAGTGAAGTGGCTTCAGGAAGAGAGTAGCATTTATAACCTGGTGGTAAACAGCTAAGCTCTTTTATAAATTTATTTTCCGTGAAAAAGTGAACCAGCTAAGAAATGGAAATTTTGTAGTGGGGTTTCTATGGGTAATTTTATATATTATCATTGGAATTTACTGTCAGGCCAGTACAACACGAAAAGACGAAGTAAAAGAAATGGTCGCTTCCCTGCCATCGTTCTAAACGTAAAATAAATAAGGAAAAGGGAATGAAGCATAGTATACCGAGGAGAAGGTATTATGGGAAGAAATTGGGGATTGCGCAAGGCGAAGAAGCGAGGGAGAGAAGGTGGGAGATGCGGGTGCGGGAAATTGGGTTTTTCATCCATGCCGCCTCCACTGCACCGTTTCCTATCCGAGCTACATATCTACTCGTTCCATGTTACTTCCTCTTCTCGCCATTCTGCTTCGTAATTCTACGCTATTCACCACTCCATCCCATCCCAACTCCATATTATCGTCCTCCACCCCACTCTCTCACACCATCGTCCTACACCCCACTCTCTCACACCACCCTGTGTCCCTCCCTCCACTCTCTCTCTCTCCCCCTCTGCTTCTCGACCTCCATCCTTCGCTCATTCTTTCCCACATCTCTTCCTCTCCATAATACCTCCCTCTTCCTCATCCCGCCTCTCTTGCTCCTCCTCCTCTCCCCTCTTGCATGCACTGCTACAAAACCGCAAGCGTTGAGTCGTGAGCACTTGTCTATGACGACACGGGAAGTTGGTTCGGGATGGATCAGGGTAGTTAGGCGGGATGAGGCAGTAGTCGTTTACAATAGAATGAGACCAGTTTCGAGGGTTTGTGCGGTGCCGGTAAACCGGGAAAGGGTCTTCATTTTTTTCGGTCGGAGCGCGCCTTATTTTACTTATATTTTTGATGCGAGAGAGAAAGAGGAGTTTCCAAGGAGACCTTTCCTAAATGAGGATGTTATTTCCTTATCTGCTGCGCTGAGACGGCGTAATATATGCGTTTCATTCCTCTCCCACCCCCCTCGAGAATTCCTGAACTAGAATAATACCCAGGTCAGGCCGAGTAAAAAAGAATCTCCACAAACTTCGCAACTTTGAACCTTAAAAGACTAAGATAAAATATGGAAGGCTTCTTCATTTTTCGTTTACGATAGGTATACAAATAAAATGATATGTGATTTTAGAGCTCGTGAACAGAGTGTTTCTCCCGTAAAAAATAAATATCCCCGAAAGCTTTGCGTTGCCGAGTAACTGTAACCAGATCGATAAATTATTATTCTGCGGATGACACGTTAGTTTAACTGTGGCTTTAATGGGAACCTTTAATATTATACTGCCACGTTTAAAGCAGAAAGTATTCAACATGAAATCAATCCAAATAATAGAATTCGCCAAACTAAGCCGCGTTCTTTGTCACGGATCTTAAAAGAAGTTAAGCAGCTTCGAGAGGGCAAAATAAACAAATTATGTCGTAACATTTATATACACCTATAAGACTTACTTTCAAAACAATTCGTCGAACTCACCAACGAAAATTACGGATGCAGACACATGCATAATTCCAAACTTATTATAAGTCATTCTCCACCGTCGTATATTTTTCCATTAGAATTAACAAAACTTTGTAAAAATGTCCCAAAGTTGAAACAGCGAGAAGTAGTTGAGTTGGAATAACATACATCTCACGGCATTAGAAATAGGCTGAATTATAATTTCTCTCCGCGCCTGAATTACAAGGAAAAGAATGCGTCTACCAGGGATTTCCATTTCTCACCGAAGGTACTTTATAACGGGGGGATTGGGGGATGAAGCGAGAATGACGGAGACGGGGAATGGGAAAAAAAGAGGAAATAGAGAGAGAATGAGAGAAAGGGTTATGGTGGGAAAGAGTAAGAGGGTAAAGGGGGGGAAGGAGGGGTACACCGGAAAGGGATGAAAGGATTTGCAAATGGGGAGGCCGAGGCGCGGGGGCGAAAAGGGATCGAGGAGGGGCGATGTGTGGGGAAGGGGAAAGTATACGGGGAGAATGGAGGAGGGGAGTGGGAGGGAGACATAGCAGAAAGTCGACATCGGCGCGGGATGTAGCCCGAGGGCTCATGAAGAGATGAATAGAGCGAAAGAGAGAGGGAGAAGTAGAGAGAGTTGGAAAGAGTAGGGATACGACGAGATCCGCGGAGTTTGGGTAGCGCGGAGGATGTAGAGAAGGAGGGAACAGGGGGGGGGATGCGTGAGGAGGAGCAAGGGAAGAAGGGAGGTAGAGACAGGCCGCGGGGGTCGGGCTGAGGTGGCGCTCGGATAGGCGAGGAGGGAGGGAGAGGCTAAGGAGGAAGCGAATGGAGTGAGATGGGGAGATATCGGGCGATGGAATGGAGGGGTGTGACTTCGGGAAAGAGATGGAGGAGGCGGATGAGAGGCGTCGGGGGCGGCTTTGGGTGAGAGAGAGAAAAGAGAGGGAGGGAGCCGCGATACCCTATCAACACGAGTGCGCAACGAGCCCTAGTTGGCGACCCAAGGGTCGTGAAGACCCTATACACGCTGTTGACTCAGGAGCAAGAATTTTTCGCGACGGTCGATAAGCTTTGCATTAAGAATGAGACTAAAAACGGCCCAAGGGTCGCATTTTTTCCCCGACTTCCTTGGTGCATGCACTCGTTTTGGCTCTGCGACCCTTTCCCTTGGTGCAACCCATCAGGTTCGCCGAAATCCTCATCTTTTTTACCCACTCGAAAGTTTCTCTTTCTTCTTCGACCTTATCTTTCTCCATGTCTTTTTAAGGAGTCCTGTGTAAAAGGAAAGAAAAATTCTGTGATTCGCTCTCCCTGCGAATGCAATAACAGTGATTAAGGGTGCAGAATTTTCTATGCGATTCGCTGCATATTATTTTCCCGCATGCATTATCTTTCCCCTTCAAATGGTTCCACGAGAGACAGCTGCTCCCAAATAAGAAGAGGAGGGAGGAGATGGCAAAGTCTAAACATGCAACCTTTCGTGATACCTTTTCTCGAAAATCTTTTCCATACAATCGATGAGTGAGCAAAATAATACGAACGGCGAACGACTTGCCTCTCAGCAAGTAAATCACGATTATCATCTGATGCGGTCTTGTAAAAAAAACCTCGGTGATAAGTAGTTCGAATTTCATTCATCATACACGTAATAATATACCGAAATTCGTTACTTCATAAGAAGATATTCATGAAAAAATTATTCGCCACGTGTATGCACTACGATTATAGGCAAATGGCAACTTTTATTCTTTATAGCCATTAGTTTGGTATATAAATCTATGCTTGATTTCATTACTTTAAAATGCGCATATCTTCTCTCAGATTATATACATGGTAACCATATAAAGAGAGGGGCCAGGTTGTTGACGATATTTTGGACTTCCTATTGTTTTGTCCTCATTATGAAAAGGTTTATGTCTGTACAAAATTAGCCACGAGAGTCAAAAATCATTTCTAACATCGGTGTAATTGTTCAGTGTAACAGAAACCACAGGGTATGGCAAACGCATGTACATTTACAAATTAATAACAATGTTATAGGCATTTCAGAGGCGGTATTTATATTATTTATTTATTTTATTTATTTATTTAATATGTTCAAAAACAGCACTCAGGCCTATTACATTGAACATTACAACCAATAAATAATAAATGCATATAAAAATATATATAAAACAGTCAAATAAAACAATAAGGAGTTTAATGGAAAACATCAGTATGAGGATCTTTCATCAGAGTTTGGTTATATAAGTTTGGGAGGCGGAAAATTAAGGAGCGTTTTGTGGTTGAGAGCCGAGGAGTGCGGCAGTGAAATAAATCATGTAATCTGGTACTTCTAGAGGGAATACGGAGGGGGTAATTGAAGAGAAGTTCGGGAGTTCTATATTTTCCATTTACAATGTTACGGAAAAACTTTAGGTCAATTGCCTGTCTACGATCGGTCAAAGGTAGTAAACCAAGAGTGTGGAGAATGTGGGAAGAGGACGCATTACGAAGAGAAGGAACTCGCTGGCGGATAATGTGATGGAAGAAATTTAGGGGCCTTTTAAGGTGATTAAGATTTGATTGGGAAGCTGAGGACCAAATGGGTGAGCAATATTCTAAGATTGGGAGAACACAACTAACAAAGAATGTGCGTAGAGAGAAAACATCCGTAATTTTGGCGAAACGATAGATGAGGCCCAACATAGACATGGCACGAGAAGTGACTTTCCTAATATGGGTAACAAATAATAGCTTCTTTATTATTATTAGCAAGGAATAATTTATTATCGAAATTTTCTTCAAACTTTAGATTTAATTTAAATTAGAAAGCTTCAAGTATTTGATAAAAATAAATAATTGCTTTCTAAGTGTAACAAACCATTGATCAACCTGATTACCACTGCCTTTTTTTAGTTCTTCTATAAATTATCCTTATATCCGCTTTAAGCTCACCCTGTTCCTCACCTGCAATATCCTCCCCGTTCATCCGTAATTACACCTTTCACTCAAACTCTCGGATCACGAACACTTTATCCCAATCTTCCTTCATCAGAACTTCCAATTTACTTATCTCTCTCGTATAAAACTCCGTTCAATCAATCTGAACCCTCCAAAATAAATCACTAAATCCAGATTAAGTAAATAAAACATAAATCTATTGCTCAGAAGCCATCTGTTAAGGATCGCATTAAATAATTCCAATCGCAATGCGTATGCCTGTTATCTCAATTGTAGATGATCCTCCCTTATAAAAAAGTAGAAAATATATTATGATTTGACTTTTATGAAGCATGTTTTTGATTGCTGTTTAGAAGGATACATATCGTTTCAGATCCATTATAATTAGGAAGACATTTTAATGTCTTTTTATTGAAACTTGTTATCAAGAACGAATTAGTATGACATGAAAAAGAAAAGAGCAACACAATGTGAGTGACCGGGAGGCAGTAACATGTGGCTGGAAGACGGAGTTTCAACATCCAACATTATCAAATTAGCTCCAAGAGACGTAAAGACCACGAGATAGATAAAACAGAGGGATTGTGAAAGTCTTAGAGGTATCTCGTAGGCAAGCAGGCCAAAAATATTTCTGATTTGAGCTGCAAAATTCGTCGGGCCAGAAGTGAATATATTTTACAGTGCATTTATGATTCTGTTTTTACTTGTATGTTATTATTGAAAGTTCCTGCTATTGAACTAACTCTCTTCACCCCCAGGAAACTCCGACGCCAGCAACAGAAGCTCTGTCGCTACGCATACCAAAGAATATTTTCGCCTGAATGCCGCACCTTCCTGGCCAACTCTTCCGCCTTGCCCCCTTGGGACCCTTCCGGACCCGTGGACGAGTGGTTGGGCAGGGGAAACGCTTCCTCTTCGGCCAACGGCACCTTCTACTGTCCCTCCACCAGGAACTGCACCGGCGCCTATCCAAATTCCTCGTGGGGACAGTCTACGGAGGCGGAAGTCCCCGGCCCTGTATTGCCCCCGTTTGCCCTTTGGCAGACGATCCTCATCGCCATATGCCTCGGCATCTGCATCGTCCTCACCGTGGCCGGGAACATCCTGGTGCTGCTGGCCTTTTTGGTGGACCGAGCCATCCGCCAGCCTAGCAACTATTTCATCGCATCTCTGGCGGCTACAGACATGCTCATCGGGACGGTTTCTATGCCGTTCTACACGGTGTACGTCCTCATGGGTTCGTGGGACCTCGGCCCCATACTCTGCGACCTGTGGCTCTCGGTCGACTACACCGTGTGCCTCGTCTCCCAGTACACCGTGCTACTCATAACCATCGACCGCTTCTGCTCCGTCAAGATCGCCGCGAAGTATCGTAACTGGCGGACTAAGAGGCGCGTCATTTGGATGGTGACGATCACATGGATCATCCCTGCCCTGCTATTTTTTATCAGCATATTTGGATGGGAACACTTCGTCGGATACAGGGATCTTCTTCCCGGCCAGTGCGCTGTGCAGTTCCTCAAGGATCCTGTCTTCAACACGGCGCTTATCATCGGTTACTACTGGACCACCTTAGTCGTCCTATTCGTCCTCTATGGGGGCATATACAAGACGGCCTACGATATGCAGAAAAAGAGCGAGGCGAAACAGCGAAAGATGCAGTCAATGGTGGCGATGAGCGCGGGTGCAATGACGGGGATGGCTGGACGCACGGCCGGGATAGGGATATCGAAGACGCAGTCCACGCTACTGAGTCAGGACAAGCCTAAGATCGGAGTGGCCGCGGCCACGGGTGGGTCCGGTTCCGCCACCGGAGGTGGAAGCGGAGGGGCGGCGGGAGGAGCGGCTGGACAGGGATCGGCCAGGCAAGGAGGCGGCGGGCCGGGGACAGGAGACGGCGTGGTCGGTGGCGGAGGGCTGACCGTGGCGAGCGCTGCACCTGGAGGTGTCGGGTCGGGAGACTCTTCCTCCAGCCAGAAGACGTCCTCCAAAGGGACGACCGAAACCACGAGCTTCTCGGACAGGAAAGGTTTCGGAGAACCAGAAAAGTCGGAGAGATCGAGCAGCCCTGCATTCGACTCGGACGACGACAGCGTAGCGCCCCCCAAAAAGAGGACGTCGTCGGTCAAGGGCGGCTGCGGTGGTCCGGAGGGGTGCGCCCCTCACAATCCGCCGCCTGAAGCCCCCGCTCCGTCCCAGCAGCAACAGCATCAACCCCCGGCTCAGAACCAGACAGCACCACCGACGACCTCACCACCTGCCGCGCCTCCTCCCCCTCCGGCCACACCATCCGCTCTGCCTCAGATCCCCGAACAGCAGAGCCTCCTCGACACGGAAAACCCAGACTCCTATGTGGCTGGCGACGGCGACTCCTCGTCCACTCTCACCCCGCTCATGTCCATGTTTTCCGCGGCGGCCTCTTCCCAGCAACAGGCGTACGCGTCGGCCACCTCCTCCCCTCAGCCGGGGATCATCATCCCTCCGCCGGCGCAATTTTCCTCTCCGCTCACGGCCAGCCCCACTCCTTCCCACATCCCGCCGCCTCCACCGCGGCAGATGGCGCAGTCGCCTCCGCTTTCTTCCGAAGAGGAGGTCTCCAACGCCTCCGCCTCATTCGCTTCCGACCGGCCCAGGAGCCTCCTAGTCAACGGCGTCTACACCATGACCTACGATATCCTCGTCGGCCTCGACACCGCCGACCTGCGCTACATGGACGAGAGCTCCGTGGTGGTGCCGTCTCCCAGTTTCGAGAGTCCCCCGTCCTCCATCAGCGCCGCTGGCAGTTCCAGCGCCGCCCCCGGAGGAGGACCCTCCTCCCCCGGCCACGTCTCCTGCCAGCCGCCCGGTTCCCTCCTACAGGCGGCCTTGCTCAAAGCTGCGGCGCAGCAGGCCTCCGCTCAGGCGGCCCAGCATCACGCCGCGCCGCACAAGACCCCGGCCGCCTCCACCGCGTCGTCACCTCCCCCGCCAGCCGCCGCGCCCTCTGCCGCCCCTGCCCCCGGCCAGATCAACAAAGTCAACACCACAGTCAGCCTCACGGACCAGCGCCCGGTGACAAGCGTTGTGACGTCTTCCGATGTCCTCGAGAGGGACGAACCGCGTCCTTCGGCGACGACGGCGCCGCCGGCGATAGGGGGAAACTCGAGCGCGGGGCCGAGGGGAGTAAGCACGTCGCACGTGGCGCCCTCGTACGGGGGCGCATCGAAGAGGGACTCGACCACGACCACTACTACCACGGAGGGCGGAGGAGGGGGAGGGGGTTCGACGGGAGGGGGAACGGGCGCGTCCAAGAAGGCCTTCGTGAAGACGATAGGGAAGAGGCTGAAGGTACGGAAAGGGAAGGGGAGCGGGTCCATAGGCCTCGGAGGCGGTCCTTTGATTGGGCGCCAGAAGTCAAAGTCGGAAAACAGGGCGAGGAAGGCGTTCAGGACGATCTCGTTTATCCTGGGAGCCTTCGTGGCGTGCTGGACCCCGTACCACGTGCTCGCCCTCGTCGAGGGATTTTGTTCCAACCCTCCTTGCACCAACGAGCATCTCTACATGTTTTCCTATTTCCTTTGCTACGCTAACAGCCCCATGAACCCCTTCTGCTACGCCCTCGCCAACCAACAGTTCAAAAAGACTTTCACGAGGATACTAAAGGGAGATTTGCACATGACGTGAGGACGCCCGCCGGGGTCCTGCGTCCGTCCTCCGATCTCCGACACCCTCGTAATTTCTTCCGTCTCGAATTCCCTGTCTTTCGACGGACCCCATTCCTTTCTAGTCTATCCTTCTCTTCTCCCATTCGCTTAATCCTTCTCCATACGCTTTGAATTTTAAAAATAAAGCCGCCTTCGAAGAAAAAGAACCATAGCGGTATATGCAGAGAGATTCTCTCTCTCTCTCTTTAAATGATCTTCTCTGCAAATAGAGGGAGCGGGAAGGATAGTTGTGGAGTCCAACTCGGGTAAATTTTCTCCCCGAAACTTCGTAGAATAGAAAAGAAAACATTTCGTTTCTCCATTAAAGCGCGCTTCCTTTCCTGTCGTACCCAATACCCTGATTGCCCTCCCCCATGTTTCTCGTTTCCTACTCCATTTCACTTTTTTTAATCCGATTATTTGCGCGAACAAACAGACAATAATAACCAAAAAATATTCAGATGCATGTGTCGTTTTTTAGGATAAGATTTTTTTACGCATATAACACAAAAAGGTCAGTTCGTTTCGTGAAGCACTCAATGATAAATCTTCTTTGAATAAACACTTGTGCTTGTGCATTGAAAAATAGGGATCGCGTCAAATTTGGAACGATACGGAGCAAACAAAAAAATCTTCTGATTTCCCGTACTCGGTTTTTCTTCTATAAACAACCTGCCGCATCGCAATCATGCTGGTATCTCGAGGGACCCAATTCGTTATCTGTATATTTAGGCTGTTGGTCGTTCGTTAGGTCCGAAAGAAGCGTGCGTGTGTGGAAGTACTCGCACGCTTATTTATGAGTGAGAAAGGGAGAGAGCAAGAGAGAGAGAATGCGAAAGAGTTAGCTTCGAAGTGGATGTCAGGCGGAGAGAAACGCTTTGGGGTGAGATCCTTCGCATCGTTCTGCTTCTGACTTTTGAAAACTCGCGTAAATTAGAGGTATATGTCCGTAGAAACCGCCATCTGCGTAATAAAAATACAATGCATGCACAATACGATTATTGTGGCTTCCAGTGGCCTCGTCATTTTATCATCTCCGTTCCCTTTAAAACGCACATTCGACAAAATAAATAAATATGACTTTCGAAAAATTTAATTTCATCCATTTACGATTATTAAAAAAAACACATATGCGGATATTTCACAGCTTCGCAATTTTTTCTCTCGTTCGTTACGAAAATTCGATCTCAGCGTTTTTTTCGGGTATCAAAAAAACGTATATTCTTTGATTGGAAATTGTTTTTCATACTCGCTGCGTACGATAATCATGATTAGTTTACTTCGCTCGTCAAGACCAAGAGGGTCTCCGAGCGATACGAAGGAACAGGGAATCCTACCCGATGGGTCGTCCTACTTGTACATAAATTATTCGCAAATAAAATAAAACGTGTCTAGAGATATAGAGAGAATGGGAGAGAATGCTTTGGTGTGCATGAGAGGGAGAGAGAGAGCGCATGCGCGACCTAGTGGTGTACATAATTAGGAAATTGTTTCTAAAAATCCTTTTTTTCTTGAGAAGTAGTATGGAGAATAGGCAGGCTCATGACGGCGACAGGGTCCCAGGAACAAAATGAGCCCTGCTGGGACTCTCTTGCCTCTTGGGTCAGTAGGTAAGAAAAAAAGCGATTTTTACACGTAGGGGAACGTCAATTACCAAACAGCCGATAAATGTGATTAGCGTCGTAGGTACTAATTTCGTGTGTGCGTTATTGGCGAAGGGGGAGTAGTAGATTCAGTTAGGTGCAAATGGCTTAGGTCAATTTCTAAGGTGATTGCGCGGAAGGGCGCCCGACGGCGTGTCTTCCCGCATGTAAATATATATATATATATATATTATATATAAATTCGTTGTTGTCGCTGTTGTTAATGTTGCTGTTGTTACAGTCGTTGTGGCATAACCTTTTTCTTTCGTTCAGGATGAGTTCAAACGTCTTCTTAGACCTTTCGAAATGTCGTTCCGTTTGTTTCTTTAGAAGATGTCACTAGTAGCGCGTTTCCGAGGGTATTCGACGCCATCTCTTCCTCGCGAATTCCTAAAGGGAACTTTTGTTTTTATTGATTTACTTTCGATACGCGTTCATTCCATTGCATAGGAAGACTCGCTTGTTGCAATATGGTGTGTCAATGATTCATTATACAAGTTTCATAGGAGATATTATGATTAACGAATCAATTAATGCTGTCGTCAACAATAATTGCTTAAGAACAACCGAAGAGAAATCTTACAAAACGCCCGTGCCAGGAAAGTAATGCACGAGTGCAGCCTCTTCGTGGGCGAAACAATAAGTACTTAAACAATAATAATTGTAACCGTTGCTAAGGGTGTCCAGGACTTTTTTGGACAAAAACTGTCGAGGTGAGTGATAAGTTTTTTTGGGTGATAAATAGTAACTTTAAAAGATAACTGTGCGGTGAAACAGACAATAGTAATTATTATAATGAGCTTCAAATCAGCACTGCAAAAAATGATAGATTTCTTACCTGTGTATCTGGAAATGTATGAATGTGTCCTACATGGTTTTTGATTTACCGTCTTCTATCACAACTAACATATCATCATGTCAAAGGGTCCTTTTAGCACCATCTATTGACTCAAACTGTCGTCATTCCGAGTGAGAGGTCAGCTGAAATAAACAACGCACACACACATACACACCCACATACGCACAGAGTACACTCACACAGACACAAACGCCCCTTTTTCCATTATCTACAATACGATTGGATCTCATTAGGTGATTATGTTTAAGCTACGCCTTTTTCCAAGCCGCGAAATCTCTCGACCGAAAGCCGTCTCCCACCGATTCCAATCCATCCCCTGCCTTCCCTCCGGATAAAAAATCTGTGTATATAAATATATATGTAAGTATACTTCTTATCTCCTCCGCGAGATTCATCGATCATATTCGCCGTCGCCGGTGTATCCTCGTGCCGCGAGTGGAACCTGGAGACTCGGAAGAAAAGACAAGAGAAGGCCGCCGATGCGCTTGTGCGCGTCTTTTTTTTCGTTTGCGTACGTGCGAGTGTGTGTGTGTGTGTGGGTGGGTGGTCGAGAGAGAAAGTAAAAAGAGTACGTTCTAAAAGTAATTGGTACGAAAGAGTGAGGTGGTTTAGGGATGTGAAGAGACACCAGTGAGCGAGAGTGTGTGAAAGAGAGAAAGGACCGGCAATGGACACGCGCGGTCATGCATTACACAAAGCACGGAGATAGTGTGTGTGTGGGGGGGGGAAGGGGGGTGGAGTGTGGGGAAGGGAATTTTTTGGAGGGGAGATGTGGACGAAAAGAGAGGGTGCGATGCAAAAGCCTCCCACTCTCCACTAAACTAATGTTTTGCAACAAATGTATCATTCAAATACTGCTCACTGGCAATTTATGTTCCAAATTAATGAATAAAAGTAAAGAAACGGCAATAAAAATTAAACCACGCTTATTTGATTCCTACAAACGCATAAAGAAACTTGTGTTATGATATATGCAGCACTAATCAGGGAGAGGGATTGATGACATGAAATCCTATCAAAATGTCACTTCAAAGAGGATTTAGCATGAAATTCTTGGAGAAAAATATTTTTCGGAACTCGTAGATTCAGACGATTACATAGCGCAAAGTACAGGAACCAATTTAAAAAGTAGCAAATGCAATATTTTGTTACCTAAACCTCTTGAGTATTCCTGTTATATCATGACAAATATGATCCAAGCTGCTTCCGTTTCCTTTTTATCCAAGGTAACATCAAGATATGCCCATCAATTTGCTCGCATCAATTTCTCAGCATCAAATAAAATTTCCTAACTGTAATTGATTTGTTCTCATCTATCCGCTTTGAAACTGAAAAAATGTTTGGTTTTTAATGCATTACGAATATCAAAAAGTGAACAAATACTGAGCTTAAAACTTTAAATCAAATCGGAATAGGTTTTATGGCTAGGTTTGGTAGTCATTTCGGTAATTTGGTTGACGCGGTTACTATGTCGACCCAATGATTCTTTGGATGCCGTTTGACTTTTGTACCCAAAAGGATAATAGATTCTCAGAATAATTTCCACTTTGAATTTATGAAACTCTTCCACGCAGTTTTCTAATGACAGGAAAGGAATGTGTTCATTTTTTTAATCATTTCGGTAATTAGAAAAAAAAATTTAATTGAACTCTTCCAGAAAATATCTAATCAGACTTCGAGGCAAGGCTCGGAAAGAAACTCTCATTATATCGCAAGTGGTCTGTGTCGACAAAAACTATACAAATAAGTGCTATTTTATTGCATACAATGGTTGATATTTTACCTGACGTCATGCGATAGGCAACCTAAATGACATAAAAAGCATTCTAAAACTATGCTAATATTTAAAAGTAAAAATTAGGGCCCTGCGAAGCTTCGATATTCGATTCGAATTCGAATCGGATTTAAGAATTCGATTCGATTCATTACCGCGAAAACGATTCGTAAATTTCGAATCGGCAGACGCCATATCGACCAATGAAAGTTTGATATGATCTTATTAAATGGTTGGTCTAATTCTAAACCTCATAGTGTGATACTCTAAGTATAAGGTACTGGAGGGTGAAGTTTCGTCATTTGGATCATCCCTCCTCCCAAAGTACAAACATACAGAGCGGTCGAAATATGGACCAGTTTCCATTTAGGACTTTTGTTTTAATGTGCAGTGTTTTCTAGTGGTGTTCTTTAATCATCCTTTTTAATAAAGGCAAGATAATATTAATATTAAATTATCAATATTAATTGAGTTGAGTATCATTCACATAAGAAACTTGTTGTAGGTTTTATGTTTTAGTGCTTGCAATTATAACTTCCACTTAATACAGACCTACGACACAATGACGAATTTCTTTGATCTCGAAATTTCGCCGCTGTGACCTCGATCGGTTCGCTCAGATTTCAGTTATAGTGTTGCCAGTTTAGGCTCAGTTAACGGAACAATACTGGAAAATTCGGATAATTAGATGATATTTTCTTATCAGACTAAATATTGAAAAAATCTATATAATATTTTTTCGCTATCTCTATTTTCGCTATTTTAAAATGACTATAATTATTTTTTATTCATACCAATTTCGGAATTCAGACCCTTCAACATGTCAGAAGTTAGATTACATTTTTAAATAAGTGAAAAGGTATTTAAGTGCAAATTGTGTTTTCAAATATAAACGTGGCAAGTCAGTGGAACAACTTCTCACTTATGGGCACATTTGAAAAGGAAGCATCAGTCGGTGCACAGTGAGACAAAAGAAACTTGCGAATAATAAAGAAATGAAGCGGCCTGAAGAAGAATCAACGAATCCCAAAACTACAAAACAAACTACCATAAACATTTTATGAGAAAATAAATTGATTTGAAAAAAGGAACAATATGATAAAGCAGTGTTATACTTTATTGTGCTGATGGAAGAGCGTTCAAAGCTGCTGAAGCCAATGGGTTCAAAAATATTTGTTCAAAGATAACGCATGGAACTTACTGTTTAAAACGGGCTTTGTAATCAAAGAAACGGCTGAGATAGTGAGCGCCTTATGGGAGATTGAAATCACCCTCTGAAGTCGAACCCGGGACATGTTTTGAAACTTTTTGTCATTCGCTATTGGTACGCGACCGTAGCAATTCTACCAAACTTGATTGCGTGGATTAAATAATAAATTTAAGGCACTTTCCATTCCTCGTCCTTTTCTCTCTTCCTCTCTCCAATCCTCCTCCCTCCCATTCTCCCTCACTCTACCCTCTCTCTATCTCTGGAAAAAATATATTTCCTAGTCTCAATCTCGCCCTAATAAAAAACATTAGCTATCTATCTCTCCCTCAACCTTTTTCCCTGTCTCCCTCCATCTACCACATCTACTCTACTACTATCTACTCTACTCTACTATCTCCCTACTCTCTCTCTCTCCTCTCTCATTCCTTCTTCCCCTGTCCCTCTCCTTCTTTCTTCCTCTCTCTCCTTCTCTCTCGTCTATTAAAACATTCAAAGCACGCTTCCATTACGCATATAGCATAAGGGTTGAGACGACAATATAATCTCGAGATTTAACAATGACACCGTCGGCACGGTAACATATCGTTAAAAAGTTTAAAATTTTCCAATAAATATGATTTAAACGTAGAAATTGAGCTATTTTGTATCCTAGGCAAAATATGACGATACGAATAGAAAACGTTATTTATTTTTATTTAAAACGGTCCAACTCCGAAGATCATAGGTCAATTATTTCTAATTTTAATTTGCAAAAGAGTAAAAGACTTTGCGTCGAAAAATCGATTTTTACGTGTTATCTTATGGGAAATTGAAATCACCCTCTGGAGTCGAACTGAGGACCTTTTTGGAAATTCTTTTATGTCATTCGCGACTGGTACGAGATGAATTCAATCCTACGAAGTTTGGTTGAAGAAACAACTGAGATATTGATCGTTATGGACATCATAACCAAGTTACCAAGAGAATTAGCATTTTATAGTTTCTAGATAAAATACGATGTATTCTTGCTTATCAACCGGAGTTAACAAAAATTATTCTGTATCTTGGGCGATCGTTTGAACGTACTATTATAATTCGCAATTGTTATTTAACAGTCTTTCTTGCATAGTGATGATAACGTAAGAAGGCCCATTAAATTGTTTATTTTGTCCAAGTGAGAGGTTGTTGGGGGAGGGCTGAAGCAAACTCGCTGCGTAATTAGTTCTAACTAGTGGTACCCGCAAAAACTTTGGCGAAGTCAGTCAGATATCTGCACGTTTAAAATAATCATCTTTAAAAATGCCCACAGCCCACACGCAGTTTACTGAATAATAATAATCTTCTATTATTAACGTTGCAACGTTAAGTTTGACATTGATACAACTCTAACTTCGATGCTTCATAAAAAGCGCGAAGCTGATAACTCAATTCTTTTGTCTATTTGAAGGCTTAATAGACGCTAATTCAATCGGAGGCAACAATGCGGGTCGCCTTGGCAACACCCGCAAAGAGTAGGAAAATAGTCATAAAATTTCGAAAATGAACGCGTGTTTCTGACATATTCTTCCTTATAACGTCTAAACATTGCAAGAATAAGATATTTTATAGTTTTAGCTGTCGAATAAAGTAAAGATGAAGAAATTCTGTCCCTATTTACGTATTTTAATAAATGAAGGAAATAAACCTTGCACCTTGAAAAATCGAAACTCCTGTGTAAACATGTGGGAAAATGTAATCGTCATCCAGAGTCGAATCCGGGATACTTATGTAAATTAAAATAGTTTTCTCGGGGTCTCCTAGTTGGCAGAAACAAAATGGCATTTACAGCATGTCTCTACGACAAATAGTTCAAGAAATAAAAGGAGGAAGGACGGACGGACAAACATTGAGTATTAATACATAAAGATAGTAGAAGTACGATTGGATTTACGAATTTCGAATCGACGATTCCATCGGTTTTATCAAATTCCCCCGTTCGATAGTATTAGTTACATAACAGAAATAGCAAAAGTGACAAGGCACAACTCTCAAAAACAGTAGAGATATATGCGTTAAAAAGGGAAAAAAAAACACCTTTGCAGAGTTTCTTCTTCCATTACCTGCTACATGATAGCATTCTCCGTATATTCCACGTTCAACGCAGAGTTAAATTGTTGTTGCACTATTAGAACTAATTACGCAGCGAGTCTTTTTCAGCCTTTTCCAACAGCTCCTCACTTGGACTAAAAATCGGTTGTGGCCACCACATGACTTTCTCCATACCTGTAATATTTCTAAAAATTCCAAATATTTTAAATGATAATGAATATTTTAAGGAACTGCTAGAAAGTTTTAAAGACTTTACAAAGAAAAGAAATAGACTCATACCGTAGTCTTCTGATATTGGATATAGCCATGAAACTCCAACAATTAAGAAAATAAAAAGGAGCGTTACTAAGCGTCAATTGTTAACAATAGTCGCCGGTAGGTGGTTGCAGATAAAAAATAGTTTTAAAAATATCTCTTAAACAATGCATTATATGGAAAAATGTTTCAAACAAAGGTTGTATAAATTAAATTTCCTACAAAATTTATTCCAATATTTTTTTACATTAATCAAATAAATATTAAAGTAAATATTTCAAAAAAATCGGATTAGTGACAAGAGTAAACACCCACTTTCGGTTGACCGATCTTGATAAAAAATTAATCAGTTCTTGTGACAGTCATAAAATGTTAAATATAAAATTTAGCGTTGACCTGATTAATAGTTTTTGAGTTAGAGCACCCACAAAAAGCTATCACATACACACACACACAGACATCATCAAGAAAATGGTCAAAACGTGTTCAGGGGATCTCACAGCGTGTATTTCGGTTGAAATCTCGAAATCGATTTTTTTCATGAAAACAATACTTTCCCCTATACTACGTATGGAGAAAGTAAAAAAGAATTCCATGGGACAGCTTAAGCTATCATCACGATGCAAGAATGACTGTTAAATAACAATGGCGAACTATAATAGTACGTTCAAACGATCGCCCAAGATGCGGAATAATCTTTGTTAACTCCGGTCGATACGCAAGAATACGTCCTATTTTATACAATAACAAGATTGGAAAGGTGTACTCCATGTCGGTGTTTCCAAATGCGTTCTTTGAGATTCCACAATTTTCTCAATATAGTTCACTCAGATGAGTATTTAACGAGAAGCTAGCGAGATACTTTGTAAAATACATGTTCTTTATGTAAAGTTCTCGTTATTATTGTCCGATTTTAACAAAAATTGGAATCGGTCGACAAATTTTATTAAAACTTCTTATATCAAATTTCATGAAATAATTCCTGCGGTTCCCGAATTGAAACAAGAACATTGTAAAGTACATGTAGGTCTCCATGTAAATTGGTGGTAATTGTTGTCCGATTTTAACAGAAATTGGAATTGTTCTACCAATTTTACTAAAACTCCACAGTACCAAATTTCATCAAAATAATACCAGCGGTTCCCATGTTGTAACATAGTAACATTGTAAATCTCCATGGAAATCGGTCGTAATTTTGTTCGATTTTAACCAAAATTGGATACGGTAGACCAATTTCAGCAAAACTCCCCGTTACCAAATTTCATCAAAATACGTCCAGCGGTTTCCGAGTTATAACATGCGGACGGACGGACTGAAACGACCTCCCATATATGCATTCACTGCATGCACTTCGTGCAAAGAATGCATAATAAACCCTGAAGGCTGAGGTGGCTTCACGACAGGAATACATATTCACCGAATGACATAACATTCACGTAGATAGGAAGTTGAAATTCAGTCTGCCGCGAAAGCGACGCCACTCAAATTTTTGGAATACTTTTGGAAATGAGTGTATATCGTATTTTTTTAATCTTCAACAGTTGGTCAGAGCGCATTAACAAAGCATCAAATTGCTCAAAATTTGAGTGAGTCACGGCCACCACTCGACTTCGTCACTCGATGGAATACAACGTAATAGTTATTTGATTGGGTGCAAAGGAATTATATTGCAAAATCTCCTGTTCTTATTGAATGCAGTGCGAAACGGAATTGTGATGAAGTCCCACCCGCACCTCTGACTAATCAACTGAAAGAAACCATAGAATCATCTCTTCCGATTCTTAAGGGAACAGCGGAGGCAACAACCATATTTAGCTTCGAAAAATCTGTTACCATTAATTAATCTCATTATTCCCTGCATTTCGATTTGAAGAGATGAACTAACAGCAAAATCAGTGCCTGATGTAAAATTGTTCTGTATTGACATTTATAAAGAACACCTTATGGCTGCAACATATCTTGATCCAAAATTTAAACTCGTCTTATTCACGGAAACCCAGGCGAATACTATACAACATTTTTTGGAAGAATTCACTTCAAATTTAGGAGATGCATTCCGGCAAGAAGGAAAAGACGAAGAGCTAATTGTAATAGATAAAGGTTCTAATACTGCATGTATAGAAAGCTAAGCAGAAAAGGGCAACCTTTTGGATACTATATTTTTTTAAATTAATGACACACAAAAAGAAGCTTCGTCAAAAATGGACGAAATGTTCACTCTACAGGAAGAAATACACCAATACACAAAGCAATTTGTGAATATTTAATAATAATTTAATAATTTTAAAGAATCCTAAATTTTTGTTTTATTTAAATTAAAATGTACATTTTCTTGTAATTTTTTTATTATTTCAACCTATAATGCTATGTATATTAGATCACAAAGCCTAGTATAGTGTTTCTGATACAACGTGACGAAAACATCCTACCACACTGAGGATTAATTATGTTGTATAGTGTTTCTGAATGACTGTTTTTGTTGTGTTTTTTTAAGATCTTGACATCAAATAGAAAAACAAAAACTGGATATCTAACTAAATAGTAATTAGAAATAAAATACTTCCGCCTAGAAAGTCTTAAAAATTAAAAAACTGCTCGTTTCGAGATTCAAATTCATTACGACGATTCGACTCGAGATTCGATTCGTTACATAATTTGAAATTCGCAGGGCCCTAGTAAAAATGCTATTTCCAACGACAGTGCTGACTTTACATATACTTTATATCGATCACTTTCCATCGGGAAAAATCTTTATTCAAAAAAATGAAAGTGAGCGCCATGGAGTTCAAAAATTTGTGAACTCTTTTTACTATTCATCGACTTTTCCAAATGTCTTTATCCTCAATAATAGTCACCCTGAAATGAGGGAAATGATCTTAATCAGTATTCACAGTTTACTTCTGATCTACTTACCATTGTTTTCAGCGAAAAAGCACAAATTCCGCAAAGTTAGTCTAATTGGTGGATCTAACTCATTGTGCTGAGCCTGTGCGGAACTTCTCTCTCCGGTCAGCGACGGAAGTTAGGACGGCGGGCTTCTGTCGCAGTCCGCAGCCGCGACCTTTATACGACACTTTTGGTAATCAACATTTTTATTGGGTGATTCGTGTCTTTTGAATACGCTCCGTGTAAACTCTCATCTTTTACATTTTTTGGTGTCCGCGCGATTTGTCACGTGAATCTTTAATTTCCTCCGTCGGTTACATTTTGCGAGCACGTAATACGAAATCCGATTTGGGTAAAAGTACTGATGTTGTTTTTTTCTTTCACCCATCTTTTTAATTTATTGGAAACAATGTTTTCAACTTCGTTAAATAAAACTTGATGATTGGTTTCACAGCATCTGCAAAAAATATATTTTAGTAAATATATCGCCTCTTGCGAAACAGCTTTTTTTGTTGTGGCCTTACAATATCCTTCTCATCTTCCTCCTCGTCATCTGCACTCTCTTTTTCCAGTAAAATTTCTTATCTTAATATCTTTTTGTTTCTCAAATGCCTGTCTCGTCTGTCACAAAATCATGCTTGAATATGTATAGCTTCGTTTATTTCAGCCCATTCAGCTCATAACCTGAAGGTTTATCAACTTTAGGATCACTTTCTTGCACCTATTTGGTAAAACCAACCTCAGCAAAACATTTAGAGTTTGGAGTCTTATTAACAGAGTCCCTAGATAAACAGGGTCTCTGCGTATCTTGCAGTGTTCTAGTTCACCTATAACATGCCAAAGCATCTACATATGCATGTCTATATATCCCCTTAATTTCAGTCATTATCCCTTAGCCTAATGTTTCTAATTTATTGGTGCAATTTGGTGGGAAATACCTTATCTTCACATTTTGTGATTTGATGCTCTTACATTTATAAGCAGAGCCTCGATAATAGAACAAAATGATTTTTTCTTTACGCACGCCAATTTTTTCATCAAGCGTTATTTGAATTACTGGAGAAAAGGACGGCAAAACTCTCTTTACTACAGGTTTTCTTTCATCCATGGAATGATCCACCTTACACTGCAAGTGTTATATTTGGCCATAAATAGAAAAAAAGTTATCCTCATCTGCGTTGAATATGTGTTTTGGTTTGTAGTCACCTATAAATCCCTACAACGTAACTTTCTACTCTTCTTGAACGCTTGAAGTCGCCGATCCTTCTTCTCCACACATCTATAACGATGCCAACGTCATTTTAATATCTCAAGCGCACATATGCGATGCTTAGAAAGACACCTTATTTACATCACTTTTAAAAAGCTTTAAAGTAGGAGAAAACGGTAATTTTTTGTCACGGGATCATATTGCCGATTCGATATATTGAAGATTACGAAAATAGAGAGGTTACAATAAAAAGATGTTTTGCGATATAGTTTTTATGCATGTATAATGAAGATAATTTGATATTTTTTCAGTTCAGCCAACCATTATGAATCTAAGAGGACCCTTAATCCACGTATAACTGAATAGTGGAAAATCGTGCAAAATTCAGCAGGATAAAAGATCGCAACAATGAAGAAAAAATAGTGTTTATATACCTAGAAATGGGCGTCTAATTCCGCATTGCGATTTATTTAATAAAAATGTATTTATCCCTCAACATTGTCCAGCAGGTAGAAAATATGGACAAAATTCAAAAATGCCAAACGAAAAGCACTAATCGTTTTATAAATTTCGTTTTTACAAACGAATGAACTTCACATCGCGAAATGTTATTGGATGTTTGAATGTTTAACGTGTTTTGAAATATTCGCATGGTAACAGAGGGTTTACGAATATCTTCCAATTAAAGGGTTACATTTTCCATCCGTGCGGCTTCGCAGTGAAGGAGAACGCTGTTTGGATGCGACATTTAGTTTGACCTATATAGGAGTCCCAGCATAAAAAACATATCGTTTTAATTTCTGCTGCTTTTAATTTCACTATTTGTCATCCTAGATTTTATTTCATTTTGCATCTCTCGCTGAATTTGATTTCGATCATAGATACATCGCATTAAATGCGTGGAATGGAATCAATCCCGTTATAAATAATTACTAAGGATACTTTATGTTATTACTTCCCTTCCCATTTTATGGATTCAATGGTTATGCGTAGATGAAAAATATATTTTTTTATTCCGATCGATTAACACGTTTGTCATAGGTCCAACATTAATCAATAGCTCACTACTAGCAAAGACCAAAGTGTTGTTACGGTTGATGAACATCGAAATTTCTCGTGTTGTCTACCATAGAATGTGAGTCATTTCCATTATCACTACTCATTCTGAACATTATAAGAATATTATTAGTTTAAATAATATGTTTCACGCCTTTTTTGAGCAAATTATCTGAGAATTTCTGTTTATGGTTTCCAACTAAAAGAGAAAATCACAGTAAGTAAGCACTCAAGTATAATTTTACTGAGAGATCTCACTTACAAAATAATTACAAATTTAAAAAACGTAGTTCTTGATTTAGAAGTATTTATTTTGCAAAACTAAAAATACGGAATGATGCTATATTTTTAGTTTTAGCTGCCATCGTGAAGTCACCAGAAAACAATAAAATGCGTTCCACCTAGATACGTCAACCTAGGCTTAGTTCTATCCCAGCTCCTTTCCTGTCAGAACGACTTAAATTAAAGTAAATTGCGCTAGCAGTCAATCTTTATTTACATTTTTGTAGCGTTAAGCTCCATTTTTTCGCGGTTCGGAAATTAAAGCCCTGAATAAAAGAAATTTCATAAAACGTAAAACTGCTTGATAAATTGCACAGGAAAGATCAAAATGTACCTCTATAATAGAATCAGTGGCATTGCAGCACTTCTGAAGAGTATATTGCGTGCACTGCAAGCACTCAAATGGTTGAGCATATAATTTAAAGTAAGCTTCCATCATATTTTCCCGGCCTCACTTACTCTACTTCTCTCTCTCTCCTCTACTTCTTTCGATACTTTCCTGCCCTTCTTCTCCTTGCCTTCTCCTGTCCCTTTCTTCCCGTCCTCGCTTTCCTCTCTTGCAACATCGACGATCCGCTTCAACATCTTGAACGCGAGTGCTGCTTTCGACAATGTCCGTCAGACACGCAATCCGAAAATTTCGAATGTATTTCGCCGCACTAATTCGTGTCAAGGCATCACTTGCGATCATCCGTCACAGAGATCATCTCAGCAACTGTCCATATAAAATAAAATTCTACCTTCGATTCTTTAATAATATATTAAAATAGTTTCCTGCTATTACTTCATCCATCGACGTTACCAGATAAATGAAATGTAATAATATTTCGAAACAATTATTAAATGTATATTCTCGAAAATCAATGGAAATATTATTTCCAGGCAGCGGCTTTTCTTTAATTTAAAAGATAAAGTTTTCCACTGAAAATCAATGAATATAAGATTAAATTTGCTAAGTATCGATTAAAACGTCTTAAATTACTAATATTATAATGTTTGTAAGAAAGCAATCTTTCTCCAAACCCTTTTCAGGGAAGTTATGTAACGATATTCGATCGTTAGATATACGTGAATCGTATGCTAGTTAGGTAAAAGATATTTGTTCGTTTGTAATTTATGATCCTTTATGACATGCACTGAAGCATTTATAGAGACAAAGTGGCATTGTTAAAACCTAATGGAATGATTTTGGTAAGTAAATTCTCTATTAGCCTATTCTGCCAATAGCAAAAAATATGTTCCCCAATTAAAGGATATTGAGGGAGTATAATAATTTGACTATCTAGTGGTAAAAAAAAACTCTGGAAACAAAATTCATACGAGTGTCGCTTAATGTGCCTCGAAAGAGCACGAAGAAGCATATCAAAAAGGTAACAGGACAAAATGTGCAAAACATTAGTTTGTTTTTTATATATCGAGGACTTGGTAATTTTGCAATGGGGACTAGTTTGATTTCCTCGGCGTGAAAAATCCGGAAAGTGGAAAATTTTCCACGCGAGTGAAGTTATGGAAATTTTCTTGACCATTTTTTTTCGCTGACATTAAAGAAAACAAGAACCCGCACGTCATTCGGCGCGTGGCTCTCTCCATTTTCTCTCGGGACCACGTTGACGAGCACTTTATGCAATTTGAATGCAAATATAATCAAAGAAATCATATGTTCAAATCACGTCAAAAAGCGTTCTCATCCATTTTCCGTTCGGGAAGAAAATAGGTCGAATTATTTTTTATGTCCTAACACGGTGGAGAACCATTTGCCCTCCATAGATAAGAATGGAAAACGTATTTGCTCAACCATTTACATATTTACGCCGCATTAAATCCTTAACAAGCTGGTGAAAACAGGATCATTCATAATAGATTTTAATTCGCTTGAAACTAGTGAAAGGAAGCACGTGGAACAAAAAATCGTTGGGGAACTTTAAAAGAAGCGTAGGTTATCCTTGATTAACGCTATGTTTAACCCTGGCTGAATGCTCTTTAAGTGATAACGCATTTAAAATTATTTTCCCAGAATCCAGAGCACGAATTCTCTGAGCAACGTGGATCTGCATACCAAAAAATATATATTACATTCCAGGTAATAAATCCTGCCACGGCTTCCCGTGAAAATTATACAGCAAATTTTTTTAAGTTCCTTCACTCTTTAGTTCCTTTCCAGAGGAATTTCCATACGCAAAAATGTATATTATTCGGTGATATTTGACTGCCAACATACTTGAGGGCCTTCTTAAGAGAAGAAGGAAATCTCGCAGGATTTTTTTCATTCGTAAAGCAGTAAACTACGTCGAGTATTTAAATTCTACTTCTCCTTCAATAAAGGATAACATGGAAGTAAATCGAAATAAAGCAGTTGAGTAATCAAAAATTTAGTGAAAATATGTCCATTCAAATTACATATGAACATTATATCTGCTGATTTATATCGAAAAACAATCCAGTAAATGAGTCTTACAATAAGTCGCTCTCCCGAATCAGGATTGCGAAAGAGTGAACGTGACATTGGCATGCGCACGCGAATTTCGAATAGCGATTAGCGTTGAACTCGATGTTCATTCATTCACTTTAATCCCGTGACTGGAAGTTAAGTCCAAACAGCGGAATGACTTTCATTGCCGCCATCAGATGCATCGCCTTCCACTCTTCCACTCCAGTGAAACACGATCTCAGATCGCCATGGAAACCAATGTATTAGCGGCATAATGTCGGAGACGGGCAACCACCGATCCGTCAAAAAGAAGCACGGAGTGGCAAGAAAAGAAGAGGAGTGGGAAAGAGATCTTTGTGGTAGGGGAGGAAGTTGAGAGAGGGAAATGAAGGAAGAGGTGGATAAAGAAAAAGAAATGGGACAAAATGAAAGGAGATGGGGAATTTAAGTGAAAGAAGATGTGTTAAAAAGGAAGCCTGCTTCGTACGAGCGAATTAAATATTCAAAGAAGCTCATGATACTTGTGGTCAGATTGAAATATGTATGATGAAATAAATCTTGAGAATTTATGATTTTCTTTTCACAAACCTACCATCGTAAAGATATTTCAATTTTTGGCTTGAATTGATAAAAAAAGGGCGGCAAAAAATCTCTAAGGAGAAAAAACAGAACGAAAAGACGTGACGAATGAAAAAATTTCGCAACATCGCAAAAAAAACTGTCCATCAATAGAAAAAGTATACATAACACATTAAAGAATCGATGCCCGGATTTTTTTTCGTAAAGATAGCTGAACCTTCTCGATGGTTAGGGACTGAAGAGAGGGGAAAAAGGAGGAAAAACGAAGAAAGCGTGGAAAACGAGAGAGAGAGAGAGTGCGAGATAGGACGAATTAAAGAAGAGAGAATGAAGCGGAAGGTGAAGCGAGGATGATGCGAGACGGAAGTGCGGAAGAGGGGAGTGGCGCTGGAAGTCGAGGAAGAGAGGGGATGAGGAGGGGAGGAGAGGAAAGGAGGATGAGAGGGGAGGAGGGGTGGAGAGGAGGGGTGGAGAGGAGGGTAAGAGAGAAAAGGAGGGGAGGGGAGGGAAGGAGGGGAGGGAAGGAGGGGATGGGAGGAGGGGAGGGGAGGAGGGGAGGGGGGGAGGCGAGGGGAGGAGGCGAGGGGACTAGCGGAGGGGAGGAGATGAGGGGAGGACGTGAGGGTACGAAGTGACAGGAGTAGGGGAGGGGGGAGGTTATGAGGGGCGGAGGGGAGGTGATGAGGGGTGGAAAGGAGGTGATGAGGGTTGGAGGGGATGGGAGGAGGGGAGGAGGGAGGGAGTGGGAGTCGATGGAGAGTGAGTGAAAAAAATTCAGGAACATCAAGAACTGATCACGCGGCCAAACGTTGTGACGGTCGACTTGGGACGAGACATGAAGGAAAGGAAGGGAGGGGCATCGAGGTGATTGATGACCTTATGCGACCCCGTTTGTCTTTTTTTGCGCCTTCTTTCCTCATCTCATTCCTCCCCTCCTCATCCTTCTCTCTCACTTCCTTTCGGTTCTTCTCCACCTCCTGAAGCCCTCGCTTAAGATCTCTCTCCCGCCGAACGTCAAGTGGTACCTTTACATCCTAAAAAAGACCATGCAATGCTGCACCTTCTCTCTTTACCGTGTTATGACATTCGGCGTTCACATTTTCAAACCTTGCTTTTTAAATTCTTCGGAGAGCGGTTTGCCATGCATTCGAAATGTGCTTATTTCTAATTGCATTGTCTTATCCCGAAATTCACAGTGAATGTGATAGGCAAATAAATTTTCTCTTGTCAAATCAGAAGAGATTTCAGTCATAAACTATAATGCGTAATCTATTATATATATTTGCCCGCAATTGAAACAAATCACATTTAACGGTTTATTAAACGTTTTTACTGCACTTTAACCATTGATTTGAGCCAACTTTAATCTCAGTTCATTTGTTAAAATACTCTAAATAGTCAAATGAATAGATTGTAATACATGATATTATTAATGCTTGACTTTACTACTTCAAATAGACTACAGACACGCAGATATTTGTGTACATTATCTACAAAAAGATCTAACGTATTTTTTATTATATCAAATAAAGGAGGGTAATGCCAAAGAGGAATTCGTAGTTGTCTAATATCTCGAACTTAAGCATTTCCCGTGCTGGGGATGTAGTGGTTAAGACGCTGGCTGCGGCTCGCCTACTGCTCGATGGGGCAGCAGGCACGAATCTTGGGAAAGTAGGTTTTTCCGAGGTCGCCCGGCCCCTTGTTTGCATGGTTTGAGGAGACCGCACAAAGTCCTTCGGAAGGGACGTTAAACAGTTGCTCCCCTTGGTGCTTTTCGTAAAGAGTAGGCTAATGCCGGCACCGGGTTTCCCTCATCCCTTATGTGTGTGTGTCCAGTTGATGACAGTGCAAAATGACTATAGCAGTCGACGCACTTAAAAACCAATTACTATTACTACTTAAGTATTTCCCGTAGTATAACTTAATCCTAGAAATAAATTAGAAATAGACTGCTCCTATAGAATATTACTGCCCCATCATTATATCAATTAAAACTTCGTAGATTGTGAAACAAAATTTCTTGTCTCCAACTGGCTCGGTTTTTGCAAGCTTGGGAATCGCGAGTTATTTTGTCAGTCTTCTGTTTTTTGGTCCGTTTGCAAAGCTCGCGTTCTTAATGCATACTCATTCCCATTCGGCGTTGCACTGTAAAAAACCGCTCTGCTCTCCTTCACCTCACATCTTTCCAGACACTTTATCGCAATATTCTGCGGTCGGTCATACAACCTACTTCAATAATATAAACTAAAACTGTTCATACTTTCCCTTCTTCGCATTTTCCCTCTTCCCTTCAAACGAATACTTAAACACCGTCTCCCTGTCTCGGCCATGTCACGCCCTCCTCCAGTTACCACGCTTAACATCTTCCACCATCTCCTCTCTTATCCCCCCTCCCACTTCCAGCCCCTTTCTCTCAACCATTCTTTATCTCCCCCCTCAAACTCTGCCATATCCACTCCTCTCCACAACTCCTAGCCCTCCCTCTCCATCTCTCTCTCTCCCTTTTCCCTCTACCTCCTCTCATCGTCCTAATATCCCTTTCCTACTCCTTATCATTCCACATCCCTCCTACCTCCATCTCCCTCCCTCCCACTCCTCTTTACTCCTTCGCTCCCACCCCTCCCAAACCCTCGCATGCTTCCCACGATCTTCGCCTCCCTTCTTCCGCCCGCCCACCCCAACCGGAAGAACTCCACGCTAAACACAACTCCACTCTAAAATCCACTATCGTCTCCTCACTAATGCTCACAAGTCGACGGTTCGTCACGCCCGAGGTCCGATAGATGGAACCACCATCGCAGTATGGCATTTTGGTTGGCTTTCGTGTTAAAAGAGCGAGCGAGATGGCGAGCCTCTCTTTTATACTCTATATATCATTTACCCTTTCTCACATATACACATGCACACGCATGTATGCTCTTAAAGCGTATAAACTCGGAACAAATTTAAGATTTGCATTTCGAGCGTGTAAAACCTCGGTTGATGAAAGTTAGTGTACAGATGTAATTAAATATTCGAGAAAAGGAAATGAGTGAGATTTTAAATTAGAATTTAATGCAGTGCACGATTATCTAACAACTGTTTAGCAAGTTATAAATGCGCCATTGTAGATTATATTATTCGCGGCAAAGCTGATTGACTCTCACAAACGGGGTTACCTTTTATAATAAACCATCATGATCAGTATTAAAGCCGACGATAAATTTATATCAATAACCGTCATTATTAAAAGAAATTTTAATCCGCATTACGAATGGTAATCGATTAAAAAGCGGAATGCTAAATTTTAATACGTTCGACTACTACTAAATCTAAATAAGTTTGCGATCTCGTTCATCACGGCTGCATTTGTATATATCTTTTTACGGGCACACACGCACAGCATGCAACGTATTGGGTAAAAATACCATAGATCCGTCTGGCATTACATTCTCCTTCGTAGTTGGTTGTACGGGCGATGGCCCTCCTGATCTCACTATTGGAACACATCTGCGCTGTCGTCGTCATCAACGCCGTTTGGACGTTCGCGCTGAGCTCGCAGATTTCAGATTCGGCCAATATGTTGCCGCGTGGATAGTCCGACCGGCCCGAGAAATCTCTCTCATCGCCATCCCCTATAATAAACTTAAGGGCGCTACATATATATTATTTTAAGATGCCACAGCTGGCAGTAAAACAAATTACGTGCGAACAAACATCGCGGCTGACCGGTGCTCTTTTCCGTTGTTTATTCGTTACATCGGCATCGACCGACATCGACATATACTTAGATTTTTTTTTCGAATTGGTCGCTGTCATCGAATGAATTCTTTTCATTGAATCCCTAAATTCCAGGCTTCCGGCTGCTTAATTCCAGTTTTCTCTGTAAAACAGATTAGTTTTCCTTAATAAGCAACAGGCTTTAATAGCTTTAATAATAGTAATAATTTTCTTGAAGATTTAACATATTTTGGTTGATAATTAGAAGAGTAATTATTAGCGCAGTATGATAGAAGATTTGTCGAAAGTGAAAATAGTGGTGCAAGTTCGGCAGAAGTATGAAGAAAGAGATAGGATGGCAGGTTTTAGTAATTTAAAATGAATATTAAACCCAAAACATTACATCGGCAACTTGAGTGAAATTAGTTATGTTGATCAGCCTGCACTCTCCCTTTGAGAATTAATGCACAAATTTGAAAATCCATTCTGTAGAGAAAGTGTTAGTGAATAAGTACAATGCTGTCAAATATCATCGGAATGTCAAGAGTCCTGCATTATTTTACCGTACTGCCTCCATATACTTATGTAATATTTTATCTCCTTTGTTATATGAGTTACATTCCAATTTTGTCTAATTGTAAGTTATTCGTTATAAGATAATCTTTTTCGTATCATATGCATATTGTTTCATGCAGACTCCTACAACAATACATTTTTCACTAAAAACATCCATCTGATGTATTTTTCCTTTATTACCAACTTTTATATTAACTTCGCTTTATATATATATATATATATATATATATATATATTATATATTTATATATGTGTGTGTGCGTGCGTGCGTGCGTGCGTGCGTGTGTGTGTGTGTGTGAGTGTGTGTGCGTTTTGGGCCCCGTCTAATCTGAAAAAATCAAAAGCTGTTCGAGGAATTCGAACCACCTCACGTCGCAGTAATACGAGTGATTTAGTCCCCTCGGCCACCTGATCCTGGCGCTGCGATAAATGTGTATTTAAATTCGCGTGGGAAGACAGACAAGCGTCAATCATAGCAACGAGATTAAACAAACTATTGTAATTTTTGGTGGTGTAGGAGAACTTTATTTTAATGTGGATTTGTATTGATACTAGCATTCCTATGTTTTTTGAAGGGTTATTTCTGCTAATAATTGTAGGTTTTTATTTATCGTAATTATTATTGATAGTAAGTTTTTATTTATCTTAAAAACTTTTTATCTTTATTCATTTAAGATTATTCTAAAAACTGTTTTCCCTATGAGTTTCATTAGGAATTACGTCTGGAAAATCAAGGTACATGTAAGCTTTTGATGAATTTTATTATTATTATTAAATTCTTATCGCTCCTCTTATGGTATTGCCTTATACATGCATTTTATTATTATTACATTATAATCACATTTGTATTGCAATACTGTTAATAATCTTTAATGCGAACTTCTCGGAATAGTTCACATTGAAAATTCATTGAACACTAATTTGATGACTATATTTATGTAGTTTGTGCCGTAAACATAATTTTATTCTTTGGAACTGTTCACTTGGCTTATTTTTTACTTTGGATGAAATATTTTCTAATTATAGGTCTTTAAGACCAGTTGTTCTTGCATTTTTCCAAAAGCCCTCACATTTAAGTATCATATTCCTTTTTTCAGTATATAAGATAGATAATACTGTTGTAAAGGATGTTAATTTGAACAAATTTAAGTAAAAATTTTTAAAGTGTTGTATTGTAGCTTAGCAATTCTTCAGCTAACTATACATATACAGTGGTTTTATATGGATGGTTGATATGATGTTAGGAAAAGAACAATTTATTATTTTTGTCATTTAAGTGAGGTTACTAAAATATGAAATATTCATGTTTCACTCCTACTAGTGTCTAAATCTGAATTACTCTGAACTAGCGATATATTTTCGTTAATTTTAAGCAATATGAATGGATAAGTCAGTATTTTCATTAATGAAACAAAAGATACTATCAAACTTCTTACTACTTATATACCAAACATTCTCACATTTGTCACTGAGTTCTCTACTTCTGTCTACCATTCCCAGAACTGTAAAAAGATTAAAGTTTAAATAGAAAGACCCCCACATCACTCAAGAGCTGGTAGACACTTTTGCAAAATTTTACGCCCATGCAAGCAGAAGGATTATCATAATTATATTATAGAGTTTATTCATATTAAAGTATTAACTATATAAAAGTTGGTTATAAAAATTCATTTTTATATCGTCACTTGTAATCTAGACATCATAAGCTAAAATAGAAGAGAAAAATTAAATAAGATGCATTGATTAGGTGAAAAAGTTTAAAAATCGGTAAACTTTAAATGCGTTTTCTGGCGTTTTTAACAGTTGTCGCTTGTCTAGTTTTCACACGGATAGCCTCAATTTACATAATACATTTTCAATTTAAAGAAGGTTCCATATCGATATTTGATTTCCTGTTGGTTGTACAAAAACCATGGGTCGCACTCTAGTATCATCAGCAAGACGATGTTGGCACTGCAACCCAATCTGTTGAAGATTTCCCGAATATTTTTATAGTCATCAGATTTGTCACATGGGTAATTGTGTTTACTCCCTGTCACATGTGGCTATACTATTCATTACACTAAAACCTCGTTCAGCTTCTGCGCTGCTGATTGCAATTGTGTTGGCGATTTTCTTAGCTTTTGCAATAAAAGGTGTTAAAAAGGAACATGCAGTATTTATTGGAGGTTTAAGTCCACATAATTCCTGTAATCATTAATATCGATTTTAAATTTTAACAACCTATGTAGGTGCTGTAATTTCTTTTCCCCTTTTAGCCATGGAGAAAGTATTTCCTCAAAGTTCCAAGAGGTTGGTTCCAAGAAATCAAAGTTTGCTAAAAAGTATTCGTATTGCTTATGTTTATTTGAATCGTTCTAACATTCAGTGTACCCTGGTTTGAAAAAAGTGATTCGCCGATAAAGGTCTGGCTGTCAAATTATCAATTACACTTTGAATTAGTTTACCTCTAGGAAGAGAGTTTGTTATCTTCGATGTACTGCTTTGAAATGATATGCATTTATAAGTATCAGATTTAATTAACTGAAAAACTTCGTCGTGTTTACCAATATATTCCTTAAGGGATTGTATTTCTTTTATTGTGCTTCTTATAAGTTTGTCGGCTTTTTGTAAAGTTGTTGACCGTGATTGTAAAGCGTTTGACAACAAGGATATCTATCATCAGAGCTAAATCACTGAGGAAGTTTACATTAGACATTCTTTTTACCATTCCTTCAAATTTTGCGTTAGGTATGCCCGCAAGTCTCTAAATAACACCTACATCCATTAACAGAAAAACAGTAAAAATCAATATTCATGTAAAATAACAAGGGAAAAATATGCTATTAAACTTCTGTAAATAAAACACCGATTCAAGTAGTTACAGTTCACTAAAATGACTGTAAGAGACCCGCATTGATGGACGGGAAAATATAAATCTTAACTTTCAGAAACGGAAGTTCGAATAGGTAAACCACTAAGAAAAGGCCCTTATTATCGCTGCAATGCACTTGCAATCTCAAGTACTATTTAAACTTCAAAAGTTCACTCTTTGTGATTGACTCTTACTTCGAACTCGTGGATGAAAATCAGTGCTGCAGGATGACACCCAAGGTTTTCGGAAAAATTCACCGAAGATAATTCATCGAAAGACAATTCATCGAAAGATAATTCATCGAAAGACAATTCATCGAAAACAATTCACCGAAAGAACAATTCACCGAAAAAATAAGTCACCGAATGTCAATCCATCGAATGAACAATTCATCGAAAGATGAGAAAAATAATTTTTAATTGTTGTGAATTGTTTTTCGGTAAGTATATTGTTCTTTCGATGAATTGTTGATGTATGTACATCCAAATCCAAAGTGAATCGCCTAAATTCGCCTTCGGAAAAGAAACGGCTTAAGGGACGAAACTACATATCGTTACTATATATAGTACATACGTCCGATAATGTTTAACAAAGGGCTCGTTGAATGAGTATAAATCTAACAAAGGGAGCCCCACCGAGCCCCCTCCAGCTCACCCCTGTAACTACGTAACATCGAACGAGAGTATACAATGTAACATTAAAGGAAATCCCTTTCAAAACTAAGAAGAACGTAATTCGAAAGCAGTAACTTTTGCTTTACGGGCCGCATCATAGTATAAAATAAGCAATACTCCGCGGCCCGCAGAAATGAATCGAGTGGGCCGCATGTGGCCTGCGGGCCGCCAGCTTGAGATGCCTGATATAGAGCTCCTCACAGGTCCCCTTCGCCACGAATGGAGGAGGCGCGCGTTAAACACGGGAGATCTCCGTATTTCCACAGCCGTTGCGAATGCTGAGATCGGGAAGGCATAAACTTGAAGGAGGTTTCCTCGTGAGCGGGAGGATCACAGAAAAGATCCCGACCACTGCTCGAACCCCCCGACCCGCACTCAGAGGGACTAGAACGTCCTGTAGTACTCCCCGTCCGAGACTAGGGGTCGCGGGCGCCAATCATCTCAGAGGAGGTGTGCCTTTCCGAAGGAGAGAGGGAGAGAGAGGGAAGGCCGGAAGGAGAGAGAATGGCGGAGGGAGAGGGAAAGACGGTCCCGCCCACGCACGGGCCGACGAATTTTCGGAAGGAAAGGAAGAGAGGGAGGGAGATAGAGAGAGAGATAGATAGAGTGAGAGAAAGGGACGGTCGACTTCTCTGCGCATCAGACTTCCAGGAAGCGGCGGAGAGAACGAGGCAAGAGGTGTTCCAGCGAAAGAGGGAGATACGCAAGATTGGGGCGGCGATTACGAGGGGAAGGAGAGATGGGGCGAGGAGGGGCGGAGAGATGGGGCGAGGAGGTGCGGAGACAGGATGGGACGAGGAAAGGGAGGAGAAAACGGGCGCTTAATGACGGAAGTTTTTTTAAATGAAAATACGACGGCCAGAGAGAGAGAGAGAGAGGTAATCCACCGAATGCTGTGGCCGGAGAGATAAGTTTTCGCGTAAAATAAACATCTGAATGTCACTCTTTGGTAATTTTTTAAATACATACTTATCCGGGTACAGATAAATCATTGAGTATAGGATCAGAGTCGATTTCGATCAAAACAATACCTGAGGGCGAGCTAGGTTGTCACGGCGGACTCATTATGGCCTATCGAATAAATGGATTTCATTGTACAGGAGATCATAATTCTATAGAACGTAGCGAGTTAAAGGAAAAAACTAACGGAGTTTCAACAAAAGAGGATTTTCTATTGGCGTGCCTTTTAAATTTCACAAATGACTAGAATCAACGATCCGTCGATCTTTTTTCAGAACTGATATTTTAAAATATGCAAATTATTTTAAATTATGCACCTATAGAAAATTGTGTTGCAATTGAAAATTATGATATGAAATTAAGTAAAAGATACCTTTACGAACCTTTTCAAAGATAGCATATATCTATAACTATTTAAAGATTGAATTAGCTCCTGGATATTTTCACTAGTATTTTTGAAGGTTCCGATACAAAAAGAAAATATAATCATTGCTGCTGAAATGTTTTCTGAAAAAATTCGTTGTGAACTTGTGGGAGTAAGATTCAAGGTAAATTGAAAAAAATAACCATCAGATCTGTAGCGTTTTTACCTCGTATAAAAAATTTTATGATAAAGAAAATCCAGAGACCAGTCAAGCGATTACACGGAGCTTCCACCTGTCGGAATTTCGCCGAAGTTTTTCAAACTTAAACAACTCCCGCATCTTTTTGCTCGAACATAAAATAATGTCGTCCCTCGGATTCAATGAGATTTTTATCCAATGGCATTATTATTGTTGGTTAAAATTTTAATTTTTTCAGTAGTTTTCAAAACAATAACCAGTTATGAATTTTGGCTTTGAAATAATCTTAGATAATGATTTTACTCAAAAATGTGTTTATCTTATTCAAGAATATTCAACACACATAAAAGCGATTATTAACCCCCTGTTTACTGTCGGCGAGTCACACTCTTCCTCTCAGCAACATCATAGAAAGCAGTGTCTTCAGAAAGTGCAAAATGTATAAAGTTAAAAAGAAGCACAGTGAAATTAGAAGGGAGTGTAAAAATTTAATCATCGCTTTACACATTCCCCAATGCTTGAAGGTTTGCCATACTATAACGTCATGCCAACTAGATCGGTTGATATTAAATTGAACTGATTTTAAGTTTTATTCGTTTATCTATATTGAAAATAATTTCCTTTTGCAATTTCTCAACTTGATAAACAATTTAATAAAGCGTACTAACTCTCTTTCATATTTTTTCCAAAAATTAATTCCATAACGAAGGATAATTAATATTTTCTTGCCAGCTTAAAGTGAATAACAGAGGAATCTTAAAATTCCCTTACTTCCGCAATGGTCGTTGCTGAAAATAAATATTATAAATCCTCGGGAAAATAACGAATGCATTGTTAATTTTACCTCTACAATCTTTAGCTGCCAGAGAGTTGTATACTTTTATTGACTCTTGTTAACTATCCAAAGTCTAACAAGAGTCAGTCAATTAAAAGGAGCGGTTTATGTGTTGGTCTTTCACGCATGGGTTCGTATTCTAGCAGACACTCTGGCTTGCCCCGACTTCTATTTGTATGTTGCAAGTGAGTAAGTCTTGGGCGTTACATTGGTGTTGATCTCAAAATTACGCTTCCATCCTCTCCTCTCTAGATATGAATGTGTACGCGAGGCTTATAACCACTGAAAAACGTGGTAATTATTATTATTATTATTATCTTTATATATAATTACTCAATGTCTGTCCGTCCGTCCCCCCTTTTATCTCTTGAACAGTTTGTCATAGAGAAATGCTGTAAACGCCATTTTGTTTCTGCCAACTAGGAGATAACTTAAGCAGTGTTGTACCGCAAATTTGTCTAGAAACTCGGTACTTGTAAGCATACAAAATGTGAGCAACGATTGATTTCAACCGAACAATGTAAAAATGACAACAGTGGAATCGTGACTGGAATCGTCATGTCCAAATTGCACCGTCATGTGTAAAGTCTCTAGCAAACAAATAAATACTGTTTGAAATTTTGTATGACGAGACTTATTGATTGATAAATTTATCTTTCATTTGGCGATGTTGAGGATCTAGAGCCCCATCTCATTCTTAAATTAGATGAGAGGTGTAAGAGAGCAAGAAAGAGAGAGATTTTTGTTCTACATTTCTACACCCATATATTTTTAACCAATCTCCGCTCAAAGGCTCAGAATGAAGAGAATGAGAAATGATCTTAAGAATTAAATCGGCGCTCTCGGGTCTACAACTCCTCGCAAAACGCCGCCACTGGTCGTTTGAAAATCCGACGTTAGATGGCATGAATTCGTAGTTTGCTGCGACATCATGGCTGTGCGCGCCGCCGATTTTGAATGCCTAATGGAATGATAATTTGGCCATTTCCCCATTTCCTTTTCGATTCCGTCCTTTAAGGAGGAGAGTACATTTAGATATCAAAATGCGACGATAAGGGAAATGAAAAGTTAATGTTAATTTTTAAACCACGACACGTTTTCGATAGAAAACTCCTTACAAGATATAAATAGGCTTGGTACGATTTAAATCGATAAATGTCGATAAACATCGAAATATAAAAACTTTTAAATTCGACGAAAATGAATTGTCGACGATAAGTGTCGATTTTCACCACTACATTTTCTACGAAATTTAAGCGCCATGATTTTCAAATTTTGTTTTCCGCTCTCAAACTTAACATATTTTACCACCAACACACAAATCGGAAGACACGTTCGGAATTTGCTTTTAATATCACTTATGTCACTGTCTTAAGGGCACAGAAAGAGTTGCCGTGGGATCTAAAGGTAAAGGATAAAATATTATGATCGGTTTATTGCGCTCTATCTTTACCCTCGGCCAGATCCGATAATCCCTATGCACTCTGGACTCCATTTACCAAAAAGTCTGGGGACGTCTATTACGTCTTCTGCACGACAACATCTACCTACCTCCTCCAAGAGGCGAAATGAAAGGTTTCTCCGGGCTGAAAAATGAGTACCGATCAGATGGCTTTCTGATTTTTCCAAAAGCTCCCTGTCATAAAATATATTTAATCCATCCTAGAGAGAGAAAGAGAGTGTCCCCCGTGTTTAGTTTCTTTTGCTGTCGAAGGAGCATCTTTCTATATACGTACCGTGGGCTTTTTTCCACATTCAAATTCGTTTACTACTCAACAAGGTGAGATATTTCGCATCAAATATTCATTCATACATTAGGTTGTGCATTATATTCACGTCACATTAATTTTCTCACTTACGATCACGATTTCGTGAATAGGAGGAGCGAATTAACGAGTAGAATACTTTCTGATTTATTGCGAAAAATTAACTGTTCCAGGCTGTTGGCCGAAGTCAACAACAACCAGTATCGAACCGGAGAATTTATGGGTTCGGTTCGGATTCAGGTTTAGACAGTATCAAATTTTCCGGGTTCGGGTTCGGTTCAGAAATTTTTTTTAACGGTTCAGCTCCGGTTCGGGTTCAGGTTTGGGTTTAAAATATTATTTCATTTTAAATATAAAATTCATTAATTTATTACAAAATGACTTCATTTAAAACACACAAGTCAACATCAAAAAATACATTATAATAAAAAACAAAATGACTTACAAAACAAATAAAAAATGTTGGTAGAATTAGGAACTATATAAAAAATGTTGGAAAACATCTACAACAATTGACAAATAAAAAAATCAATTTAAAAAAATATAACAGAAAATAAACATTTTATTCAATATTTTCATTCAAATGGACCAGCAGAATATTTTCTAGTGTGTCTCCAACAAGTTGGCACGCTTTGGTGATAAATAAATTTTAATGCTGAGAAAGCTAGCTCAACACATTTGTGTCGCTGGAACTCGTAAAGTTACCTGAGAAACATGATACAAAATAGGATACTGGTTTTTATTTTCTTCCCAGAAGTTCAGAACTTTACTGTCCTTTGGAAGTCTTTGAATTTTATCATTAACTTCAAATGCAAGTTCTAAATTATTTTGATTCCTATAGTCAGGTTGGCTTTTAGTGTTTGTGTGAGATTTCTCGAGTTTTTTCAGAAACTGCTCTAGCAAGTCGTCATCTGCTGCAGAGCCAGAAATACTTACTGCTGGTACAGAATGTTTCATATTTTCTTTCAAGCTGTCTGCAAGTCCTATATTTTCCAGTAACTTCAGCGTTTTAGTAATTTGGATTTTAGCTTTCTTTACTTTCTCTTCATTTAAAGTCAAACTGTATCTATGATCTAAATATATAACAGTAAACAAAAGATAATTATTAAGAAAATTATCCTCTCTTTTAAGTATATTTGAATATAAAGCTTATGCCAAGCATTGAACATTGTTACAGAGGTCCAATTTAAAATGAAGCTAATCACCGGCATTGATTCACGATGTGTGAGGAGATCAAGCAACAAATAAAAACTATAAACAGAGGAGAAATGTTCTGCTTTTGAGAGATCTGAAAATTCGAGACATAACATCCATCTCGTCCACCAAACTTCTGTAAGAATTATTTTATTTTCGTTTGGTTATATACTCACATGGAATGTCTGGAAGTTTTTGAACCCATTTTTAACCCGTTTTAAATCCGGTTCGGGTTCGGTTCGGGTTCAAAGTAAAAACAAAATCACGGTTCGGGTTTGCAAAATTGAGAGATTCGGAGCGGGTTTTCGATTCAACACCCTGACAAAAACACAGTCGCCAAAATATAGATAACAACAGACAGAGTAGTATAAAAAGCATTCTTTTTATTTATGCACTTTTAGTTAAATTTAATTAGAAGCAATGCAATCTCATAGATTTCTAGATTTTATAGATAAAAATTGATAAAATGTATTGAAATAAACGTCGATATTAGATATCGCTTTTTAAGAAATATAAACCCCGAAAACTCAAATTCCTAATAAAATGTATAAAAATAAACGTTGATGCACGTCAATGATTTTTAGAAAAAATAAATAACTGTAGAGGTCGCTTTTTAAGAAATATTACCGTCGAAAACTACCAAGTCTAGTAAAATGTATTAAAGTAAACGTCGATATTCGTCTCTGATTTTTAGGAAAATTAAACGTCGATTTTTAAGAAAAATAAACGTAAAAAACTACCAAGCCTATAGTAACCGTAGATTATACGTCAAAAATCTCCTGGGAAAATAACTTCGATTAAATTGTCGATTTAAGAAAAAATAAACGTAGAATTCTACCAAGCCTAGATATAATATGAATGTACTTAAAACTAGAATAAAAAATTAGTGATCCACAATCTCGTTGGTTTATTTTAACCTGACAAGAATATTGTCACATGCATCGATCTCCAAAGCAAGAGTTCTATAGAAGTCGGCAGCGAATTTACTTCGAGAGGAATGCGTAGAATTTCCATTGCTTACGACTAAAGTGACTAATTTCTATCGGGAATAAATGTCACGTTGCTTAGAGTAATAGCTCAGATAAGTCCATTGTTTGGTTTGTGAGGAACGCTCAAAATACGAACGGAAGAAATAATTCGAAAATGGCCGTTTCAATTTCAAGCATTCTTTCAGTGTTTCGTCCGAGTGAAGCCTAAAGAAGATTTTGAGTAATTACTGTGCACGGCCCCAGTTTCATTCCAGAAGCAGTTTACCGTATTTATTAGCGTAATTTGCTCCGTCTCGTAATTGCCCTGCCTGAATTATGAAGAGAAAATAAATCATTATTTTTTCTGATATGAACACTTTCATACGATCCCCACTCTTGTTTTAGTGTAAAAATGTCGTGTGAAAAAGTAAGGTAATTACGCGAGTAAATGCGGTATTCCCGCAAATGGGAAAGGGTACATCGTGTTTTTAATTTTCATTTTAAAATTACTGTGAAACTTCTATAAGCCAAACGTCTTTAACTCGAATTTTCAATAGATCGAAGTGAATTCCTTTTTTCGGCCAAATTCCCAATGTTTTTCATGTTGTATGTTTTCTATAACTCGAATTTCTATAAACAGAATTTTCCATTACTCGAAGGAGATAAGATTTCCCGATTTCAAAGTTTCTGGTAAATACACCTCCCCATATATATATATATATATATATATATATATATATATATATATATATATATATATATATATATATAACAACTTACGGAAAAGGAAAGGTAAAATGAATATATGGATTTCAACAAGGTGTTGGGATGAGGAAACCCAGTGAGCACTCACCAATCAGACGACTTCAGGTTGGCGAGGCCCCGGGGATGTCGAAGCGACACACGTAAAATAACACAAAAACACAGAAACATCACAAACGTAAAGCTTTCGGAACTACTCCTTCTTCAGCTACATCCTCGGGGCCTCGCCAACCTGAAGTCGTCTGATTGGTGAGTGTTCACTGGGTTTCCTCATCCCAACACCTTGTTGACATCCATATATCCATTTTACCTTTCCTTTTCCGTAAGCTGTTATATATATATATATATATATATATATATATATATATATATATATATATATATATATATATATATAGATTCTCCATGAAACTTTGAAGTTTGATAACAGTGATTTGTCTCGGTTTTCGGTGCTATGTCCCGTTGTTCCGTACTTGTTTTTAGGGACGCATAATTGTCCCGATTGAATCTGGATTTTAAGTGTAACGTTTTACGCAGCAGTTTTTACATTTCCGGTTTGTATGAAGATGATGTAAAGCGTTTTAAGATAGAGCTCGCATTACTGAATGCGAATCGATACAGGGAAAAATAGAAAATACATAATCCTTTTGTTTGTGGACACATTTTCCGACACATCCTATAGCATTAATGAAAATACTATTTGCTTTTCAAATTATGTTTTTACGACCCGACATTATATTAAGCAATAGCCTTTGAATCTAGGTATTATTCAAAAATTAAATATATCTTTAATGTAGGAGAAGAGTTCTGAAAATGTTAAGGAGAAATGACGCCGAGAAAATATTCGGCAAAACATTTCTTGACTTTATTATAGAACTACACGAAATAATTTATCTTAAACAGTGCTAAAAAGACGGGAATATGTAAAGGGAAATGGAAGAAAGAATAATTGTTCATGAATCAGGACAAAATCTATGCAAGAAGTTGATCAGATAACATTCGCAAAAATCAATACAGTACTGGCTATGTCAGAATGTTCGATGACTCCAGATACAATGCTATTAACCTTTGGTTTTTGAGAGAGTTATATTTTGGTTCATAACGACCAATTACAACATCGATTTTATACAAAATGCCTAAATAAATTCAACGCGGATCTCATTAGTGATGAGCGTAGAACTTATTCCAGTTTTTCTAAAGTTTAAATATCAAATTTTGGTCTTAGACTGTAATTAAGAAAAATTGAGAACTTCAGCCAAAAAATTAACTTAAAGTTTGTCACTGTCGTAAGCAACATACCCCCTGAAGATGCCTACTTAGTGGGCGAAATGCTTTGGGTAACTTTAAGTTAATTTTATGGCTGTAGGGGTTCTCAATTTATCTTAATTCAACTAGCCATAAGTGTTTTTCTGAGCGTTCAACCAACATTAGACTGTAATAATTACAAGATAAATTGTTGTTACAGAATTGGATTTCATTTTTGTAATAATACTGTGAAAGCCTATGCTCTCCGACATGGAGAACACTTTTCCGCTTTTGTTCTAGTGGATTAAGTAATTGCTTCGAAACGGTAAAATTCACATTATACCTATAATAGTTAGCATTTTAATAAGAGTGACACGGTAGATCAAATACCAGAACATCCCTCCTATAAACAAACAAGATAGAGTAAATTTTTGGAAGGAAAATAGTTCCTTAGAATAGATACGCCCGCATTGGATCACAATAATCTTTTTCTGTTGTTATTTTTACACCTCGCGGTCCTTAGACTGTGTCCAACATCACGGTGTAACAGTAACGTTAATCAGTAATGTTGCACATCTACTCTGTTATTCTTCAGATTAAACTTAAATTCGATAGTTATTGTTTAGCTTAAGACTGAAGGAGCCAGCCTGGGAAATTTTCATGTAATAAATAAATACCAAAACAGCTTACTAATTTTAAGGTTTTTTCCCCTAGCCAAAACAGAGTTGTTATAACGAATAAAAAATAATATTTTATCACTTAATATCGATAAAATTCAGTGATAAAACTTTTAGGCGTTTCAGCTTCTTTCATCAAAATTACAGAAATTTTCAGAGGATTATTTGTGAACATTATGTTCATATATATATATATATATATATATATATATATATATATATATATATATATATATATATATATATATTTATATATTTTTATATATATATATATATATATATATATTAACTAAAGGAAAAGAAAAGGTAGTGATGAGGGTGGCAACAAGGTGTTGAGGGAAGCCCAGCGGACACTTACCAAGTTGAGGACCAAGCTGGTAGGCTGCTGTTATATATATATATATATATATATAAAATGCACTGGTGGTGTAGTGGTTAGCGTGTCGGCTTTCTATTGCAAAGTTCGGGGGTTCAAACCCCTCGAATGGAGGTTTTATTTATAAAAAAAAACTATCATCAGTGCCTGGCAGTAGGCAGCAGTACTGTCAGTATGGTATAGAGCCGAAAACAAATGATGTTGGTTGGGTCTATATCCAATACAGCTGTAGGCGTGATCAGGACGATTTGAACGGCTACAGTACTGCGATGTGGAAAACAAGAGGGAAACTACCACATTACAATCCCTAGTAAAGATTATATGGTTGGACAATATGAGTTCTCTCGAGGTAAAACAATCCGGAGGTAAAATAGTCCCCCAATCGGATCTCCGGGCGGGGACTGCCTTGAGGAAAACATTTGTCGAAAGTAAATTACGAATAGGGACTTGGAACGTAAGAACTATGAGAAAGGCAGGAAAGCTAGAGAACTTGAAAGAAGAAATGAGAAGAAATAGAGTTGACATTATAGGGCTAAGCGAAACTAGATGGGAGGGAGAAGGACAGTTCGACTCGGAAGTAGCTCTGGTACTTAGGAAAGATATGATGAAAAGCGTGACAAAGATAATAGCAACGAACGATAGACTGATGGCAATAAAGCTAAAAGCAGTCCCAGTGGACATGCTGATAATCCAGGTATATATGCCAACGTCAGCTCATGACGATGAAGAAATAGATGAGATCTATGAGCAAATTAATGAAATTTACGAAGAAGACGGAAGAGGAAAGGTAAACTGCATAATAATGAGAGATTGGAACAGCATAGTCGGAGAAGGACAGGAAGAAAATGTTGTCGGGCAATACGGACTTGGGAAGAGAAATCGAGGAGGGGAGAAACTCGTAGAATTCTGCATCAATAATGACCTTGTAGTGACTAATACATGGTTCAAAAACCATAAACGAAGGTTATACACATGGAAAAGCCCAGGAGATAGAATGAGATGCCAAATAGATTACATCCTTGTAAAACAAAGATTTAGGAACAGCATAAAGAACGCCAAGGCATTGCAAGGAGCAGACATTGATTCAGATCACAGCCTTCTAATACTTGACGTGAGTACAAAGCTCAAACAAATAAGAAAAACGAGAAGAGAAAGACAGACCTGGGACCTAGAAAAACTGAAAGAAAGGCAGGATGTAGTCAGCATGAAGTTGGAAGATAACCTAAGAAAGTTGGAAAACAAACCGAAGACCGTCGATATAGAATGGGATGAAATTAAAACCAGTATCAAGGATACCTTGGATAAAGAGATTGGAAAACAAGAGAAGAAAATCAGAAAACCATGGATCACGAAGGAAATGCTGGAGAAAATGGATGAGAGACGAAAATGGAAAAACGTTAACAGTGAAGAAGGTAGAGCCAACTATAGGCGTATAAACAATGAGTTGAGAAGGGTAACAGATAATGCTAGAGAAAATTGGATAAAAGGAAAATGTGATGAAATAGAACAAATGGAGAAATTAGGACGGTACGATATGATGTACGCTAAGGCACTGGAATTAGAAGATAAGAAGTCTAATGGAATTTGTGGTAAAGGAATTATGAATACGGATGGGAAGATAGTCTCAGAAACAAAGGATGTAGCACAGGTATGGGAAGAATACATTAAGGAATTATACAGCAAACAGACAGGAGCGGCAAAAATAGAACTGGAAAATGAGGAAAACATTGAAGAAGACAACTTAGGACCAAGTATTATGGAGAGCGAAGTAGAAAAAGCGATAGTGGAACTTAAGAAGGGGAAAGCCACGGGCAGCGATGGAATACCGGCTGAGATACTTAAAGTCATAGGATCAGAAGGACTAAAAGCGATCACGAAATTAATTAATAAGATTTACGACACGGGAGAGTGGCCTCAGGATTTCCTAGAAGTAACAATGATCCCTCTAAAGAAGAAGCCAAAGGCAATGCAGTGTAAAGATTACAGAACTATAAGCCTTCTGTCACACACATCGAAGATCATCACGAGGATTCTTAATAAAAGGCTGGAGAAAAAGGCAGAAGAAATAATAGGGGAAGATCAATTCGGCTTCAGAAAAGGACGAGGAACTAGAGATGCTATAGGAGTAGTTAGAATCATATCAGAAAGGGCAATAGAATACAGTCAAGACATCTGCGCATGTTTCGTAGACTGGCAGAAGGCCTTTGATAGAGTAAATTGGGTAAAGTTGATGAAGATATTAAAGGATATAGGTGTAGACTGGAAAGACAGGAGACTGATTAGGAATCTATATGAGAATCAAGTTGTAAAGGTCAGGTTTGAGAATGTGGACACCTGCGGAATAAATATCGGTAGAGGAGTAAGACAAGGCTGCTGCCTATCGCCAACCCTATTCAATATATATGGAGAAAGTCTAATGCAAGAAGCTTTAGAAGGCACAGGGGATTTCAAAATTGGAGGAAGGATTATAAGAACAGTAAAATACGCAGATGATCAAGTACTTCTAGCAAGAAAGGAAGAGGAGCTACAAAAAATGATAAATAGACTAGTGATAACAGGTAGAAAATACGGTATGGAAATAAATACAGAAAAATCCAAGGTTATTCGAATATCGGGTAAAGAAGAGAATCTGAACATAACTATTGGGGGAAAGCCATTAGAACAAGTTTCAGAATATAAATACCTTGGAAGTATCATAACACGAGAGGCAAAATGTACGGATGAGATCAAAACTAGAATAGGAAAAGCAAAAGCGGCTTTCAGGAGAAAGAAACAACTACTTACAGGGAATATAAGGGAAGATATCCGCAAGAAGTTGATAAAATGCTACGTATGGAGTATAGCATTGTATGGGGCAGAAACATGGACGCTAAGGAAAAATGACATCAAATACTTGGAAAGCTTTGAAATGTGGACTTGGAGGAGAATGCTGAAGATAAAATGGACAGATAGGATGAAAAACGATGAAGTGCTACGAAGAATAGGAGAGAAGCGAATGATTATACAGACTATCAGAAAGAGGAAGGCTAACTGGGTTGGACATTACCTGAGGAGAGAGAGTATGATTAAAGACGTGTTAGAAGGAAAACTAGATGGGAAAAGGGAAAGAGGTAGGAAAAGGTTTCTGCTGATAGACGATTTGAAAGGGAAAGAGAGTTATCAAGATATAAAGAGGAGAGCGGAAAATAGGAGTATATGGAGAACCAGGTTTAACCATGAATAATCACGGACCTGTCTACGGACAGACTACCTATGATGATATATATATATATATATATATATATATATATATATATATATATATATAACAGCTTACGGAAAAGGAATGGTAAAATGGATATATGGATGTCAACAAGGTGTTGGTATGAGGAAACCCAGTGAACACTCACTAATCAGACGACTTCAGGTTGGCGAGGCCCCGGGGATGTCGAAGTGACACACGTAAAAGAACACTAAAACACAGAAACATCACAAACGTAGAAGCTTTCGGAACTACTCCTTCATCAGCTACAGAGAGAGAACTCAACGTTTGTGATGTTTCTGTGTTTTAGTGTTCTTTTACGTGTGTCGCTTCGACATCCCCGGGGCCTCGCCAACCTGAAGTCGTCTGATTGGTGAGTGTTCACTGGGTTTCCTCATCCCAACACCTTGTTGACATCCATATATATATATATATATATATATATATATATATATATATATATATATATATATATGAATATAATGTTCATAAATAATCCTTTGGAATTACGCTAGTACCGTATACCGTTAGGGAAAAAATAGTTACCTTTGCATTCGCTTGTATCGCAATCAGGTACACGTCTTTACGATCAACTAAAATTTCGCCCACTGTTCTGAGCTCTACATTAGGTGTTCGTGCCGATAATTTTTTGAGTGAATAAAAAATATCGGAATAAATTACCTTTCGATTGCGTTGGCGAGGGCCTTACCGTTCCTCAAGAGGTAAAGGACAGGGCCAAAGAAGCACAATATTTGAAGTGCTTCACAAAGAAAAATCTCCGTACACATAAATGTGTGTATGCATTTACATACAGTGAAATAAAATTAGCAGCTCCGAAAATGTAAACAAAAGGATAAAATTGGAAAACGGCGCAAAAGACAACGTTCAATTTAACCATGGCAAAGATTCAGATTGCTATTTATGAGTTATAATAAGTCAATAAAGGCCCTTTTAAGGCAGGCGTGAACCCATCAAATTTTATGTTGGTCAACGTCAATGTTAAAAGCACATATTGCATTAAATGAACGATTTATTAATGCTGATATAAGTTTAATACGATATTAATTTTAAAATGGAGCAGAATCAAAACGTGAATTATAAATATATATTCTACGAACAAATTCTGGTCAATGTTAATTTAAGAAACCTAAAATCCAGTTCAAATGAGACCATGATGTATTTACGAATCCGAGAAAATGAACTTTTTCATGCTTTTAAAGGCATAAAGTACTCCTTTAGCCAAAAAACTAGCGGGGATTAAAGGACCCAATGCTTTTCGCCCACAAGGTGGGCATCTTCAGGGGCAACTTGTCTTGACAGTGACTGGGAGTCGACTGTGAACATTTGAAATGATGAAATTATGAGGACGACCGAGAAACAAGTGAAGCGCGGAAAGATTTTTCGGCGTGTGTGTTGTTTGCATCAGTCAATTTGTATAAAGTCTTGTTGAAATCTGTGTCCGTGTTCATAAGTGTGTTCCGGTTTTTGTAAATATGAAGGTTTTCTAGCGAATTTAGTGAGTTGTTGGCTGAAGTTATCAATTTTAAATCGTTTAAGTGTATACTGTGACCTGTTTCTAAAATGTGATTGGCAACGCTTGATTTTTCAAATCGGTTATATTTATAGTGAGCCATGTGTTCCTTAAAGCGTGTTATTAGTTTCCTTCTTGTTTGTCCTTTATACATTTTGTCACAATGTGAACATTGTATTTTATAAATTCCGGTCTTGTTCACTGTTTCTGTTGTGTCTTTTGTACTGCCCAGTAGATTTTTCAAATTATATGGATTCGTATATGGAGGCGAAAGAGTCGTCACTAGAAGAAACAACACGCGGTAGAATCCCGAAAGCCTTGGACAGACAGACAGACAAACGACTTTATTAGGGCGAAATTGAGACTATGTAGTCCCTTCTTACATTTAACCCTTTCGTCATATAAGTAATTATAATATTTACAAAATAAGAGAAATTAATTACATACAGATTTTAACAAAATACAAATTAATTACAAGTTAATATATTTGTTAGTAGATAATAGAGCATTACCAAAGAATGTTAGTTTTGTGGGTCATAAAAAACTGTGTATCAGTAATGTTTTAACACAGAAAAATTCCCACTGCGGAAAACACCTACGAAGAGAAGAGAGGTGTAAAAAACCGCGAAAATTTCTAAAATAGTTCAGGGGAAGGAAAAGAAAAGAAAGAGAAAAAAATTATTAATATGAGAAACAGAGAAAAAAAAACATTCATAAATACAAACATATGTACATACATTTATATCCATATAAGGGAGGGGGGGTGAGAGGAGAACAGGAGGAGTCCCGAAAGCCTAGGAAGGAATTCGTATATGTTATTGTATATTTCTTATGTTTAAAAATTCTGTTCAAGCCCCTGTTTAATGGTGGGAAATAAGGCAATTTTATATATTTGTTCTCCTTTTTGTTGTCTAATTTGAGAGAAGTGGAATTGGACAAAGTTTCTTTAAGGTTATGTTTTCTCACTAATTTATTAATTAAATTGTTATCGTATCCAAGTTTAGTGGCAATTTGTTTTATGTGCTTGAGTTCCTTTGCATATCTAATTTTATTAAGGGGGATGTTACATAATCTATGTGTTAAAAAAAATCCCCGCTAGTTTTTTAGCTAAAGGAGTACTTTATGTCTAAAAATTGAGCCAAAGGTACGTGAGCTATCAACGATAAATGCCTTTAAAGGATTAATTAATTTTATTACTTCAACTATATCGCCATTCAAAGGGTTTAAAAAGCGAACAAACTTTGTTTTCGGTTTGTTATACTATTCGGTCATCTAAAGGACTTTTTACGAAACTATATGTAAGGACATAAGTCCGAACCCTTTAATATAAATCTTCTGAGAAGCTATTTAAGAGAATTCAGTATTGCAGCCTTTGTTCATAGACAAATTTTATCGAAAAAGTAAAAGAAATAATTTTTACACGAACATTTTTTCGGGGTTCCTCTCACGTGCCAAGTGCGACTTCCCTTTCATCCGCTACTAAGTGTGAGAGAGAAGTTCAAGATTGAGAGTAACTGAGCGGTAGGAAAATCTTGCCTTAGGGCTCCGTGTACCCCAAGTTGAGAAATACTTCCATACGTCGCGGAGCCCCTTACTTCACGGGGCCCCTGGCGCGCTCTAAGTGCGACCCCTTCCTCCCTCTCCCCCCCCAAATCCGCCACTGCTCCCGAGATATGATGAAACAATAACTCGTCGCCTGCAACACTGCGTTATAATTAGCGATACAGTAAGAGGAGACATTTGACTGAGACTCGTATTTAGTGTCGTACATTGATCAGAGTTCTACTAGTCTTAATAATTATTCTCCTATTAAGGTAGTTATTTAGATTATTTTCATTCTAAGCTCATTTTAAGAACCGGTCGCACTAAATCCGTGAAATTGTTTGTGTAAAATTTGCAAATAAATTTTATAAAATATAATATTGGGACAGGTGTGCAGAGCCTTGGTTGCAATGTACTTGAATATCCGAAAACAATAGGCAATTGTTGGCCTCCTCAATCTCTTTTTAGATGTTTTTATAACTTTCATCATTTACAATTAATAATTTGGTCATGAAAAGGTTAATAAGCGTTGAAATAAAGACACTCAGCTAGACACTAGAAAATGAAACGTCTGAGTTTTCCGAAGTGTATTTGTGTTTGACTGTCGTAAGTAACCAACATTTGCTCACCGTTGGCGTCGAAGAATCTGCTTAAGAGTGAATAAAATGAAATTTTACAACACACACTGGATAAATTCACACGTTAAACACAAGCGGGAACCCTTGCAATTTTAGTTGAAAAGAACAAGATTCTTGATCCTAAAATTTACAAGGGAATTTTTTTGCGATACATAATGAGAGATTGTGTTTTAGGATATTTAAAAACCGTCACGTCCATTGTTCCTTTACCGTATTCTTTGTTTTCTCAGCGAGAACCGAAAAAGTTGAGCGCCAACGTTTGCTCAGGAAGTGGATCGGATTAGTCGACAGCCTCCTACGTCGAAATTTTCATTTTCGGAGCGACGAGTGGTCCCCGTGTTCGCTACCCACTCGTCGTCACGATCGACTTATGGGAAGGAGTGATGTCGCCTTCCTCCTCGGAGAGTGGGAGAAGGAGATTTAGGATTCCTCCAGGATTGTTGCAGTTAGAGATCCCGACGAAGGACGAAGGCGAAAGGGACGATGGGAAGGGCGTAAATGACGAGGGAGGGAGGGGAGGGGGAGAGATTCTCGACTCCAGCCTCCAAGGCCACGGCTCGCTCTCTCTCTCTTTCTCTCACTCCCTTTGGTCCACCACCCACGCCGAACCAAGTGCTGGCGCCTCTGCTCACTCATTTCACGGAGGCGCGCCTCTGGTTCTCACAACGGCTACGTCAAACACAGCAACCTAAGTTCTACGGCCTTCCTTTCGGCACCACTCCTCCTCGAGGAAAGACTTCGATGTGTTCTCTGTTAACATCACTACCCAGCCTCTTCTTTCATCATCTCCGCACCCTCTTGCCTCTTTTCCCCGTTAATTTCTCTACTTACATTCTCATACTCCTACCTTCTCTCTCTCTCTCTTCACGATTGTTTCACACTTTAACTTTATAGTCTACTAAATCAATCTCCTTTTAAAGCTTTTCAAATTTAAACTTTTTGTTATTTTCTAAGCGAATATGAATATGAAATGGCTACGAATGTTTGAGATGCTAATTCCATTCTCGTTATAACTGGAGCATACATTTAAAATTTGGTCAATACACTATATTCACGGTTCTCAGGCTTTTGCATCTTGAGTAACACCAACCATTTTGTCAAAAAATCTAGATCCCACCATGATAGAAACCAAAACCCATCTTTTACAAGTTTTGGATTTTTACGTAAATTGCATTTTAGCATTATATTAATTATTAATGGAAAGTTTTTATGGCGATAAACATTGTTATAATTTTGTTGAAAAACATTTTTACAATAATTATTATTTTCGAAACTTCGCGTCCCACCTAGAGGACTTCCATGCCCACTAGTTGAATAACACTTCACTATACGATATGAGAAATGATTCATTACATCAACTAGCCTCAGCCAGTTTTCTAAGAAACATACTTTCACAAAGAATCCAGCAGATGATCTAGGTCAGTGGTTCCCAAACTTTTTGCCTTGTGCCACTATTAAAACAAAAACATATTTCAAAATGTATCAATAATACTTGCTCAGTGGAAAGGGTGAACCTGCCGGATCGCTGGTACAGTAACTGTTAGATCACCTTCAATTCGAAGACGATTATGATATTTTGATTTTATTACTATCATTACAGAGAATGTTGTTTTACACAGGTAAGTTGTGCCAAACTTCAGTACACTGCAGCATAATTTCTATTTGCAATTAAAAATTATCTTACTTCTTAGAAAAAATACACGAAGCTTGGCAGTTACTGCTTTATAATATAGTATAGAACGGAATAGAATCAAAGATTTTCTTTTAAATTTTCTGCGCTCCATTTTTATTTTTCACGCACCACTTTGGTGCGCTCCACTGCTTTTGAACAACACTCATTATAGGTAACATCTGAACTAGTTAGAATGACGGAACGGTGAAATTCCACTGAGGACTGCTACCTTGAGGCTAAATAGTTAAAATTGTTTCCTCTATCATCTTATGGCTTCAGAAGCAAACTATATATTTAATTTGGCCAAGCTATAACCTGACTGACATCTTCCATTTCATTCTTGGGTTTATAAATGAACACGCCATCCATCTTTGTTTCATTTCGATACGCAAATTGGAAATATTGGGTGCACGTATAAGCGTCCTTATTTCAGAACTAGTGTTTGAGGTGGAATAACCCGGAAGAATTACACAGCGATTCTATGTAAAAGATTGGCTTTCAAAAAGGTACAATTTAACTATTAAAATTTATCAATGCTAACAAATCTATTCCTTCCAACATGTCTTTCCTAGTGTATTTTCTGAAAAGAATACAACTGAATAATTTTTAGTGGAAGCTGAATTAACTCCTGTGAATCATTAAACCCAATTTTTTCTATCGAAATGAATTCATAAGATTTTCTCATTTAGCGGAAATATTCCTTCCTTCCCTATTTCGGGTGATCTACTTACGTAGTCATTTGGCAACTTTAAATATTTTTCTATATTGTACCTATTTTGTATATTTATTTTTATGTGTACCCGTGTACCAGTGATAGGGATTGAATAAAAAATAGGACAGCATCGAATAAAGAAATATATTTTCCTCGTCTTACTTTCAATCTCTCTTTTCCATAGCCTCCTCTCTCCCTCCCTCCTCCAATTCCACTACATACCGGAACCCATCAACGTAGGCCCACACCGCTCCGGAGACAATGGCCACTTTACATAAATTACCACTTTTCCAACATTTGTCGACATAAATCATTTCGCGGCACTCCTGGTAGCAGACGCAGACCTTAATTTACGGGTTGTCCTCGGCGACTCTGTCTCTCTCACCTCCTCTCTAATTCTCATACCCATATTCACCAATATCTTTATTTCTCGACCTTTTCCGCATTTGCGCCGGTCGATCGCGTATTCCTTTTTTACCTGCGCTGTAATGTGCGTTGGATCTCCGAGTCGCCCACGTGACCGGAAAATGTTGCGAAGATTTGGTGGTCGCGGGTCCTTTTTTCGAGCAAGACGAGTTAAGAGGTATCCCAACATCCGGCCAGACAATGCGACCTCCTTCTCCCTGATACTACTCCACTCCCCAATCCTCACACGCCACGAAAGCCCCCTCCCTCTCGACCTCGCTTACTTCCCCCACCACCCCCTTTCCTCTCCCCCTCCCTCGTCCCATTTCCTCTCCCCCGTCCCATTTCCTCTCCCCCGTCCCCTCCGCACTTGAATCGGATGGCCAGGAGGGCGTGTCCGCGCGGCGGCGCCTGTCCACGCTCCATGGAGCCGAATAGACGGAGAGCGGTAAACAAGGGAGGAGGAACACCTTGGAGACGGCTGCCAAGGCGGAGGCGCCACCAAGGTGGGGAGCGTAACGATCCCCTTAAGGAAAGAGTCCGCGTGAGAGAAAGAAAAGTAGCCGAGAAAGAAACCTATAAATCCTCTCTGCCATGGGAAGCGATTGCAAAGACGCGTTGATCTCGCGACGAACTTACCAGTGCACTCACCAACCAACCTTTGATCGCAGTGATGCCTTAAGAGCGGTGGCGACCAAACTACGGCCCGCGAGCCAAATCAGGCCCGCCATGAGTTTAAAAATTGAAGGACACGTGTAATACAAAGTGAAAATAGACAACTGTGAGAGCAACATATTTCGTATTTACCTCTCTATTCTCATGATAGATAAATATACTTTGGCGTCCACATTAAGCCTTTAGTTTCCCTTAAATTATTCTTCAACATTATTTTCGATTACGTGTGGTCCGTGATGACTCCGGAATTGGCCTTCGTGCCGAAAAGTTTGGGCGCCACAATTCCTTAGCAGTGTTTTTCAAAGTATTTCTAGCGACGCAGCACTATAAGTCGCGAGGCATAATGATTTATGTCGCAGGGCTCAAGGCAAAAATGGGAGCGCCCATAGCATAGCCATCTAAATTTAATCTAACAAGACAAGCTGGCTGCTAGCATTAGAGAAATGTTTTCTTCCACCGTCTGTTACCTTTTACAGAATATTTAAGAAAAATCATAGAAGACTTCTTTTAAGGATAGGAAAAGGTCACGGAGATCATTATTTTCATTCCTTTTCGACGCCAGACAAAGAGCTTTAATTTTTTTTTGCCATAAAGCAATTTTTTAAAAAAATTTTGTCTCTGGACCAAGTGGAAAAAATCAATGATCCGTGCAACTCCAAAAATAAAAAGGGATTACTTTCTGAGTGGAGTTTTTACAAGCTCACAATAAGATGAAATAAGTACTAGAAAAACACCAATGTCTTTACGATGTTAAACATATACTAGCATTTTTGAGACAATCTTATTGTTACTCAGCAAATATGTTTAAGGGCCAGGTTGAGCGAACGGCTTAGAATGATGGTCCGCGGATAAGTGCTGTTCCGTAACCCGTAATTTGAAAATCACCTCTTCATTGCTCGTTTGTCAAAATATGTTTTGGAACAAAGTCCGACATGTCAACTTGCTAATTATGCTGGAAACAGACGTATGTTTTTATAAAATATAACGCAGATTACGTATGAACAAAAATATTTTTGGATATTGCCGCATTTACGTAATTTTGAAGAGAGCGATATTTTCATTATAAAAGAGTATATAAATTACTTTAATAAGTTTTCACATAAATGTGAAAATGTTGGTACTAATACTGCCATAGATTTGCAAACAAAGAAAACAGCTTAAATTTTATAATGCTAATATATTGATATATTTCTTTTTCGTTTATTGCAGCTAAAAAGTATGAGAGAGGTTTTCCAATCCAGGTCAAATTTGCGCGATAATTGGTATCCCTACTCACAACTGAGGAAAATACGCGTCGCAAAAATAAAGCGAATGCTACAGTTTTTGTGTTGCGTAAGTTAAGGCGCATTTACACGGTTCAATTCCATTGAACAATCCGGTTGAATCATCCAAATTGAAAAAAAAAATTGAAAAGTGTATGCAGGAATTCAATGTCATTGAGCAATCGCATTGAACATTGCAAGAAGTAGGGTCGAACTCTACTTTTGTTCAATTCCATGGAAGCAATGGGAATGAATCACCGACATTGAACGATTAATTCGTGTAAACAGAGAATTTCAATAGCATTGAAAGCATTTTCGTCTAGAGACATCACAGATGCTCTGGTTTTAAACCGTGAATGAAAAGTGAACTGAAGAAAGCGAATTGTGTTGGTTCGTTCCGGGAATTGTACAGAAGAATCATGGTTTTTAAGTGGAGAGAGGACCATACACCGTTGATTTTGGACTTGCTAAATAATTTCGAGTGTTTGTGGAATAGCAAAAACAGTGATTTTAAAATTAAGAATGCCAGAGAAAACGATATTCAAAATTTAATTTCTGATTAAAATTTACTGGGAGTGAAGGGGCAAGACGTGAAGGCCAAGATGAAAATTTCAGCCTGGCTCTACGAGCTTCTCTCGTTACGGTATCTAGTCTATGAATTAATGGCTAGACCATATCCAAGAGTTCTTCAAATTGCTCCGGAGACATTCTGAGACGATTTTATATCATCTCGCAATCTTCTACGGCCCATTCCCTCAACAAAGATTCCGATGCTCCTAAAATATCTCGTCTAATGATCCATCTTCTTATCCAGAAACGTCGAGTTTTTCTTTTTTTAATTTTTGATAGTATTTTATAGCACTCATATATTAAATGATCACTATAATGCGAATACCAGCACGAACGATTTCATTTGTTGAATTGAATTGGTGAAATCAATAAAATTGATTTGTATAAACAACTTCTATTTCAATGCGGAAGTTCAATGCTGCCGATTCAATCGGATTGCTCAAATGCATTGAACCGTGTAAATACGCCTTTACAAACCGTGTTGACGGACCACAGATCGAAGATCAGTCTCTATTCCGAGTATTTTTTTATTTTTTTTTTACTTTTGTTGTTAGCGAGGCGTACCGTACATATCCTCCGTATCAAAAATTTCAATATTTCGTTGGACCCTGACATGATAGAACGGCTTGAGGCTCCCTCAGCCCTTGAGTGCTGCACAAGGGGTAGAAAGCGCGTTAGGGACCGTCCATATATGACGTCACGCACCGAGGCGGGAGAGGGAGGTCCTACTTGTGTGACAACATGTAACAATGAGCAGTAGAGGGTTTTGAAAAATGTGACGCCACAAAAATAACACCAGCGCCATCTACCCGAGAAAACTACGTACGTATACTCTTTTCCACCCGAAGAAGACAGCATTACGCTTATGCCTTCGTCCCATATTAAACGCCAAAAAAATAAAATTAATAATTTAATGTAGATCACTGGATGGCAATAAATGTGCATGTTTTATCATATTATTGGTTAATCTTATCGCTTAATTATATTTGGTAATTAAAATTAAGCATATTATTTTCGTGAGCTATTTGCAATATTATCATTTTAAAACAATAAAAAAATTGTCGGAGTAATTTACATTTTTAAAAAAATAATATTACCTTTATGAATCACTATGTCACTCATTGAGGACACACTTTCCGTAGCGGAGTGTATCGAAGGCCATCATCATCATCATCATGCTTCTGTCCGAAGACAGGTTTTAACTGAATCGCTGCCTCCATTTCTCTCTCTCCCTAGAAGCCTCTTTTATACCTCTATAAGTATTATATCCCTGCTTTATATTATCTAATATTCCTATTCTTTTTCTCCCTCTTCCTCTTCTTCCACTAATTTTTCCTTCTAAGATCGTCCTTTGTAAACACTGTCTTCTCAATATGTGCCCTATCCAATTTGCTTTTCTTCTCCTGACGGTTTTTATTAGCGTCCTTTCTTCTCCCACCATTTCTAATACTTCTTCGTTTCTCTTCCTCTCTGTCCATTTCACTTTCATCATACTTCTCCATACCCACATCTCAAAACTTTCTAAATATTTTTCCTCCTTTCTCCTTACCGTCCACGTCTCTGCACCATAAAGAGCTATGCTCCATATGTAGAATTTTGCTAATTTCTTCCTTGTTTCTAAATTTATTTTCTTGCTTGTGAGAAGCTCCTTCTTCTCGTTAAATGCTGCTTTTGCCATTGCAATCCTACTTCTGATGTCCTGTGTACTACTTCCATCCTGTGCTAAAGTACTGCCGAGATATTAGAAACTTGTTCCAATTTTTGGCCATTTACCATTATATTTAATTGTTTATGTTCCTTTGAAACCACCATGACTTTCGTTTTTTCTGTATTGATCTTCATTCCATATTGTTGGCCAACCTCAACTAGTCTGTCTGTCATCCTCTGAAGCTCTTTCTCGCCTTCTGCTATTAAGCCCTGATCATCTGCGTATTTAATGGTGGTAATACTTTCACCTCCTATCTTAAATCCTTTCTCTTCCATCAACGCTTCTTCTGTTATTGTTTCTGCATAAATATTAAATATCGTTGGTGAAATAGGACAACCCTGCCTCAATCCTCTCCCTATTGAAGTACTTTCTGCTTCTTCTCCTTCAACCCTGACTCTAATCTTTTGATCAAAGTAAAGGTTTTTAAGCAGTCTTTTATCTTTCCAATCTATTCCTATTTTGTTTAAAATTCCCAGCATTTTATCCCATTTCACTCGGTCAAAAGCTTTCTCCCAATCTACAAAACAAAAATACATATCTTTATTGACTTCTAGCGCTCTTTCTATCATCATCCTCATACATCCTATAGCATCTCTAGTCCCTCTTCCTCTTCTGAAACCAAACTGATTATCTTGCAGCTCCTTTTCTATTTTACATCCAATTCTTTTGGTTATTATTCTGGTTAGAACTTTAGCTGTATGAGAGATTAAACTAATAGTTCTGTAATCCTTACAACATTTTGCATTGTTCTTTTTCTCCAGTAGTACCATCACAACATCTAAAAAATCTTCAGGCCATATGCCAGTATCATATACTTGGTTAAAAAATTTTGTGAGTTGCTTAACTGCTTTAGACCCCAAAACCTTAAGAACGTCCACGGGTATATCATCACTCCCAACAGCCTTCCTTCTTTTCATGTCATCAATTGCTCTTTTAACTTCAGACTCGAGAATACTTGGTCCTAGCTGATCTTCTTCCACATCCTCTTTTTCATTTAATTCAATATTTCTTGGGTTTCCTTCTTTGTCATACAGAACCTCAATGTATTCTTTCCAGACATTCTTTACATTGTCTGGCTCCGATACTATTTTACCACTTTTGTTCATGATTCCTTTACGTCCTATCTTTCTTGCCTTTTTCTTGAATAGTTCCCTTGCTTTGCTATACATGAGGTCTATTTTACAAATTCTTTCACATTCGACAATCTCCTCGCATTTCTCATTTATCCACTGTTCTCTGGCTTTATCTGTTTCCCTTCTTAAAGGATTATTTAACTCCTTGTACTTTCTTTGGCCTTCTTCAGTGTTTATGTTCTTCCACTTTCTCCGCTCTTCCATTTTTTGCAGCATGGCTGCTGTGATCCAGGGTTTTTTGTTTCTTTCACCAGTTATCTTTCCTACCTTCTTTTCCATTACATCTTTAATGTTGCTATGGATGTATCTCCACTCCTCATCTACATTCTTCCTATTTTCTTCAGCTCTCCTCCCCAACCTTTCCTCCAGCTCAGTCATAATAGCCTCCTTGTTTTTAAGGAGTTCCTCTAAGTTCCATTTCTTGTTAACTCTTATGTTTCTCTTAACGCTTTCATCGTGTCATACATTGGGTTATTCTCCCTTGGGAAAAACCTTAGACACTTGTTCTGTCTGATAATTCCGTTCCTTTCTTCATAATTCGCAAATTTTACAGAGGAACCAAAAAGCTAGCTCCTATTGACCATCTGCCTTAAACATCTTATTTTGTCAGTGCAAACCTCTCGTCTATTCATTTCAGAATCATAAACTATCCTTGTTAAAGATTTGTAAAGAAATTTGTATGTTGACTTCCAAGGAAGCCTCTTTCTTCATAGGTTGGGAGGTTGAAGGTAGGTTTTTTATTATTTTCTGCGTCTCATTTCCTCGGGGTATTTTTTGAGGCTTCAAAACCGCTTTTTTGAGCAAAGCGGAAGAATCCAAAAACCAGCTTTAGCCCGTATATACGAAGTCTATATAATTTTCCTATGGTTATAGTCTTAGTTCTACATCTACATGTTACCCTGCAATTCACCTCATTGGTGGGTAGCAGGGGGTGCAATGCACCAAAACTTACCTAAAGATTGTCTATCGCAGGTTGAAATTTTCTATTGTGATCTCGTACTGTCCTCGGAAAGAACGAGCCTAGATAACGCACCGTCCTACAATCGACCTCACGTATCTTATCGTCATGGTCGTTTCTACCTATAAACGTTGGTGCTTCAATTATTCCTACCACCTCGTCTTTTAGACATTCCGACTTATATATCTCCAGAAGTCTCAACCTTGAGTTCAATCTACGGTCCTCCGGTGGTACCCAGTTCAAATCTCTCAATAATGAATTGACGCTTTCCTTATGTTCGTACTTTTGTTTTACGAATATGGCTTCTCTGCGCTGTACTGTTTTTAATTGAAATATATGTCCCTTCTCGTACGGATCCCATATGCTTGAGGCGTATTCCAGTTATTGTCTAACCAGTGATAAGTAACAAGTTTCAAGTACTTTCTCTGTAGTGTTCCGTACTATTCTACCTATGAAATCCAGTTTCTTCTTGACCGCGCCTATAACTGGACGAATGTGCATGTCTCACGAAACATCTCGACAAATAGTTACTCCTAAATATTTTACATACATACCTGGTTGAATATTCATTCTTTTTATTTTATACTCGAAATCTACTTCTTTGTTCTTACTTTTCAATTTCAATTTGCCATTTTTTGCACCACGCCAAAAAGGCTCTTAAGTCTTCACGCAGCGACTGATGGTCCTGATGATGATGAACGCACGTTCCGGGGCTCACCGCAACCCGTTTCTAGCCGAATGCCAAGTCCTTGACTCCCGGCTGACCTACCCCTTATATACCAGGTTCAATCGGCCGCCACGAATGACGGGCCGGCCTGGCATATATTGGGCAGGACAGTCCGGGAAGGACGGTCGGCGAGGTTGAGATGAGTCTTGTGACAAATTCTTTATTAGACTTATATACAATTCTTTTAACATTGTATACATAAACATTGTCCCTCTTCCTTTGGAGAGGGCATATACCACCGCCATGTTGTCGCTATACACAAACAAGTTGCGATCGGCTGGAAGCTGATCTGCGGCTGCGTGAGCCCCCAAAAAGGCCGCCTGGGCCTCAACTAAATAAATTGGTTTCTCCTCTTCTAGTGGAAGACTCTCAGTCAATCGATGTTCGGGAACCACCCATGCCAGCTGCCAGGGCGTGGCATCAGTAAACACAACAAATTTCTTATCAATCACTGCAAATTTCCGTTTCTTTTTAAACACTTCCTGCTCCCAAAACTCTAATACATATACATGTCTGAAACTAAAAATAGCGGGAGGGCCAGCATATGGCAGACCCAGGATACATAACCACACGAATTCAGGGGGCAATGGAAATAGCACTGTGTATTTGGTCAGGGCTGCATCTGCTATCCACAGCTCCATTAACATGGAGTCAATTATGACACCTAGATACTGAATTCGGGTGCGGGGTTGCAACTGACACTTTCGATAATTAAGCGTGATACCTAAGCCCGTTTCTAGAAATTCTGTTATTTCTAGGGCTAACTCCTCTGTCATGGTCACACTGTACACTAACCAATCGTCAAGGCAGCACAGCATTTGAACTGGAAACAGAGTTTCCACTTCTTTTCCCACGAGATTTATTGTCTACTAATCTTTTTGAGCGTATGAATTGGGTATCTGTTGCTGAGGGAATAAGCGATCACAAGGCAGGGTACGTGGAGTTTCAGCTAAACACTGAGAAACAGGTTAAGGCTAATAGAAAGCTTTTTGTATTCGCCAAAGCCGATTTCACTAGATTTAGGCCTTTTCTGCGAAATAAATATATTAATTTCTGCGAGGTAACAGATATTGCAGACGCGGAAGTATCCTGGTGCAATTTCAGATATATGATGCGAGAGTGTACAGATAAATTTATTACAAGCAAACTGAAGCGTGAAAATGCAGAACCTAGATGGTACAACCAGGAAGTTAGGAGCGCTCTCCGACGGCAAAGAAAACTCCACTCTCGCGTAAATAACACAACCTCAACAGCTACGGTCGAACAGATTGCAACGTTAAGGCAGCAATACAAGGAGGCGCGCTCCATAGCCAGAGTGTCAATGCGAAATGCATTTAACAATTATAAAAAGAAGGTTTTACAAGATAACTTGAAAGAGAACCCGAAAGCATTTTGGTCTTATGTCAGAGAAATCCGAGGTAGAGTCCCCACGGATGCGTCACTGAGATCGGAAACGGGAAATGTTGTTCACGATAGTGCGGAGAAAGCAAAGCTTTTAAATCAGCACTTTCAGAAACCTTTACTCCTAATTACGATGAGTGTGAATCTCCTATTCCTATGCATCAGGGCGACTCGATGGAAGATTTGATATTTTCCGAAAATGGTATCGCCCTCCAACTTCATTCAGTTAAACCAAATAAATCTCCTGGGCCGGAGGAAATACCCACGCGAGTATTGAAAGAGTTAGCTTATGAAATCGTGCCATATTTAAAAATTATATTCGAGAAATCCATTACCGAAGGTGTAGTTCCTAAAGATTGGAAGATGGCACACGTTACGCCCATCCATAAGAGCGGCGACAAAGAGAACCCCGAAAATTATAGGCCAATTTCCCTAACTTCTTTATCTTTAGTTCTGAATGCGCTATTTAGATAGTCACTCATTGCTTAGCGGATGCCAGCACGGATTCCGGAGAGGTACATCATGCGAAACGCAGCTCGGCTTGTTCGTGGATGATTTGTTGCGATGCGGAGAGAAAAATACTCAGGTCGATGCCATATTCATTGACTTCAGAAAGGCGTTTGATAAAGTATCTCATAAAAAATTAATTGCCAAGTTTGGACAATATGGTATCAATCCGAAATTTGTCAGTTGGGTGAGAAACAACCTCTCGAATAGAGATTAGATAGTTGTCATCGATGGGAAATACTCGTCCCCCGTTAAAGTTTCGTCGGGTGTACCTCAGGGAAGTGTATTTGCCCTCTACTTTTCTTAATCTATGTATCTCGGTATTTCGTAGTAAAATTAGACTTTTTGCCAATGATACCGCTCTACATAAAGAAATAAAAAACCAAGAGGACCATCAGTCGCTGCGTGAAAACTTAAGAGCCATTTCAACGTGATGCAAAGAATGACAAATTTAAATTAATTACACTAAATGTGCCGCAGTTACGTTCTGGAAACGTAAGAACATAAAAGTAGGTTTCGAGTATAAAATAAATTGAATAAATATTCTAGCAGCCTAGTATGTAAAATATTTAGGAGTAACCATTTGCCGAGATCTTTCGTGAGACATGCACATTCGTCGAGTTATAGGCACATGTATTACCGTTGAAATCTCGAGTTCGATTTTTTCATGAAAACAATACTTTCTCATACTACGTATATGGAGAAAGTAAGTGATGGGCATTGTCGATCTTTTTGTGGATTCGTTCCTTTCGTTCCAATGGCGCACGTATGTACTTCATTAAATGTAGGTTTACTATGATGGGTGTTGAAAATCTGTTTGTTGTTATTATTTTTCGATACTTCATTTTGTTCATTATAATTTTATTAATAACAAATTTGTTAATGGCAATACTAAACGACATGGGCGTACGGTGAGGGGGGATCTTTGGGTTAGAACCAACCGAAATTTTCGAAAGAACATAAAAAATCGACTAAGTAATCTAAATCACTGCATTGGGTAATTGCTATGTAACTAAATTAAACTAGACAGTGTTTATTTTAATTCTGAAAAACTTTTCGAAAACGTTTTCCAAATTCCACTTCTTGTGCGCTCCATTTATTGGTATGAAACAGGAAAATTAGTTTTCAGCAAGGCCAACGCAATCCTTTTCGTCGCTGGTATCTATATATATCTCCTATATTTCTCCCTTTCGCGTTTCAAATGGTTAAATCCTTTGCTGGAAGAATTTAAAAATTTTTAGAATTAAAATTAATTCTTAATAAATTATTATATTATTAAAATTAAAGAATTTTTGAGGATGAATGGTAAAAATCTTTGCCGATATATGTTTCCTTCAAAACAACAAAGCATTATAAAATTATTACTACTTATGTTGTTGTAAGTGTGGTTGTTTCTCGTCTATTAATATCCCATGCACCCATAATATCCCTTTATTCACAATCATTTCGAAGTACAGAAGTCAAATATTGCAATTCCAATAAACAATAAAAAACATTTTGTTGCGCTGCGAAAAGAACAGAGACATACCACTTCGGTACGAAATACACTTCTGCGCATGTCCGATTTCGTTCTCTGACAAGGAGAGGCTACGGACTGTAACTCACAAATTCGGTTCATCTTCTACCAGTGGAGAGTTGAGGTCAACATAAGAATACCTTTTCGGAATTTCGGATCATTGGCTTTTAGTTTAAGAGAAATAATTGTGAGTCCGAAGAACGAAATTTCCGAATCCGAGTGGAGTCCGAGGAACCATTGAGTCCGGAACGAAATCCTTCGATTCCATCGTTGGTAGAGTCCTAGGAACCATTGAGCCCGGAAGGTCCAAAAGGAAATCCTCCGAGTCCGAGAAACGAGATTTTTCAAGGCCGTGGATTCGTACCGGCTGTTTCCGGCGCTGGATTCGTTCCGTTGGAACGAATCCTTCCGAAACGACACATCACTAACACACACACAGACAGGACCATTTCATAAGGCTGTTTTCTTTGGATACCAGCCTAAAAATGGAAGTGTTGGTCTAGGATGCTATGATATTTACGGAATGACATTTGATAAGAAACTAATGGAAGTTTTTCCCAATCTATATACTGCCTTGAAAGTATATTTAATATTACCTATAATGAATTGTGAGGCGAAAAGGTCATTTTCAAAAATGGCTTTTATAAAAATAAATTTAGATCAACAATGTCGAACGAAAGATTAAATTACTTATATTTATTATCAACAGAGAATGATATAACTAAGTCATTAACATACGAAGATACTACAAAAATTGTAATTTAAAGGCGAGAAGGATGATATAATATTAAAAAATCGATATATATCAATATAGAAATATTTTTTGTTGTTAAACAATTGTTTCTATATAGTTCCTATTTTATTAATTATAATTGTTTTTTAGGTAACAAGAACGTGGATGTAACTGAATATTTCATTGTTTTGTGATAAAATACTGTTGTGATTATTATTGTAATCTATTACTATTATTATTTATTGTTCTTTTAGTATGTTTATGTTGAGGTCCCTGAAAATATCAGCCCAGGGCCTCAAAAATCCGCCATCCTCCTCTGTAATTTAGTAAGGTCCTGCGAATCACAAATTATGGAACGAATTAAATCTGGAATCGAATATTCGTAAAGTATTTGAATCTCGAATCGGGCAGTTTTTTTACATTTAAGTCTTTCTAGGCTGAAGTATTTTATATCTAATTACTATTTAGTTAGCTATCCAATTTCTGTTTTTTCTATTTGGTGTCAAGAATCTTAAAAACAGACCAGAAACAGTCATTCAGAAACATTACACAACATAATCAATCCTCAGTGTGGTGGGATGTTTTCCTCACGTTGTATCAGAAACACTGTACTAGGCTTTGTGATCTAATATACATAGCATAATAATTAGTATATAGGTTGAAATAATAAAAAATTACAAGAAAAGGTACATTTTATTAAAAAAAAACAAAAAGTTATGATCCTTTAAAATTTTAAATAAAAAATCTTTCTTGTTCTTTGCACACTTCAAAGTCTCGGCATTATGGATAGACAATGTCACAATTCGGATAACATTGTGCCACACACCAAATTTACCCGTCCTGATGAAGTGTTTTTAGCCCGAATTGCCAACAAATCTCCCAACTTTTGCCAAAAATCGGTAGGATCTACTGTTCTCTTTCCAGTAAAATAATGGGTCATTATCGCGGTCCGTCACAAATTGCTTTGTGTATTGGTGTATTTCCTCCTGTAGAGTGAACACTTCGTCCATTTTTTGACGAAGCTTCTTTTTGCGTGTCATTAATTTTTTAAAAATAAAGTTTCTTGCCGAAATGCATCTCCTAAATTTGAAGTGAATTCTACCAAAAAATGCTGTATAATATTCGCCTGGTTTTCCGTGAATAAGACGAGTTTAAATTTTGGATCAAGAAATGTTGCAGCCATAAGGTGTTCTTTGGAAATGACAATGCAGAACAAGTTTACACCAGGCACTGATTTTGCTGTTAGATCATCTTTTCAAATCGAAATGCAGGGAATAATGATATTAATGGTAACAGATTTTTCGGAGCTAAATATGGTTGTTGCCTCCGCTGTTCCCTTAAGAATCGGAAGAGATGATTCTATGGTTTCTTTCAGTTGATTAGTCAGAGCTGCGGGAGAAAATCCACCACAATTCCGTTTCGCACTGTATTCAATAAGAACAAGAGATTTTGCATATATAATTCCTTTGCACCCAATCAAGCAACTATTACGGTGTATTCCATCACCCAAATTTTGAGTAATTTAATGCTTTGTTAAAGTGCTGTGACCAACAGTTGAAGAAAACCAAAATACGATATTCATTTCCAAAAGTATTCCAACAATTTGAGGGACATCGTTTTCGCGGCAGACTGAATTTTAACTTCCTATCTACGTGAATTTTATGTACGTCGGTGAATATGTATTCCTGTCCTGACGGCACAACAGCCTTCATGGTTTATTATTGTATAAAATACGACGTATTCTTGCGTATCGACCTGAGTTAACAAAGATTATTCCGTCTCTTTGGGCGATCTTCTGAACGTACTATTATAATTCGCCATTGTTATTTAACAGTCATTCTTGCATCGTGATGATAGCGTAAGCAGGCCCATGGAATTGTTTTTTTGTCCAAGTGAGGGGTTGTTGGGGGAAGGCTGAAGCAAACTCGCTGCGTAATTAGTTGTAATGGTAGAAGTACGAGTGGATTTACGAATTTCGAATCGACTATTTCATCGGTTTTATCAAATCCCCGGTTCCATAGCATTTGTTACATAACAAAAAGAGCGAAAGTGACAGGGCACAACTCTCAAAAACTGTCGAGATATATGCGTTTAAAGAAGTAAAAAACAGAACACTTTTCCAGAGCTTCTTCTTCCATTACTTGCTACTTGATAGCATACTTCGCATATTCCATGTTAAACACAGACGTAAGAAGTCGGTTTGGCTGACGGAATGCACAAGATTGTAATGCGGTATATATTTTTATAATTCATTGAGTCAAATTGTTGTTGCAGCCATCATCAGTCATCAAAACTAGAACCCGTTGTTTAAAGGCGTTTAAATTCTACTATATGCAGTACTGACTGTTTTTTCTGGAAAATCAATAACCAGTCTCCTTCCTCTCTTTTAAAAATGTTTCAATAACGTCAAGAGCATAACCTTTCAACTGAGGTATTGTTGAAGCCGCAATCGATAATGAACGACTATGCGCGCGAAGTGGCGAGAATTATCCTTCAAATTGAAATATGATAATCATGGTTAAAAAAGAAGCTCCTTCTTGCGAAATTTTACTTTTGTTTAAAATATTTACTTCATTTTTATCATTTAATTATGTATACTCAATTTAAATTAATTTAAATGTAATTTAATTAAACGCCTCAAAGAGGAACGTCGTTATGAGCCTTTAAGTTTAATCATCTGAAACTTTGACCCACACCGTATTATGTATATGAATAAAAATTTTACAAAATTTAACTTCATATGTTTTTATTTCTATTTAAGATTTCCAGATCTCTATCTAACAAGTTATCGAAGCATAGGCACATCAAATACGGCGCATTTTTTTCCGCGCCACCGGATGTAATATGGGGACGGCAAAATACCATTCAATATGAATGCCTACCACGCATCCTGTAACACATCAAGTCGATATTGTATCAGCATCAGGTAGAGGCACTTAGATCGACGAAAGCATTCCATGCCAACCCCCCTCCTTTCTGACGTTCTTCCGAATCATGACGCGGGTGCGGAACACACATTCGCCGAATGCTAACTTCGTCTGCTTGAGGTTACCCCGCCCTCCGAACTCGACTTTTAAGCACGATCGAATTGATTTATTTCCGAATAGCATGTATTTTGGACCGAGGCACTCTTGATTTTGTGGCTTTTCCCGGAAATCGCTGGATAAATTTCCCCCCTTCTGCCTTTTTGCATTCCGCGGAGGAGCCTGCGATCGGTGGAAAGAGGGGCCGAAGATCGAATCGGTTGGCGTTTGAACGGGATCCAAAGGGAATGGTTGATATGCTATATTGCTCCCGAAAAAAGAGAAAGTTCCAGGAGTGGGATGGCGAAGACGGGAGGAAGGAAGGGAGAGAGGGAAGGGGTGTCTAGAGGAAGGAGAGTGGATGAGATGAAAGGGATTGAAAAATGGAAGTCTGAGAAAGAGAGAGAGGATGAGGGAGAAATAGCGAGAGAGAGAGAGAGAGAGAGAGAGGTATGGGAAGAGGTCGACATGAGGGGAAAAAATAAAGAGCAAAAAAATTGGTGAAGTTTTTCAACGAAGGAGAGAGAGAGAGAGAGAAGGGGAAGAAGAGTATGAGGTAATCCTCGGACGTGATGGGGAAGTGAATAATACGGCCAAGAGTATGGGCGAAACCCTTGAGGTCGAAACGGAGGGCCCTCGCATGTGCTATGGACCACCCGCGGTCACGGTCATTCCTGCGTGAAATTAGTCCCCCGCCTCCCGCGATCCTTTTCCTCCTTCCTCCACTCCCTCTCTCTCTCTCTCTCCCTCCTCCAGTCCATTTTCCCTTATCAACCATCCGCCAATCCCACTCTTTTCTGCGTGTGTACCGAGTCGCTGGAAAATTACACGCATAATCCGTTTCGTTTGTCGCGTCACGTCTAGCTCTCTCTCTCCTCGTTTTCGTCTTGATGCGAATCTACAAAGATCCGCGGCGCAAAGGGGTTAATTTGATTTCGCAAATGTAAATGACGCACGTCGCCTGCTTCACGTCTCACGTCTTACGCCATGTTCGCCGCTATCCAGTAACCCACGGCGTAGTTAAACATTTTGCGGATTTGTTTCCAAAATATTTAAGTTATCTTTTATATTATAATTCGCTTCTCTCTTTGAAAATATAATACATACATACCTTAAGGGCTAACCCAAATACTTTCATTGGAATGACATACAAAAATTCTTTCTTATTGTATACATTTAAAGATTTTTAAATTTAATTTTCCCATCGTGTACGAAAATGTATAAAATTCGCTTTGAAGTATGAAATTAAATGAGTATTAATAATTCACATGCCTCATATTAAAGATGCATTAGATTCCGTTGAATTTGATAACATGAGGTTCAATTTGAGAACATTAAACAGTTAAAAAATAAAAGACAGCCTTCCTTTTATTATATTTGCTTATAAAATTACTCGTTTTATTATAGGAATTATAAGATAAAAATAAACAATGATAATAATAAACGGCATCAACTGCATTTTCAGGTGATAAATTGGTAAAAAATAACCCTTACCACAACATACTATCGAATGAACACTAAGAAGACAAATAGATGCCAACTTAATTAATTTCAACTAGCTTCACTGAGGCTTTCATAAGTCGCCCTGAGGTTCTAAATAACATTTTGACGAAATTAACCTTTGCTAGTACCAATGCATAATTGCTCTTCATCCATAATGTGACACTCAAAAAGCTTGACCCAAATTCTGACTTCGCAAAAATAAAATATCCAGAGCTAATCTCCTTCTCGGGCTCTGGTTGGCCGCCACTCTAAAGGCCTTTAGCTGAGACGTAAGTTTATGTGCAAATAAATTTTCCTCCTTTCGTTCTTAATGGAGTTTTCGGCCAGCGATATACAAACATATTCGGTTAAAATAGTGGCTTCCAAGTGTGGCCCTCTGCCTATCGGGACGTTGGAAAACATTCCTGTGCGTGAACGGTCAAATACGTTTTTCGCTTTTGACTAAAATAAAATCAGTTGATGAATCAGCGGACGTTTTAACATAATTTAGTTGAAATTCTTGACTTGAGAAACACGACGCTAAACTTACAAATATTCGAAAAGTACTTATTCATCTATGCAATACTACTTTAATAAAATAGGGTCGAAAAGTATGAACATTATTCTTACCGATCTAATCACCATTTTTACCGGTCAGCCGAGAAAACAGTTTAGGAACCTATTAGTTGTAGCAAGTGATTGCAATGCCAAATCAGAGCCATGCTTTTGTTGTGCCCGTTGCGAATTACTTCCGTATTCCAAGCCCACGAAAGAAAATCGTAATAAGTTAAGTGAATTGCACCCCTTACAGCTCACCAATATGGGGAACTGCATGATTACACGTATATTTATGATGGGTCATAAAAATACTTCAGGAATTCAATTTTTAGCGTTATGTAGCATGTTAACTAAACCTATGAGACCAGAATGGAGAAGAAATTGCTGTTTTCAGCATGGCAACCTGAGAAAAAAATGGCTCTATTTCTATAATTGAGCAACTATTTCATTTTTTCTGTATATTTAAACATTACCAAAGTACGTAGGTTCCTAAATAATCGAAGAAATTTTACGGTGGAATGTAACTTTTGCGTAGGTATGTAAGTACATTTATCGAAGAGCCTGAATCGTTCTCTTTTGATAAATATATATCACAGAGCGCCTTGAACAACCTCTCACATTAGTTGGCAAGTTTAATTAACTTAGTTCCAAAAAGGTACCATGCATCAGACTACTCATAATCTAATCGCGGTGGAAAAATACCCTTCGTCGGAATGATCTGATGCATCCGCCCACATCCATCCACAGTACCTCAGCGACCGAATCCTCCTCGCGATGTTCTCTTCCGCTTGTGTAAGACCGCAATATGTACTCCAAGTTTCCGCCTCCACACGCTCTCCCTTCTTCTCTAAACGCATTCATAAGTTTTCTTTGCAAACTTCCTCTCCCCCTCCCTCTCTCCCTCCCTCCACCCCTCTCTCCCTCCCTCCTCCCCTCTCTCCCTCCCTCCTACCCCCTCTCCCTCCCTCCTCCCCTCTCTCCCTCCCTCCTCCCCCCTCTCCCTCCCTCCTCCCCTCTCTCCCTCCCTCCTCCCCTCCACTCCTTCGCCCGTTCCCTTTCCTAGACGCCTACGCATGCTCAACTCAGCACTTAAGTGAATGGCGCGGGCGCACGCTTCGTAAATGTTTTCCTAGTAATGACTCTTTCAGAGCGAGCGCGGCGGAGCCCTACTTGGAGGCATCTTGCAGTCGGATCGCCGACGAATGAAAGAGACCTCTCTCTCTCTCTCGCTTTGTGCCGTCAGAAGTGACGCCTCAGTTTTTTTATTTTATTTTGCACTGGCTGCTCCTCTCCATCACAGGCTGCTTTTCCTATATAACTTAATGGGTGTTTATTTTGGCTTCGAGCGGTATGGCATCATTAAGAAATCCAGCGAAAAGAGTTGAGAGATCGAGACGAAAAGTTCGGGTGGTCGAATAAAATCTCAGCGTGCGCGGTCTAACCTGTCAAATTTTTCAGCCTGGTCCTTTATTAATGTTGCCAGTTATTTTTTCAGTAAGTCACTAGATCATATCTTGTAAGTCGCTAGAAATTCGCTATGGAATAAACTATAGTGCAACTGGGCAGGATAACCTGTTACATTACGTCGAAGATTGTTTCGTAAATTATGTTTAATGTCGTCTAACTCGCGAAACATGCTGTAAAAATAAAAGTTTTAGTTTAATTGATTTTTAAGTGCGTCTACTGCCATGGTCATTTTGCACTGTCATTAACTGGACGCACACATAGAAGGGAGGAGGGAAACCCAGTGCCGGTATTAGCCTACTCTTGTAAAAATAAAATTTATAGACTTTTGAAAATATAGTAGTTATCTTACGACAAGATCTTTTCCCAAGGCAATGTTAGGTTAGTGTTATTCCTGCAAATTTTAGCTATAGAAATAAAGTCGATATGGTGTCTATAATAGAGGCAGTAGTTGGCGCCTTCCAACGAAAACTTTCCTCCCTGATTGATCAATCACCACTTGACCTATTTTAAACAAGCGCTCACTCTCTTCCTTTGTCTTTATGGCTAACAATATCACCATTCCCGTTATGGGTGGTACACACTGTTTCGGTATTTTGTAGAATATTACTTAAATTACAAAAGGAAAACAATATAATATCAATAAGGGAATAGTATATACTTACTTCATTAACGGAACACACAGAGATCTCAAGGGAGTTATTTTTAATTTTTATAAGAGCTTAGAAGAGAAAAATATCGTTTTTTAATTGACATTTAGTAATAGAACCGTTGTAGCGACTGTTGTAAAAAATATATGATAATATGATTGAGATTTTCTAGAATTTTTATCTCCGAAACTATAAGTCGCGATGATGTGGTCCCGCGGAATATGGGTGGGTGCAATATGTGCACTGCACACGGGCGGCAGCTTCTATGGGGCGGCAGTGAGCAGCAACCTTCAAAAGTTTAAGGCGGGTACAAACTTGAGCACAAACCCCCTAAATTTATTGCTTTCTTTTTTATCGGAATGGAGCAAGTCGAACCTAAACCGAAGAACGTTACTTATTTCGTTCCTCTTTTTCTCGCGCATCCCTGTGGCATATTGGCAGTTTGTTGGGAGCAGTGTCGTTCTAGACCACAACCATGGTAAAACACGTGGGAGGGGGTCTCCTTTCTCCGCGGGTCTCCTCTGGCCGTCCTCCGCCACCCGAGGGTTGCGTGTCCATTGCGCCACTGGTTGGGAGTGTTTATGACTGTATTTTGAGACGCAAGATGAAGAAGGCTGCCTTCCTGTAAATTGCGTTGGAGCGACAGAGTTGTCTTATAAATGTCAGCAAATAGGAGTAATATCCCAATTTTCTGTGAAATCTTCGTATTAAGGATATTATTCTGAGTGTTCAAAATAGAATGGCCGAAAATGGCAACTTCCTATAAGTTATTCTTTTCTATCCTATTTCCCGCTCGAAACAAGCCTCTAAATTTCACGTATTATTACCGCCAGGCCCAAAACTCTTGTGGCTTGTTTAATGTTTACAATATTCCAAGTCCCCAACATGAGGGTCTTCAAAACCTATATTTCTTCGAAACATGGTAATTTTTCTTTAACCCCACCTCAAGCTCTTAAGTTTTTAGCCTTAAAAGACTTTTTTGAGAAAGGATCCCAGCAGTCTTATGTTAATCTCTGTTTAAGTTGCATCTGTTTTTAGAAGTGTCCTTTTCTGTCAGCGCTTTCTTTCATTCAAAAAGTTATTCATCAACAGTGATAGTGATTTGTGTTTTTTGTGCATTCAACTTGGAAATGTCTACATCAGAGCAGGATCTAAGTACTCATAGTAATTTCAATCAAAGAATACTTTTTATCCTTTAAGCAGTTTATCTTGGTTTTGATTTTTACGGTTAGTTTGAAAATTAAAGAAAATTATTCGCTCTTTTCCGGAAGAAGTTTTTTATGTTAATCACAATCACACTAACAGGCGTGTCTATTGTTTTGTTAGGAACCATTTATATCGATAACGAGAATTGCAGTTTACGTAATAGTTTACGCATCCTCTCTGTTCTGCCATTGTTGAAATTAAAGAGTGTTTACCGTCTAATTTGATGCCGTCGGTTCTGGTCGGTTCGATTGTATGAGCGTTTAATTTTTCCCCTGTAAACACAACTTTCATTCAATCAAACAATCATTTATCTGCTTCATTTTCAATTTTCTTTTCTGATATTTTTCATAATTTTGTTTTTAAGGGTTAATTTTATTTTCTTTATTAAAAATTAACCTTTGTTTCATATGCCTGCTGGTAAAAGAAAACGATTTTTTGGGGCTGAGTATAGAAAAAAAAGAGAATTGTAAGATTTAGGGAAATACATAAAAATTCAACTTCAATTACCAACTTTTTTCAAACAAAAGACAATTCCAAGTCGACTTTAAATGTAGCTTTGTACGAGAATATAGAGCTGGAAATGACCAAGACAGCGGATAACCACATTTCGCACCCTATTATTGAAGAAACTATGGATAATACAAATACTAAAGAAGAGTGAATTTTTCTCGGGTTTCCAACCGGGTTGTCTCGGAGATTTCTTCCGACGTTTCGGCGACTAGCTCTGTCGCCATCTTCAGGGATCCTGAGACTTCAAATCTTTCTATTCCCGTCAGTGGCCCCAGAAGGCTGGTCAGATATTCCGCCAGTTGGTAAGTGGGGGAGTCTATGGCGCTGACTATGGGTCGGAGTGGTACCCCTTCCTTGTGAATTTTTGGGAGGCCATACAGTCTTGGAGGTATTGCTGCTTGGGGTAGGAGAGTCCAGAGCATATCTTGAGGTAGCCCCGATTTCTTGACAAGAGCAGAGGTTTTCCTTAGGATTGACTCAGTTGGGTCCCGTGGGAGTTTCCTGTAGGCTGGGTCCTGAAGTAATTGCAATACCTTCCCATGGTATTCGGTGGTGGCCATGAGAACTGATGCATTGCCCTTGTCTGCAGGTAACACCGTGATGGTGGGGTCGTCGCGCAGTTTCCGTAGGGCATTCCGTTCAGCGAAGGTGATGTTCGGTTTTGGTGGAACGGCCCTTTTCAGGGCCATACATATGTCCCTTCTGACTTCTTCTGCAGTTTCTTGTGGGAGCACTCTGATCGCTTGCTCCACTCCTCCCATTATGTCTCGGACGGGGATCTTTTTGGGAGCGGGGGCAAAGTTGAGGCCTTTGCAGAGAATCGACTTGGTGGCGTCGTCAGGATCCCTGAAGATGGCGACAGAGCTAGTCGCCGAAACGTTGGAAGAAATCTCCGAGACAACCCGGTTGGAAACCCGAGAAAAATTCACCATGATGATTCGCCGGGAAAGCTTCAAATCTTTCTTCACTAAAGAAGAGGTTCAACGTAATATTGATTCGGATTAAGAAGCAGAAGGTTATTTAAATAATTTTTTAGATGATCCAGGTTTGTGGCCAGAATTCATACAAGAATAATACCGACTATCATTATTTAAAAATGATCCTGTACAAGTGTACAATTCAAATTTTTCCAAAGATAAGTGTGGTAGAAGTTTTTCAAATGCCTATTATTATAGAATCTTAGAAAATGGTGAAAAAGTAGAAAGAAATTGGCTGATATATTCTATGTCAAAAGTAGTTGTCCATTGCTTTTGTTGTAATATTTTTGGAGTCAATTCAAATTTGTCTAGTTTAATTGGTTGTGCTACTAACAGCATTTGTCTCAAATTTTAAGTAGACATATGAAAGCATATAAGGATTGCATTCAGCTTTCCAGAGATTTAAAAAATAATACCACCATTAATCACGAAAATCATTGTGTATTGATCGCGAAAGGAAGCGTTGGTACGCGGTAAATGAAAGGATTGTATGCCTCCAAAAAATTTTATCTATACAGAACCTTGCTTTACGGGGAACTTCCAGCACATTATATGAATCGAAAAACGGCAAATTTTCAAAACTGGTAGAAATTATAAGAAATTTGATGCTGTTATAGCAGAACATATTAGTCGAGTGCAAAAAAATAAAGAACGTACCCCGCATTACCGTGGAAATAGAATTCAAAACGAAATTATTTCAAATATCTCATAAAAAATATACAAAGTATTTTAAATTTGTTAAAATCTTGTAAATATTACTCAATTAGATTAGATTGTACTCCAGATGGGAGTTATATTGAACAAATAAGTATAATAATTCGCTTTGTCTAGTTGAATTTGGAAACAAAAAAGTTGAAATTAGAGAGCACTTTTTAGGATTTTCGATACAACAGGAAGTGGTTTAAGTAATTTTTTGATATATTTTTGAAAATAAATGAGCATAGACATACAGGACATGAGGAGACAAAGTTACGATAATGGAGCTAATATGAAAGGCGAAAAAACCATTTGCAAAAATTTTCAAAATATATAAATCCCAGAGCTTTCTTTGTGCCTTATTCTGCTCACACTCTTAATCTCGTTGTGAATGGTGCTGCTAAGATCACTAACGAATCAATCAATTTCTTTGTCACAGTTCAAGAAGTGTATAGTTTTTCTCTTGTTGTACGCACCGATGGCAGGTTATGAAAAAACGTAAATATCCTGACATTAAAAACAACTCTCTGATACAAAATAGAAAAGCAAGATTGAAGCTATAAAACCTTTAAGATTCAATTGACCAGAAATTTACGATGCGTTGTTTAAAACGTTCTCAGATAAAAATCGTGACTTAAACACAAAACAAATGGCACAATCCCTTGGCATGAAAATGCAATCATACAAATTAATTTGTTCCGTAATTATTTGGTGCAAAATTTTATCGAGAGTTAACAACGTAGTCAGTAAAATCATGCAACAGTCAAGTTTAAATATTCGCAAATGTATTGGTGTTAAAAGAGCTCATTAAATATTTTAGGCAGTTAAGATCTGACGAAGGTTTTAATGACATTTTGATCACTGTCGGAGAATTTGCTGAAAATTTAGACACTTAACCTAAATTTACAAAAGTAACTGTCCTTCGACAGCGAAACAAGAAAAGAAATTTTGAATATGAATCACCTGATGAGACGATATTAGATACAAAGCAAAATTTTAAAATACATCTTTTTCGAAATTTTAGATACCACAATTACTTCTGTTATAGAAAAATTTACCCAGCTAGAGCAGGGGTCCCCAAACTTTTTTCGAGGAAGGCCACATATGAATATTGAAAGTGCTAGGCTGGCCGGATCGAAAAAAACCGTTTCAAAATTTAAAATATTTTATTCTATAATTACCTAAGCATACGTGAATATATATATATATATATATATATATATATATATATATATATATATATATATATATATATATATATATATATATATATATATATATATATGTAACTATAAGTAAACGTGAATAAATGTACGAAAAATTCTAATGCGAACAATGCGCCTGTTTTTAAATTGGAAACACTTATTTTATGATGTTTAATAAAATTTCCGCGGGCCGGATAAAATCCTTTCGCGGGCCGTAGTTTGGGGACACCTGAGCTAGAGGATCATAACAAAACTTTTCACTTTTTATACGATATCCATAATTTTAATAAATTAAGCCAAGAAGATAAACTGAAGTTATGCACAGATTTTTCGAGATCAAACTGAGTAATGCTACGAGAAATGAATTTGATATCAGCGCAATAGATCTGTTGAATGAGTTACAAATATTGGAAACATTTTTGGCTTTTAGCAGGAATATAATTGAGATTTTAGAGTACATGGTAGAAAATAATCTACCGACAACACTTCCAAACGTTTCAGTGGCACTACATATTTTATTGACCCTTGCAGTTACCGTGGCGTCTGGAAAAAGGCCATTCTCCAAATAAAAAATTATTTACGATCATCCATGACATAGGATAAGATTTCATCTTTATCTGTTATTTCTATAGAATATGAGCTTTGCGAGAATTTATGTATAGATGATGTCATAAAACGCTTCTCTAATATTAAAGCTCGCAAAGTTTTTATTAAAGTAACGTTTTTGATAAACTCTAACGATGTAACCAAAAAAACTTTGTTGTAAATGATAACATTTTAATTTTATCATTGTTAAAAAATATATTAAAATGGTAATAATATATAAGTTAGTAACTATTAAATATGTTAATATAATTGTTATGAGTTTGCATCTACTTTTTTCTCGAGCTGCAATATTTTTAAAAATTAGTTGGTGGCGGAAAATTCTACTTTGACACGGGCGGAACATACCCACGGCACGGCCCTGTCACCCTGGAACATTTATTTAAAAATATCTCCATTAATTTTCTTTCGTCTAAAACCTGTTGCGATACATTTCCTTTAGAGGGATTTCCAATTGAGTGGTTGGTCCCTTCTCTGGCAATGAATTTTTGACTGACCTTTTCCATCCTCCGCGCACTTCGAAAAACATCATCACCAAAGCAGTCGGTTCTTCGCGATACCCTTTCAACGAGTGCTTCTTCTCGGAGAGTTAAATTAACCTCTCGACACACACTCTGCTGGATCATCTAAATGTCACAGGCTGTGTTTAGCCGCCGTTTTACTTTCGCTACGACATCATCCTTCGGATTCCCTTAGCCTTCTGTAATTAATAGTTCCTAGTTTATCTTAATGGAGCTACGAGATAAGGAATTTTTTCTAGCATAAGGCAACCCGAACCTATTTAGCTCTAATTTTTCAATTAAATTATATAAAGGATGTACCAAAATAAATATACCAAAAACTAAGTTGAATATTTTTATTATTTGTGATAACGACAAAATTCAAAATAAAGTAATCTCTGAATGGTTGAAACTTATATTTAAGTTAAAAATGGAACTTCGTTTTAATTAATTAATTTTTTAATTAGAGAACTTATCAAGTGTCATAGCAATGATGATCTCTTATCCATCCCCACGGCTGTTTGAAAAAGTGAATGGATTAAATGAATAATAGTTAATGATGGACGCAAAGATAAATTCATTAAATTATAATTATTAATTAATCATTATTAATTAATTCTTATTAATTAATTTTCGACCTTTCAGAGATTATTTTCTTTCTTTCTGTCTTACATGATGATTTTATTTTATTTATTTAGGTATTTATTTTACTTTGATACATTCATTTTGGAACTTCTCTGTATGTATAAGAGAATCAAGTATTGTGCAAAAATTCAGCATCTGAAATTAAATTTTTACTTCGTAATATATTTATTTATTTTCTTCGTTGTGCAACGCGAAAGTCATCTAAAAATGCCATTTTTATTAAAACTGTGGCATATTAGTAGCCTTACCGAATTACCCTTACTATATAACGTTATCGAATTACCCTTACTGCGTAGTTTAAAGTAAATGTTGGCTCTCTGAGTGGCATGAGAGAAGAAACGCGAAACGATGGACGATAGTGATATATTTCAGGGTGCTCATGTCAGAGCAAAAAATCCCCGAGTAGCTCCGTACTCTAACAAGGAGAATAGAAGCAGAAAACGTGCAGACGATTCATAATTTATCGCATTACGCAATCAAAAGGTTCTATGGCGAAATATTTCCAAGAGTAATGGAAGTATGGCTAGATAACTGAGTGGAATGCGACCAAGACCCAAGTCAGGAACGAAAGAACTGGCGGGCCGGAGGAATGTTATAGGAAGAACGAATAATTTTGCGTGAATTTATTCGAATTCATTTTGTGAGAACCTAATGCAAACGTTCGCACTAAAAATATTTATATATTAAGTTAAGAAGACAAACTGCATATATAGGAAAAAAATGTATTTAACTAATTGCTTTATACATATGACGTGATACATAGCCGTCATAAGGGGGAGGTCACGAGGGACTTGGCCCAGGGCCTCACTTTAGAGGGAGGCCTCAAAATTTGGAAAGGAGAAATAAAACAGACTTAAAAAGTCAGAAATACTTATGAACTATTAGGCATGAGGAAATAAACAGAAAAAAGAGTCCACTCGGCTTTTACATTGAATTTTTAATAAATATATAATGATATAATAATAATGAAATAATGAGTTTACTTTACGAATACTTTTTGTTTATTTAATATATTAATTTTTCCAGTATTTCCCCCCACCCACCCACTCCATAAATAGCGTAACACTGTATATGTATTGTTATTCTTTATATAATCAGATAGGTAGAAACCGTCGCAACATTTTCCAATCAATCCAAAAAGTTGATAAATAAGACGTGCTCTGCAAATGGGAGGGAGGGCGCTCAAAAACGTTAGGGACCATGGCCTCCAAATGCCTAAAGACGGCCCTTACGTGACATTATTATATTTCTTTTGCCATCCGCAAGTGTTCAGCGACTGGAAAACAACTCACACGCCAACTCTCCCGCGCCGTTTCGAGGCCATTGGTTTTCATCTGCTGAAAGGCGGTGATTATGAGTTGCTAACGTCCCGGGATTATATGAGGAACTTGGATTGAATGGATTATGTCCAACGTGTAAGAGGACAAACGAGAGAGACAATGAGAACTACCCAGTCTGAACAAACCGTAATTCATCCGGAGACACAATACACACCATGGAATTAATTATTCGTTGAAATTCTAGCATCATTTGCATTATTCAGCTTCTATGGATCTATAACATTTTTATAACTAAATCAATTAAGATATTACCGGCGCTTAATCATTATTTACTCTATACACGTTTTGTTGATTTTGTCCATTTCATATGATGAAGAAAATTAAAACAAGTATTTTAACATAGGTCTGCAGGGCCAATCGGAAGTGCTTCTACGCCATCCAGATCCCTTTTCAAGATAAATCATTTTCACAAGACCTGGAAATGGTTCAGCGATGTCTACGGTAGCGTGTGAGAGCTGTCTTCAAAGAAACTATGTTTTCAACCTCGAGATGAATAAAAAGGAATTAATCGAATAAATTAATCAGGGTTAGATTTAATGGGCCAAATGGGATGTTGCCCATGTCCTGAACGCATGTATACTCAAACAACTTGAAAGTATTTTTACCGTTTGTGACTTTTTTAGGAGTCTCTTTACCTTATCTGGTAAATCCGTCGACAGATTTATAGCTATCCTTTTTCGACAACTTTACAGAGAAAATAAATCTGTAGATAACTTATTAGGTTTTAATAATAACCAGGAAATGCGACGGAGTGAATATAGTTAATAAACATAGTTAGCATTATAAGTTGACGAAATTTAACTGATTTTTTGCTTGAAAGGTTGTAAGGACTTTTACAGAGATTGGGATAAGGGAGATTTTCATGGACTTATGTTTAAACATCACGTGGGATCCCAGTAAAGAACCACCAAGTAGTTTATATCTCGTAGACAACTAATAGAATTACGTGAAGTATAAATTCCACAGGTAAATTCGACCCCGAGACAATTTCACTATAAATGATAGAAAATTAGGACACAGCCGGTGAGTTGGGCAAAGAAATGACAACTATAGTTATAATTGGAAATAACCATAATTGTAAAGCCTGAAAATCCATTTAACGTATTGAATTTTCAATATTAAACATATTAACTTTACCATTTAGTATTACTAAACAACATAAATATTAGAAAATAGAAAACGTAAACGATGTTGGAATTTCAACATCGTTGCTATTATCTTTGTTTTGTGATAGATCAAATCCACAAAGTGATCTCCACAAACTGAGAATTATAATAACATAAATATTCCTAATAACATTGTTATATACCATAGCGTAAAAACAAATGACAAATAAAAAATATTCAATAATATTTTTATTCGTTTGTGACCAGCACTTCATCAAGGGACATATTTTACATTTCTAATGAACTTTTTTAATTAAAGATAAGGTGAATCTAGAAAAAGTAAGCCAAGCACAAACATTCACGCGGAAAACAAACTTCACAAATTGCTTAAACTCGTTTAAAATATTACAACCAAACACAACCAGCTCCTATGCTGCATCATTTTGGTTTTCCGACAGTTTAATTAGGAGAGTTTTATTTTTGCAACAACAAAATAATGGATTTTCGTTTTGATTCAAAATACCTATATGGTTAGTTATAATTTTTATTGCTTAATTGAAGACAACTTTACCCATAGTTAGATTAATAGAATGATTATGAGTTGAAAAACTTTACAACTGAAATTCTAAAGCAGTTTCAAAAAAGTCACTATTTATGATAACTATTTAAATACACTTATAACAAAGAACATGTTTAGATAAATGCGTTAAATACTACTTTATAAATCGCTCACCCCGATATCTCGGGAGAACGGTCGTTGGAATCAACAGTCAACGTTATTAGTCGGCAAAGAATTAGATTCTTGCGGCGTAAGTATCAATAAAACGATCAATTTCGCGAAGGCACTTCAATGTTAAACAATTAATGCCCCGAAAAGAGGTCAGCTTATATCTCAGAATAGACTTCCACCATTTGATAAAATATCCAGGATGTTTATACACCTAAAATAACCACGTTAAGTCCTTGCAGTCAGTTAAGTTTTAGTGTGGTGTACCCGTCATTTGATCGATTTGTAAATGACTATATGAAAATACTTGTATTTCAATAACTTCCACAAAATAATGAAAACATATGGAATACTCAAATCCTCTTCCCTACACATAGTCCTCATTGCTAGAGAAGTTCTAAAAAACGCGGCAATGCTTTATTTCACAACTCCGTAAACTATTAAAGCGATCGCATGTCAAGCCACTGAAAAAAGACAAATCCGCAGACTGCGGAAACACTTGAGGGAAAAAACAACCCCCCCCCCCCTCCCCCTCCATGTGCTCCCGTCTGGTAAAATTGTCCTTCGCGGCGAAAAAAATTCAGAAGAATCGTCGCACGTTGACGACGATTCTCGTATTCTGGACCGAAATTCGCAGCACGGAAATGTCGCGCGTGCGTAAAGAGAGAAATAAAAGGCATAACACGGATGCAATAAATTAAGAGACGGAATTCGGCGGCGACGTATGAGTTAGCGTCGCGACGCCCACGCCACCTCGCGGAGAAGAGGTTTAATTCCCTTCCCCTCCGTTCGTTTCTCTCCACACGATGCGTTGCTATCTTCGGAAACGACGCCGACAGCAGCGCCACGACGTGTCTGCGGCCACAGTGAAAAAGGGGGACCACATATCTCTCTCTTCCCCATTCCCCGCCCCGTTCTCTTTCTTCCCTCTCCTCACTCCTCCTCCATCCTCCTGGAAGCGCGGCGGGAGACCCAACCTCCCATCCTGCCGAGACGCCTCCTTCCCTTGCGCCTCCCCCGCCTCCTCCTTCTCTGCCTCCTCCGCTGCACGCACTTGCAGCTCTTGATGAGCCTCACGTGGTAAGTGCGCCTGGTTCCGTCACGGCAGAGGAGGCGCACGCGGCGCCGCCTTACGGCGTCCTCGACGCACCGCCACTCAACGGCGCCGCCGTCTTCATCCTCCTCATCCTCGCCTCCATCCTCGTCTCCTTCGTCCTCGCCGTCCTCCTCCGTGCCTCCAACCCCCGCCGTCACGCTGTTCATCTCGTTCTTCCCTCTGGCCCACACCTAGAAAAGTTGGTAGACAAGAAAAAGATTTTTTTAATGGGATATATTTATTTTACAAACAAACTAAACGAGCAGCAACAAAATGTATTCCCATAGATTTTTAAAAAATTAAATGTAGATTTATTCGATAATGAACTCGTAGCTTTTAAAGTTTTGCATCATTACGCCAAGCATAAGAAATGTCATTGGACGTGCTTGGAGTAAAATTCCTAGAGAATGAGTTTTAATCACCAAAACTGCAAACAAATTTCACTGAAAGAAAGTATAAAAACATTGTGACTTTTCTATTTTTCAGCGGATAAGATAAAATTCAGTAGCACCAAGACATCTGTTGCGTGGCCACTACAGAATAACATTATGAGTGCAATTGTTCCAATACAAGTTGATTCTGCTGGCTGCATCCTACTACCACGTAGCTTATATCGGACTCCTGAGATTTGTCAACATCATTTGAATAGCATTTATTCAGAATATACAGGTACCTATACTTTGCGATCGAGGATGAAGAGAGGCCATGTGACTTGCGTTTTCTGACCGACATCAATGAGTTAAACTTGATACTTAAGGGATAGGAAAGTATAATTTGCGATTTGGTGCAGTATTTATGAGTTTATGTCAAAACTAAAACTTATTGTGGCACACATGAAGGGTCAGGATTTTACGAATGTATATTTTGATCGACAGCGGTATGGGAATTGGTTGCAGAATCTGCTCAAGAAATTTACCCGCGTTTTTACAATTTTTAAAGTTTCGAGATCTTCTTATGAAAGATCCATTTCAGTTTGATATGTATGATTCTCATAGCTATCTCCAAAGGTTTCCTTGGAAAGGCGCGGTTTCGAAGCAGAAATGCTTTACCTCAACGCCTGATTGGTCTTCTGCGGAAACTTTAATGAAAACGAAGTATAGGTCACAGATCCTGCATGAGAATCTGAAGGCGGAGTTGAGATGCTAAACCAATGTGTAATTTCTGCCTAATGTTATGGAACTGATGATGAAAAAGGTTTGTAAAGTGTCACCCTGATTTCAATAATAAAATTTTACTATGTGTTTTTCTAAACTCCTATAAAGTCCTGTCTACCTGCCTAGAGGCAGAACACCTCATGATGATGATGATCTACTAATATTGCATAACACTTGAAATCATGTGGCGAATATGACGATGCGATTGCCACAACCGTGGAGAACATCAAAATCCTGTTGGGCAGCCCTGGTTACAGACAAAAATACATTATATTGAAGGTTGATAATTATTTGCAATAATCCTGAGACTCGATGACCAATAAATTTAGTTCCAATTGTTATTTGAGCTCCTCTACATCATTTTTCTCTATATTTCATAATTTAAAGCGTAGTTCCATAAATTTTTATTGAAATTACATCATATTACACGAAATTATTTTAACTTCTTTGGTTAAGTGATTGACCTTCAAACTATCTTGAAACAAACCCATACTTTGATTCATCAAAACAGATAACATTTGAAGTTGAATTAGCGACATTAGGCATATGGTATATATCAAATTAATCGCACGAGTCACATCCGTAGACATGAAACGGTTGAGTAAACAAACTTCCAGATTTTACGGTGCAATTATTGCCGCTTATAATACAGCATTTCGAATAACGTACAGCTACATATATCATTGAAAACTCACTTAATGAACAATGTTACCGTTACGTTACATAATTTTATAAATCGGATACAGCCGTCGAGAGATGCAGACAGGAAACCCAACTCCACTTCCGGGCTCAACTAACCTTAACATAATCTGCATACCACGGTTGGAGGTGGTGGTTCGAGGACGACCTGTGGAGCGAGATGGGGGAGGCTGGCAGGGAATGCTGGGGGCGGTACTTGTGGGGGCGGCCGTGGCTCCGCTGGCGCTGGCGGTTGTTCGACGGGGCGGGGCTGCAGCATTTCTCTGCGCAAACCGCCTCCGTGAGGGGGCGAGTGGAGGTGCAGAATCCGTCGGAGATGTACCTCTTGGAGCGGAGGTCTTTGCAGGAGTTCCTCGGGACCATGGAGGTCACGCCGTCATCTCCCCCGTGGCCGCGTCTCCTCCTCTGCCCCCCATCGCCCCTCCAGTCGTCCCTTCCCCCTCCCTTCATCGGAACTGTAAAGTAGAAAAGTTCCTTGAAAACGGACACCTTAATGATTAAACCGGCTAATCCATTCATTATCCAAATACCAGATGTTCGTTTTATTTGAGAAGAAAAGAATGCGCAAGAATAATGAAATAGTGTAATTGTTTGTCTATATTTATGGTTACAGCTGGAATTCAGGGATAGTTGAATTTTATGGCAGTTTTTAAAGTGACAGGTAATTTAGTTGTAGCGGTGACAGTGCGATTTATTTTTTTTTTAAACAAGTTGACTCAATAACATATGCTATGACAGACATTTTAGAATAAAAAAACAAGTAAATGGTAAACAGATAAATAGGAATGTTCAAAATAAAAAACGATTACGAGAACGAGTGACTAAATAAATCATAATTTCCCCGCACGTAAGAATATGAGAAGAAATTAAAAAACATTTTTTTCTGAACTTTGGAAACCTTCCTCGTAAAAACAGGAAGCGCGTCACTAAAAATATGAAAATCGCTCGGCCAGCACTCGGCTTCTTGGCACGTCTTGTCATTTCGTGCGGCGAAAAGTTTCGCAGGAAGAATTTGTCTTGGGAAAAGAGTTCGCGAAAAGATCACAGCTAAATTCTACCGTTATGGACAGCAAATTCGAAACATCTGTAACGGTTTTGGCGAGGCCACTGTTTCATTCACTACACCTAAGTTCCCAATGTATCGCAAAAAGGAAAGGAATAAAGGTGTGTGTGTGTGTGTTTAAACTACTAGTTATTTTAATAATAACAATTAAAGTAAAGTGACAGTGTCACGAGAAAGACATTTTGATATAATTTCAAGCCAATTTTGCTCAAGAATCATGGAATCGGGAAACGTATCCACTGACGGAGATGTGATTATAAATCATAATATTATCGTTAATTAATGTAATTTCCCTCCAAAATTTACGGGTGGGCATGGATGTAGTATTAATTTAAAATAGTGATACCTTAGATAAGAGTTAACTCATATTACAACGTCAATAAACAAATCCACGGCTCCTTCTCAACAATTATGGATTCTTAGAAATAAAAAATATTTTATATTTGAAATCCTTTATATTCTATGAATGTATTAATTCAAGACTCTCAATTATCAAATTAAGGTATTGCAGCTGAGAGTTATTTTCAAACTGCAACATTTATAAACAAAATATTATGTTGTTATAAAATAGAACAAAAATTCTAATGCAAAAGCGTGGAAATATTATTTCCGATATAAATAGATCAATTATTTTCTTTTCTCACAACCTACGCTGATAACTATGCTGTTGATACACTTCTAAATATTACACAAATATGCTCATTACAACTTAATTTTAACCTGCACAACTCAAGAAAGAGCATTCTACGCCACACATAAATTATTTAGGTTAACAGGTCTCATATCTAAATAAAATTTGGTGAACATAATATCAAGAACAATACGGCTGCCCTTAACGACGAAAAAAAATTTCAGAGCTAAGCTTCACGCATAGGCTATTATTCACCATAAATACGTTTATCGCTGTTGTGTGTAAAATAATTCAATTAAATACAGAAAAACACATTTTAGATAATGAATTCGTAAGTAAACATTAGTTATATAACTTCCCAACTGGAATCTGGAAATACAAACAAATGGTTTTATCTCGGCGTAGATATCAAGGAAAATTTGAAGATAGCACGGAAGAAATTAACTTAGCAATAAATAACGCATAATTCCAAAACTGCATCCAATTAGCCCCAAATCAAGAATGAATGCCTTCGTATGCCAAACTCAAGGAAAGATGAGAAGCACGGAGAGCACCATCCAAGTATTACAGCAGAGGAGGAAACGGATTAAGGCAAAATAAGGCCCAACGCCGTTAAAAATAGAGTGAGAATTCCGAAACAACACTTCCTAGGTCATATTCCAAAGAGATACTGTTAAGTGACATAATTCTAAGGATAGCAACAGAATAAAATAGGCCAAAAACGAACCGTGAACATAAATAACATTCTCTGAAAAATAAATTCTGGAATGAATTTATAAAGATAAGAAAAGCTTACACGAGATGAGATTTCAATGCCGTGTATGCTGTTAACGGCTCTTTTTCAACAAATAAGCGTAGAGAAAGATATGGAAAACTGAGTCGGACGATACATTGAAGGAAGAGAGTGAGAAAGAAGAAGACGCTGGCACAACTCAAGACCAGTTAGGAAACTTAGGGAAGGAAGAGGACTTGGAACGGACAGAGAAGAAGATTCCTGTCGTATCACATGAAAGATGGACAGATTCTTCATTAAGATATTCCGTCGCATCTTAGAAGTGTGAGTTTAGAATTAAAACATTTAATTGCTCTTCCAGCATAACTTTTTCAATATTCCGTAAAAGGCGATTAATTATTTAATTATAAAACCATCAAAATTTTGCATGCGGAACCGAAATCCAGGATTTATTACAGATTAAAAGTAAAAATTTCAAATGTTTTCTTATTAACTGCGTACTGTTTTATAAAACGTTGTTTTGTTCAAACTACGCCAAATATATCCTAGTGCAGCAACTGTTAAGGATTTCATAGAAAATATTTAAATAAAAAAAATTGCATTAAAAAGATCAAACAGCCATTTGGAATGGTTAGCTTTGCGCATTTTCCTAGGTTAACAGTTAATAAATTTTCCAATAACAGAGGGAAGTACTAAAGCGAAAGTTGATAATTTAAAATCAAAGCGCTGAGAAATATAATTTATTCTTATTATTCATAATATTTATATTCTCTAATTTACTTGGCGATTTTGAAAACCTCTTAGGTAAAGTAATTACGATATGTATTATCAGTTTTAGGCATTGTCTATCAAAGTGGGTGCTCCGTGATTTTATTGAATTCGGTCCAAAGGCCAATTCAATTCGACCAAATCGACTGACTATCTTTTAAGGAACTGGAATCCCTAGGGAAACGACGAGGCGCATTTCGCCGCGACGACTGACAACGCGTCGCGACACAATCGCCGTCGACATTTCACAGAACTTCACCCAATGCACCGTTCAAGACCAATTGAGGAGCCGAAGACGCTCATAATGCCTCGACAACGAGCTTTCAATGCACTCAATCAACGAGAACATCTTTCTAGTGGAAGCGAGGGGGAGGGAGACAGAGAGAGAGAAGTGGATGATGGACTGTTGCAAGTGCAGCCGGAATTAATGAGTGACAATTCGAGAACAACGAGGCAATAGAGGAAGGGTGCGGGAAGGGGAGCGGAGCACCAAATTGGTCCTGAAAAGAAAGGAGGAGAGCAATGGAGAGAGGGAGCTTGATTGCACCGAAGGGGAATGGGAGATTTTGGATGCACCACGGCAGGAAGGGAGAGAGGGAGAATGGAGCGAAGGATAGGAGATGGAATAGTGGGAGAGTTAAAGCGCGTAGATATGAGTCGAATAAAGAGAGAGAAATATCGTCTTTATTCAAGCGAAATTTAAACAATAAGGTCCACTCTTACATTTAACCATTCCTCAATGATATGTATAATAGAAATGCTAATAATAAACAGTACATAAAACAAGATGAAAATAATAAAATTTAAATGAAAAATATCTTAAGAGAGATTTATATTTATGGGAAAAATCTATGTAGGAACTGGCTAGATCTTCCTAGCAAACCCCACGCAGAAAAATACCCACAAGGAAGGGGTGCGTGAAAAACCTGTGAAAACCACATATAGTAAACTTATGTATATGACAAAAGAAATCAAATACAAAAAATAATAGTCAGAATTCAGAATGAAAAATCGTAGCTACAGCAATGTTGTATTGAGTCAATGGTGAAATTGTAAACATGAGTACATAAGAGAGAGAGAGAAAGAAAGAGTAATCGACTGGGTTAAGGAATAAAAAGTATAAGTTCACTTTCTCATTTCTCCTGAGGTCAATACGAATAAAGATCAATTTAAATGAATTACAACTGAAACGCGAAAAATAAGAAAAGTCCAAGGACAAAATTAAATTTTGCATGCTTTTTAATATGGCAATATTCCGTTGACCCACAACAACTAGAAGAAAAGATAACGAGAACGGGACAGAGTAATAAAAATAGGGGTGGCAGTGTCTATGCGCCTATGCAATGAACAAGAGAAGGGAATCAACTGAAGGAATTGAACTTATGAAAAAATAAAGAAGCATGATGGAAAATTAATATGTAGAAAAGTAGTAGGGAGACGATGGAAAAAGTGCGGAAAAGGAAAAGGCAGAAAACGGCGAGAGAATGAGAGAGTGCGAGGAGGAAGAAGGGAAGGAAGTGGAGATGGGTGGGAAAAGGGCGGCAGCTGAGGAATACGTGACGCAGGTGGCAGAAGAAAGAAGGATGCCTTTTTTTCGAGTTAAAAACAGTCGCCGTGGAATGCAGTACATTTACAGGGGTCGAAGGTCTGCCAAACGAAGGTGGCTATTAAAACGGAGATTGTCGTTCACGTTAAAGGCGACGCCTAGGTTTCCTATGAGCCCTTGGCAAAATGAAAAAACTACACAAGTTTAAATGTAGATTTTGGAAATGTTATTAACAAGCGGCGAAAATCCAGCATGGCGTCATTTATGATGGTTTAGTCAGAATCTTATTGCTGTGCAAGACACTCAAGAGAATAATTTCAATATTTTTCACGCTAACTGAGTGAAACTGCATTGAGTGACATGGATGGAAGAAGTACTACTAATGAAAGGTGATATATTTCACATTTCAGAATGAGTTCGCGCAAACCAAAAGAGCTATGGGAACAGGCTCATGAAAATTTCCTTTGTTAATCCTTACTAATGCGTAATAACGTATTGCATTATGAAAGTGATTTTTAGTTAGCATGTCTATAAACCACGAGGCAATATATGAAACAGCTTTCTCCAATTTGATCTTGAATCTAGGAATACTGTTGTTGTTGTTAGAAAAAGTATAACTTAACGCACGAAAAAAATTACAGACGGAAAATAAAGATAAACTTCAGTAATTATTAAAAGACATGAATTCGCTGATTTCGGACGAGAGTTGTCAAAAACTAACCAAATCGAAGCGTGCGGAGCCGAATTTAAGATTGTCGAAATCTCGACAACATTTCCAAACGAGACTGTATTTTTTCCAGAGATAATAAACATCGTAGGAATCGCTCCGCGAACGACAGGATATACGTGCTCTGGTTAAATATTTGTCGAAAGATAACGGCGCCCAACCACACCAGCGTACTCCGTCAGTTCCACTCAATCTCCAGGTAAAGAAGACCACGAGAGCGATAAAAAAGCAAGGGCTTTTAGCACGCTCACGGCCGTGCGTTTATTGCTCTCCTCGTGAGCGGACGAGAAGGCTCACGCACAACAACATATTCCTTCGCGCTCCATGAGTACCCGTCACGGGCGAATGTCTCCACGAGACTACGCCGGCAAAGTAGCCAGCCGTGCTATACCATAGCTCTCTCACTCTCTATGTCGGCATCTAACCAATAAAGCGCGTTTTCGCGTCTCAATTTGAGCTCTGCGCCATGCGATAAAACCAAAGGAGAGGGGAAACCGAACACTTTCAACTACCGCTCTTTATGGGGCGAAGTGGGCCTTTATTGACGCCTCTTTCTATGTACAACTCTATCGATTTGATTTTTCTTATGCGCGAAAGAGGGCGATAAGGAGCCGAGGGGGAGACTCTACATGGCGTCTCTCCGATTCCACTCACTCCGCCGCTCGCGAGATTGAGCCGAGTTGGGTTGTGTTGAGAGGCTGCCTTTGTCCCACGACATGTGTGGGTGGAGAGAGGAATGCGATCACATGCGAGTCGCACGGGAGAGACGCCTGGTTATGTATTCTTTGTGTCCAGCGATTGACTGTCGACCGACCGACAGACAATTCAAGGACGGCGAGACGACTGTAAACGATAAGAAAACTATACCCCCGGCAATTAACGAGTCATTATGTATTCATACCGGAGATCTATATATCGATAAAAATACTCCTCGTCGAATGGACTCCATTTACACGTGTATTCATCAAGTCAATTCCATCGCTCACTGTCTTGCAAGTGGGTTTTGGCTCACAGCTTCCCTGGCATTTCTCCCTCGCCTTACTCAGGAACAATTCCTTGGATATGAAAATTTGATGGAGCTCCCTTCGCTCTTAAATCTTTCTGGAAGTACCATGACGCACGCTCGGCGATTAGGAGTTCTCTCTGCAGTAAGCACTCTCCGAAGTGGTCGTCGTGAAAACAACGACCTATGAGACACCACCTGTTGCTCCAAGACGAAAGAGTGCAAGACAAAAATTGAAATATAGCACAGCTTACTCATACTTCTGAAACAATAAGGTCTTCGGAAGGAAGACGAAGCAGCGTTTGTTAATTCTGCAATTCTGCGTCGTGTTAATACCTGCCAACTCCTCTTCGCCAATCATCTGTGCAATTACAGCAGGACTTATAGATAGCGTCTCTGTTTGGATTGACATCTCGTGATAAAGAAATGTGAACTCCGTGGTGGGATTAAATTATGTAAACAAAGTTCCTGTATGTTGATGCAAGGTTTTATAAATAACCTTTATTAATATACATTCAAAAAGCAAATATTTAACATAATCCAAAATAAATATTGAATAAAATAATTATCTCGCTAAAACGATAATAAAGAGTAGCAGTCAGTTATGCTGTCTCTCGAATATTTATGCAATCCAATAGCTCTCGATCAAAGCAAATTTTAATCTACCAGTCATGTGCCACCATAATTAACAGTACTTGTATGCTTATAGGGTAATAATGTTATTCAGAAAGACGTATCCATGGAAAATTATGGAAAATGTACACAAAGAGAAAGAGGGAGAAAGAGATTGAACAGAAGCATATTCAACTTGGTGATATGCCGACATAGAGGTCGCAGGTTCCCCTACACGTCCTTCCTCTTCCCCCCGCCACCTCTTCTCTCGCCGTTTCCGATCTCTCAAAACCCTCCACCAATCGCGCCAATCCAGTTTTAATCGCAAGTTGCTCGCGAATTCACTTCCTCAAATTTCCTCGAATTCAGATAACCTCCATCTCCAATCTATTAATCTCGATCTCTCTCATCGAGCTCATCGTTGAGGGAAAGCATATCGCGAACGGAAACTAAACGATCGAGATTCGATCACGCCGCGTTTTCCCTTGGCAAGCATCGGGTTAGGTCAAAGCGAATGATCCAACCTCAGATTCCGATGATAATATCCCAGAGCAAGCGGTTCTCGTAATTGCTGGGTGATTCTACGATATCGGAATGTGTCAAAAAAAAAAAACAAGTGGAAATATCGGAGGAGATGCATGGAGCTAGATGCTGCGGCGAACAAACATTCGATCGAAACCCGATAGATTTTTGTCCGTAGTCGGAATTCGTCGTAACTTGAGAAAATATTCTCTGAATTGTGTAGGATGAGTTTACTGCATGGAAGGCTCTACTACAGATTTCCTTTTCGCGTAGAAATCATTCGAGAATGTGTTTCATTTATAACTCTTTCCTCCTCTCCATTATCTTATCCTAATGGAGATTTTAATGCCCGCCCGGTCAGTGGCCACGTGACCTTCCTCCGATCCATCTCCCTCTTTCTCTTCTGCTCCCACAAGAACCAGAGCGGAAAGAGGTAATGGAGTGAGAGAGGAAATGAAAAAGAGAGAGGAAATAAGGGAGGCTGGAGAAGCAGCGGGGGAGAGAAGGTAGGGAAGGAGTAAAATAATATGGCGAGAAGTACATAGAGAAGGCAAGAGGAAGAAATTATAGAGAATAAATGCGAGGAAGAAAAGGACGGTTATGGGAATAAGAAACAAAAGACAATTAGAGGAAGAAGAAACGGGAGAGAATTAAATGTAATTATAAAACGAAACGTTTCTGGCTAACTAAAGTTTCCCTCCTTCTAGAACAAGGGTCTCAAACTCAAATTAATTTGGCGCCAAATAGATAATTTTGAAATTGAACGCGAGCCGCATGTGCTAATTTCAATGTACATGTCGAGCCGCGTATGATAATAATGAGCCAAAGGATATTGTTTGAACCTAAAAGCAATCGATTCAATATTATCATTATCTAATTTCATTAATATATTTTCTTAATGAATCATCATAAATTTTCTGCTTACTATATATTATTTTACCCCATAATTGTCTCGCCTATACAATCTCTTCCACTTACTGTAGAATCAAAGTAAAATTAAAAGGCCGCATGTGGCTCACGGACCACGTGTGTGAGACCCCTTTTCTAGTGAGAGAGAGAGAGAAAGAAAGAAAGTGACCGAGGGTGACGTGATAAGAACGAAATGAGAGATGAGGGAGACTGACAGAATACGAGAGGAGTCTGGATCGTTAAGTCAAAAAGAGAGGAAGAGAAGTGGTAATGAAGGAGAATAAAGGAGAAGAGAAAGATGGACGTAAAGAGAGCAGAGAGAGAGAGAGAGATGGAGCAAAAAGAGCTAGACAGGGCACTCAATGAAGAGGGAAGGAATCGAGTTAAAAAGCTTTCGCGAGTGGCCGTCGTAATTCCTCGAAAACTCGGAGAGAGAGAGACGGAGAGAGAGACGGAGAGAGAGACGGAGAGAGAGACGGAGAGAGAGCCGTCGAAGCAAACGAATCCCGCCTTTTGGCCCCAAGGCCCGTTCGCTCTTAACAGTTCCATCTCTTCTTTTTCTATCTCTCTCCCTCAAAACGATGACCCTTCTCTCCGAAGCGCATTCGGTTCGCGATGAGAGAGAGGCCGAAGTACCGTCGAACTCTTCAAAGACGTTCACGCCCTCGATTCGAACGGATCTTTGGACAAACGAGGTCTTCTGGGAAGGGCTTCTCTTTCTTTCTCTCTCTCTCTCTCTCGCTCCTTCTCCTACCCGCTCTCATTCGCTCTCACTCTCGCACGTCCGCTAATAAGGGCTGATCTTCCGCTTTTTATTTTTAACGAACGCGCCCGGCAATTACCGTCATAACGGTGCGGAAAGAAAGAGAGAGGGTGGGAATCGGCGGAGGGGAAAGAAGAAGGAGAGGAACAGGTCGGGAAATTTGGGAGAAGACTTAATATTTTCAGCCTACCGAAGTTAAACGGTAAAAGAAAGGAACGGTCATTCCAGTGTTGGAACAGAACGCAAGGCGCAATAGATGTAAATTACTTGGCAAGAAAGCTATCGAAATTGATCTCGGTCCTTCGAGTGAGTAAATGTAAACTGCCGATCAATTATCGCGCGGCATAGTGAGAAAAGACGGATTACGTTTTATTCCAACAACAATACACTGAAAATTTTCACGAATTAACCAATCCTTTTAATTTAGTTACATAACTGTGCCATTTGAATTTTGAACTATTACAAATTTATGACTAAAATAGATTAAGAAGAAAGCAATTTATTGTTTTGTGAAATAAGGTTTTATCTACGGATCTGAGATGAAATAACGACAGATTAATTTGCTTCTCCACGGATTCCACAGTAGGTATGAATAAAATGTAAATTCTAAAATTAAGGGGGAAATTTTATTTTACTCTTTTGAATACACGCAAAGAGTTGTCCACTCTCCAGTGAAAATGAGCTATTGAAAGTTTTGCATATTTTAAGGAGATAATCTTTATTAATGATCTTATAAATTAATAATAAACATTTAATTTAGTTTCTATATTTAGTTCTGCAAAAAGGTTCTTCTGCCCAATTCTGTACTTTCTTTTACACACATATATCACAGAATTTGAATTTATTTGGGCGTGAGTTTTGGGATTAAAATTTTTAAAATCCACAGTTGTTAATGTCCATAGCTTTTTTGATGCGTGGTCCATCACATAATTCTTACTTTCTTTTAACATATGACGTAAAGATTTCACGCTCTTTTATATAAACTTACATTTATTTATAAACGTGAACTTCGTTTTCTCTACAATTTTAAAATTTTGAGCCTTATTTATAACGGCGGCCTGAGTCCCAACATCAAAATAATTCCAAATACGATGAAGAGACGAAAACATAAAAGTTTAGAAAGATGGAATATTTGGTCGACATTATATCATCATCCTCTGTATTTGTTTTCACAAATAATGTTGTCCCATTTACTAGTTGGTCTTTTATTTTGTGACCCCTAGCTTCTTCCTATAGTGCCGCAAAGTTTTTTTCACGTTAAAAGATCTTCAAGTGATGATTCCACTCTATATCAAGCCATTGTAATTTGATGGTGATATATTCCCCATTTGAAACATAATCCAAGCGAAAGGGAGAAAACTGATCTCTCTCTCCTGGGAAGGAACAGCGCTTTTGCAGGTTTTGGACTTATAGCTCGCTTGTAAAAGCATGGGATACATTAACTGGCGATCAAAGAACGCATTTGAAAAATATATCGAGAGTTACCTCTGATGACATCGCCGTTTTTTACAAAAATTTTGTAGAATTTCCGAATCAAATTCGCCGTCCACAGAAACACCGCAATATCTCACGAGGACCGCATTGCCAGCGGAATAATGACGAATGAGGACGGATTCCGCACACAATACAGGTAGACGTCTCGAAAATAAACCGCCCCAATAATTCCGAGTCGGCCGACGAAAGATGTTTCGTGATCACGTGCGAGACGCTATGGATCTTCTTTTCGAAAGCTTTTTATATTTAAAATCCGCCGTCGGACCGATTTGGCTCACATTCAAAAGGAAATGTCGCGGGCACAATCCAAGCAACATGCCAAAAACTTGAATGAAAATACGACCTGAATAATCGCTTCCTTCTCATCTAGCGAGGGAGTGAGGAAGATAGAGAGGAAGAGGGGAAAATACCGTTGAAGCCCTCGCTTGGAAATGCAGAGAGAGAATGATTTTCTCCCGTTTCCGCAGGAGGGAAGCAACCATGGCAACGAACACGGTCGGTTACTCTTGCGGATCCGGATCGGGCGATAATAAACGGAGAGGGGAGAAATAAAGCAAAGGACAGAAACGAGAAAGGAGCGAACGGAGGAAGAAAGGGAAAAGGAGTCATGTGAAATAAAGGAATGAAAGGAAAGAAGAGAATACGGATAACGGACCACAAATATCCTGCGTGTCAAAAACAAATGAACAGAGGCGGTTGAGCGGAGCGGAGCTGACCAAGCAATAGGGAGAAAGGTTGGAGAGAAAGGAAAGGGTGAGGAGAAAGATAAAATGGAAGAACATGATAACATGGGAATATAGAAAGGGGTAAGGACGAGACAGTTTTAAATTGAGCGTTAAGAGCGTTAGGGAAGTCAGAGAAATCGAGAGGAAGGGGAAATGAAAGAGAGAGAGAGAGAGAGAGGGGTGCAGACGAAGGAAGAAAAGGACGTGTAGAGATTTCAAGGGAGGGAAGGGGTATTTTAAGGCGAGACGCGTCGAGTGCATAAGAGAGCGTAATGAAAGAGTGGGGAGAAGGAATAAGGGGCAAAGGAGAAGATGCTGATATTACGAGGAGAGAGAGGAGGGGGAGGGAGGGGGAAGATGGGGGAGGGGAGAGGGAAGATGGGGAAGGGTTGGGGGAAGGGGAGAGGGGAGAAGGGGGAGGGGGAGGGGAGAGGGGGGGAGGGGGGGAGGGGGAGGGGGGAGGGGAGAGGGGAAAATTGGCTGGCGAGGGGGGAGAGGGGATGGAAGGGGGAGGGGGGAGATGGGGTGGGGAGAGGGGGGAGGCGAGATGTAGTCTCTATGGATAGTTAAGGGGGGATAAAGGGAGCTGGAAGATCCGGACGGGTGGGGACCAAAAGGCTGCTGGAGGAGGGGCCCAATGGAAGGGACATGAGGGGGCGAAAGTATGCGGAACGTAGAGGCAGACGGAAGAATGGGCGAAATTCGTTTAGCAGCAAAGGCGGCGATCACGAGAGTTTTCACCCCGTTTCCAACGTTCAACTCTTCATATATATATATATATATATATATATATATATATATATATATATATATATATATATATATATATAAAATTATTTCTTAGCAACGGCGTGGTATTTTCTTAAAACCCACAAATGTAAACAACTTAAACGTGCTTCTCTCTAACATGTGAAGCAATAGTTTCCTGATAGACACTTTGAACGCATCTGTATTATGGCGTTTTAGTTCGTATTTAACCATATATATGTTACATTTTTTCAGATCTAAAAAACTTTAAACCGCATCGACAAGTGTTGGATTTGGGCAACTGACTCAATGGTCTTTAAAAAATTACATCTTTTCCTTTCATTTGGAAGGGTTGGTCCCTCGTCTGGAAGAGGACGGTCGCCGTATTCGCGGCGCGACCTCAAAGAGAAAATATGGACGAATTATTCCGCTTATCCGAACCGAACGCTCCACAGGTGAGAAGGCAATTTTTCTCCCGCGGGACATTCTTCACGGAACGAATTTAACTCGCGGGCGCGCGCAATGTTCGGCGAACGCGAGGACGTGTGGGAATGGCCATGGCGCCTCCGTTTCTCCTTCCTCCCCCTTCCCACCACGCCCCCTCCCCATGCCCTCTTCCCGCTCCACACCTAAGAGCTGATTAAGTCTGACTGTCGCGGGGCGTCTAGGAACCGAGAGAGAGAGAGAACACGGCGGCTACAGAGAAAAAAATAAAATAAAAAAGAGAGAGCATGCCAATGTCAAAGGGCCAAAGGAAACAGAGAAGGGAGCGGAGGAAGTTGAGAAGGGACGAGAGGCAAAGAGATGGAAGGAGAATGATAAAGGAGGGTAAATAAAGGAAAAGGAGAAACGGGAGATAAAGAGAGAGAAAGATGACAAAAAATAAAAGGGGAGAAAGATAAAACGCGGAAAATGAGACAGAGAGATAGAGAAAGAGAGAGGCTCGCTCTTTAGAATCCAGCGGCCAGGAGCCAAGGAATCTCTTGAAATTCGAGATAAGCAATTTCAGTGGCGCGCTAAAGCAAACGCGCGAAAAAAGAAAATTCTTAGGAGTTTGCTACTAAAAGGAGAACCTAACTACGATACGAGTAATTGCGAACATCGTACTGTCTCTGAAAAAGGGTGCATTTTTGGTACACGAATGTGAATTTTTTGCCGATATATTTTCCGATATACTTTCCGCGGCATCCACACACTAGAACATATAAGCGAGATATATACGCGAATAAGATTATAATACATCAAAACTTCGGGGAATTGGTGTGATTTGAAATAAAAATAAAACAATTTGCGCACGCCGTTATAAACTTTGCGCTATTTCCACAAATTTGAGATACACGACCGGTTTCGACTTCAGGACCTGAAGGTGACTATCATTCGTCAAAACCGGTCGCGTATCACAAATTCGTTTACAAAGTTCATAACAAAGTGTGCATTTTATTTTATGGTTATTTCAAATTACGCACATTCTCCTATTATGGAGTTCCACCAAATGTTGACCTCTTCTATAAATTATATCCAAACTTGATATGACATAGTTACAGGGAAAGACGTAGCCCTGTCGCTTTAAAAATGGAATGTTAAACAAAGGATTGACAAAAGAAATGCGTACATATTTATTGAGTAAATTCTAATTGCTCCATACGTTGATCTATTTTTTTCTTTTATGGAACGCTTAAGCACATGTAGGTTAAATCACAAAAGGGGGTTGGCTCCTAGTTCGACAGGCAATTGGGCGGGAAATTCCTTCGTATTATTATTGTGATTCGGCTGAGCGTACATATGTAGGAATCTCAAAACTCACGTCACCGAGCACGCCTTTTCTTTCAATCGTGCCTTCCGCATTAGTAGAATTACAGCAACATTTCAAATGTCATCGCTCGCCCAGTTTCTGCGAGCTCACCCATCCGGCAACACAACGAGAAGTTCCGTTCGAGCTCTCTCTCCACTAAGCGGTACTAATTCTCTTACGCGCACGCAAGCACGCACAAACAACCGCTCTCGAATGCCGCCCCTCCACACGCACAGCCTTTCGATTGTGTTGTGTGGAACCTAGAGATTGTATGTGTGTGTGGAAGAGCGTGTCTCGAAGTCTAAATATAAACGAGCGGACAAAAACACGGAGACGTAGCGACACGGGCGGTGAGGGAGGGAGTGGGAGGGGAAAAAAGGAGGGAGAGATCGGCGAGGTGGAGGAAGGAGGCTCCTCCTTTCCCGCTAACCCCTTTCACCGTCTCTTCACAGGCGACGCGGCGGACCCGCTCCTCCAACGCCGTCTCCTTCCTCTCAATTTCTCACGCAGCCCGTCTCCCTTCCTCTTTCCCCTCTCCCTCCCTCTATTCTGTCTCGTAGAAAACGAAAGTCAAAGGTGAGAGAATCCGGAGATCCGAATCCATGATTCACGCCCGAGACGCGTTCCTCTTCTCTCCGTGCCACTCGAGGGCACGCGAGGGAGGTCGATCCAGTTTCTCCTTAGAGGAGGGAAGAGATCGCGTGGGCACGCAAAAAGCGGGATACGCGAAAGCGATCGTAGGTATGCGTGATTTTGGGTATGAAAATCACAAAATAAAGAATAATTCTCCGTTGTAAAACTGCGCATGAGATAGGGTGGCCAACCGTCCCAAATTTTGAAGGGACAGTCCCCCATTTCGCCACTCGTCCCGCTCTGTAAAATGTCACAACTTTTGTAACGCTTTTTGAAAAATCTTGAGTTATACCACAAATTAACATGTCAACTCCCCTTGGAACACCCTCACTGGTCACACCAAGCTGTCCGATATCTATTACATCTGTCTATCTAAGGCTGATCCAGCAATAAATACACCATAAATACGCCACTGGTTTATGTTTATAGTCGGTAAATATATGAAAATGTCCCGCCTCAGCTATATGAAAAGTTGGTCACCTTTGTATATGAGTGAGAATTATTCGGATAAAGCGACACACAGAAGAACTGAAATTAACTTCCCCGTAGTGTCTTCCCTCGGAACTGCTATGCGAGCGACATTCATCATCTTTAGTAATCTGTCCGTAAACATGAGCGTTATTATGAGGTAAATCGTGTTCTCCACATAATATTCCTATTCTCAGTAGCTTTGTTCATTTCTTAGTAATCTTTTTCCTTCTCAAGTCTGTTTTCAGTTGAAAACTTTTTCTTCCTACTCATCTTTTGCCACCAAATTTTCTCTTAATCACGTCTTTAATTACGGAGCCTCTCCTTAGGAAATTTCATAAACATGTCAATGCACGATAAATTTCGTCTCAGCATTTCTTAGCGATTTTTCAAAGGATGGCCCAGTTCGCCCGGCTACAAAAAAATATCCATCACAAAATTTCAACATGTTACAATAAACAAGAAACAATAAATTTTGAAAAATAATGCAATGTTAGTAAGGCTAGAGTTTTCTCTTCAGAAATTTAACAAAGCTGTTAAAATCGAAGAAATTTCAGTGCGTCAAAAAATAGAGAATTTAGCGATGACGTACGACGTATGATGGCGTTGAGGGGTTAAAGAAAAGCAGTAAAGCTTTGTAATGTGTATAAGCATGCATATATAAACATACATAAACAAAAATAATAGGAATAAGGTATGTACCTAATGATAAGACAGCAGATGTTTAGAAAGCAGGCAACCGTTCCAACCTTTGGACTTTTTCCTCTTAATTTCAATCTCGGTTTCCTCGCTCTTTTAGCTATGTCACTTGTCCGCTCTCTGACTCATTTGCTTCTCTTCCTATCCAGTCCGCCTGTTGTCTTCCTGGCCGAGTTACGTGACAGAAGACGAGAATGGACGGTGGGTCGCAATAACTAGAAGATTCACTGTATCAACTCGATAGGGAGTTCGACGTAAACTTGAACGTTAAATTTTTCTCGGTTGAAGTCCAAATTCGACTTTGCTTCCAATTTCCTAATTAATCTAAAATAGCCATTTCAGCTGTAAAATTAACTAAACCTCCTAATGTAAAACCAAATACAAATTAATGAACGTGCTTTTCCTAACATACCAGTTTCATATAGGACTGAGACAGTTTGGAACGACAGAAATTTTAATTTCTCTGCATTTCATTTTTTAATAAAAATAACAAAACAGTAAATGTCGTTTTATATGATCACTTTGGGTTCGAATGAATTGGGAACATTAAAGTTCTCATCAAACAAGATTTAGTTCTGAGATTCTGCCTCTGAATAATAGTTGGTTATAATAATAAGCGGCATTTGCTGTCTGTGTGCGTGTATATGAATGTCATCGCCATCATCATCATAATCACAGATATTGTCCGTAAACAATACCATGATTATTATTGGTTACACCTTGTTTGCCGTATCCTCTTACTTTCCGCAATTTTTTTATTTTTGATTGCTCTTTCTCTTTAAGACTTCTATCAAATGAAATCTTCTTCCATCCTTTTCTCTTTTTCCTTTCACTTTTCATTCTAACACTTATTTAAAGATGCACTTTCCTTACGATCCAGTTCGCCTTCCTCTTTCTTATAGTCTGTATAATAATTCGCTTTTATCCTATTCTTTTCGGTACTTATTCTTTTTTCATCATAGCTGTTCATTAAATATTCAGCAATCATCTTCATGCCAATATTTCGAAGCTTTCCAAGTATTTGTATATAATGTTTCCTGAGTATCCTTGTTTCTCCTCCATAAAAAGCGATACTCCACAAATAGAATTGGAAATCTTTTTTCTGTGTCTTTGTCAATTTTCCCGTAAGGATAAAATCGAATTTGGCTTTCGCTATCCTAGCCCATATTTCATCGATGCATTTTGCATCCTGTTATGCAGCTTCCAAAGTATTTATAGCCTGACACTTGTTCCAACGCCTTTCCACCATACTTAAGCTCAATTTTTCTTAATTTCCCATCATTATTTATTTTTCTGTATTTATTTCCACTCCGTATTTTCAACATATAATTTTCTGGAGTTCCTTCCTCTTCCACCTAGAAGTGCCTGCAAATCGGTATATTTATGTATTGTTATAATCCGTCCTGCAATCTTGTAATCCCGTGTATTCTAGCGCTTCTTGCATAACCTTCCTTTATATACAACTTTGAATAGTACCGGTCATAGACAACAACATTTTCTTGCTCCTCTTCTGATATTTAGTGTCAGCTTTCTCCGACCAGACCTTCACCACTCGATCCATCTATAGATTCCTAATCAGTCTCCTGTCTTTCCAATCTACACCTATATCTTTTAATATCCTCATCAGCATCACCCAATTGTATCAAAAGCCGTCTTCCAGTCGACAGCAAAATTGGCATGATTCTTATTTCCCTTTCTGATACGATTCTCACTACACCGATACCATCTCTATTTCATCGTCCTTTTCTGAAAGCGAACTGATTTTATCTTCCCGTATAATTTCTTTGGTCTTTTTATCTAGCCTTTTCTTAAGAATCCTTGTGATGATCACATAGAGTTATCGTTCTTTAGTCTTTGCTGCGCATTGACTTTGCCTTCATCATTGTAACTTCCAGGAAATCCTGAGGCTGCGTAAATCTTGTCATCACACTTAGTCCTTTCGACCCCATGTCTTTGAGCACCTCTGCCAGTATCCCATCACTGCCTGTGGCTTTTCTTTTCTTCAGCTCTTGAACTTTTCCTACTTCGCATTCCACAATGCTTAGTTAGTACCAAGCTGCCTTCTTCAACGTCGTCCTATTCTTCCAGTTCTATCTGTACCGATCTTGTCTCTTTGATGTACTATTATAGTTCATCAATCTATTCTTACCATACCTATGCCACCTCCTTTGGTTAGGTATGTGATTATCTTCCATTCTGAGTTTACAGTATATTTGTATGTCACATTCACTTATTTGATGGCTAAGCATCGAAAAGACGCCACAAATGGAAATTCAGTGTCATTTGTTTCGGTGCAAGCAAATCAAACAAAGCAGAGACGAATTTCCGGGACGTCTCGACGCGTGTCAACAATTGTGAAAAAGGACTTTGGCGCCACGTTTTTTTATGGCGCTATGGCGCAAATCCGAGTTGCAGAGAAAAAGGAGAGAGAGAGAAAGAAAAGGAGGGAACGAGAATGGCTGCGTGAGCGGGAGAGAGAGGGTTGAGGAGAGACAATGCCTCTTTCACCTCCTCACGCACGCGAAAACCCTCACTACCAAAGGCCGATCTATTTGCATAAGTGGTTATCGCTTTCGGCGCGAAGCAGTTCACCGGCACGCCTCCCACTCCATCCCCCTCCCACTCCCTCCCCCTTCCACTCTTCCCTCCCTTCGCTATTCTCTCGTTCCACTCCTCCCTTCCATTTTCTTCCATTGTCCTTTTCCTTCTGTCCCCCGCCTTTTCTCCTGTAACGCACTAGTTCGTCTCTCGCACTCGATCAAATAAGGAATGGAGACTTCCATCCTTCCATATCTATGTACGTCTCCCTTTATTCTATTCCTCTACTCTACTATTCTTCCATATTTTTACGCTCTGCCATTAACATGATTTCCTCTGTACGTCTTCCTCTACCTTTTCGCCCCTCTTTCAGTCTAACTATTCTTTCTATTTCTCTCGGAATTTTTGTACGACTACTAAAATTTTCACCCAATCAGCCTCCAAAACCTCGTGGTATGGGATGTCATGGCGCCACGTTTACAATCTAACGAAAGTCTTTATTGACTTTTCTTGCGATAATCGGGAAGAATTTCCAATAGTACATACCGTTTTCTTTTTGCGATTAAATATATGTATTTTATTCTAGTATATGGCCAACCACAAACAAGAACGAATGTTATAAGCATATAATAGATGAAATCGACTCTAAAAATATTGCGAATGATTTTCGTTCGTTGTCATTTCATCTAGAATGTCTTGTCCGCTATCTCATGTTTCTCAAAACTCTGATATGATATTATTGTATTTGAAAGAGAAAGAATGAGCGATCGCGCAGACCATGACGTTCACGGCATCGCCCTGGGTAAAATCCGAAAAAACACGTCAACAACCGAAAGGGTCTTTAGGGCTCCCGTGTGTTTGTGTGCGTGCGTGCCCGTGTGCTTCGAAATTATGATTGTGACCCTCCGCGGAAATTTCGAGCATTCTTGAGGAGCATTTGCGCGGCGGATGTTATTACGCGGCATTCGTGAGCGGTCGAGAAAATATCGGATGGTAGGAGGAGGACGGAGAGGGGTGGGTGGGAAAGTAGGAGGGAGGGGGTCGTGCGGCTGCGCCGGGAGGGGGCTATAATCAGCCCAATTCGGCCGGCTGTAATGATTATAGAGGGGAGAGGAGTAAGGCGAGGGAGACGGGCCCGCATATCTCCCTCGCATCCTATCCGTCTACCCGAGGGCAGAGGGATGACCATGCGGGCGGAGAGGCCCCACCCTCCCCCTTCTTCCTCCCTCTCCCCCAACCGCCTCCCTCTCCCAACCCTTTTCTCTCACTCAACAGTTTCACCCTCTTTTTCCACCCCTCAACTAACTCCCTCTCTCCCCTTCTCCGCTCCTCACACTTCCGCAATCGGTGGCAATTCTTCCAAGCAGTGAAACTGAAGCAACAACCACCCCTACGCGCTCTCCGCTCGGGCTCGACGCAGGAATCTGCGAAAACGGGCACGGGAGCCGCCCCCGCCTCCCTCCCCGCCTTCTTTTCGCCTCTCTCACTCTCCCCGGAGGTGGAGAACCCACGCGTGCCCCTTCAGAAAAAGCACGCTCTCCTCGTCTCTCTCTCTCTCTTGGTGCCATTGGCCTTCGCCCGACGCCGCCGCGCGGGGATTTTGGTTCGGCGCGGAGAGAGGAAGGGGGTATGGAGGAGGAGACGGGTCACCGTGAGGCCCCCTTCGCGTGGGGGCGGAGGAACACGCAGGAGCTCTGGAAGGGGGACGCGCACACACGCACGCACACACACGGAGCCGTCGCGCCCACGGCCCGAAAGGGGGCGGCGACACACCGGCGCCAGTAACGCTCCAAACCACTCCACTCCCAAAGAGAAGGAGAGAGGAGTGGAGAGGGGGAGAGGGGGAGGAGGAGAGAGGGGAGGAAAGAGAGAGGGGAGGAGGGAGAGAGGGGAGGAGGGAGAGAGGGGAGGAGGGAGAGAGGGGAGGAGGGAGAGAGGGGAGGAGGGAGAGAGGGGAGGAGGGAGAGAGGGGAGGAGGGAGATAGGGGAGGATGGAGAGAGGAGAGGAGGGAGATAGGGGAGGAGGGAGAGAGGAGAGGAGGGAGAGAGGAGAGGAGGGAGAGAGGAGAGGAGGGAGAGAGGAGAGGAGGGAGAGAGGAGAGGAGGGAGAGAGGAGAGGAGGGAGAGAGGGGAAGAGGGAGGGAGGTAGGGGAGATAGATTATGCAAATGACGAAGACGTAGGTGGAGAGAGAGAGAGAGGAAGGAAGGAAGAGAGAGAGATACAGAAGAGATCTATATCTATCCGCCCCTGAAGAGGCAACTGTGATGGCACGGTTCGATTGAGGCGGTTTGGGAGAGGCACACACGGAGAGAGAAGTGGGTGTAAGGAGGGAGGGAGTTGAGGGAGTGGCGGGAGGAAGTGGGGGAGGGGGGCTAGGCGGTGCCGGAGAGATTGAGAGAGAGAGAGAGGGTGGAGCTCCTCGCAATAGACTTGAACTTGACGAGTAAGGAACATTTCACCGCACCCATGTATCGCGCAATTCTTCGAGGGGACCTCGGGGCGCGCTTTCTGCGGCAACAGGAGTGAGAGAGGGAAGGGAAAAGGAAAAAGAGAGGGAGAACTCGTAGCTTCGCCTCGATCACGCACTTGTTCGCTCGGGAAAACGACCCGCTGGCAGTCCGCAACACTCCCACTCGATCCCAATTGGGGAATAGGATAAGTGCGAAGGAGCGATTTCCTCGAATCATCGCGGAAATTGTAATGTGGCTCGAGTGGATCATCTTCGCATCTGTAAAAAAAGAACCTTATCGTGGGAAATAACCGTCTACCTCGATAACTTAGAGCATAATTTTACGCTCCGACACACGAATGGTTGCCGGACTTATTTAATTTTTCTTTGGAAGAGAAAATTTTCGTTGCTTTACATGGATAAAGCAAAGCAGGTCAATGATTCAAATCTAAGAATGCTTGTCGATCATTTCGATGATTGAAAACTCTTCCGCAACCAAAATTAATTTACCTGATTATTGTAATCGAATAGAATTTTTTTAAATAAATAGAAACGGAAAAAGGAAATAGGATTTGCGTTACGGTATCGATTGGTGTTACTACTACAGCATAAGTGTTCAAAGTTTAAAATAAATAATGCCATTTTTTTAGATGCATAAGAGAATAAGAGAATGAAATAAAATCACGGACAGTAAGTAAAACATTTTTCCAATATTGCTCATCATTTAATGAGTTGTGTATGCAAGTGAAGGAAATGCTCAATGACATCCATTTCAAAGATTATTTAAATAACTTGTCTTTCTATGCGGTTTGTTATATACTCGAAGCTTATGTAAATCTGTCATAGATTCTTATTTAGTACCATCGTTTTGGTCTGCTTTCCTTTCCCCCGATATCCTGTCGAGTTTTCCAACGCTGACGCAGGCCGACGCGTTCAGACGCGGGTACAAAAACACGGATAAAAGGACTGTCACTTAAATTCTTGTTTCTACAAATAGATCCCAGACAAACTGTGGAAGAAACACGCGGAAAAGACGATATCATCGTGACAAGTCAATGTAGGCTGAGGTCTTTTCGAATGCAAATAGAAACGAACGCATTTTGAAAAATATTGAATAAATTTAAATCTATTCATCAGATGTCTCTGCGGTAACGGTAATTACCTCCATTTATCATTCAGGAATACATCATCGTGCATTATATCCATTTTTCTATGCTCGCCTCCAACATTCATCCAAGTTGTTTGTCACCAACCTGTCCTGCAATATTCCTGTGCTTCCTGCGGCTCATGAAATTTCCATCTTTACGCATCAAAAACAAAGTGAATATTTCTGTGCCGCGGCAATTATATGTTGGATGCAACAGGTGATCAAGAGAAAATGACACACAAAGAGACGCATTTGACATTTTAATGCTAAACAATTTGAAAGAAAACGGAGTTTCTTAAAACAGAACCCATCTTCTACATTTTGAAACGATAATCTCACAGTACCATTTTCAATATTTTCCCAACTCTCACGCCCTCCTTGAAGTTTACCAGCATAATTGAAGTGATCTTCCGTTCTAATTTATTCATTGCTGTAGTCATTTTGAAGATTTTTTTGTGATTAGCTTTTCCTACTGATTTCGAAAATTTGTACAGATTAATAAATATCATAATTTCTAATAAGTGTGAGTGCCTAAATATAGCCAATGGCCACATTTAACGGTATTCTGGTAAATCCATTTCTACCCGACCAATCTTTGAGGCTGATTTCGTAACTTCATTATTAGTTTAAATGTTGAAAATTCAGCTAAAAGTGAAAATTTTAAACCATATTCTTATTAATAAATCGAAGAAAATGTCTTAAACAATGAATATTCTAAATGATATTTATTTGTTTTAATTAATATTTATTTCCCCTATATTGATATAAAAATCTAATTATGTCGATACTATATGTATTTATAAAGTAGATATATAAAAATTAAATTTGTTCTTTTAATGGTAACATTTCAATAGTGATCATATTTTTAACAACTGATAAAATATTTTTCTAGCGTGTGTAGTTAACGATCCATATTTACCAAATAAAGTTTGTACTGATGTTTCTCTTTTATCCTCGTAAAACTTCAATATTTCTTAGTATAAAGAGTAATAATATAACTCTAAAAATAATCACATTAAATATAATGCGACCCTCCGCGCCCCGGTCCGTACTAACCGTACTTTTATCACAATATGCCTATCTTGGTGGGGATATCAAAACATCGCTCCTATGTGGTCTTTTTTATAAATATGGATACTTAAAACGGATAGCTACTTAAAAATTTTTTTCTATCAAACAGATCACTTCTGGGACAATATTAGCGACAAAAAAATATATTACGCACAATCCCATCCAAATGACGAAAGACGATCATGCAAATTTTGAAATAAAGGCCAAGTAGAAATGTTTATACGCGTAAATGTGTATTTTTGAAACAATATAAAATATATTTTAAATTTAATTTTAATTTAAAAAATATTACACTTGGTCTTAACAGATCGAAATCTTTCGATGAAAAGACAATCTAAACCGTGCGTGGCGCTACTTGCGCCCTCCAGATTGACGAATAAATTACCTCCCGACACGTTCGATGACGACGGCGGCCGTTTGGCAAAATTTCCGTCTCCCAAACACGAATATTGCCGAATTTGTTTATCGCAATGGGACTTCCTTCTTTACGCCTGCGACTGCTCGCGTGGCAGTCGCGCAAATTGAAATGAATGGCATCCGTGGTCGCTAAAAACTTAAAACTCCGCTTTTAATGTTCATAGAATCCGATATACATAATCAAAATATGAGAAAAATATTACCTCTTTGCTAAAGTTATAGTTACGCCACACGATGTAGCCTAAAAAACTACATTTGAATACGTTTGCTAACGCATGTTTATGATTCCATTTCACATCGCCTCTGATTTTCTTCCTCTCCGAGGAATTGTACCATAAAAAAGCGGTCCTAGAAACTTAAGTTGGTTTATATTCGAAGTTTCTGATAGCAGCAAAAACAAAAACGTTGTTAACTTGAACGAAAAAGTAAAATTCATTCATTAACTGCCGAATTAACGGCTAATGGTAAAAAACAACACAATGCCGGGAGAGCATTTTAAATTCACCTTTTTGTTGCCACATCATGCAACGCAAAGGATGATTTCAGATCAGATAATCCTGTGTTCTCGGTCTTTACGATTAGTTTCCAAGTATATCCTAAATGTGTACATTGCGTTACCATGGTCTGTAACAGCGGTCCCCAACCTTTTGCATCTTACATCCCACCTAGCAATATTGTCAAAATATCCGTTTCCCACCTTGATTAAAACAAAACCCCCACATTTTCCAAGAAGTGGATTTTTAAGTCAAACGCATTTTTGCATTGTATTAATCATTAGTGGAAATTTTTATGGCCCAAATATTGCAATGATTTTGTCGAGAAAAATTTTGCAATAATTATTTTCAAAACTTGGCGTCCCACCATTGGGAGGCGTTCACCCGGTTGAGAAACTGGTCTATAATACATCCCTCGTAAAATCATCCTTGTCAAAAATGCTACGCTCGGGAATTAAAAGAGAGGGGATCGCGTATTCGCACGCACGTTGGCGATCATAATGAAAACATGCGGTTCATTCAGAGAGAGAGAGTGGACACAAGAGACCCCGTTTGTCCGAAGCGGGGAGAGGACGCGTGGATCACGCCATCCGCATAGCAATTTGAACGTGCGAGTTTAGGGTGCGTCTTCAAACAATAAAACACCGTCGTGAAGTGGAGTGAGGAATAATTTCGCGACGTTAGTATTTTTGATACGTTAGCAGGATGAAGATTCTAGTTTTGGGGTAAGACTTCAAAGGGTCATGTACCAGGTCAAAGTTAAAACATAATTACGGAAGTCGATTGGAGCAAAATGATACGATGATTTTTATCAATATACATTGGTATTCCCTGCCTTACACGTCTGCTGTTTTGGAGGATAACAATTTAAACGCAAATGCCATCTTAAATAACTTACACTACAGTGAAGACTTTTAAAAGAAAAAAATGGAAGAAGTACATTTTTTATTTGTAAAATACGTTCACTATTCTGTTAATCATAATCCATAATGTAATTATTTCCACATCGCATTCAGGATGTCAAAATATACAGGGGCAGATAGTGAGAAAGAATCAGCCCGGGAGATTCTTTTCATACCAGCACATGGGATAATGAATTTTACTAAACTAGAGAAAAACATTTACACAAACGATTACGCGCACGAAAAGAACAAACGAGTAAATTGAATTACGCCATCGATGTGTGCCAACATGGAGAACTGCTTTTGTGCTGTTTTTCAGCTCCACCCGACTCTGCGTAGCACCCTAAAAGAATCACTTATCGCAAAACGCTAAAGACAAAGTGAATTCAACGGTGACAGGCGTGAAGCCATAAATTTTGAACATCTCGGACCAGACAAAAAAGGCGTTGCCCATCTCTCGCAAATCACACATTCTTAATGAGAACTGCTAGTAAACGAACGACACAAGTACGCTATGGCAAAAATATCGGCTAGGGTTGGCGTTCGTGACCACCTGCCACTCACCATTGCCGGTGACATTTGGGGGACCTAGTGGAAGAAAAAAACAAGCGAGGGAAAGGGACATGTGTCGCCGGAGGCAGATAGACTCACTCACCGTCTCCTCCGTCACGGTCGTCGGTGGCATCTCTCGGGGAGTGGTTGCGGTCGCCACCGGAGCCGACCCCGGAGTGGGAGGAGGGGGTCTGGAGGTGTTGCGGGAGAGGCGCCGACGGAGGGCGGCCCTGGGGCAACAGAGCCCCCCCGTGGGGCGAGGCGACGGCGTCCGCAGCGTCAGCGCCGCTCGAACAGACGACGGATGGTCGGAGGGCGAACAGCAGTAGGAGGAGGGGGAGGGCCGGCCGGAGGCGGGAAGATGGAAGGGGGAAGGAGAAGCAAGAGAAAGGCCGTGGCGCCATGGCCCTGTCCCTTATGAGGGCGCCTTTTCTTCTCTCTCCTCTCCTCCTCGAGGGAAGAAGGAGAGAGAGAGAGAGAGAGCGGCTCACTCCTCCTAACCGATCCTTCTTCCGACACTTCTCTTCCTCTCGAATCGCCGCTCTGCGGGATAAACCCGCAGCACCAAAACACTCGGCACTGTGTACCACACGTTCCCCCCTCTCTCTCCCCACAGATATCGACCGCGGCTCTAGCGATAAAAAAATCTTTGTGTGTGGAAGAGAAACCGCGCGCGCGAAAGCACGTGGTCCCCGTGGAAGTGCGGAGGGCGAAAGCTGGGCGAGGGACTATCCCCTCGACCTCACTTTTTTTCGTCGATTTGCGCCCGTTCTCGACAGTTTTTCGAATGACGACTCGTCCGTTCTCTTAATTTTTCGCTTTTGTCACGTCTTCCAACCAGTCTTCTTCGGATAAATATTCACCAGCAAGGAAGCTCGGGGAGACGACTGCTGCAAATGCGCAATGCTCCGAAGAGGCGCCACCACGCACCGTCACGGGGGAGGGAGGAAGGTGGTAAAAAAATAGGGGGCGTTGTGTGCCGCTAGAGGGAAAGAGTGAGTCCGTCCTCTCTTTATGGTGAGGAAGCGGTTGAGGAGCAAAGGCGCGTGAATGGCGAGAGCGACAGAGAACGGTGGTTAGCAGGAACGACGCCGTCGGCCACGAAGAATCGACTGCCGCACGGTCCGCCGCAGCAGCGACCGCGGCACGGAGCAAAGTAAGGAGGAGGAGAGGGAGGGGACGAGGAAGCGAGGGGCAGGAGGGATGGAGTGGGAGAGAGAGAGAGGAGGGAGGGTGGGTCAGTGGGGAGGGAAAGAGTGGCTCATAGCGGCTCTCTCTCTCTACGCGTCCACGGAATAGAAGGAACCTATCTAGGTCTGTTTTTATCTCTCCCTCTGTCTCATTATCTCTACATGACTCCTATCTCTCTTTCTCTCTCTAGTTTTTCTTTTTTTACCTCTCATTCAGGTTTTCTACCTTTCGGTGTAACCATTGTTCCTTCCTGCCGGTTCCTTCTCACCCAAAACCATTCCCTTCGTTCTCTCATTATTGTAAAGGATTCCTTCAACCTTCTGAAAACTCCCGTGAATTCCTCTTCCTTTTTGCTTCCTTCCGATGATCTTATCTTACGTTCCCTATCATCCTGAAAACCTGTCCTAACCGTTTATTATCTCTTCATATAACGCGATCTTCTCCTACATTCTCCTACTATATTCAATATGCGTTTAAAAATTTACATTTTATCTGGTTCTTTGACATCCTCTCTTTCTCAACGGAATTAAATTCTTACTGATTATTCACAGGAAAAAACCTCCATGAAAAGGTTTTAGCAAAAAACCACCGGTTTCACAACAATCGTGGCTTCATCAGGTGATACAGTAATTCTACCAGTTGAATTAATAGAATGGAAGAAAGTTGGGAAGGAAAGAATCTGAATCTGAATAAATACCCTTCAAGCCATCACGATTGGTGTGTGGCTGGGAGAGAATATCACCGTCTATCATGTTATACTCCTGTTTTGGTTTCTTATTGTCTTGGGGAAGAAGGATCCCTGGTATCTATTCGTCCTTACCATATCGACGTTTCACGAAACGAGCCCCCTTTCGTTATATTTTCTCTAATTCATTAATAGGCTCCATCTCATATGGGTTCCATACGTTACACACATACCCAATTAACGGTCTAACCAGATAAAAATAACAAACCTCACGTTTCTTTTCATCGCATACCTCTAGTATTCTACGGACGAATTTTAGCCTTTTAAGAGCTGCTTCTATTATCCGTCGAATATGCTCCTTCCATGATAAATCTTTCGTTAATAGGATACCAAAATATTTCATCGTTTTTGAGGCTCGTGTGGAGAAATTACTCGCTATTGACAACTGATTTCTGTCTAACCCGCCAAAAATTAACTAAAAAACATTTATCCCTGTTTAATTCTAACAGCTACTTCTTACACCATTCCGAAATGGAATGTAAATCACTTTGGAGGATTTGGACATCTTCGTTATGATGATGATGAAGAATAATCTACAACTGCCGCATAAAATTCTGCATAGAATGTTAATATATATGAGAAAAAGTAGTGGACCAAAGACACTCCCCTGGGGAACGCCGGAGGTGACATTGACGCGGTCTGAACGATGCCCATCAATGACTACCATCTGCTCTCGATCACGGAGAAACGCATCTTACAACTGCCTCGTTAATACCGTAGCATTTCAACTTTCGAATAAGCTCATGGTGAGGAACTTTGTCGAAAGCTTTTCTAAAATCTAAAAATGTGTGTCTTTAGAGGGAAGGAGTGCGTAAAAGATTGTAGATTGTAGAGACAGAAGAGAAGGCAATTGGTTGTTAGTTTGAAGGCGAAAAAGGAATAACAAATAACACCCAAACGTTGATAACCACATAAAAATCATTTGGTTAAAGATAATAATGATGAATGTTATTAAAAACAAACTCATTAATGAACAACGAATCCTTCAACTTGGAACTGATAATTTCTAACTTCTCTAGAGTATCTAATTTACAGACTTTAGATTCGCAATTGATTGAGTGATAAACTTCTTACATAAAATTAAGATTCATAGACACAAAAATTCGTGGCTATACCATTAGTTATCACTTCTAAATCTCAATTCCGTCCCATTCGTAAGAAAGCGTTCTCTTAAGCCGTCTGATTTCTTTCCTGAACCTAACCTGAAAAGTGTCTTCTATTCCACGGTTACACTTTCAAATTTTTTTATAAATGCAATAAATACTATAAAAAACGGTGTATACAAACTTTTACGCGATGATTGCGGAGCCGTGTATATCGGCCAAACGGAAAGAAATTTCGTTAAGATGCATTAATGAACGTGTTGTTTTTAATTGAAGAATTTAACTTCCAATTACGCAAAGTTCCATGATCCCTCCATTTTCCATAGTATACATTAGATATCTTTAAATCATTTGGCTCAAAGAAGAATAGTTTAGCTCGTCTTATGTTTAGAATGCAATTGATACATTAAGTAGCTGAATTGGTAAAAAAAGTTTAAAAAAAGAGATGCGCAATTTGGCAATTAAGCATCCTTAATCAGAGGCAACTCCCCTATGGTAGATTCAAGATCCGCTGATGACCGAGCGTAGACAATAAATCTGCTATAGAAGGCTGCTTTAAAGTCTAAATGAGTACGTGCTTTTCCCAACCATTTTATGGTTGATAGAGATAACTAATTTTTCAACCCTTGCCTTATTTATGTAGAACCAGTGCTCGAATCGAAAAATTATAACAACGGAAACTTCATTTTTTTATCAAGTGGAACAGCGTTCCTATATGTGCCTGCCCAATTCGAGCACTGTCTCGAACGATTAAGCCCCAAAATAATATTCTTTTATACATAGACCATGACATATAACAGGTGAAAGTCTTTGTCATCAATTGCCACAAATCAAAATCTACCCCTCTCTCCACCTCTCTTCTCTTTCATTTCGACTACTTCACTGTGGCTCAATTATCTACTATTTTTTCTTCTACCTTCTCAAAATCTAAAATATGTTCGTGTCAAAAGACATTCTTTTTGTTTACTTTTTAAATAACAGAAATTTATTCAATTCATCCCATCTCTTCCCATATACAATTTTCATATAATAATCTCTTTAAATTTATCGACATTCAAAGCATTTTGATATACATACGTCTTGTTATTTAGATTATTATTATTATTTAAATTGGTAAAATGCTATCAGAGTCGGCTAGCGAAATTGCGGGACCCGGTGCAAAGTGTGCAAGTGGGGCCTCTAACGTGTCAAAAAAATTTAATAATAAATTTAAATAAACTAAGCAATATTTTTACTATGGTAGTGCTCGATATTTTTTCCAATTTTTATATGCATGTACTTTGCAACAAGTAGTTTTGAAGAGCCCGGTGCCTATGTAAGCGCGGGTCCCGGTGCAGTGAATCGTTGGCACCGCCCTCAAGTCGGCTCTGAAAGCTATGTACGTATGTATGTATCGTTTTGTATGGAGCAGAATCATTCTCACTCAGGAAAAATTTCAATAAATACCATGAAAGCTTTGAAGTGTGGACATGAAGAAGAGTACTGAAGATAAAATAGACAGGATGAAAGACGAGGAAGTACTAAGAAGAATAGGAAAGAAGCCAATGATTTTACAGACTATAAGACAGCGGACAGGAAAGGATATTTATTACCTGAGGAGAGAGTGCATGATTAAAGACGTGTTAGAAGGGGAACTGGAAGGATAAAGAAAAATAGGTAGGAAATGTTTTCAGCTGATAGATGACTTGAAAGGGAAAGAGATCTATCAAAAATGGAAAAGATTGCTGAAAGTAGGAGTATGCATAGAACCAGGCATAACCAAAAATAATCACGGATCTGTCTACGGTCAGATTATCTATAATGATGGTGAAGTTATTTTCGTGGATTTTCTCCATGGAATTTCGTATTTCCCGTGGTTATATCATAATTATAATTCTGTACTATCCAGTCATAGCCACACGTTCCGATGTCTTTATCTTTTTCAGTAACGTATACACAAGAAAATAATATTTAAATATCATTTATGAGCAATGTTAAATATGAACAATCTAATCCAATAGTAAATTTAATTCGTATATTAATATTATATATCACTTATCTTTTTCTCTTCTCCGAGTTCCACTTCTTCACCCTCCCTGGCACGATCCGACCTTGGTAGAGGGGTAGTTAGCGTGTTTAGTTCGCGGGTTCGAATCTTGCCGAGGGCATGGCCCTGGTTGGTTGTCTCTTTTATCACTGCATTTATTACACCATATGTAACTGGGGAAACCTGCCTGTGTTAAATAAAGTGTTACCATTATTATCCCTCCCTCTCCGTACTACCACCATAATCTTCCTGCGCCTCTCCGTCTCTTCACGCTCCCTCTCTCCCTCAATTTTCATTCTTATCTCCCATGCCTCCCTCCTCTTCTACCTCCCTCCCCTTTCTTAACTCTTACCTCATCTCTCATTTATCCGCAGACTCCATCTCTCTCTCGCTCTCTCTCTCTTTCTAACTTCCTTGTTGCAGTATTCCTTCTCCTTCCCCTCTCTCTCTCATACTTAACTTATCCTCCCACATCCATACCCACCACTCTTCTCTCTCTTTCTGTTTTATATTGCTTACCCTACCCATATCATCCCTCCACACCTCTTTACTTCCATCAATCCCCCCTCATACTTCTCTTTCCTTTCTCTCTCTTTCTCCTGCCCAGAACATTGCTCTCTTTCGATCTTTTCTACCCCAAATCATATCTTCTGCCCATTTCCCCATCTCTGGCCTTTTTCCGTATTCTGCTGCCCCGATCCGCCCCCAATTGCTCCCTCTGCTCCCTATTCCGTTTCCCGTTCCTTTCCGCATAGCGCAGACGCCGCTTCATTCCGCCGAGTAGGGCAGCACCCTGCTGACTCTTTGTTCCATCTTCTGCTCCCTACTGCTCCACTCTGCCTCACTTGTCTCCATCCTGCCAGACGCGGTCATACCGCACCCCGGACCACCCTTTCATTTCTCACCTTCCCGCTGGTAACCCTCGCGCTCAATGCCTCACGTCGCCCACTCTGCCTCATGGTCCCTCTGCACCTTATCTACATCTACATGATACCCTGCAAATCACCTTTTTGGTGGATGACAGAGGATGCAGTGCACCAAAGGTCGAAGGTCTCCCATCAAACGCTTCTCTACGTATCATCAACTGCCTCACGCCACCCTGATCGTGGGGCTGAGGGTATTCCACACCGCATCTCTCTGCCTCGCATTCTCCTCCTCTACTGCTATGCTTGCCTCATATGCTCCACGCTGAGTTTTTCAATCCCTCTCCTTCAAACCGTACGTCTGCACCTTCTATATAACAGATATCCAAACTTATTACCGGCATTGGTTATCAGTAAGCTCGCCAGCCGAAATTATCACTTTTAAGCTCTTTTTCGTTTTAAGACAAGCAAATTTTACCTTAAATAATGAATACCCAACATTTTCATAGAAAGGGCCAAATACAGTCACTGACAAGCTTGTATAAAAATTTTAGTGGCGTATTTTTGCAAATATATTAGTAAGTACAACGTGTACTTAATATAGCACCTAAAGTATAATAACACAATAAAAGAATTTGTTATTTGTATGAAATTGTATTCACATACGCACCATATTGTAATGGGAACCACGTGCCTCCTCTTTATTAACTTTTGTTTCTATTTGGGCAACATGTTATACACGCCTACCCTAATCTTATTACCTAAGTGTGCGTCAGTCAATATATAGCGTAATTATGGCTTAATGAACTTCATGCGTGAAAATGTCTGCTCACACACGTAAGTGCTACTGAATGCCGAAATAATTTCCCTGGCAAATAACTTTGTATGGATAAGTAATTTCGGGGAGACACGAATAAAATCAAATTAGACTTCCTTCTTTTAACTTATCTTTCAACACATCGTTCGCCTGTAAATATATAGACCCATATTGAATTAACGGATTCACCTTAGGTAGATTAATCTCGAAAGGATTCTGAAATTATCTTAATTCTTTTATATTGTTGTGAAAACCATCAAATGTCTGTAAGCCCATTTTGTAATATCTAGTTCTTTTCGAAAAAGCGCTCCCAAGGAAAATTTAATTTAATTGTTAAATCTTTCAAAAAGATTTTGCAGCAATGGAAATGCGAGAAATTCCTTTCTCCTATCTCTTTTCTAAAAAGCTTCAGTTTTCCTTCAGACGATCCTACGGCGAAAACAATTCGCATGTTAGTGTCCCTTCCCATTGAAGCTTACGCATAAGCTCGCTCAAGTGCTCAATTATCACCTGCCTAAAATCAGAGATTCCACAACCTAGCAGAATCATATATTTCTGGTACTGTTTTCAAGCATAGAAATCTCGATTTCTACACGAAGCTCAAAAAATCGTTTGAAAAACTTTCCACGATTTAACCAAAGTAGGTACTTCTTTATGATACAACACATGCCAATATTCTTGGCAAGATAATAGGCCGTGATTTAATCCATATGTAGGTATGTACGATTTAAATTAGTAGTAGAAACAGCAGTTTTTAAGGCAGAGCCAAATTCAGTATTTTTCCGTACAATCAATTCAGGAGATGATGGGAAGGAAATGGCGATGGCGATAGAACTCTCTGATTGAACTACTCTCTATTTATTCTACCTGTTGAATAAGAAGTCGGAAAAACTTCTATTCATTAACAGAAACGAGTGAGAATGCGAATGGTTAAAAGCGCACATATTTATTATACTCCGCTTCATATGTACGAGGACTAACATAAAACTCACTTAAATAGATTCTATATAGTGGACGGAAGACATTAGTGCGCCTGCTTCGCCTCTCTCATTAAGCAGGTGCTTTCCCTCGCGACGGAAGTAGATGGTCAAAAAGATGTGAAGCTCCAAGTCTACCCAAGGGGAAGAGGGATACCCTGGGAAAACTCCAACAGGTTTTTCGATGCGAAAGAATGCCGGCGCGAAGCTTGAATCGCATGGAATTTTGAAAAGAAGAGGAGACCGCATCTCTGCTTCCACGTCGAGGTGGCTATATAAACAATTTCGAGGAGAGAATGGCAGCGATCGCCTCTTAGACGCCCTCTTCTGGCTATTCTCTTAAATCCATTTCTTGCCAAATTTCTCGATTTCGCGCCACAGAAAAGATATTTCGGAAAATGGCAAGAAATACCCTAACAACGGGAGGGATATTCGGAAATAAGAGTCGTCGATCGCCTGCATTTGAGGATTCAAGGCGGGTCGTAGTTTGGCGACCCCTGCTCTACATACTTCCTCATCATCATCGTGGGACACCCACATTCGCCGATTGATAGGTGCCGCTAACAAAAAGCTGGCCTTTATAGGGAGAATAGTTCGAAATAGCTCCGAAAAAGTGAAAGAATTATGTTATTTATCCTTGGTTCGACCGCAGGTCGAATATGCTTCAGCTGTGTGGGATCCTTACGAAAATGGACTCACTATCGAGATAGAAAAGGTTCAGCGCAGGGCAGCTAGATTTGTAAAGAGGAATTACGATAGTAAACAAAGCGTAACATCATTAATAGAAAATCTGAAATGGACATCGTTAGAGGAACGTAGGCTGCAGGCTAGAATTAAACTACTGGAAAAATTTATGTCGGAGGGACTAGCGAATGAGGTAGTAGGACTTATCAGAAGCCCGACGTATCTCGGAAGGCAGGACAGTGAGGATAAGATTCGCGAGATCGACTGTAGAACGGAGCGATATAGAGGATCGTTTTTCCCTAGGACGATAAGAGACCATAATAGGAAAAGATAACGCAGGAAAACTATGGACCCTTGGTGCACTGCACTCCCTGCCATCCACCAAAAAGGTGACTTGCAGGGTATAATGTAGATAATGTAGATGTAGATCATGCTACACCCTTCTACTAACACCTTCGCACTCAGTAGACTCTTCCTGCCATTTCTCCTCCTCCTCTCTTTACCAACTCTACCATTCCTCCCTCGCCACCACAAACCCCCCTTTCTCACGAACCTCCCCCTCATTTTCCCTCTCTTTTCCCATCTACCTTTCTCAATTCCACTTCCTCTTTCGACAAATTCAAAATGAATCACGCATGTCCGTAGCCATTGATTGTTCTTAACGTTTCCTGCTACAAATATCCTCTACATTCGTTAGCTGCAACGAGTTAAGCGATGTTTTACGCGCCTCTTTTTTTAGGATTCTTGGTTAGAAAACATTTTAATCCAATTAAATTTAAATACAGTAGACCTTCAACATTTGCGAGGGTTCCATTCTACGAACATAGCGAATGCCTGAATTTGCGAGTAATGGCTCTGCTATCTAATTTTCCGCATAAAATTTAATGAAATATAAAGTATGGCTAAAAAACTTAGAATTCGGGAATCGACTGAAAACTCATACACATTTAAATAATTTTAATTATTCTCCTATGTACAATATAAAAAATTACATTAACTTCGCGAAGTAGAGGGAGAGGGCAGTCGCAAAGCGGTCGGCTCTTTCTTAAAGAATGTGGTGATGGGCAGCTGTTTTATTTTCTTTTGGAGTTCCTTATACATCTCCGGGTAGCCAATGCGAGGCTTATTTCACGAGCGATCTTGAGACTCTGTTCCATCGATGGATTGTAACCGATAAAGGTATCGGTTAGTTGCTTTGCGTACCGGAACACTTCACTAAACTTTATCTCAACGTCATTCTCTACGTCTTCTTCGGCACTTTTCACCAACCCTTCTAGATCTTTTTCCGTCAGTTCCTCTTCATGTCCCTCAATCAGCTCTTCTATCTCACTTGCGACCAAGTCCGTAAAATCTTCGTCACCCACTTGCCATGACACATTGATAATGCGTATCAATTCGCTGTCAATGTAAGGGAAAAAATTGCAATAGACAGGGGCGCCAAAATAGTAGTTTGCCTAAATAAAACGCTAAAATGTATAGCACCGCCCCTGGCAACAAGGGACCTCGGGGAATCGTTCGCGAATATGCGAAGCCGCGAATGTTAAGGGTCTACTGGAACTTCCTAAACCTAAACTTATTCCATTCGCCGACTCCGTGCATTTCCCGTTCCATTCTTTTATCTTATTTTTTAATGGAAACACACTTTTAGTGGTCCTTGGCGTGGAAACTACAGAAACTTGAAGAAGAAATTACTTTAAAAGAATTGGAAGATGATGTTTTAATATTACCTGTTAAAAAAAGAGCGGACGACATAAGATAAGGCTCAAAGAAATTATGGAGTTAGTGCCAAGGGAATAAGTAAAAAACTTGGAGAATACCCCAAATGGTGTGGCTGAAAGGCTCAGAAAAGATGGAAAGAGAGTGAGAGAGAGTATGAGAAAGAGAGAAGAAGGATAGAAGAGACAAAGGGAGAGGAAGAGAGGGGTGGCGGAAAATATGGCTCAGGGATTGAGACTTGACAAACAAAATTCCAAATGCACATGATGATTAAAAATCGTAAGTATGCCGCAACGAAAGTTCATATTTCAGAAGTCTCCATCAACTTTTTCATCCCTTTTGTACAAAAAACGTGCTTACTATTAAACCTCATCTTCCTCGATGACCTATAAATCATATATCAGTCCGCAATAATATATCTAGTTCTTACAATCGAACCGTTTCCTTTCATCGCACTTATTTCATTTTCACTTCTCCCAGCTCTTCGTGATCGCTCATCTCTTCCCTCCTATTTACGTAGTTAATTATCTGAGTCCAGCAGATTCGCCTCTTTCCTACTCACAATGGTATCTTAGAGGTAGTGCAATGAATAGCCAGGAAGGGAGGAGAGAAACCCGGTGCCGGCATTTGCCTACTCTTACGAAGAACACCGGGGGAGGGGGGGGGGACAACTTCTTAACGTCCCTTCCGAAGGGCGGAGTGTTTATTTGAGCGCGCTCCTCATTTTCTCGTGTTGCTTTCCTCATTGGCTCGTCCTCGTCACCTTAATTCCAACACGCACAAATAGGGGGCCGAAGCTTCCTCGGAAAAAATCCTCATAAGGATTCGAACCGGGTGTCGGTTTTTTAGCAGAGCATACGTTGGGGCCAACACTCGAACCACTACACCACCGGCTCCCCTTTACGTAGTTCGATCTTCAATGCCCCGATAGCTCTTAACATCCCCGCTCATTTCGGATCGAAACCGGAGCGCAGGGAAAAAATTTCACTAACCTTCCAGATTAATATCCGCACAACTCTCCCTGAAAGTCAGAAGTAGCTATCACTCGTAATTTCCCGAACACGAGTCCCCTTTCCGTGTTTCTTTTGTATTAGTCCGACATCTCACGTGACATCAATTCTCAGGAGTACCAAATCAACTTTCTCTCCTTCCCCTCCTCCTCGGAATCCCGACGTGCACCTCGTGAATTCATCACGAAAAGATCGACTAACATAACTCTTGCGTAGTTTCGTTTTGTAATTGCCTTCGCGACGCAACGGAAGTTTTATTCCGGGAGTCGAACTGGAGGAGAAAACGTTACAAACAACCGACAGTCGACGATCTTCGTTCTCTCTAGAGTCATCTGTAACATTTGTCCTGCCTACGCGACCTCTATGGTCTCCTCCTCCTGTTAGGGACCCCATGCTTCTCTTCCTCCCTGCCTATTCTTCCCTCACTCAAAACCTCCTTCCTTCAACCTCCCCTACCTTCCTTCACTTCCCCTTTTACCTCCACATTCGTATTCTCTTTCTCTCTTTTTCCTTCTATCTCCCCTCTCTCCCCCTTAACTTTCCGACTTCTGCCACTCTTCCTGCCTCTCCCACTTTCGCTGCCTACTTCCCTTCAGATCTCTCTCTCCCTCTCCTATCACTCCAATCCTCCAAAGAAAAAAGGAATTCCCCGCCTCGGTTCAATTCCTCTGCCTCGCAAATTATCCCCAACGCGCATTCCGCAAAATCCCAGCATTCTGCGTTTTCTTTCGTTTGGCTTTCGCGAATTTCAACCGCCGTCTTCATCCTCTTATTTTTTCTCTCTCTCTCTCTCTCTCATCTCGTCTCTCTTTCCTTCACACTTGAGCAGCACGAGGAATGTTCATAGAGGAGGATTTCGGAGAATTGGAAATGGATCTGAGGAAGGATGTCGCGACATGCAGGCACGCACACACACGAACACGCAACGCAACAAATTGAAGTTTGAGGGAATACTTGCGCCGCAATCCATGGGATCATTAACACCCCTTAATGTCGGATATTATACGGCATCACTAGTCAATGACGGCAGTGAAACGCATAGAGATTTATGTGCTTCGAACCGATAAAATTTGTAAAATGAGAACTGTCCTGCCGTTTTATTACTCCAAATACCTCTGTCCAACATAACCCTTCCGCGATTCTCCGTTTCGAGACGCATTTGATGATTGAGAAATTGCTGAACCTTCTGCGAAGTGCAAAAGTGGAGCGTAGGGCTCGATTGGATGGGGGAAGGGAGAATGCGAAGAGAAACAATGGAGAAATCCCTCGAAGTCCAATTACCCTACGAAGAGATTACGAGTGATGATTTTCCACGAACTCCACGCTTGACACCCACTGAGAAGTTTCAATTTGTTTTCGGGTCGAGACGGTGGTAGAGACCCTCCTCACTCCTCCTCTCCCCTCACTACATCTCCCTCCTTCCCCTCTCCTCCTTTCTCCTCACTCCTTTCCCTTCCCTCCTCTCTCGCTCTTTCTTTCCCTCTCCTTCTCCACTCCCCTCAGCCGCGTTCCAACTACCTGCGACCGAATCTGCTCTGGCAACCGGAAGTTGGGTGACGTGGGTGTCTCCGCTTGACACTCGAGGCAAGTGGTCGACTCCCTGATGTGGGCTATCTTCACCTCTCATCTTTTGCGTTTGGGGAAAAGTGACAAAGCAAATCTTGCATGGCCAAAGGGAAGAAACAAGCGAAGAAAAATCGCCTTTATTTTGGGCGTCACTAATATTGTCTCTGATATTTTTAAGTGTGACCCTGTGAGATTAACGATTAACACGTTCGAATGTGTGTTCTGTGAGCGTGCGTGCGGTTCAAAGAGTGGGAGGAGATGCCCCCTCTTGGAAAGTTTCTGGATCCGCCCCAGCCAAAGGCCGTTTTTTTTAAATAGAAGAAATGCTTTTTCGCTTCGCTTGCGTTCGCGGAAAAGCTAAAGATTTTTGCGCTCGGAGAGAATTTTACATTTGATACCGTCTGACGAATGAATTTAGAGTAACACATGCACACGACAAACATTGAGCTGTGAATTAAGAGTCTAAGGCAAATCTCAAAATAAAAATAACCCTGGTCATGGATTGAGTTTGGGTTAGTAGATATGGAATTCGTTTGGAGAAATAAAGATGCTGGTGGGTGAATAATTCGTTTAAAGGGGTTCCCTTTCAAGGAAATGAAAAGTTTTGTCACTAATTGCTTGACAGCCGAGAATTCTATGGTCTGTAGTTCCTAAAGCTTGCGCTTTAGGAAATAAAGATGACGCCATTGCAACTTTTTTGCCGAAATACGGATATATATATATATATATATATATATATATATATATATATATATATATATATATATATATATATATATATATATATATATATATATATATACACATACATATATATACATAGTATACATATAACATCATCTCCCATATTTCCTGAGTACATTTACACAGGCGTGCGTCAATTTTCGTAAAAACCACTATTTTTCAAATGACTTTAATTGGTGACGAAACATTTTCAACGACATCTTGAAATTAAAAGAGTTTACTTAAATAATCCCAACTACGACACAATATCACTTCGGAGAAGAATACGATAGCACCAGACGCAGTTACTTCGGATGTCGCGAGGAATGGAGTGGAAGATGACGTGTTCTTACATCAAAAGCAATCAAGGAGTTTATTTCTAGTAGAGAAAAGAGGAGAGTGGAGGATGTTGGGGAAAGAAATAGTTCAAAAACGAAAGATTAACAGATGGCTGGTGTGTGCGTGCGTGTGTGTGAGACAGAGAGAGAGAGATGGAGGAGAGAGGATGTTAAATTGTTGGAGCACTGCGTCGAGACTCCTTTACCTGCAAAAGAATTGCATAGAAAAATAGCACGAAATAATCACTGAGGTTGCGGAATAAAAACTATCATGGCGATATGTTCATAAAAATGATATCTTAGAAAGGAAAGGAATTTTTCTTGAAATAAATTTGGATCGGATAGTATTCTTAAGAAAAATCTCCATTAGGTCTGGAAAATGCTTATGGATCAAATTAACGTTCATGAGAATGCTTAAAAGTGGGAAAGAGAAAGTTATTAATCAATAATATAAATGGATTGTAACCAGGGCCATCACGGAGCGCCAATTTATAAGAGACACTTTACCTGTGAATTATAAATTCATTGGTTGCAAATACTAAATAAATCTTGGATAGCTATAAGTATCGCTGAAAAGGCGGAATCTCAAAGCCATCCTTCAATTTTCTCTTTATCATTTATATTTACTTTTGAGGAGAAATAAATAAAATAACATGTATGTTTAAATATAATTCATAAAAATATCCAAAGAGGCGCTGAAACGCATTCCCTCCCATGGCGCCAAAATACCTCGGACCGTTCCTGATCATGAAATATAAGCTTAACACCAAAAATGAGCGAGAGGGTGAAGAAATGACGGCAGGATAAGGAACGTAGGAATTAGAGAGATTGATATTGGTATCATTAAAATGAATGTTGAAATGAATGAGTTTTGATGAAGAGAAATAACCGTTTTAAGAATAAATCCAGTCTTTTGTGGCGGTGTTGATAGGTTGACGCACGCTTCATTCTGGAGCGCTGTGGGCAGACCCACATGTAGGACGGCGGTGGGTGGCGGTAAATGCCACGTCTCTTCCGACATAATTCATCTCGGTGCGGAGCTCTTTCTAGCATATACGAGAACGGATATGACATTGGGGAGGCGGGATGAAGAGGGATGTGGATGGAGAAAAAGTGAATGGGCCGAGGAGAGAGAGAAAGAGGGGGAAAGGATGGGGATTTGATGGAGAAATAGAGAAGGGGAGGAGGGATGTTGAGAGAGGGAGTGAAAGGAATAGGATGGTCATCATGGGAGAGAGCAATATAGAGGATTGGCGTTAGGGAAGTGATGGGACAGAGAGATACTATGTAGGTGGAAATAATTTGGAGAGATCCGGGAGAGGGGTAAAGAGAGATTTGTCCCGATATTAAATATTTTTGTAGATATTGATTACTAAATAAAACTTGTAATTTTCCACTAAAATAGTGGAAAATTACAAGTTTTATTTAGTAATCAATATGAAATTATTCCACCACATCACGCCTTCAACGGTTGAATTAATTTTTGTAGATGGTTGTCTTTTTAAGGCAAAACTGCATTTCGCTGCGAAGTGTAACGTTTTTATTAATATTGTATTGTAGCACAATATGACGTAATCAATCTTGCTAGAAAGCTATTTTTTGAGTTGAGCAATGAAAGGTTTTTTTGTAGATTCATATTTCGATTCAACTTTTGACACACAACGCCAATGTAGAAAGAATAGTTTCCTAAGTAAGCGACCGAACTACTTACTGACAGCCACAACCGCCCTTATATAAAAAATTATAATTTTCTCATTAAGTTTACTTATAATTTATATTTGAGCTGCGAAAACCTTTACAATTAGATTATATGTAACAACAATTTATTGATTCCTCTAGGGGTAGATGTAAGACAATTTATTTGCAACATCGGAACCTAACACTGTGATTTAAAAAATAAAATCTGAGTTATGTTAAAATTTGTCTATTATGTTTTACTGCATGAGTACTTATTGTTGCATGTGATATTATATATATTTACCTTAATATAGATCTTTATCTATTTGTAATAATTTGTTTTTGTCAATATGTAGGTATAATTCCCATTTATTTCAGTAGAGTTTGCGAAACATTTGGAGCCAAGTGAGATTGATTTATTAAAAATTCTATTAAAAAATCATTTTTTAAAGATTCTATTTACTCTGCGCAGAGACCGGCGCAAATAAGTTGAAAACGCTAATCATTTGGGTTGAAAATTATTGGAAGAATTTTTCATATAGAAAAAAAACGACAAAAATAACTTTTAAAATTACACAAATTTAATTTACAAAACTCACGGCCCAGGTTTCGATGCTTAGCATCATCATCATCATGATATTGCTAAGCATGTTAATTTGTAGTATTGTAAAAGTAAATTTGAGGTGTTTTTAAAAGATAGAATAACAACAAGTGAAAGCCCATACAGTCACGTTTTTTATTTATTTATATTTTTTTAAACAGCACCAATTTATTAGTAACATTTTCCGAATTTCATCCGAATAATTGGACATATAGATAGCACTGAACAACACGTTTTTTGCCTCAACGTTAAGTTAGATGGCTTGAGTATATTTTTACATTCTGGATGCAAAAATCTCATTTTAATTGCTGTATCGCCCAACGTTTTTATAAAAGAACGACATTTACGGTTTCTTACTAAATTATTTACGACACCTACTGTTTTACACTTCTATTGTTTACAAAAAGACAGATATCCAACGATTAGCTAATATATTTTGAGCGGCCATTTTACAGAACGGTATCGTGTAGTGCTATGATTGGATAAAAATATATGCGTTCTTTAAAGGATCAATCACATGTTCTGTCATTATATGAAATTCACTTTTGTTTAGTTGCTCACTTGTGTGCTACATAAACGGTTGGTTTTTCTGTTTGTTTTAATGAAAAAATATTTCAATCTATTAAAATATATCAAAAGTGAATTAATTATCCAAATATATTTTGTTTTGTCTAGCGAGTTTACAGTAAAATCTCAAAAACAAGGATTGTCTCCTCTGATCAAGAAAGCGTATGAAATGTACTTCGGTTGTAAAGTAAGTGATCAAGACAAGACTTGGGCTCCACATATGCATTGGTCGCATTTTGTATGATATTTACGAAGCCGTATTTGAATTCGTCAAAATTTACTAGAATCACCCATTTTCATTGTAAGGCAAGAAATAAAGTTCAAATTTGTTGTGCTGTGTAATCGGAGTTCGAATAATCCACCGTAAATGAAATTATATTCTAAATACACATAAATTTGTCTATCATAAGTACTTATAACCCACCAAGAGACTATAAATCACGTTTTTTTCTTCGTTTTCGCTTCCACAGGAGAGAATATGTCCCTGTTTTGCTTCTTTAAGTTCTGGTAGTCACCTTAGCCGAGGTAAGGAAGAAGATACGGAGGAAGGATCCGTTGGGAGGGAAACGGAGCGAAGAAAGATCGAGTCCAAAGAGACGGCGGTGGGAAAGAGATGGTCTGTGGGAAGAAGGGAATCAGAGAGAGAAGAGTAAGGTGTTCCAGGAGGCACGGAGGGAGCGCGGAGCAGACAGACGGACAGACGTTGGCAACGGGCCACATGGGAATCGTGGGCTCGAGATGGAGTGGAGATGGTGGGAGAGGTAGTAGTTATACGTGGCTCGTTAAGAGGGGACCGTGGCATAGAGATAGCGCCCGAGAGAAAGAAAGAGAGAGAGAGAGGGGAGATAGAGGGGGAGAGAGAGGGAGAGAGAGGAGAGAGAGGGAGAGGGCGAGAGACAAGGAAAGAGAGAGAGGAAGAGAGCGAGAGAGAGGGAGGGGGAGAGAGGGGGGAGAGGGGGAGGGGGAGAGGGGGAGGGGGGAGAGGGAGGGGGAGAGGGAGGGGGGAGAGGGAGGGGGGAGAGGGAGGGGGGAGAGGGAGGGGGAGAAAGGGAGAGAGTGAGTGAGAGGGAGAGAGAGAGAGGGAGGCAGAGGGGAGGAGGGAGGTGGAATAGGAGGAAGGGAGATTAAGAGCGGCACTGAGAGTGAGAGAGGGGGAGAGGGCGAGAGATAGGGAAGGAGAGAGAGAGTGAGAGAGAGGAATAGAGAGAGGGAGGGGGAGAGAGGGACAGAGTGGAAGAGAGAGTGAGAGGGAGGGAGGGAGAGAGTGAGAGGGAGGGAGGAAGAGAGTGAGAGGGGGGAGAGAGGGAGACCGAGAGGGAGGCAGAGGGGAGGAGGGAAGTGGAATAGGAGGAAGGGAGGTTAAGAGCGGTACTGAGAGGGATTGAGTTGTGGGAGGAATAGATAAAGGTGGCCCTTGGGAGGAAAAGTCCCGCTTCCCTCAATCGATGAAGTTCACGGCCCATGTATATCCTTGGGTTTCACAGTGAATTCGGTTCTTCACTTTCCAATCCTCATCTCTAGATTTCCCGATAATTACGTCAATCTGTTGAAACTATTTTTACCTCTGAACATCCATCTTTCTGTAACAAATCGCTATTCCATTGATTCTTTTTTCTTCAATCTTTCATCGTCATTCACGCGATGCTTATTTAATCTCTTTCTTATTCTACAGCTCTCCACGCTCCTACAACGTCTTTATAATTTCGAATTACATATTCCATGTTGTACGCGTCCTCCTCGAATCGCATTTCCCTTCATGCAGCCAGAATACTTTCTGATTATCTTTCCCACAATGACCTTATGAATGTCAGTCATATTGCTGCTGCATGCTTATCGGCCGCGCGGTTCGATCAGGGTATTTGCACGAGGTCATTCAATTTGCCGCACATCATAGCGTCTCCCTAACTATGTGTTTCAAGCATTGGTTTCGCATCTCTATGTGATTTTGTATTCATTCATTGCATCCCCTCCGTGTCCACCATAGAAAACAAAGTACGGTGTATTTACTGTGTATTTCGCTTCTATCGATGTTTGAGGGATAGTGGAAGTGAGACCCTAACTGTCGAGTGTATTTATGGCAGATTATTCTCATTTGATCAACAAAAGGAAAAATACTGCTTATGGCAGTACTTCTATTTCACAGAAAATTTTGTATTAATTAAAAACAATTTTATATACCTGTCTTTGACTCATATTCTGGTAACGCTAAATCGTGAACGGGGATATCTCATCGCTCGATATTATTATGCCTACTAAGTATTAATTATCAAATGATTAAAATGCACGGTGCTAACGTTAACTTTAATAATTGTAATAATAATTAAGGATGACTACAGACAAATAAATATACTTATCATAGATTTAGTTCTATCATGACTGACGACCCAGATTTCGACGTTTTGTACAGTCTAAATTTATAGGCAAAACATACAATTATAATTAAAACTTTGGTACATGTATGGAATTTCTTCCAAATTCTTCTCAGCGATTAAATTATTTAAGTCCTATTTTGAAGACATCTCATTTCTTACTTGCCTATGAATTTGAAATGTAGTCGTGGGGGAGAAGAAGTTCTACGCCGTTCTGCAAGGGGCGGATGGATAGAACGCGTGGGAGAAAGAGACTTAGAAGGAGAGAGAGGAGACATGAGAGAGTGGGAGAGAGATAGAGTGAGAGATAGTGAGGCTGAGACAGTGTCTCGGATGGAATATCGCTACTACTACGACGCCCACGCAATCCCAAAGGAAGCTACGCTCTCTTTCTCTCTCTTTACTTCTCTCTCTCCATCCCACGCTCTCTCTCCACTCTCGTCTTTGGGTTACTTCGGAGGCCGCCGCCTCTCTTTGACGTTGCTTAACGGTGCGTTAATTGGCGTGGTGTCCCCTTTTAAAGGCATGCGACGAGAGGGCGAGGAGGGATGAGCCAATTTGGAGCCGCAATGTGTCCCGGAGTTAATTCCGCCTGAGACAGTGTATGGGGAGATTGTCATTTTCCTTGGAAAAAGAAGGGAGGCTTTAACGGAGCAGGGAGGACAGCATATCCTCCTGAAAGAAAGATTGGGAAGGCAAAAGGACTGATAATAAAAGGGTCCATTTTTTTAGCCCCGAATGAAAAGGCCGAGAAAAAGGTTTAAGGCGCCTCGTTGCGCTTGGCCAATGCTGTCCCAGGAGGGTGCGGCCGAAGCGGATTAGGCGGGGTCTCCTGGGAAACAAGTAGGGCAGATGACAATCGAGACGACTCGCTGGTCTTTTATTGTACGAAACGGAGAGGATAAGGACTGGTTGTGTATGGCGACACTTTCAGGGTGCGCAATTAGCTTGATGTCGTGGAGTTGGCAGAGTATCGCAAGTTTTCTAGGTGGACACTTATCAATCAACGAGTCAAGATGTCCTCATACGTATGCAATACGCTTTCTGAGCAAATTGACACAAGCGAATCGATTAAACCACAAAGATCCTTCTTATTGTATAAATTGAAGAAAGGAGATAAAGCGAAATGCTTGTATAATGAATAATTTCAATGGCAGGCATCGTTTTTACCGCAACTTCAGGAATATGTGTAATTTAAATAACAAAAAATTAATAATTCAGCAAAAGTTCACTTAATTCATATGATAAAATTTGTCATATTCTTTTACGTACATTTCTGATCAACTTGAAAAGTTAGAGATTTTTCTTCTCTTTTCTCGTGTGCATGGAATATTAAGTACATAGGAATGAAATAATATTAAGCGATGGATAAAAATCGATCAATAAAAAAGAAATACTCAGAAGTCATTAAGAAATAAAATACAGAGCTTTTTGAAAGGACGAAAATAGTGAAAATGTTAACTCTATATTAATTAATTTAAATTTTATTTTGTCTATCTCTCCCCCATGAATATAATCTCTGCACCTTAAACGTTTGCACATTTTAATTTGTTTTTTTCCCCGTAGGAGTTTCTAGCGTAAGCTAATAAAACTTTCATCATACTATTATAACATTATTACATATCTAATTTTGGGGAATTTCTTCAAAGCTTTCGCTTTGTTCTCCCATGTTTCGTGAACTTACCGAAACTAAAATTTTGGCTCAACCATAATGTCTAAAGCAGAATTTCTCAAGCAGTATTACGCGTGGCATTAGTGATACATGGAAATTTTGAAGTGGTACAAGTGAATTGTAAAAATTTTGGGGGTAACTATAGTTTTTATGACATATTTTGAGGTAGGTGGGACAGAACGTCGCATCGAATTTCGTAAATGATACATTGAGAAATATTTGAGAATCGCTTACCTAGAAGAACAAAATTTTTTGTTTGGAAATTTTGCCGCAATATTATATACACATATAAAGTGAGCAGATTTCAGATAAGCCAATGCGGGACAAAATCTGTTTGATCCTGCAGTGTACGCAATTTACAGTGACTAACTAGAGTTCAGCTGCTAATTCCGAAAATTGAGACGCTGCACACAGTCTCACGGAGTTCTATACGAATTCACAAACAATGGAAAATGTGTAATCAGTCGCCCCCCTCCCATTTAAATTAAAAATTACTTAAGGAAAATCTTTCTATATTAATAGGTCTAAAAATTAAAAAACAATAAAGAAAAATATTAAATTAGCATTATGCATTTCAATTAACTAGTGAACAATTCTTTCAGTGTTTTTAACACTTCTAATATAGTGTGATTTTACTTAAGCATTTTTTTCTTAGAGGAGTTCCATTAAGTGCACACAACCAAATAAATTTCAATAACAATGTCTTTTCTAAATTTCTCCAACTTGCTCGTGAATTTCTAATTCCAAACAATAAATTATTATATCATCCTTAACATATAATTTTAGATCCCTTAAATATAACCTATAATTTTCCTTAAGTAATTTTTAATTTAAAAGGGGGGCGATTGATTACACAGCCAAAAAACTGAATAAACGATCTGCCATATATTAAACATCAGTATAATTAATATAGGTTTACATCGTAAAATGATAATTTACCCAATTCACAGCTACTTTTAATTTTCGTAATCTTCTGTAGTTACTCGGGAGTGGATTTCAAAATATGTATTATTGAATTCCAAGTGAGTTTGCTTGAAATTTATTTTTGTCACTAGCATGACCTTTAGGGTTGAGCCTTTGAGTTGCGATTTTTCAAATGTCCACAACTTATTCATTTGTGAGAAAGCAAGTTCCACAGAAGAATTAGTTCCAAGGAGACATAATATATATTGAATTAATTCTGACATTTGTTTGTGGGTAATATCTCTGTCTCTGAAATGAGTGAATAGTTCCACCCAACGTCAATATTTTATATGCATTTCAAACTCCTTCTCAAACTGAATCAGATAGGGAAGCAAGACGTCTTCTAGGACGATACCATTACTGTACAAACCTTACGACACGTTTAAATAAGGGGAATTCCAATGAATTACGCCGTCATTTGTTTTGACATCTGCGAAATGCTATTAGCCAATGCGCAAGCTGCATCACGGCCGATTAGTGATCTGCGTCGTCAACTTTGTTGTGGACGAGGATGATTAATATTCTTATGATTATTATTATTTTTCTTTCATTCGCTGTTATCATTTTTGTATCTTTGATTGTCTTGTGATGTTTAATTCGTTGTTGTGAGTTGCTTTATCTTAAGTTCCATTTGATGTAAAAACATTTGAATAATCGGGACATCTATCATCAATATATCCAAAAGCGGGACAATTTTGCATCCCCTAAAGATATATATATATATATATATATATATATATATATATATATATATATAATGCGATTCGAAGTTAATATACAAATATGCAAAGCATAAATAAGTAATAGACTGACCGTAAAACATTTTGTTTGTATCATAACGAAGGTCAAACTACAATTTTCGTCAATCGAGTTAAATAACATTAGTAACGTCTGGACTATTAAAAAGCTTTTAATCTGAAATTTGTTCGTTTTAATTTTGTCACAAGCATTATATTTTTAATTTAGCACTTTCCCTTACACGGAGTTCGGATGTATATAAACAGTTGCACTATTTTTTATATAGATAGTTATTAAATGAAAGTATATACAAATTCCTTATTTCTTTAAATTCCCATTATACATCAAGGTGCATCTTCTCTCAATGTCTGCTCACAAGCTTTTATCGATGCCACGAAATCTATCCAAGTTTCACTTTCCAAGAAAAAAACTCAAAGAAAACTAGCGAATTCTTGGAATCTCTCGTTTGGGGAAAATCGAAAAGGACCACAGCTTTTCGTCCACTCTTGCATAAAAAATCTTTCTTTCCAAATAAAACGTAAGGAACCCCAGGGTTCGCGAGGCGACTCTCCGAACACCCTCTTAAAATGTCTCGAAAACGGAATGGCGGTGCCATTTTAGTGCCGTCTCTTCCCTTTCCAATGGAATCCGTCACATTTTTTTCGGCCGCGGACAACGAGCGCGAGAGAAAAAACGCGGTAAAACTAGCATCTGATGAGCATCGGAACTCGGCTTACAGCGAGTCCTTAAGAAAACCAAGTCCCTCTCTCACACATGCTTTATTGAATTTCGCCGAGCGTCCGTCCTCAACGTGAATGAGAATAGCAAGAGGGCGGATGTGCAGGGCGAGTTGGGAAGGGAAAGAGGGTGAGGTGGGGGAGGGAGAGGGGTGAGTTGAGGGCGGGAGGAGGAGAGGTGGGGAGGGGAAGAGGGAGAGGGGTGAGTTAGGGAAGGGTGGAGGAGAGGTGGGAGGGGAAGAGGGAGGAGGAGAGGTGAGGAGGGGTGGAGGAGGAGAGGTGAGGAGGGGAGGAAGGAGACAGGTGGGATCACGCGCGATGTTTCCTGCCGTAATTGTTTTCGCAAAAAAATTGGTCTGCCGCTGAACTAAAGAGAGGAAGGAGAAGATGGGGGAGAGACATTCGCGATGGAAGAGGAATAGATAAGGAGAAGGGAATGGATGGGAATGAGAGAAGAGGAAATGTATTAAAACAGTTGGAGAAAGAATGTGAGCATAAATAATACGATAATGATGGAATATTTCCAGGCAATAATTTGTGATGTGTGCATGTCGTAAATAATAGAGGGTATTGAAGTCTTCATTCTCCTGTTCATTAAATATTAATTTCTGAATATAACAAAAATAATAGTTTATAAAAATCACTAAAGTTATATTTTACATTATAGATAATTTTAAGAACAATAATTTTTGTTGCCATTTTACTAAGAATGCATTTTCAGAGAATGACGATGAAACAAAGAAAAAAGTGTGCCGTTAATCGATAACTTTTCCACCAGAGTTCAAGATGAGTTGTTTTTGGTTATTAAATAAACAATGGACAATCCTCATCGTATGAAAATGCTGTTCCCGGCGGTGTTTAGTGGCAGCGTAAAGCTCTAAAAAGATGTTCGTCGCAGAAAGATCTAAATGAATTTAGATCGTAGGAGACTGGAGTTGCTTAGAGAAATTTGGGAGTCTAAATACAATGAATGAACTTTAAAAATGTGTAAAAAGGACAGGATTATGACGAAAAAAGTAATTATAATATCTTTGTAATCCTATCTTCTTGATTGCAAAATGGAGAAACAATTGCATGCGTTGTAGCAAATTTGAATATATAAATAGATAAAAATATGACGAAATATGTGACTAAAAAAAACAAAATAATAGAACGTTCAAAAATACAATAATATTATTGGGGTGGTCACTAGAAGAAAATAGGAACTAAAATATACAAAACAAAAGATGTTAAGTAAGAGAAAAATAACAGAAAATGTGAAAGAAAGAAAGCAAAAAAGAAGCAACCTCGCATGAGAGAATGAACTCCGACAGGAATACAAAAACGAGCAAAATTGAATAAACGCGTCATTGGATGAATGAGGAGAAGCTTAGGGCAAGTCAAAGAGTACAGGCTCTATAGAGTAGAACCGGAGTCACAGCTTAATGAAAAGGTAGAGAAGAGCAACAGGCGAAGTTAAAATGGTATAGGGAGGAAAAGTTTGAACGGAAGAAGAAACGGAGGAGCGGATTAAGGGAAAGCAATCGGAAGGAAAAGAGAGATACAGACAGAAGGAGAAAGGGCGTCTAAGAGAGTCGGCAGAGAGCTCCTAGAGACTTTATTGGAGGACGGAGAGAGGAACGATCGGGGTTGGCGCCCAAGTTCCGATCAGATAAAACAAATGCAAAGCGAAAAGGAAACGCCACTGATCGTGCAGAAGAGAACGAGAGAGGCAAAGTGAATAAAAATCGCGGACGCGATGGCGATTCCAAAAGGGAGAAGGACCTCGGAGAAAAAAAGGGAGTGGGAAAGAAATAGGAGGGAGGCGGTCGTGTCGGGCGAAGAGGAGGTGTGGAGAGAGAGAGAGAGGGTGGGGGTGAGAGAGAGAGAGAGGGTGGGAGTGAGAGAGAGAGAGAAAGAGGGTTGCTGGGTTTGTGGAGGTAGGGAAGGAGAGCGGCGTGTGGAGAGGACGACGCGGAAGCAGGGGAGGAAAGACGTGAAGGAATGAGGATGGGCCAGGATGGAGGAGGAAAGGAAGAGAAAGAGAGAGGAAGAAGGGGAAGGGAATTAACAGGTGAGAATGAGAGCCATTGCGTATCCCAGCACACACACACACACAGAAACACTCCGTGTTCCCAGGATGGATGTAAAGAGGGGAGAGGGAGGTGGAAATTTCGAGAAGGAATAGATGGTCAGCATAAGAGAGAGGGGATGAAAATGAAATGAATAGAAAGGAGAAGAAGATAAAGAGAGTAAAATGGAGAATGAGGTGTGGGACAGAGACGACTGTAAATTGAAGAGATAATTCAGCGTGAAATAGATTGGAGAAGTTTATGTAGGAGAGCTACTCAGATATAAAAATGCAGATGATAAATGAAGACAAACAGACAGACAAACGACTTTATTGAGGGAGAGAATTGAAGAGAGAATTAAAGAGAGAATTAAAGAGAGTATTGAAGAAAGAAATGAAGAGAGAATTGAAGAGAGAATTGAAGAGAAGATATGATAACAGAGAGAATGGAAGAGAATATAATGAGAGAGAGAGTGGAAAATAAGATATCAAGAAAGAATGAAAGAGAAAATATGAATCCAGAGGGAGAGAATGAAAAAGAATATATCGAGAGAGAGAATGAGGGAATGGAAAAGATTTCAAGAAAGAGAGAGAGAATGGAAGAGAAGAAATAGAAGACAGATAGAGATAAGGATTGTGCGAGAGTGAAGGAGGGACGAGTTGGTTTTGGTGACTGAGGGCGGAGAGAATTCGAGAGAGAGAAAGAGAGAGGATCGAGAGAATTGTGTTTGCTAAAGAGAACGTACGCTAGAGCACGATCCTATCCCCGAGAAACAAACAAGCCTAATTATTAGAGCTGGAATAATTGAGCGCGCTTCGTGGAATTCTATGAATGGGCGCCCCCTAAGAGAAGCCTCCATCTGGAGGCGGTTTAAGAGAAGGATATTCCAACCCGTGGGAGAGATGGCATGATGAGATCTGACGCCGCAATAAGGAGAACAAACGCGCTGAGTGAGATTTTGAAGGCGAAAACAAACGTGACACGAGTCTCTCCAACTCACACTGCTATGCGTCCATGATCTTCTTTTGAGGTTTACATTTACCACCTTCATTCCAATGCCATCCGCGAAACAACTCCCAGGGATATCTTTTTTAGCGTTTGCAGTGGGCTTAAATATTAAGTTTGGATAAATTAAATCAAAAAATAATTATGAACCTCTTACATCAATATATGAATATGTAGAATATGAATATATGAATATGTAGAAAATATAGTCCAGTAATTGGAATTTTTATTTAACCAAAATAAATGATTTTAATACGCATGGGCATTTTCTCTGATATTCGTGCATTCGTGAATTTGGTCCGATTGTTTTGAAACAATAAAATAAGCGGATCTATTAATCAGAAATTTGTAAATGCGTATCTCAATTATTTTTACAAAATTATGGGAGAGTATATGAACAGCTGGGTAGGCCATATGTGCAGTATGACAACGATACCATTTATTTCAATATAAATATTAAATCATGGAAGTTATTTCCCAAGTATATTCCCTCGAAATGCTGGTTCTAGAAATTTATATTTGTAATAAAGGAAATAGAGGAATATATAAAATGAGGAAAATATTGCAAATAAAGACGATGATAAAGTTTTTTAAATCGATAGACATAAAATGATTGCTACTTTTTCAAAGTTACAAACTTCGTGGTCGAGAAAAATTATTTTATAGCTAGAGCGACTGCCGGTCAAATATGACAGCTATGCGCGAATTAAGTATTAAGTTAAAAAAAAATTAAAGAAAAAATTAATGAAGCCAAATTTGATATGCACTACAAAGTAAACAATAAATGTTTAATTTACATAACTGAAGGTTCAAGAGAGTGAAATATTTGTGGGCAAATAAAAGTTTTGTGGCCAAGAAGTATTGATGAATATTTATTTGTTAAACATTACGCAAAATCTGGGGTGCTCCAATTGGGGGGCGATCGGTTCTTCTGTCAAAGTGGAACGCGATTCTCAGCAAGTTTACTCGACCAAGATCGACCTGGTGGCAATCAGAAAATATCGAATTTTTACGCTTTTACAATTCTCATATTTATAAGACTTTATTACAAACAAAACAAACGTGACATAATATCCAATTAAAATGGAGAGCGCCACCGTTTTCAGCGGTGAAAAGGGGGCGCGGCTTTAAATGTTTGCGCACCGCTCCGCTAAATAACTTTCATATGCCCAAAACTAATTTTACCTTATGGAATACTCAAATATGTAAATTTTAGATTTATTTTTTTAGTTTTTTGTGCTATAAAGCGACATTGGACTAAAATAAATTTCATTTTTAAATTTTTTAATCAATGATCAGCTTTCGTAAAAATATTTCATCAAAGACATTAAAAAATTCGTCAGTTTTAATCTCTATAGCTGACTCCATTGACACAATGAATAATTGAATATATGTTTGGCTTCGTTACCGTCCAATTATTTAACGTAACCAAGGTATTGTTCAAACTTCAAAACAGAGTCAATATTTACTGAATACGAGGAAAGATGCGACGCGAATTTATATTATCAATCAATCATACGCAATTACACGAAACCTGCAACAATACAAGTTGGCAATGACGATGAAAGTTTTTCACGCAAAAATATGCACGCCAAATATCCCCGGTAAAATCTAATTTATAGACCGATTCGACCTGTATTGAAAAATCGACGGCAGGAAAATGAAATGTTCTTTCAGGCGTTCTTTGTTTCGAGTCCCAAATTCCTATGGTGATTCTAAATAGATTTAATTTTCAAATTACTAAAATGCTACACTCACACCCGCGTTAATGAAATGGACAAAATAAACGCTTCTGGAATTGAACCATTATCTTATGATGGAAGATGACTTGCCTAAAAGGTGCAAGAGGTAGATCCTAGTATATCGCGAAAAATATTGTCGAAATCAAGGAGGTAATTATTTAATGATTTAATTCGATCATGGAGAATTTGACTTGATAGCTTAGTTAGTTAAAGCATCTACCAGACAAATGGGTGACCAGTGTTCAATTCCCGATCAAGTTCAGATTTTTCTCGTCAAAATTCACATTTATAGTTAATAATTTATTAAGTTCTCTGGCGATGTCATTTAATCTCAATTTGTTTGCATCTTTAGGAAGAGAGACTGAATTTTTACTTTCTTTATATACGAAGTATAGAGAAAGTATTGTTTTCATGTAAAAAATCAAATTCGAGATTTCAACGGAAATACATGTTTTTAGGTTTCCTGAACACGTTTTGTTTATTTTGTCGATGATGTCTGTGTGTGTGTCTGTGACCGGAATTTTGTGGGCGCTCTAACTAAAAACTAATAATTTCATCAGTATAAAATTTCATATTTACCATTTGTAGTAGAAAATCAAGAATTGATTAGATTTTAGCTAAAATCGGTCGACCGGAAGTGGATGTTTATTCTTGTCATTTTGCCGTCTGTGTCGAATATCTCCTGTTATTCTTTATTGACGCAATCGTATTTAATAACCTAATTTATAGATAATTTTATTTTCTACAACGTTTGTATTTAATAATTTTTTGTAGAACCAATTAAGGAGATATTTCAGTTCAATATTGACAGCGATTCCAGCGCCGCCAACTCGTTAGTGACCAATGACATATAGAGAAAGTCATGTGTTGGCCACATCAGATTTTTTGGATATTTATTTGAACTTTTTGCCAGCAAAATATTTGGAAACTTCTACCAGCGATCAATCCTATTCAACAAGCGTTGGTTTGCTTATTAGGAGTTTCACAACATACAGACAATTTTAGAACGGCGTTTTATCTATTTCTTTTGAAAGAAAATTATTTATAGCAATTTTCTTTAACCTTTGCCTTCACCTACTTCAACACATTCATAAATATGCCTTTTAAGACAAACACAAAGGGAAATAGATCGATGATTTTTTCAATAGGACCATGAAGAAAGAAAGCAATAGTTACAATATAAAAGCTAGGGAGGTGCCAATAGATGGCAATCAAATAGGTGCGGCAGTCAACACGTAAACATGGAAACGTCAACAATAGCTGTGTCGGAGCAACAATGGCGCAGGAGAAAAGAGAGGCGAGAGGAAAAAAGAAAGAAATTAAATAGAGAGATAGGAACTGAGTGATTGATCATGATTCTCGTGTCTGGATAGTCTAGCCACGTCATTGCACACGCATTCACAAAACATTCTCTTTACCAAAGCACGCCTTAAGGATCACGTGCGATGCTTCAACTGTCATGACCGCTCTTAGCTGAAGCATCGGGATTTTTCATTGGTCCGCAAAACGTGCTATTCCGTCGAAGAATTAAAACTTGAAACATGATATCTTTTTAAAGTATACCACATTTCCAGGAATTAGAGCGAACATTTACAACCAATTCCAGGAAACCCTGTTTTAAACTCATCACAGGGATGTGTAAGACGTTTTTTTAATATGTAACAAAGAAACTATATTTTTAAGTAAAAAAATGCCATTCCTTCTTCATGCTGAATTATTTAAGAGTAAAATCCAAATAGAACGCATGCTAAAAGAAATATTACAGTTGTAAATTGCACGAACAATGTATTATTTTATGATCTATTTCCATTCTCGCCTCTACCTCACGTCTGATTGATACTAAATATGATAATAATGGAGAAATACATTCAAATTCCCATACTAATTTTCCCCTACTATACTGAACGGTATACTACTCGTGGCCTTTATTCAAATATTATTTTTTTTAAATCATTGAAGAATGAATTCGTGGGTCTTGGCCTTAACTTTGTGGTACTATATAATTAAATTAAATAAAAAAGGAAATGATACTTTTTTCGTACTAGAGTTTTATTAACAGATGCAGTAATAAGGCTTCGACGCTTATTTTAGTTAATTATTCAGTAATTGATTATATATAATTTTTTTTCAATGGAAAAATTATGGCTCCCAGAAGAACATAGATGCCACATGTAATTGATAGCGAAATCGGCTATGATGTGATAGATTGGATCGAGAGTAATTTTGGGAGAGACGCCAAAGAAATCCTTATTATTTCGGGACAAAATCATGCATGAGGTGGGGAGGGCAATCAAAGTTCAAAAGACATAATTTATCTGAATCAGGAAAATATTTTAAAGAATTTATCGCAAACAAGTTAGGAAAGATTAGAATCGAAATTTCCATAAGTGTCCTTTTATTTTTTTGCGTTACACATTTGAAAATGATAAAAATGCTTCTTTATCTATTTAAATGAGGACTGTGTTCTTATAAATTAATTTCTCTAGCTACACTATTTCGTCAACTATTCTATGAATGGACTCATAGACAAAACGAAAACATAACGGTTTTCATTTTAAAGCCTTCTAAATATAACCTTTCTTTAGATAGATATAAAATACACATTAGCAAGTTAATAGGGAAGGAAAGCGATTATGAATACCCCCTACTTCATCGCAATGTCGTTTAACCGTAACATTCCAAGTACATATATTCAGATCAGATCAGTGGCAGATCCAAGGAAGATCGCTTCCCCTTCCCCCTTGGACGATCACATTGTCCTCTACTGTGCGCATTCTTAAACCTATTCCGCCAAAAATTCATTTTTTCTACATCGAAGATTAAGTCTGTATGGCAAGTGAATGGAATATTCTGATAGGGGTAGAGATTTTCAAATTTATAGGGTCGTCGGCAGAAGCGGATTCGAGATGGGAGACGGGCGATCGCCTCCCTCTTGGAAAGTTCCTGCATCCGCCCCTGGATCACACCTTTCCGTTTAAAAGGCATTTGAATTCGGGCGAGATATATAAACTAAAGCGTTTCACTAATTTTGCTCTAGACATTTCAATAAAACTAAATCTCTATGTCGACGGGCGTGGGCGTACCTACGTAGCGTGGAAACACAAAACCATTCGGAGCGATAAATAAGTAGGGAGAAAATATATTACCAAAGCGCATCTCTTACAATGGGTCATGACAAAGGATGCGTTTGGGATGGAAATGAGAGACACGGTGATATATTTGAGAGATTAGCGGAAGACGCCGGCGGAATCGAAGAAAGGACAAGAGGACAGTGAAAAGAGGGAGAGAGAGTGGGAGGAAACGGGAATAGAAATGTGCGAGGGAACGGAAAGATGGGCGAGGAATAACGGAAGAGCGGGAACGGCGCCGGGAATGCGCCTCCGACGACGCATTTACGCGCATATCGCCGCGAATATGATAATGGGAGAAAAATGGCATTCGCGAGGAATGGGAATGTTGCAGAGGGATGAATGAAGGAAGGTGTGGCGGAAGGGACACGTGATGGACGGATCATGCGATGAAGAGAGAAGGGGGAGAGAGAGATTAGTTAAGGAATATGCGAGATATGCGAGCACGATTCAGGAATACGCAAGAGAAGGCGGTGGGAAGGGTGGGAAGGTTGAAGGGAGGAGGGTGGGAAAAGAGGAACGGCGGCTGGGAATGCGCGGGAGATGGAGGGCGTGGACGCGAAGGGAAAAAGAAACAAAGGGCAATCGGGGTAATGAGGAAGAGGGGAGAGAGAGAGAGAGAGGTAACGAACTGAGAGAGAGGATATGGAATCCGAAGGGGAAAAGAAAAAGGACAAATATGGAAAGGATGTCAGGTGAGGGAAGGAAGAAATGGGGATGTGCAGGGATAAAGAAAAAGGGGGAGTGCGGTAGGTAGAATGGGGCGAGATCGCGTGCGTGCAGGGCGTGGAGAATGTGGGTGTGGTGTTGAGGGAGGAGGAAAGGAAGCTTAGAGGGAGGCACGCATACGAACACGCAGCTGCTCTCCTGCTCCTTCCCGAGGCGTGGTGGAGTTGAGGCAAAAAAACATTCCAAGAAGATGGAAATCGGAGAAGAGGAAAAAAGGAGAGCGTTGTGATGGATACGGGATCAGTGAGGTAGGGAGGGAGTGGGAGGAGAAGAGGGAGGGAGGAGAGCTTCGTACTCAGGTGAAAAGCTAGAGGAAAATCGTACTACAGCAGAAGTTTCCAACCTGGTGCCCAAGAGAACCGCTATGCTCTTCTGATATGCGCAAAATCGTGTTTCCGAGCATCAGGAATTTAATTTGCTAATTTGTTGTGTGCAGTGTACGGCCCACGAAGGGTTTTTGTGCGGCCCGCGAAGCTATGACGAAATAGATATTCGAAATTCAAACGTGTTTATAAAAATTTGGTAATAAACACTTTTTAAGCGATTAATGTTAATCATAAAAACCATATTTTGACTTATTTTATGCATATATGGCATCTCAAAATATATAGGTAATTTACTATTTAAACTCGTTATCCGGCTGGCCGAAGAATTGGCAATTTACAAGGAGGCCCGCATAAGGATACGCAATCATCGATTAGGCCCGCCAAGTACTAAAGGTTGGACATCTCTGTTCTAAATGCATTAAAACATTGGTGATTACTTAGAAATTGTTTTTCATTTACGTTAATTCTTAATTTTTAATAAAGTATAGTGGTTAACTGTAAAATAACTAAAATAACTTAGCGCTCTTCACAGTGAAAATGCTGGGAACCCCTGTACTACAGAGCTGTAAGAGGAGAGAGGGAGGGATGGATGCAGAGATAACAGATAAGAGACAATGGCAGAGAATGAAAGGACATGTGGGAATAGACACGGAGAATCACGGAGAGATAAAGTGTAGAACGGAGGGAATAGTAGAGCAAAGAAAAGCAATGACTAGAATGGCACAGAAAAAGAAAAAGCACGTAAGAGGAACAGAGAAGAAGAAAGGTCAAACAAATGAAAGAGAATATTCCGGCGGTTGTAGAAGGGTTACGAAGCGATGGAGGGCCTTCCTCGGGATCCTTGAAACATCACGTGCTGTTCGCCATTTGTTTTAGATTGATTGTGGGATGGGTCCAATAATCTTCATCCCGATTGAACGGCTATCTCCAAATCTAACCCTTGGCTTGTAAGATCGTGAATGAAATCCACATCGAAACGTGTCATTGGTTGCGGGACATGGAGGCACGCCGACTTCGTGGATGGAAAATGTCAGCATTGGGATTGTAAGGTAATAGAATGTGTGGAATAGGAAGATAAGGAGATACAGAGAAAGGGTGAGGGGAGAAGGGATCATTGGAAGTAAATTGAGGGACAAGAGAGAAGGAGGTGGAATTCTGAGGGTAGGAAGCCGGAGGAAATAGAGTGATCTCATAGAGGGAGGTAATATACAGTATAGAATGATGAAGGTCAAAGGATGTAGAGAGAGGGGGGTGAAGATTAGGGAGGAAGGGAAAGGAACAGGATAAAATACAGAGGAAGGTCGAAAATATTTCATCTATAGGGCGGAAACCACGTATGCTCCGATGAATTTACTTACAATTAGTTCTTTCGGTTGTGCAACTGTCCAAGTCTCAAATTTGTATCTTAATTCTAACCAATTTTAAAAAAACAACGCTATGGATATAAATTGCGACGCAATGAATTTATTGTGGGAAATTTTTTAATTAAAAAGATTAATTACTTCATAATTTTTCAACATTTCGAGATTTTCAGATTTTTCCTGACGCTTTCACGTTCATATCTACATACTTGCCTATATTCAGATTCTCGGTTATTCGGAATCTACCATTTCCTCGCCGTCGTAAGGCGCGTGAGCAGCTACTCCGCAAAATTAATATATATAATATTGGCTTGAATAATGGTAAATTGGAGAGAGATTAATATGTTTTTAATCAGCCGATAAATATTATTATGCGCACAATTAACCCTTTGAACACCAAACGAATATGTGCGATTGTTTGCTATCTTCGCGAAAAGTGCCGGACATCCAGACACTCCGCTTAATACTGTATGTTATGAGGAAATTGGTTCTTCTCAGAATCAATAGATGGTGGTACACATGATATAGCTTTATATCATAGGCTCTTAATGAGTGATATTTCTTACCCAGAAATTTTACTAAAAGAAGTGGTTGCTGAGAATATGGAAATCGAACCATTCTCTCCCCCCGTTTCCTTCATCAACATCACTAAAAGGGTTCGCGGTAGCTGATCGAATAAGTGGACATTGAATAGACATTCATTATTTTTTTTAAAACGGACAAATTCACTATATTTTAAAATGCCGGCTGGACGGAAGACGAGAAAAATCTGGTCTGGTGACCCTATCTACAAATCATTCATGTTACCCAAAATTATTCTCAAGTTATTTTAACAACTAAGGACATGGAACAAGATTTTAAGTTGAAAATAAACTTTAAATAACTTCATTGCAATTCTACGATCCGAATCATAGAAATTAAATTAGCATAAATATCTGTCAAAATTTACGGGAAATCAGATTTGACGTATTCATATATTTTTTGTTTTTTTTTATAAAAGACTTTATTAAAAATAACTTCATAAAATATCAATGTATTTAAATGTTGTTAATGACAAAATTTCCTCACCCCTTATTTTCTCCCTCTTTCCCACTATCTTTTCTTCACTCTCCCTCCCTCATTCATTGCCTTTCTTCATCCATCTCTTGATTTATTTTATAATATATCTTTCACAAGTTTGACCACACACATACATAAACGCACAATTCTATTCCTGGCGGTACTCCACGGTACGCAGTACTTGCTACTAAAAAAAATAAAAATTGTTAAAGAAACATTTCATCGTTATTAGAAAACAATGGTCGACAGAGCGAGGTGAAAGTGTGGAACGTATAATACAGTAGATATAGAGTAATAATTCCCAATATTTTTTAATGCGGACGACATAAATATTTGAGGATCGCCAAGGACTCAACAAAAAATTAATTTTTAATGTTTATTCCCGAAATTATTTTCTACGCATAGAGAAATATTAGAAAACGGAAATAGCTTTAATATAAATTGCCTTATGGTTTCTAATATATGTAATGCAAAAAGATTATATCATTTATTTAGCATTTTCATATCAGCAAAAAAACTTACATTATCAGTTTTTGTTGATTGGAATCTTGAATATTCTGTGCCAGCTCATTAACGTTTGGAAAAAAGAAGAAAACGGTGGAGGAAAACGCCATAAAGAACAGTATTTCAATGATTATCTAGTGTAATTTCCGAACATTTTTTCCCAATAGATTCGCCAAAATATGAGTCGCGGTAAAAATAACGCTGCAATTTTTTGGAAATGTCTCACGGACTATAAAAAAAAAACACTCGCAGACCAAACGTGGTAGGCGGAACATAGGTTGGGAAATATTGGTAGACAGCAGGATTTCCCAAAAGGTTTTCGGCGCGTACCCCTATGAACCTTATCAATCAAATGAAGTACCCCCTTAAAATTGCTACAACTTATATGCGTCAAATTAATGTTATTTTTCACAATTAATATCCGTCCTCTTACTGGAATAGGAGAAACTGGTTGAAAACCCATTCACTACATAATAACATAGTTTGACAAAAGGTTTCTAAATGTCACACACTTCCACTTTTTATATTAATTTGGAGTAGGACTCTTTTTCCAGTTTCATTTGCTGTGTAACTATTCTGTAGTTAAGTGTTCGAATTGTGTCGAGATTTTTAGCATTTAAGCGTATATCACTGCTCCATTTATTGATAGAATGTGAAGTTTAATCGCTTGAGGTTTCTGATATACATCGTTAAAAGTAATATTTAATGTTTTGAGCCATGTGGTTAAGAATGATACCGTCATATAAAGATATGGTTTCTGTTGTACTATTTTTTACTATTATCTTCTTACTGATACAAGAAATAGATTTCTGAGAATTACTGTCAACTTCACTAAGTATTTTCTGAAAGTAGAAATAATAGAGCATAAATTGCAATTTGAAAAATTAAAAACGTTTGTGAGTTTTCGAACAAAGGTTAGAGTGCTCAATGTTTATTATAAGGGATTTTATGAATGAGTGGGACTTTTAACCACAAAAAAACTGAATTTTATAACAATACAAAATTAAACCATCCACCATTACGTAATTATTTTAAAGTACCTCATGATGCCTATCAAAGTACTCCCATGGGTCCGCGTACCCCAATTTGGGAGACCCTGATATATAGGATCCCATTCCCTCCTTTTGAAATCCTTCCATCGCCAGACGATATCCTACATCCGCATTAATATCCAAAACTAAATCATCTAAATACGTGTTTTTAACTTGAAAGCAGTAATTTTAGTATACGCCGCCTCTTAACAACAAGTCTCCTTTCATCGCAAAAAAAGTTTTAAAACGTTATAAATTCGATAAATATTTTAACAAAAAAGAAGATGATTCAAATTTGAAACCTCTTGTGAAATTTGCAACCGTCATGTGCTTATTTTTAATTATATTCCTTCCTGTTGACCCATTCGTAAAATAATGTTGAAAAAACATGATATATTTCAAATAATACTCAGCATAACAGACAATGTAAAAGACAAACGAAACAAATTATTTACCGATGTATTTTCCGATTTTTATTAACATATTTAAAGCTAAAATTAAAAAAATTCATTAGTTTAAACATCCACTGTAGCTTACAGTAGTGAAAGACAAAATAATATAAAAAGTACTTGAATAGTGACAGAAGTAAAACAATGTATGTAAGCGACGTCCTATAATCAGGACCGACCAAGTAGGGGGTGCAGCGGATGCAAGGCATCCGGACCCCAGGTTTTTAGGGGCCCCCAAATGTTGAGTATAAATAATAACATCTTTAACGAAGTTTTACTTTTTTATTAAATTAATTATCATTATAGTTGCTTTATATAAGCACATGTTCTCTCTAAGCTGTAACATTGATGTGTACAAAATGGAAGGTTATTTTTTTACTTAGAGGGGCCCCTAAAACTTGCTTGCATCCAAGCCCCCGAAAGTACTTGCCTATAATTGAATGTGGTGTTCAAGCAACATTCAAATCATTTTCCGGGGAAGACTACACTCGTACACTCTTGCGACTGCTGCCTCAACTAAGAAGTTCAGCTCAAGTGGCATTTTCGCATTCAGAGATGGCGCTGATGTTTCTTCCACCATTTCCGAAGAGCGCGAGAACAAAATAAGTAGTAATTAATTTTAAAATAAAATCCTCAGTTATAGAAATCCACAAGTTTCTTATTCATAATTTTATGAGCCATTCTGATCGAATGAATAGCTTTTCTCTTTCCATATAGATGGATTGTAATCGATTCATATAATTAGATGGTAATGTTTTCCGATTTTCAATTTATTTCTAAGGAACTTGATTTATTTTAATTGAATTATCAATATTATTTTTCTTCAAAATGATGTCACGTATTTAATAATTAAAGGGATATGACATTAGTCTAGAAAAAATAATGACACAACATTCTACCAAACCAATGAAAGATATGTTTAAGTATTTTCAATTAAAAATTAAATCTACGGAATTTAGGAAAATAATAAAAGAATGACGTGCAGAATGACGGTTATTCATGATTTACTATAAAACATTACGAAATCAGGAATAGGAACGAGTCAAACTGGATGTTATTATTTTCTTGTTGAAATACTTGCTCCAAAAGTGCCAAGAATCAAGGTATTTTTTCTTCAAAAGCACATGGCTCTTGCTGTCTAGACAATTAAGGACTTGACTGGCAAATTAACGCGATAAGTTCCTTTGTATTTTATAATCAGTATCATTGATATGCACGTTCATTAACAAAACAAATTATATTTAATTGCAGTTTTACAGTATACAATTAATCCTTTAGAAATCTTGGTAAACAGCTTTATAATTACTCCTACTTATCTATAGAACATGTTGATTAGCAATTTTTAAAACTCTACCTCACTAGTTACCGAAAGAGTAACGCGGTGCGGGGAGGAGGGGAGGGGAGGAGATGAACTCGGGGGGGGGGGGGGGGAGGGGGGCACAATTATGCCAGTGGAAGAAGGGGAAGATAAGGATGCTAGTATATAGTGGAAGCCATTGCTATTACATTAGAAACAACTGTTTCAAATACCGCGGAAGAGGAAAACATCTGGAATTAAGTATTTTATATTTTGTTCATTTAATATATCGTATATTTTAAATTTAATGAATTTTATTTCTCTTAAACTTAAATCAAATATAAAATTGTTAGTATTTAAAATTGTTTAAATTTGAACTGATTATTTGAATCCTCTTTTTTACATAAGTTTTATAGTAGAAGTTTTTGTTATTACGGGAATTCCTGCTAATTATACATTGCGAGTGGCTCTCAGACTCTAAGAAGCCTCTAAGGAAAGCATGAGAAATATTTTTAGCCAATTGAGGTTGTAAAATAATGTTTATAGTGTTACATAAGTTTTTATGTACAAATTATACTAATAATATTTCAGACACCAAGTTACGAAGAAATAATTGAGGGCTTATCAGTCAGCGTGATCTATTTCGGTGCTTCTCAACCTGTGTTCCGCGGAACCCCAGGGTTTTGCGGAAGAGAGCCAAGGGTTCCTCGAAAATATGTACATGTATAACAGAAAGGATGTTGTATAATCGCCTTTATAGCATATGCCAAAAGAAACTATTCAATTCTAATTCATATATGGTTTGTTATTGCAATTAAATGCTAACATGGGTTGATATAAATAAATGTACATATATACAAGTATTTATACTCTAGTATCACATACTGCAGACTTATAGGATTTTGGTGACAGTTGAAGTGCCTATTGGGCACAGCTGTGTATGTTGCTGTGACAGACTTTCATTAGCGGGGAAAGTATGGTTCGGTGTCAACCCAAAGATTTCCAACTTTGACTCCCCCCCACTCCCCCGCCTCCCCAAAATACGCTTCAGATTTATTTTTTGTTTCATTATTTAAAAGGAATATAACATTGATTATGACATCAATTAATTTTGGCGCCAAGTAAAAATTACTTGATTATATCTATTTAGTTGTCTTTCACCTTCTTCAACCTTAAGTTGGATCTTGATTGAAAGATGGAGTGTGGCAAATATAATGTAATTTTTTGGGTACGAAATAAAACAAAAATATTAATTTATTATGCGTTCTTTCCACGAAGTGAACGTTTCCGTCCGTCCACATGTTAAAACTCGGAAACCGCTGGACGTATTATGATGAAATTTGGTATTGGGGAGTTTTACTAAAATTGGTCGACCGATTCCAATTCTGGTTAAAATCGGGCAGCAATTACGACCACTTTACATGAACTACAAATAGTTGGCAGCGTTTCTTTGTTTCAACTCGGGAACCGATTGGGGTATTCTGATGAAATTTGGTATTGGAGAGTTTTTCTAAAATTGGACGACTGATTCCAATTTTGGTTAAAATCTGAAAAAATGACGAACACTTTACATGAAGACCTACGTGAAATTTATCATGTTCCTTTGTTTCAACTCGAGAACCGCTTGACGGATTTGAATAAAATTTCATATTGGGAAGTTTTACTAACATTGGTCGACTGATTCCAATTCTGGTTAAAATCGGGCAACAATTACGACCACTTTACATGAAGACCTACATGTATATTACAACGTACCTCGTTTGCTTCTCATTGAATTCTCATCTGAGCGAAAGATATTGAGAACATTCTGAAATCTCAAAGGACGCATTTGGAAACTCTGTATACTCCGACATGGAGTAAACCTTTCCAATCTTGTTATTTATCAGGTTTGAACTTCGTTCTCGTGCACCATAAAATACCCTGTTCAACAATTTTCCATATCTTTACGTTCCTATTTTTAATAAACGATTCATTATTATAATTGTTTTTTTCTACACTTGTTTGAACTGCATTATAATTTTTTTATCTTTTTGTAATTTTATTTTACCAGTTAAACTTTTTTGGGCTGTTAGATGGTAGTGTTATTATATTTTTCTTTAACAGATAGTCAAACATTAAAATATAATCTTGAAAGCGCCTCTTTATCGTTCTTATTTCTTTATTTGTCATTTGCTTTTTTGTTTGTTTTTGTTATTTGTTAATTTTGATGTCATTTACGCTAGTATTTTAGAAGGCATCAGAGTAAAGTTTAATCGTTTTTCTGTATGGTTTGCTTACTTTGTTTTTGTATTATAGTCCTTAGATATTTTTGTGCGAAGAGCATTACCACGAAGCTGTGTCCAGTTTCTAAAGAGTTCCGTACCTCCAAAAAGATTGAAAAGCTTTGCTTTGTTTCATATCGTTAAACTGTTTCAAGCTTTCAGCATAAATGAAGAAAGATTAACGTAGTGCAAGGGATTTTTTTTACTTGGTGAAACATTGATGATCTAAAGATTTTCAGGTGCATTGATTAATAATTTTTCTTTCAGCCATAAAACATAGCACCTATCCTGAGAATAAACGTAAGTGATTTGAAACAACCGAAATGTTCCCTGTAAATCAGATATCCTGGTGCTCATGAACAGCGCCATGATCTTGGGACACCTGACGATGCTCTTTCACCGTGATTAAAATCGCGCTAACGAAAAATAGCAATTGAATTTGTTATATAGGTCGTTTCCCTTAAAAATGTATTGAAACACATTAATAATTCTCAGACTTTTCCGGCGAATAGATGTGAAGAAGTTATCTCGGGCTTCCAGCCGGATCATGATATTGTCGTATTCCGGCGTTTAATTTAAAACTAAATTGAGCACACGAAGCACTCTTTCAGGACTATGGCATGTTTAGAGGGCAATTTGTGACCTAAATATTGAAAAGCTGCATAAATCCAATATTTACATATTGCTTAATCCCAAGAATCGCGGATTATTAATGCTCGTCTCTGCGGCGTAAAAGTCGTTCATAAATGGAAATAACTCTCGGAAGGCACAGATTTATTATATAAATTACACACGCGAATAAGTTGAAAGATCAATTTGCTTTGATAAAATAATGTCAGCCGTTTTACGTAAATTGATAAGAGTGAGGGAAGCGCTAGGATTAATCGAATCCCGATGCGTGGGAGTCCCCGCGCGTCCTTGGCAACGCGATAGATTCGGATCAACTTGGCGTCATTCTCAATATCCCGAATGATGTAAGGTGCGCTTCGGATGATGCGTAAGTAGCGTAGCTGGAGGGGAGGAAGGAAAGGGGCAAAGGGGAGTGCAGAATCCCTTAGGTCACCGCCAAAGAATAGCCCGACGGCCTCGAAAGCTTCTTCTTCCGACCGCATCAAGGTCAGATGTCGCCACTGTCCTACCTTCCTCCTCAAGCTGAGACGTCACAACTCTATTGTTCGGAGGGCTAAATAATAAGACGACATTCTTTGAGGAAACGATAGAAAAATCTCCTTAACCCGCTCTCTCGCCACGCGAAAGTCACAAGGGGTCGGGACACTCACAGTAATCGGGGCTTTAATTCACGGAGAAATCCCGCCACGGAAGCGTCAGTCGTAACGAAAATTCCGCTGAAAAGTACGTACTTTGTTTCAATTCATCGATAATTGAATAATATGCACCATAGGTTTTGGAAAGATTTTTCTTCTCAGACCATTCTCTATTTTTTATATTCGGTGAATCTTTTACATAATCTTTTAAATCAGTCCATCGCTGAATTTAGAGAAATGTATATTTTTGTTTGATTTCCAAGTATCATTTTAATGTGCAATGCAGCAAGATCTCTGTTTCAGTCATTTCGTATCGATAATTTTTCAGGGTGTTTCAAAAGTCGCACAATCCTGTATATTTCGCTGTAATCAGCTGTACATTACCTCCACGTTCATCTCATGGTAAGTTCTGAAAGTGACCGCCGCCTTCCTGTAACTGATCTGTAGATATTACAGTGAAATATACAGATTTGCGCGACTTTTGAAACACTGTGTTTTTCATTTAAAGACAGAACAGTGCGTCCAATTTCAGATTTGCTCCTTTTAACCCACATTCCAAGTTTTAGTTTAGAAGACCTGCTAAAGCAAATCTGGAGATCTATTTTGTGTGAAAATTACGCAAGATAACACGTTAATAAATAAGAAAATAGCATTTGAGGTGAATGTATTCAAAGATGAGAAACGTGATGTTCAATATGGAAATCAATTGTTACTTTACACCATTTATAATTTAACATGCAGTGGGTTTGACACATTTATAAAATTAATTTTCATGATAGATAACAAAATAGTTTTTAGATCTATGATAAATCCACTGTCTAGATCCTTAAACAATCTCTCATCGTGAGGTAATTTCAGCCTCATATAAATGATTTAAGAATAAACATGGAAAATTCATAAACTGCTCCAAAGAATTTAATCTTCCTAAGCAAGCATTATAATTTGTTTTGAATGAGCCGATTATGCCTATTATGAAGAATTGTTATTTACTGCGGTCACAAGTTCCAAATTATTCAGATTGAAGTATCGCCAATCTTAATTGATGAGTCGCGGGAATATAGACAATATACAGCCCCGAATGTAAGTGACGCAACCGCTACGTTATTTTCCATATTTATGAATTGCTGACGTCATGACTCATCAACAGTCTTTCGGTTTAGTATATTTATATCTTTTAATACGTAGTCAGAGGTATATTAAATTATTCCAAGCGAATTTCGAAATGACGCGCCTACGAACACATTTCCTGCACAAAAATTTCATTTTTGCTATAGATATTCTTTGTAAATTGTATTTTAATAAACATGAGTGAAAGTTGAAAGATTGAATTTCTTTTATTTTATAAAGTAATAAACACGTTTTATCCGAAACAATATTTGATTTTCAGTAATATTTGTTTACATGTTATATAAACAAATATCGCATAATTGGATACAATTTATTTTACTGGATAGCATATGATTTCGTAATCACGAAAACTGTACAATAAATATTATCATAGAATAGAGCTGGAACTACGAGGAAATAAACAATTTTGAGTCACATACAATACAAATAATCAATATCTTACGCAATTTTACAGACAGAACAAAAGCATCTGAGAATTTAAGTGTATTCATTCTATTATTAATGTATTTCAAACGTGTTTTCCATTGAAAATTGCACATTTTCCTTTTCACAAAATCTATCATGGCTTTCTTTACCACTAAAACTAATCCGCTTGGACGTTGGCCACCCTTGTGTGTTGGAACAAATATTTATAAGGAGACGCAGCCATGGTCTTGTACTATCGATAGGGGCGTCCCGAGGACTTTTGGCGCCCCGAGCGAGATGGCACTCCAGCGATCCTTCCGTTAATATTTGTTGAGATATTTACAAAGTACGTGTTAATTTATTCAACGCTCTGTAAAATTATTGATAATGAAAAATTGAAAGGAATGCCACCAAGATTCTAGCTTGTTCCTCGATATTAATTGGTATCCAATATTTATTCACTTGCAAGTAGATAAATGAACGGGATAGCGCCCCCAAATCTTTGGCGCCCCAGGCAGTCACCCGGATCGCCCGTAGCCCGGCCCTGACTATCAAAACATTCATTCGAAATGGAAGAAACACCGACTGCATGACCTTTAACATTTGATAACTTCACGGCGAATATGGCTGAAGAAAAATAACTATTGCAACTTATTCGGCTCCATAGCAACATGACTTTCTTAATATCTGTAATATTTCTAAAAATTCCAAATAGGTTAAATAATAATAAATATTTTAAGAACCTGCGAGAATGTTTTAGACTTACAAGGAACAGAAATAAACTCAAACCATAGCCTTCTGATATTGGGTATAGCCACACAAAACTCCAACAATTAAGAAAAGAAAAAGGAGCTTTACTAAGACATAACTAAGCGACAATTGTTAACAATAGTCGACGGTAGGAGGCGTGGTGGTGGCAGCTAAAAATATAAGATATCTCTTAAACAATGCATTCTATGGAAAAATGTTTCAAACAAAGCTTGTAGAACATTAAATTTTCTACAACATTTATTCCGACACATTTATATAGTTATCAAATATTAAAGCAAATATTTCAAAATAACGGATAAGTCACATGAGTAAACACCCACTTTCGGTTGGTCGATTTTTACCAAAAACTAATCAGTTGTTGTGACTGTCCTAAAATGATAAATATAAAATTTCGCGTTGACCTGATTTGTAGTTTTTTAGTTAGAGCACCCACAAAAAGCTATCACATACATACACACACACACTAACGCAAACACACACACACAGACATCATCGAGAAAATGGCCAAAACGTGTTATGGGGATCTCAAAACGTGTATTTCCGTTGAAATCTCGAAGTCGATTTTTTTCATGAATGCAGTACTTTCTCCTATACGTACTACATGTATGGAGCAAGTAATAATAAAAATGTGTGCAACAGTACAACCTAAAGAAAGAACACTGCTGTTGTGCAATGAAATCAAATAAATTAGTGGTAGTAACTCATACTATCCTAAGGTTATCGGATGCCTCGTCATCCACTTCGGGTGATGTGCCGCAAATAAAAGAGTACTTTGCATAAAATTCTGAGTCGCGAATGACTTTTAAAAGCAATAAGAAAAATAGTAAATACTTAAGCCAAGTCGTAAATTTTTAAAACCGGTTCCCTAAATTAAAGGAAATAAGGATTTCTAAATATTCTTAAAGCGTCTTGTATTGCGCTTCCAATCATCATGACGTCCAAATTAAAAAGCAATTTTTCTGTCTAAATCCAGTTTATTTAAACTGCGATAAAATATGCTCTTTAAAAACAAAAGAAAAAGCAAATTTAATTGAAAGAATGTCTCCATACGTACGAATAAAAACATGAAGGCATTATAAGATATGCATTCATTCCACAAAATATATTTCTTCTCTGCGGTGTGAATTGACAAAGCTAGATTCGACCTATGATGCCTCAAAGACCGAATGAAATGAAATCACGGTGCCACTGGGCAAAGCAGATCGCGAGAAAAGATGTTTTGACCCAGGACGATGTCACGCGCCAGATGGGTAAGGGCGCGTGCGCAAACTGAAACGAGCACGAAGAAACATCAATACTAATGCCGCTCTCACAATCAGCCTCATCGAAATTCCGGTTCCAAAGCATGCTCTAATTATTTCTCATATATTGCCAATCACGAATATTGTTCGAGTACCAAATAAGCTTCGGTTTTGACTGAGAAAAAGTATCATAATAAAAACGTGAGGAAAGGTTGAAAGCGGAAAAAATGCGAAAGTTTTTCCGCTTAAATCTAGACCAATTTATTCTAGACGAGTATTAATCCGCTTTCGATGGAAACCAGTATCGTAAAGTACACAAAATCTGGTGTGGTCACCACATAACTTTCTCCATACCTGTAATATTTCTAAAAATTCCAAATAGGTTTAATGATAATAAATATTTTAAGGAACTGCGAGAAAAATTAGAAGTTTATAAAGAACAGAAACAAACTCAAACCGTAGCGTTCTGGTATTGGATATAGCACCGAAGCTCCAACAATTATGAAAATAAAAAGGAGCATTACTAAGACGAAACTAAGCGTAAAGTTAAATTTTGACATTTGAGAAGGAGAAAAAAACCCTGTATTTGACCGGGAATCGAACCCGGGTCTCCCCGTTTGCCGGAGCATGCATGCATAGCAAGTCATCTCAACACCTTTGTTTCTTGTTAAGCGTAAAGTGTTTACAGTAGTCGCCGGTAGATGGTGTCGTGGTGACAGCTAAAAGATTGGTTTTTAAAATATCTCTTCAACAAATATTTCGAAGGAACATTATAGAAAATTAAATTATCTACAACTTTTATTCCGGTAAATTTTTACATTTATCAAATATTAAAGCAAATATTTCAAGACAAGAAAAGAGTAAACACCCACTTCCGTTTGACCGATTTTTACCAAAAACTAACTTTCTTTTTCCTTTAACAGAAATGTCAAATATAAAATTTAGCGTTGACCTGATAAATAGTTTTTGAGCGCCCACAAAATTCCGGTCACAGACAAACCCACACATATAATCAAGAAAATAGTCATAACGTGTCCAGGGGACCTTAAAACTTATTTTCATTGAAATTTCGAATTCGATTTATTTCATGAATACAATACTTTCTTTATTCCTACTTCGTATATGGAGAAAGTAATAAATTATGTTATGTCATACGTTAACCAGCAATCCATTTTTAATGAAAAATCACCGATGTTAGAAAGTATTTTCGGAAAGATTTCTCTCGAATGATAAGCTCCTTTTCCTTGTATCACTTTACAACTTCGCGGCCACATCTGCATATGCACGAATCGCATTCAGTACGTATTCCCCTCCTCGCTCGCCAAGTGAAAGCGGTGCACACCGTAAACACCCCTTTCAGGTGCACATCATACGCACCGCATACAGAAGCGGCTCGGGAAAAAACAAGGGCGCATCCTACGAGCATAATTGCGCCGTCTGAATTGAGGATTACAGGAAAGATTGCTTTAAGTGAGAATGCGGGCATAAATTGCTCAGTGGGAGGAAAAATAATCTCTCCCGAATGTTTCTCCGCTAAACTCACTGCGAATTCATTCATCGTTTTCCTCGTTGCGATACTTGCAGAATATTTACGAGCACTGATGCAAGCGTTGGAATGGATTTTTACGAGTAAAATAAGGACTAATGGATAGGCACGTAGACGCTAATAAGTTTCGGAAATATCAGAAAAGTTGATTTAAAATAATATCTCAGCCACGTTTTGTCTATAAATTCCTTTTTCCATTACATCGGCGTTAATATTTCCCTGTGGCAATGGATTTTCAGAGATTTTTTTAGTGAAGCCGATTTTCAACTTCCATCCTTTCTTCTCGCTCGCCGATTTATCTCGAAAAGAGGACAAAAAAGAAACGAGCCATTTCTAGGCGAAAAGGGATTTTCAAGTAATTATTTGCAGTTTTACTTATCTTTTCAAGGAATCCAAGCTGTATCGAGCAATTTCACGAAAAATTAAACAAATATAAATACGTTAGTCAACCCTTTGCGGCGTTGATTGCAATTTGAATGTAACGACGAAAGGAAACTTGAAAATGAACTTAAAAACTCCATTTCTATAGGTAGATAATATTTGCTTTTTTAGAAAATTAAATTAAAAGAAACTTGTTGTGTTTTATATTAAAACTAGAGTAATTTCTCGTCAAATATGACGGGTATGCGTGCATTAATTATTAAGTAAAAATAAAATTGCAATAAAATATTAGTGAAACTAACTTTTATATGCACTAAAAAGTAATCAATGGATATAAAACTCACGAAATTGAGTGTTCCAGAGAGTAAAAATAGTTTTGGGCTAATAGAAATTTTATGACAAAGAAATACATTACGCTATAGAATTCTTATATTCCCAAAGCTATTTTTAATTTATAGAACATTAAATTTTGTCTCTCACTCCCTCTCTCTCTTTCTTTCTTTCTTCCTTTCTCTTCTTCTCTCTCTCGTATCAAATTATCATAAAATTATTCCAAAGATATTTGATTTCGTTATGAAAAACCGGTAAAATTTGCTATGATTTGGTTTAGCTTTCATGCACAATCAAATCAGTGTTTTTGAAAGTTAACTTTGTTATATTGTTTAAAAATTATTATCAATGAGATCAAATTCTTATCCAAATATTTGATGAAAATAAGAGTAAAATCGAAATAATAAGATATATTATGTATGAAGAATTTATAGAAATTTACTTTAAATATTTGAGCAAATTATAAATTATTTAAAACGTATAGAATTTAACTTAATAATTGAATTTTTTTACTCTAACGCGTAAAAACAGGATAAAATGTTAATGAACAATCAATTTTCCATCAAAGGAAAAATGTGTAGTAACTTACTATGAAATAAATACTTGCATGAACTGCAACGAGTTTTAACTATATGTTAAGATCGTAATATCTTTTAATTGGAGTAGTTTTGGAATTTTTTCAGAAAATTGGCTTTATTTAAATAAATTTAAATAAAAGTCATAGAATGCTATTGTTTCAATCCTATTAGAAATTCGATTCGCAATAATTTTTGTATTATAATTTTTTTAATCCATTGAAAATAACGTTATATTTAGTTTTATGAAATCTCACAATTTGGAAATGGCGCATGATTCGATCGTATAAAATTTTATATAATGAATTATAATTTATTACTGTTATTTTTGTGCTGCAGCTCCTTTTAATTCTATGCAAATGCTACGTCCTCCTCTTCCTTTTTCGCAATTTCTGGTCATTTCCATTCCCTTTTCCTTCCACCATCTAACTACTTAATAGAATCAGTATATGTGTTATACCATTGCATAAAAGACTGATCCGTATTAAAGCACTAAAATGGTGAATTTATTAAGCATTAATATGAGACCAAGAATATAATTCAACTCTCTGGAACATACTATAATTATATACTTTTTAATTTTCAGTTCACATAAAATGTTTCAATAAATCAAAATTTATTGGTTTAATTCGAAGGAAGTGCAATATATCCCTCCCCCTCAAAATAACGCCACAAAAGAACAGTTATTTGTTAAATTACGATGTCAACCCTAAGTAAACATTCCGATTAGCTCATTATAGAAATTTCTGCCAAAATTAAATTTTCTATCCACATCCTTGACCGAGTTATTATCGTTTTAACAACTTTACACTCAGACAAACTGACAGAAAAATTAGCCTTTTATTATTATTTTTGTGATTTTTTAAAGTTTCCCAAACTGTCCTTAGGTCCTCCAACCTTCTACCTAACTCCGGTAACCTATCGCGCAATCCTTCACTCTATACAAACGCTTGGTTTGTTTATTTAAACGTCCAGCACGTTCCTCAGATTTTCATACCATTTCTATTTCATTTATATTGAATTTAGCTAATTGTTACTATTTTTTATCTTTTTAATAGTATTTCAATTCTTGTGGTATTCCTTCTCGTAAATAACGCAGAATATCATTCCTTTCTCCTTCTCGTATTGAAAGCCTTCAATACGCGCTTAAACGTATAAGAGTTGAGATAACAATAGGATTGCGAGGTTTAACAATGTAATTGGTAGGCATGGCAACATCCCGTTAAAACGGCAAGATTTCCACAAAATATGTGAATTAAGCGTTTAACATGAGTAATTTCGAACTGTAGGCAGAAAAACATGAACAGAATAAAAACCTTATAATGTTATCTTTAAAATGGTTAAGATCCGAATATCGTAGGTTAGTTATTTATAATTTTAATCTCAAAAAGAAGAAAACCCTGAAAGTCAACAAGTCGATTTTTAGGTGTTATGTTATGGGGAATGCAAATCATCCCCTGTCGTCGAACCCTGGACATTATTCGTAAATTTTCCTTCGTTACAACATTTTTATATCCGAGTAGATAATCTCTGCCGAATTTCAAGTTTATGACTGCATATTTTATCGAGTTATTCGCGTTTTAAGAGCGTGACATGGACCAACATAGCTTTTTATTATAAGGGGGAGATAATCGAATCATGTTATTAAACCGCAATAAAAATAGCTTTCCTTCTTCCCGTTTCATCATTTAACCGTATAAAATTCGATTTTTTGTTCTCACTTTCCCCTCCCATTCCACACTTAAAGGTATTTAAAAGCAATGGACTCGCTTCAATGGCTTCAAAATTCCTTATTGTAAAAAACTTGAAAAATTCTACTATAATCCAAGCCTCAATTTTGTATCTTAATTCAAACTAATTTAAAAAAGGAATCATAAATATAAATGGCGACGCAGTGTATTTTCCGTGGAAGTTTTTTATTTTTTATTTAGAATGATCAATTACTTCACAACTACTCCACGCTTTAAGGTTATCAAAACATTTTTCTGATGCTTTCACATGTATATCTACATACGTGCCAAGTTTCAAATTCTCACCTATCCAGGATCTAACCATTTCCTCACCGGCGTGACACGCGCACGCAGCTACTCTAAAAAATAAATATACAGGATACTTCATCAAGAAAGGACTTTCTTATAGCCGGAATAAGAGTTTTTACTAAAATGTATTTGGGATAATGGTTATTTTTCTGAACACACAAAGAGTTTACTTTTTTATATTCGTGATGCAGCGCGTTTTGTTTTAACAGGCATTTAAATAATTGATCAGCAATAAAGATAAAGTTTTAAGATATTCTAATGTGGTCCTCGTTTTTTATGTGGATCTCTTGTAACGCCTATTGCGTCAATATAGTCCGGGTGTCACTTAAGATTTGCCTTCTCATCTTATGATCTTATATACGACTGAACTATTTTTACCTTAAATCTGCACGTGAGGCGATCGATCCTCTGTTCCAATAAGAGCAGTCTTACGTCTTTTCTTATTCGAGTCATTAGCTGAGTTCGACAATTTAATTTCCAAACTGATTTTATGTTACTATAACACAGAGCGACAAAGTAAATAATATGGCCTCAGGAGGAAAGAAATCATCGCTTTCTTTGTTCTCTGAACCACCGTCCTTTTTCAGATATTCAGAAAATATGAGAATCGCCCGTGGCTCTTCCATCTCCCAATTGACTTATACAACTCTCAACACCACAGCCTTACTCCCCATCCGATATTCCATTAGCGATTTTGGGCCATAGCTCAATGCAATGCCGCTGCTTCCAACCACGCACTGCCACGACCCCGCCATCTACTCCCCACGACAGTCTCCCATCCTGAACGATTCTTTTTAGTGGCGTTTGCACGCACTCTTCCGCGCGCGATTTGAACGCCCCCCTTCACGGGGTAGTAGATATTGCATTGAGTCATGTTGGTCTTGGAAAGCATTGAATCCTGCAGTCCAGTCCTCCTTGCTTGTCCTCTCCGAACTGGCTCAGCCGCATGTTGTTTGAACTTTCATACCGTTAAGTTGGGTACGCTCACTGGAGACGCCGATACCTGGAGAAATTTCAATTTGTGGATAAAATGCCATATCGAAAGCAAAGGCAGTCGGCGAGTTTTAAAGTTTTTTTACTTCCCCGAGCAAAAATCTATAAGATTCTAAGATTATGCAAAACGAACTTTGTAGTATAGTACTACTAATGGAAAATTTTTAACCATTCCCCAGAAAGATTTCAACACCTAATATTCCACAGTAAAGTTAACCTTCGACAGTTACTCTCCATTGGTAAAGATGAGGTTGATGAACTTCAGGAATCTGCAATGCGTAAATAAGAGTGTAATGATTGACAGGCGGCTTACTTCAGACAAACGGGAAGAAATTTTCACGTAAGTAACTTCGAGCATCAAAATAGTGTCAAAAATATTTCCTTTTAAGTCCCACTTCGCGAAACACGGTCTCAGCAAGTATTCTTCCGCTTTCACGCCGAAACTTTCACGTATAGCCACATAATGACCTGAAACTCAGCTTCCTGGAAAAAACATAAATTCTACAACAAAAACCTAGAGTTAATGATCACTTTTAAGCATCTAATTCCCATTAATGTCTTCGGTACTTCCCCTCTCTTTCATTCCTCTCCCTTACAATGGCGTCCTTTATTAGTCATTCGCAGCTGGAGCGTCCCTTCCCAATCGCGCGCAAAATATTGTACTCGTAAAGCCTTCTACTGGCTCAGTGCTACCAACCTAACAAACCCCTTGCCCCGCTCGGCCTCATCCGAAACCAATCCAACCAACGGTCTCGCACCGCTGCTCCTCCCTCACTCTCTCACTAACCCCTCCCCTCTTTTTCCTATCCAAATCTTCTACTTTCGATCTCTTCTCTTCCCAGCCCCTTTTTTTATAAGTACTTGCCACATATTAGATCATATTGATTAGCCAAAAATACACTCACGTATTAGCTCATAATGGCATTCCAAAGATTATTCATGGCAGTGTCGAGGGAAAAGAGGACGTCGCTGAGGTCAGCACGTTAAACGTGGGCATCGTAAATCTCAATACGTCCAACCATCGACGTGTTTTATCTATTGTTCCGCAATTCGCCCGGCACATTTTCCTCTATATGGTGACTTAAACTGTTTTCGCTTTCATAAAAAATGAATTATTTCCATAGAAAGAAATGTCTTTTGAGCGCCGGATTGGTGGCGTTTTATCCCCCTCTCCTGTTTTCCTCAAAGAGTTCCTCCCGATCGCGACCTTTCCTGGGAAAGAGGTTTTCCTTCCCGGTCCAACTCTAGGCCCCCCCACCGACTTCCCCTCGCCCCTTTTCCTCACCGCTTTCCGTCCATTTTACACACACCTCATTCTTTTTCTCCTCCTTCCGTATTCCTACCCTAGCACCTTCCCCTCCTCCTTCATTCCTTCCATTTCCCCTCTTTTCTTTCACTTTCCCTCTTGCCCATGCATATTTCCATTCTCTGTTATCCTTTCTTCGAGTCGCTGTTTACCTATTTTTCCAAGAATAATAGAACCGATTTAATTTGAAGGTTCTCGTTTTAACCCAGGAGAGTTTCCAACCTGGTGCTCGCGAGGGGAACCAATAGTATAATTTGTTCGGTTGCTTTCTCTCTCTCCAAAAGTATTTAAGAATATTAAGAATAAATTTAACGTTGGTTTGATTTTATTTACGATCATTCCTATTTTTTGCAAAATTGTAGTAGCGCTCGCTTGATATTCTAGGAAACAGTTTTGTGCTCGCCGACTTTAACAGTTTGGAACACCTGTTTCTACCAAAAGTGCGCGATTCAGACCATTTTTAATTATTTGCATTCGATTCCGCACCTGAAATATGTAGGTCGTTATATGATTGCAGTGCTTGAGCAGTCCTTGAGGGAATATTTCAATAGCGAAATTGATAGGATAAAATGCTAATTACAAATAAAATTTTTATGTAAAAAGTTTTCCTACACCGATTAAAAGTACTCACAACTTTTTTCTATTTCCATGGGTCCCAAGAGGTTCTACGAAATTGGCGATACTGACATACTGACTTCATCTACTTAAGCAACTCCAGCCTCCATTACGACATCCCGCCGTGCGTCATATATCCCTAAAGTCCCAGGACGCATAAATCGATCCACCTGATCGTCCCTTCCTCTTTCTCCACCTCCGACGTCCTTTGCTCCCATCGACGAAGAACCGAACTTCTCTCGAAATTTCTCCCAGCGATTACCCAACGTCGTTCAAGTGGAAAATCTCCTCTTAGACGCTTTCATCTCTCGTTCGATATCCTCTTCTATGGCTTTCGTTCACAACTTCCTCCTAAAATATCGTACCCTCGAAGAAATCTTCATCTTCCACCACGGACGTAACCATATTTTCCCGAATATGATGCTCACTCTAGTTTTGAAAGGTTGAATTCAAGATGAAATATTTACAAGGATGTTAAACGCTCAAATTTTAATAGGAAAACTATGGCCCAACTAGGATAAATCTATGTGTATTCGCTTTCATCGTAAATATGTTATCAGTCGTGAACATTATAGCGTATTTAGTGGTCATTGGTATTGCCAGAGCTCGACGCACGCCCGTTCTCAGTGCCGCAATGTGCCTTCCCTGACGTAAGGCCAAAATTCAATTTGGGTTCTCTTTCAAATTATAATTTAAAACTTTTAAAAAAATTTATTTAAGTAACCACGCATTGTTAATCAAGCTCTTGAGCATGCATCCCTATATTTTTGTCTCATCTTTTCCTTCCGTTCATCCGTGGCAGTAGATGATGGGTTGATTACACCGGAGCGGAGTTTTGTTTGCCGTCTTTGAGCGCTCCAACTTTCTGGTTGAACCCCTTATGTCCTTTATTGTCGCGCTTCAATTTGTTTGGAATAAATTTATTGGTGCACTATCGCATATCTTTAAGCATGCACCAGGATTTCTTGACGCCTGCCTTTCCTAGTGCTTCGCAGAAATTAAGGTTTTCATTGCACAAAGAAGACCTAAAACTTGGAAAGCCAGCATTGGTGAAGAAACAAAGTTTTTTTTCTTGCCTTCACTTGTTTCTCAATGTACATATAACTTACACTCCACATACACGGGTTTATGATCGCATATTACGCCTTCTAAGAATACCTTACGCTCTGGGTAGTTTGTAGCTAATAAATCAAATGCATTTTTCAAGCTCGTGGGGCACCTTACCAGCTGACACAACGAGTGTTTACTGAAAGTTTCAATTAATGCTCTCTACCACTGGGATAAAGGTAATAATGATCCAATCAATTGAAGTTAAATTTAAATCACCCCAATTAATTACTAAATGGCTCTATCTTTATTTATCGAATTTATCGATATTTTTTTCTCGAGATAGAAATTAGTTTTTATCCTTGCCTTAGGAGTCATTTCCGAAATACAAACATCCATGAAAATTGTTAAGTTTCTCAAAGCACGGGATAGCGACTCATAACAACATTCAATTTTAAATCGATACAACGTCATGGGCAACTTAGCCCTGATTTGAAGCCTTTCTTAAACATTTTTATTCCTTCTCCTCTATAAATAAACTTCTTCCCTTCCCTTGTATTCGTAAATTAGAGGTAAACGCGCCCAAATGGCTGTCCGAAGAAAAAAGATCACCTACGGCAGAGAAAACAAACAAGAAAAGGGGAAATGCACGAGCCCGATTAGGAAGACATTCCTCGCCTCTCCCTCATCGATCCCTCGCCAATTTAACAAATCGAAGTTCCAAAAACTCAAACTGAAACAAATGCAAAGCACGTATCCGCTAGAGGAATTGGCGAGGGGATTTTTGGGGGGGAGGGGAGGGAATCGTAGAGCGCGCCTTCACCTGAGCGGCGCTTCGATGGACGCATCGCGAAGACAATCTCGTTCCGCGGAGCTCATTCTGAAAGCGGCCATCCATCAAAAAGGGCTCTCCCTTCTCCCGCTTCTCTCCCTCTCTTCCTTCTCCTTCACTCATGTTCTCCCTATCTTCTCTCCGTCATCCTTTCTCAGCCAGTGGGTCATTGCGGAGTGACCGCGTCCGTGAATCGCCTCCTCACAGTTGCGTCACAGAACGTAACGGAGAGAGAGAGAGATCGTGAGGTAGAGAGAGAGAGGAAGAGAGATAGAGTGAGAGAGAATGAAAGGCAGCGTGGAAGAGAGGCGAGCGAGGCGACCTCGTGAGTGATAAAACGGCGGTTCGATGAAACAAGTGAGCATCGAGGGCGACAGAATGTGAAGGGGGATGGGTGGGTGGACTAGATAGAAGAGGGAGGAGGTGAGAGGAGATAGAGAAGAGGGGGGAAGGCCGTTGATTATTCGGGCGGTCCAGAGAGAGATAGAGATTGGGAGAGAGAGGGCGAAATTGAGGCGGCGTTTTACAATAGGGTTAATGAATCACAGCGGCACGGAGTTAAGGGGGCGAAAAGGGAAAGGGAGAGGTGGAAGAAGGGAAGGAAGATTGAAGCAGAAGAGGGAAGAAGGTCGTTGTTGTTGGCATCGTTAATGAGATTTAGAAAGTCGTAAGAGAGTGGGAGAGAGGACAGGAAGAGGTAAAGAGGAGCAGCACAAAGCAAAGGGGTGTACGCAGGTAATGCGAGTGGGGTGGATTCGGAGTGAAAGCGGGGGGAGAGGGAGGGTGGGTGTAGGGCCAACTGGATATCCGGAGGGTGGGGAGGAAAGGGGGAGGGTCACCTGACCATCACTCCGCGTGGTGACGGAGAGGAGGAGGCGAGAGAGAGAGAGAAAGGAGAGAGGGAGAAAGAGAGGCAGTCGACGTCTCGAGCGAGAGGGAAGAGGACGAGTGATTGTCCCGTGAGTGCGTGCGCTCGCGCGTGTGTGTGAGTGGGTGCGTGCGTGTTTCTTCCGTCGCCCCGCGAACAGCCGCCAGGGAGTGAAGAGTTGTCTCGAGTAGAGAGAGAGAGTAACGGGAGGAGGAAAGAAACCGAAGGAGCGGAAGAAGGGCGTGACACCCTTTGAAACACACGCACGCACACTTTGCAGTTTCCCGTCCAGACGCGGAGGAGACGGTCGTGCCGGATAGTTTGTCTGCGCGTGGCAGGTGGGTGGATCCCCGAAAAACCTCCGACCTTAGCAAGGCTCGATTAATCTCCCTCTCCCGCGTCCTCCCATCCCTCATCGCCCACGATCCAGGGAACAGTTGAAAAACGATTAGTCCGAACGAGAGAGGCGGATTCGTGGCAGCGTGGAAAGGCTTTGACGGGATCCGAATCGGCGCTCCCCCCTCGAAGGCCTCCCGTCCACTCGGCTCCGCCCCTTTTTTTCCGTCCGCCGGCCGACATGTTCGCTCCTCTCGATCCGTCGGCGCAGACGTGGGATAATCGAGAGGAGCCGCGGCCATGGAGCGAGTCCGCGTCTATCGATGAAGGTCCAGCAGACGGCGATTATCGAACCACGGAGGTGATCTCTCGAAGATTCGCCGGGTGCCGTTGCGTCCGCGCGCGAGGTCAATATTTCCCAACGCGTTCGCTCCCAGGGTATGAGCGGCTTGTCCACTTCCCAATCGCGGGTGGAGGAAACACGCCGCTTCCCCATAAATCAGCGTTATATGTTAGTGTTCTGTTTATGGCGACCTATGAGCTGTGCTGAATTGCATAATTCAATCAGCAAGACTTGTGGTTTTCGGGCGAACAAATGCTTATTTTTTGAAATGCAGGTTTATTTATTGCCTTCAGTAGATGATTTGCGGTGCGAAAAGTCGTCCGTCGAAACCTTGGTAGTGCTGCGTGCATTCGATATGTACTCGTGTCACGTCGGTCTTGGACGTGCGGGTAATCTGAATTGCCCCCGTAGCTCATGGTTCATTCATACTTTTTATGCGCGAATATTTTTTCGCCAAGTTTCGCATATCCCTCGATTCGTGCAGAGCACCCAAACCAAACTCTTTCATCCGAAACTCTACAAGTTTTTATGCGCCGTTAAAAAAATCACTATCCGCTTCCTTCCTCATTGCTTCTTTCCTTTCACATTTTTCCTCGACGACCTCATTTGATCGCCCCATAAATTTTTTCGTCACACCGATTATGACAAAGGTTTATTCCTATTTTCTGTCATTCGCTGCCTAGTTTGCGACGAATATTCTCATTCCTTTCCGTGGTTCCAAAGCTTCTTGCTTTTGCTTCTCAGCCTCAAGACGCGCGCCCTGTAAAATCTGGAGATAGTGTGTAAAGACTGCCACCTGTTGTCGGATCCCGTTTCTCCGTTGAATCCAATTTTCCTCAGGCCATTATATTGAGCTTTTAATGGCTCCAGTCTTTCTGCAGTAATCAGTTGGCTGATTACTATATAAAGATATAAATTGATCAATCGGTTGCAACATTATAACAGATTGTTTTAAGCTTATTTATTGTTTGATAGGCTTTCAAAATCTCGTAAATTTTGTATCTCCTGTCAGCATCCATGCCGAGTTCCTGTCTTCTTTGGATTTTTAAAACTTTTTCTATAAACTTACTCCTTGTTAACTAATGCATATGGTGTTTTACACAGTTTTATACAGGATTGCGCGACTTTTCAAACGCCCTATATATTCCGCAAATTATTCTATTGGCGAACGATTCAATTGTAAGGAAAAATAAATGAGAGAATAACGTCAATCCGAAGAGACAAATCTAAAAAAAAATAACTTCTTTGGAGATGTTTCGGATTTGACGCAATTTCTCCGACTTGGGCATTTTTATCGTTTTCGTTTCCGCTCATTGTGATTGCCCTCTCACATGACGAGTTCGGTTCTATTGACCCTTTATCGCATTATGAGTCACATATTGCGCATTCCAGAAGCAAACGAGGCTCTCGCGATAACAGCCACCCATATATCTCGGCACAAAATTTGAGCGAAGCGTATAAGTTAGAATTAATATGAAATATTTCCTCTTAGAGGAGTGTTTTGAGAGACTAGAATTCATGTTCTCCGGTTCAACATTCATCTTTGATGTCCCATTTGAAACCTGAAAGCCTCATACCTAAACCTTACTAGCATGTTATGTGGTAAAATTTGATTTCAGAAAATGGAGTTTTCGTGATTTTAGTAAATTTTTGTTTGTTGGAAAAATACTAAAAAAATTATAACGTAAATGTAGGAATTTTAACGTATTGTGGTATTTATTCCAGGAAAATATTTCTAACAAAAACTTCTTAATGGTTTGTTTAGGTGCGTTTTGAATCGAGATTTCGTTTACTCGAGGGCGGAAAAAATGCAATTACATTCATTATTGCGAATGCTATTTTTTATCAAACTCTTGAAGGTTTAATTGGACAAATATTAATAGCTTCGACTTATATCTCTTTCACAAGATACCTTAACCCGTAACCACAGGCAGCGGTCTTTCAGAACACACGAAAATTTCAATCGTCTCATTTAGGGTTCGTGAATCATCTACGCCTTTGAAATTTTGTTTACCTTTGTATAGTTCAGGTGGCTTTGTTTACTGAATGGCAGTTGCCTTCTAGCATCGGATCTGTGCGTACTAGAGCGTGTTTAGTTTCATTGCCGGTCTGAGAGACCGCATGCCTGTGTTCGAGTAATTTTTTCGGAACAGTTCTTTTTCACGATTTCGGAAATTTCTTAAGGTATGTCGCAGTTAAACCGTCGCACGTCCGGAAAAGAAAACAAAAACTGCCTTCCAATGTTTTATTTGTAGCAGCTCAATATGTTTGAAATGTTCAGCACCCGCTTGAGGAGCATGCTCTGAAGTGACGAAGTTTAGGGTCCTCATTTTTAATAAGTTTTTCTTTTTTTTAATTCTTTTATATTCATGTGTTTAAACAAACCCCTTGCAAAAGACTAAAGCAAATACTAAAGTTTCTGTATGAAATTTATAAAAGTAACCTATCAAAAATTAGAGCCTTACTTTTTTGTGTTAAAAAATTTTCATATTTACTAAGAAGGTATTGCATACTAAGACTTCATGTTTTTGTGTTTGTTTGCCAAGACCCTCTTTCATATATAAACATAAGAAAGCTATATACAATGTTGTTTCTTCTAACATAATTATTTATTTTTGGCGTGGGGTCTGAGAGACCGCATGCCTGTGTTGGCGCGTCAATTTTTGATGCCTGTGGTTACAGGTTAATTCGTTCCGGTAAAATTTCATTTCAATTTTTTAAGTAGTCGTTGTTATCGTTGAAAATAGGGATACATGGGCATTTTGTAAAATGAAAATTTAATAAACCGAAGTTTAAATAGAAGATAAGTATAACTAAAAAATCCAATACCGCAGAGGATTTTTATCGAGCCAAGCACAGTTGAGAAACTTTGATCGTCCTCCTGGAACATGACGCAGTAAAAATATCCAAGTTTTCATGCGCGAAAAGTTCTGTCTCGACGACTTCTGCTGCACACTTCAGCCGACAATTTTCAGCTCGGTATCTACATACTTCGTACTTTCACACCGTTATTTCATTCGATTCGGTAAAAAACAGACCGAAGAAAATCAAATTCATTTCCGGTTAGTAACCGTTGGTTACGTTTGAACGTCGAGAACATTCGCATTCTGATGAGAACCACTGACGCGTTAATGTGCCTTTCTAAATTTATTTCAATTATCACCCACTGCAATTCATTTTTATTCTCAGAAAACACAAAAACATAATGAGATGTAACAGTAACGTTTAAATTTTCAGGCATTTCCACTACCTGTCTGATGCAATCTTTCTGAAATGTACCTTTCAATTAGATTCAGGATAGGACTCAACACGGAAAACTCTGTATACAAAAACAGGGTTTAAATTTCATTAGTAATTACCAACTATCGTTTTAAATGTATTGTGGGTAGTCTACACTTCTATTAAAATCCTCTTTTATGCTGTTGTATAATTTATCGCAATTAATTGCCCCTGCATTCTTTATTAATATAGTTATCCCTTCCTATTCATTTCATCTGAGATATTCCTTACAACTTAATTTTTTCGGAGCAATCCTTTTTCTTTCCGCTCATTTTTAACCACGCGTCTAATTTTGTATTTCATTTTGATAATTCGGTTACAAATCAACATATCATCGGAAAATAGCAACCGGCATCGATGAATCGCCCCACCGCTTTGCGGTGGCTCCTGCTACTTTTCTACTACATGCTATTACGATTTTGTTATCCTCGTGGTCAAAACATATCCTTATCACGTCAGCTTACAATTTTCCTTGTCAGTCTTACGCCAAAATTCCTTGCTTCCGAAACGAACTAGTTCCACAAATCAAGTTTTCCATTCCACGCTATTCAATTTTTTCTGCCTTTTCCCATTTTCTCATTCTTACTCCTTCCGGAGTCCTTCACCTTCTTATCTCCGTTTTGCACTTTGATCCGTCATTCTATCACTATATTGATAATATTCAAATTTTCATTTCTTTTTATATATCTCTTGCTCATTTACTTTTCTCGGGTTAAAATGTTAAACTTAATTAATCCAAAACTATCATATTTATGACATTTTGGCGGTTTTATTGCTATTTTCTTCGAGAGAAACTCATTTCGCGTCCAATGTGTCGTATTCTTTATTTCTGGCTTATTTTTATCTACTGCCTGGGTGTTTCCCTATTTTGTAAATGCTATTTGTTCGATTTCCCCTGTTCCATTACTCGCGTGTCTTCTCTATTCCATCACAACATTAAAGCTGCTTTCTTCCGCTGCTGGTTTGCGGTCGGTATTTCGCTCGAGCACTCCGATGACCTTGACATTACACGCAATATCATGTCTTAAATGTCGTTTACGCCTCTCTCTATCTACGCTGCTTTTTGCGTGTCCCTATATTACACTTCGAATGTTAGCTGGCGACATTTTTATGCGTATTAAAGTAAAACCTTTTACGGGATCAAATTACAAGTGTATTCATAACGCAAAAGCGAGTCGTCAAATAATTTATTTTAGTTTATATATTCGATTCCGAATCTATTAATATCACCGCATATTTTTCTTAACGCTGCGTGATTTTTCATTTTAGTTTTCTGAAACCATGACGGGATAGATTCGCCTCTTAAGAACTGAATTTGCGAAGAGCTAAAACTTGTTGACTTAGTTGAAGCTCCGGTCTTTAATGTAATGGGTCCTCTCGGTTACAGAACTAGTACGTAGTATGTAATATAAGACAGTGAAACGGTCTGTCCTGGTCGTTCCACAAATCCTTTCAACATACATGAATGTCACGGAGTTGTAAAATAATATAGAAATTCCATAATTTCATTGCACGAGAAAGCATAGATGAAATTAAACTACATTCAAATAGTAACCTTTTTTACCTTTTTAATGCAATCTATCCCACAGACTCTTTTCTCAATCAAAGTCAATTTCAGTGAAAATTAGAATAATAGGAAACATTGAGAACATACTATGGGTTTTCTTTTTCATAATCGTATACAAGAAATTTATATACATATTTGATCGGGAAAATTAATAAGAGAGGAATAGCATGTCAATCTAGAAGGAATGAGTCGGTCTTTTTAACAGACCGTTTAATTCACTTAGCGTTCGCTCATTTCTTAATCAGGTGAATTCATGTTCTGCGCCAGTACATCATGACTCCGCTTGGCAAATAAAATCTAGTGACTCAGATGTTGCGACGTACTTTTTCCCCATCGTGGTGCGTGAAACAGGTAGACAAATAAATTGTCCAGGGAGAAGCTATTGGGAAAACAATTGCATAAGGTTATTAGGAGCTAGTTTCCGAATGAGGAAATTTGTCACACAATTGCAAGAATTGGATACATCATCTTAGAAAAACTAACGCCAGAATCATCAAAAAAATTAAGGAAGATCTTTTTGAGTTTAAATAACGGGATGTAATTAGACAGCGCTCTGTTTAGTTAATTAATTTAGTTAATTTAATTAATTAATTAATTAATGTCTTAACATTCAATAATTTCTTTCAGAGAAGCTTTGGAAAAGTTTATAAAATATAAAATTGTCTATTCATGTTCATGAGATTCTTTTGTGTACTCTTGATACTTCTCCTTTTTCAAACTAACGACCTAACTATCACATATCTTTTTCAGTGATAATTGCATAAATATTTTTCTAGTCAAATCTCTTTTACAAATTCGTAACTATTTAAACACATTGCGACAGAAAAATTAAAATAATTGCAATCGAAAGCTACACCTCCCCTTACGCGGATTTGGACGTACCGTGGATCTTTATAATTACATTCTTCAGAGAGCTGGAAAAAATTCCATCGCATCGACGAAGGACTGGTGTAAATATTTATATTTTTCTATTTTGTTTAAAGAAATAAAGGATGCTAATAAAAACAATCAGGAAAAGAAAAGCCAATTGGCTAGGGCACAGACAGTGTTTACAAAGGACGATCTTAGAAGGAAAAATTAGTGGAAGAAGAGGAAGAGGGAGAAAAAGAATAGGAATATTAGAGAATATAAAGCAGGGATATAATACTTATAGAGGTATAAAAGAGGCTTCTAGGGAGAGAGAGAGATGGAGGCAGCGTAGGTCAGCGAGACAGTGTACTCGGTTATACAATACGGGTCACTGCGCCCCAAAATCTGCGGTATATTTGGGAAGCACTCTATTAGTCTTTTGAAACTGATTTTGAAGCTTTTACAGTGAGGAGCTTTCATGCGTGAAAGTGGTTAACGAAAGCTGTTCGAAAAGCGCAATTGTCCTGAATTGAGGAAAAAGGAAAACTCTGGTGGACGGTGGAACACGGAGATAATCACATCTAAACAGAACGGCCTCTTTTTCAAATGCTGCATCACTCGCTAAGATAACGTTCCCGAACTGCTCAAGGTGAAATCGCGCACGAGTCCACTAAACCCACCTGATGCCCATTTAAAATTTTAATTTTGGATGCAAAATCTATAAGTATTTGCAAACATGTTTTATTCTGAAGCTTTCATCTTTTTAAAAATTAATTCAAACTAATTTTTCAGGTTTAATATCTATTGATATCAACGAAGTCTGTTTATAAATCGGAACGATTGCTAATGATTCCTTGTTAAAGTAACTAACGAAAGTCAGATGAATCATACGATAAAAATTAAATTCAACTATTTATCTTCCACGAAATTTATTTATTATTTATGAGTCAATTCCTCAAAAAAGAGCCTGAATTTATTAATGAGAACCATACGATCCACTAGGTAGGGAACAAATAGTTTTGTGCGAGCAAAGAGGAGTTTTTTTATCGTATTGAAAATGAAATCTTTAATAATCAGACGGATTTGAAACTTCGTAGAATAAATATCCCATTATTTTCCGACATCTCCCTTTCTACCTAAAAATGTTAATACCAAGATAAGGTCGCAACATCTTCTTTTAGAACCGAGTAGTCCGTTTATTTCGTTTATCCAAGCTATTATTACTCCAGTAATCATAGTCTTGCTTCAGTAACTTTAACATCTAAAAGTCTCCATTAAATGTCAAATATTTCTTCACCTGCAAACATACATCCGATACACAATTACTAAAACCGGTGGCAAATCGTTAGAGGTGCAAAATTACATAAAATGCAAATCTTGTTTGTCTTACGGAGTGTTTTTGAGTCAAAATCCTGCAAAATTGCGATTAATAATTGTCCTTAAAAATTTACATTTTCATTCCCAATCAATTCTTTAACACAATCCACTAGGTGGAATTCTATTATAGTAACAAGGGACAATAACTTTGCAAAAATTTCACTTTATTGAAAGAATTTCGGGTAGTTTTCTTCCAATAAATGGTAATTTTACATAGTTATTGTTCCTTGCTACGCTAATCTCTTATCAGCCATTTGCCAAATGTGGGATTCCCCGATAATTACAGAAAAATCTCGCAATTACGCCGAACTAATCGTCTGAAAGCTGAGAAAGCCATTTTGTGATCACATGCTAGAATCCTCACCCAGCAGTTTTCCCACTTTATGTAATTATATGCCCATTTACCCCTCTTATAGCAAACGCTTTCAATATATCTAGCGTAGAAAGCGGATATCGTAAAGATAGGAAATCTCCGTAAATAAGCAGCTGAAGCTTGTTTGTTTTGACTAGACGAGGCAGTAAAAGAAATAATCCCCTCGACTGCGATGCGATGAGGCACGTGTGCTTTTCTCACCTTCGCACGTAGGGAAATTCGTCTCGGGCGTGCTAGCTTTGATAATCGCTCGCGCGTGATGCCCTCACGATCCTCCCTTTAGGACCTCTAACGCGAAACAATGCAAATTGCGAGGCACGAGATGGGTCTCCGCGTCACCCAGAGTCATCGCTCACGGCCTCCTCGACACAAATAGAGAGAGATACAGGGGGGAAAAACATTCTTAGGTAGTGACGAGTACACCTGCTGTAGCATCTAGAAAGAGAGGGGAGAAATTGCAAATGGATGCGAGGGTAGGAGAGAGAGAGAGGAGAGAATATGGCGAAAGAGAGAGGAAGAGGAGGGGCATGGGTCTTGTATAAAGAGAGAGAGGCAATCGCCAATTTCCTCCGGTGACGCGTTTGACAAAATGTCGGCATTTTCTCCCACCGAGGATTTTCGTTCTTTTGCGGATGGCAATGAATGCGTATGTATTAAAATTAACAAGGTCAGCGACCACACGAATCGCCTTGAATTTCTGTGATTTTCAGTAGCGAGGTGTTCGTTGCACAAACGTAATGGCACTGAACAGAAATTGCAGACTTAAAATCTCGTCATTGGCGAGAATTATCGACCTCAATTCTAACCGCTCCTCCTTTAACCTCGTCACCGAAGAATTCCTCAATTATATATCACTGAAACGGTGCCAATTATTCTCCAAGCGTGTCGCTCGATTCGAACGATGACGTCTTTACGCTTAATAGCGAAGTTGCATAACATCCGTCGGCCATAAAACGCTTTATTAAATGCCCATCACGGAGATAATTTTGAACGTCCGTATTAGCGAGACAATAGACGATCGAAACTGCCGTGACATCTACGAGGCGTGGCACGTATTAATTATCGAACAGCGTATCGTCAATTGTTTTATGGGTCCTTATGAAGTGTCGAACTCGCAAGATGACCAAACGAAGCAGACTTTTCTTTCCCTAACCTTCTCTTTCCTCCTCTTCCACCCAACGGTTCCCCCTCCCATTCATTCTTCTCATTCCGGTCACTACTTATTCTCCCCCTACATCTCTCTCTCTCTCCCCCTTTCTCTCTCTCCCTTTCTCTCTCTCTCCCTTTCTCTCTTTCTCTCTCTCTCCCTCATCCTATCCTTGACCTGCCTATGCAGACTGGAGATGACGTCACCTCCACCGCTGAAAAAGAGAGGGCGCGCTGGCGCCGTGCCCTCGAACAAGAATCAAAATATTGACGTCGCATCGAAATGTGTGCTCTCGCGCGGAGATACGCCATTCCTATTCGGCGGAATGGTCCAAATCATTTGCATTGTCATTTTTTATAGGAATTGCTCCCTGCTAACATCGCGTTGCTAAAACTCTCTCTTTAATGAATGGGAAGGAGTTTAAAGCTTCCTCGAACGGGTGCATCTCGTATTCTTCGGATGATATGTTTTATATTTTCTGCTTAAAACCTTAAATAAAGCATTGGAGATAGTACTTTTGACGCTTCAACGAAACAAACCGTCAAAATGATTTTTTTAAACAATTTCGAAATTTTCAACGAATAATATAATTTTCTGAAAAATGATATAAACTAAAGAAATGAACACTTAAAAATTAAAATTGAAATTTCTAATGTCTCCAATAGCCATGCATGATAATTTAAAATGTTACTATTTTTTCAATTTATATTTTTAAGCTTTATTTTTAGTTAGTTTTTAGCCATAAGATGAGTTCCATCGAATTGACAGATAATATGTTTAGATAAATGCATGAGGGGGGATATCGCAATTAAAGACTTTTGGTTTGGAATTTTGTGTACCTATCGTGCTCATTTCTCTCACTAGCCGTACCATTACCCGAGGTTGGTTTACGAACTTCCTTCTTCTCGCCGTTGACCCACCGACCAACGTTGAGTAAATCTATAACCTTTCACCGCATATTTTCCCATCTTTTGTGTGACCTTTTGCTTTCACCATAAAAATCACTCGTGACCCGAAAGAAAGTCCCTTTAGAGTAACCTCCTCTGTCCCGTCCCACTCTTGAGGAAAGCTTCGCGAAAACAATTACAACACTAGATTGACGTGTTTGTACGTTCGTGGTGACGAGAAAGAGAAACATCTACGAAGGAAGTAGAAAGAGTGGGGAAGAGGGAAAGCGAGTCCTTGAAAGCGTTACAGCAAGTGAACACACCTTGGGAGAAAAGAGGAAGGAGAGAGAGAGAGAGAAACGTTTGGCGAGCATGAGGGCGAGTGAGAATGAGAGATATAGAGAGAGGTGAAGCTGCTGATGACGAGGACGATGATTCGTATTATGATGTAAAACTGTCATCGGGATATTAATACTCTCACTCTGATTCAAGTCATGAGAGGAAGTGACTAGTTCAAAGAGATTTTCCTCATTTATAATTGTTTGAACAATCCTGAGTCTTAAATGCTTTACGGATAGAATTATCGCTATAGCAAGGACTTAACCTATGACTTCATAGTGTTAAAAATAGCTTTATAACACCGCAAAAACATTCATTTGTCCCAATCTTTAACCTTGCAGTATGTAACTCAAAAAACGAAGAATCAAGTGGCTGAATTCGTCGAGATAACTCGTATCATTTTAGCGGTTGGGAAAACCAGATGCGCATTATGGCTATAAAGCATCTGCTCTTATGCGGTGATTCAACGATCGTAAATTAATAACAAGTAGGGGTGTACACGGGTTTCCCGTGGTACAGAAATGCTTTTCGTTAAATTCGCCATAGTATAATCGTATACTAATATATTTGCTTTGAAATCAGAAAATTATTTTTCCTTATATTGTGGTAGCCGTGATTTTTATATCAGTTCTAAACACGTCCATTTCTTTTTGCCCTTCACATGAAATTTCTTTTAAATCGGCTTATCTAATACCTTCGAAATCATAGTTACAGAAATATTTTAACCTTGATATTGTGGTAGCCATGTTATTCGACCCGGTTGAAATATACTATTTTGGTTATTTATTTATTTATTTAAACATAAATGTCGCAAGTTGACTAAAGCCAGATGGCGACGACTGCTACACTACACTACACTACAAAATACAAAATAAATACAACAATAGTTAATTTATCAATAACCAATGCAATAGTATTCAATTAAAAACCTATTCGATTTCATTATTACCTATTCTTATGGAGTTTAGAGTTTTCTAGTTTCAAGATGGGCCTTCACGGCTACTGTAGCGGTTAAGGGGTTTACGAGGTCCCCACCGTACTTCACCCCATCAGGCATTCCTTTACTTCCTCCAATTTCATCGTCATCTGTTACAATTTACAATATTATCTATAATCAAACTAACTTTATTCTTAAATATTTTAACATTTTTAGGTAAGGGTTTAAAGAGCTCCTCAAATAACATGTTCAAATCCCAGATTCCTCTATTAATAAAAGAATATTTGGCAAGATTTGTTTTTTTGCGGCATCAATTTAATTTTAAACTCATGTCCATTTTTTCCAATAAAGTCTGACTTCTCTATTCTACTCCTTAGATCTTCCCATGCCTTATTTTTGCCAATTACCTGGAATATACTCCGTAATCTATTAACCCTCCTCCTTTTTTCAAGCGTTTCCCAACCCAGCATTTTAATCATTTCGGTGACTCTGTCTCCCTTGTTGAATCTTCCTAAGGTAGGTATATCTCGTTGTCTTTCCTTGCACCTTCTCTAATTTCTTAATATGCCCTATCTCGTAAGGGTCTCATAGGTTCGTAGCGTACTCTAATATAGGCCTAACCAATGATTTATATCCTAACTCTTTTGCTGCCTTAGTACTTCCTTTTAGATTACGCATCACGTAATCCAAGGTATTATACGCTTTTGTTACGATTTTGTCGATGTTTATACCCCATTTAGGTCTTTTTTTATTTGAACGCCTAGGTATTTGCAATTATCGATTTTTTGTACCGTTTCCCCATTAAGCGTGTAGCGAAAATTTCTCTCGGTCCTTTTAATTGTGAAATTGATGTGCTTGCAGTTTGTTCCATTAACACTCATTTTGTTCAACTTAATCCAATTTTCTGCCCGCTCCATGTCTTTCTGCAAAATTGCTCGGTCCTTTTCCATTCTATTCGTCTATAAATGACGCAGTTGTCTGCGAAAAGCCGCACCTCACACTTAACGTAATTGGGTAGATCGTTTACGTAGATCAGGAATAATAAGGGTCCTAAAACACTCCCTTGTGCAACTACTGATGTTACTTGACTTTCCTCGGAGTGACTCTGTCCTACTTTAACCTGTTGGAATCTTGTAACAGCCCTAATAACTGAGTCTCGCATGAAAAAACTTTGCTGAACCCATGCTGATTTTTACATAACCAGTTGTTTACTTCCCAATAGTCTCGTATGTAATCAGCAATAATTTTCTCCATCAGATTGCAAACTACAGATGTCAGACTAACAGATCTATAGTTTTCAACGTTGGTTTTGATTCCACCTTTATAAATAGGTATCACGGTTGCTTTTTTCCAGTCATTTGGGATCGTTTCATTATTTAACAACATTATTTATTTATGTGAAGATTATATATACCATATTTGGTTAACATCCATGTGGTCAGTTCTTTATAAATACGGTTTTAAAATATTATTTAACTTTTTAGTGCTCTTTAGCTCCGCTTCAAACATTTTCTTTCATTATGATATGTTGTACAAACCTTATGTGCAAAATTTAGTTGAAATCCGTCCAGCCAATTCTCTCCAAATCCATTATTACTGAAAATGTTTAATTTGTAATTGTGGCGCCACTGTTTGACTGATGCGGTCCAAATATGCTATGATGGTGTAGTATATAAGTGTACATTATAAATATAAAATTTAGTTAAAATTTATTGGGACAATGCAACACAAACAGGTGTTAAAAGAAATTTTATTATTACTTTTATTTTTGCAACCCTGATTACCATATCTACACTAAACATATTGATTTTGTTTTTCTATATTGCATACCTTTTCTATGCAAAATTTTGTTCAAATCGGTTGAGCCAATTCCTTCCAAATTCACAATTACCGAAAAGTTAACTTTGCAATTGTTGCATCCTGCTTAGTCGATCCGGTACATTGATGCCATTTTGATCAATAATTTATGTTAGTATTCTATGTACCAAATTTGGTTGAAATCGGTTCAGCCAATTCTTCCCTGATATATGCGTACGGACGGACGAACATCACGAAGATAATAGTGCTTTTCAGCTATAACGAAAAGCACTAAAAACGACTTTGTTTACGATTCATCGTTAAGAATGGCTACCTTGCATAGATTATCAGCTGTTTATGACTTTTGGATTCCAGCCATTTGTTATGTGAAAAGAATCATATTAATGAGTTCAGATCGATTCCGTTAATATAACTAAATGGGGGCAGACCAGAGGCGGCCCAAGAAATTTTGGCTCCCCGGATGAGATGGCATTCCAGCTCTCCCCCCCGTTTACAATTGTTGAGATATTTTCAAAGTACATGGTAATTTACCAATCGCTCTATAAAATTACAGTAAAAGCTTTTTCCGGTTATCTGAGCTGCCTATCTACTTAAGATTCACCATCTGATAACAGTAGTAAAACTGAAATTTTGGATATGTACCAATGTAAACCATGTTGAAACCAACATCTACTCTGTACTGAGTATGTATAGTACATGCAAAACAAGTAAAATTTAATCATATTTTATTAAAAAGATACTGTAATGAACTTAATTTCAAAACCTTTTATTTATGTACGTACTGTATGTAACTGAACATTTACTGCCTCTCTTCATCAACATCATTTTTAGATGGAATAGATGAAGAACCAATATTAAATGCATCCATCAACACAATTTTCACCTTTTCCAAACGCCTAATAATGTCAATTTTTTGGTTAAGCGTCAACACAACTCTCTTTCTTTTCTGTCCTGAACTTAGAGATGCTTTATTTGAAGCCATTTTGCTTGGATGGATAAAATTCGAACAGACAAAAAGCAGGTAAGTATTAAACTCTCACAAGCCAACTGGAATGCCCGAGTCACAATGGCGAACTGTTTGCATTTCAAACGCTGCCAAGTGGCAAGCTCCGAAACTTTCGGATTAGATATATGCCGGTTATACAAGTTTTCCGGATAACAAACCTTTTACTGTATTAAAAATGAAAAAATAAAAGGAATGCTATCAAGATTCCAGCCTGTTCCGCGATATAAATTGGCATTTCTTCACTTGCAAGTACAGGTTTCCCTCTCTTTATGCGGGGGTTGCATTCCACGAAAGTGACGCATAAAGCGAATTCGCATAAACAGAACCCATATTTACATGTAGAAGATAGGGATACGTTCCACAAGCAATCCTAACTTCCCTCCAAGACGCTCTTCTTTCACTCCATAACGACTTCTTATGCGCTAAATACAAAATTAAAACAATTAACACTAAATTATACTCGCCAATAAAAGGAAGCAGACGAGCACAGGTGGTGGCTGTCGTGAGTGTCATAATAGTGGAGGTTTAAAGTGCTGGAGGGTTGTCTTGGCCCAACGTAAGTTCCGCGGGCAAGGAGACAAAACTTCTCAAGTGTGCTCAAATTGTATCACGCGAAATCTCCGTCTCATCTCAGCTCTATAATATCCACTCCACTTTCATCTCATTTACTGTAGTACTAATACGCACAACATAAGAGACAATGAGAGATTGAATGGTCGCCTTGTGGTGTAGTGAAGAACTTTCTTTCATTTGTATAGCATTGGCCGCGTAACCGCATAATAAAGATAATCAAAGACGAATAAAAAGAAATTCCGGTAGCAATAAGTTTGTCACATAATAGCGAATTCGCATTAAGCGAACCCGCATAAAGAGAGGGAAACCTGTATTGCATAGACAGATGATCGTATCGGATACTTGGACGCCCCAGGCAGTCGCCCGGCTCGCCCCTGCTTCGGGCCGACGGAGGCCCTGGCGTAGACACACCCATGAAATTTCATTTTAAATCTACATGACACCCTGCAAGTCACCTTTTTGGTTGATGGTAGCGGAATTTTAAGTTTCTTGCAATTTAAGTTATTCGTGGTGACAATTGGAGAATTCCTATATTTACGATAGAATAAAAGACGCACAAACGTTGTTCGTAAATGCATTTGCTGCGACTTTAGCTGTCGAGAAGTTGAAAACGATTCGGTGCACGCGTGCCATTGCATGAGGGGATGTTCATCATTTGTCGCATGGTGAGGCGTGCTGTTACTCGAGTACCGTGTCACAAAAAATTACAGAGATGTCGACGTGCTCAGATGCAATGATGTGTTCCAACAGTTTGTTTGGAGTAGAGAGGGGAACCACAGATTTCCGTCAAAAGAAATGCGCTGCGCGAATCTTTCCTCTCTTTTCATATTTTCTCTCAACTTTCTCTTGCCCCTTCTCATTCTTTCTTAGCCTTTTCAGATTGAGTTTATAATGTTTTGAGAACCTTTTCTGCCCATCTATTACACAACAAAGACTACCAACACCCTTTCAGACACGTTATTCATATTTTTTTACTTCCAACCATAAGTGCAAACTGGAATGTTACGCAATACAGTGGCTCACCAAAAAAATGAAAACAAGATGTCAGAATGTGCGGAGGAAAATTCGGTGAGCCATTTTCAGAAATTTATGTATTTAATTAATTTATGAGACTCGCGACAAACATTTTCCAGAATTTTGGACGTCAGATACTTAAAAGTTACGAAGACAATAATTTTTTTAAAATATAAACATTCGTTGAAATAATAGCCTCAAAAATGCAATTCTGAGTTTCAATGTTCATTATAAGGGACTGGTTATATAATTGTGAAAATGATGAGAAAGTTTTTTGAAACTACAACTTGCTCCTTAACAAGCACTCGAGATAAAAAACTGTTTCTGCTGGCCCGTCATCGCGTATTAAAGATTTAAATGAACTCTTTTGCTACTTAAAGCTCACATCCTTTCCAGCATATCTTGATATTTACACCGTCTATATTTCCCTCACTTTCATTAAACTCGAGTACAATTCTAAAACGTTACAATACGTTATTCCGCCAAGTCTTACATCGCTTCGCTCATTAGTTTTTGTATTTTTTAATTTTAACCAGTTCATAAGCAGCCACTACTGACCTTTTAAAATTAGCGTAATAACGATAACGACAATCACAGAGAACTTCGCCTTCGGCAGGACTGGAACCCTGAACCCTAGTATTGGGAATTACACACGCTAAACACCCTAATCCTCTTTGATACAAAATTTTCTTCATTTCGTCTATTCCAAATAACGGCTGAATATACGCGTATAATCTCTATTTCTCTTTGGCTAACCGTTTACATAACTTCATCCTCCCCTCTCATCAATGTGTATTTTTCAATCATTAATTCTCTCGTCTCTTTTTCTCCCGTCCTCTTCCACCGTCTTTCTTAACCTCCCACTTTTTCTCTCTCCCTCATTCTTCCTCTTCCATCTCATGTCGCTCTGTCAGCTCTTTCCCTTCTCCCTCTTCCTGCCCAACTAGGTAATCCCTCACGTCTCTCTATCTCTCTCTCTCTTTTCTCTCTTCGACTCCTCGTGACGCAAAAGGAGTAGTCCACGGTAGGGGTGCTTCCTCTTACCCAATGGCCAAATACCCTTCCTGGCGCGTGCCGCGGACGGCGGTGACTGCTGGAGGGAGTAGGGGAGTAAGGAGCGAGTTGACAATGTGGAGGAGGGGGGGGGGGGGTAGGGAGGCACGGGGACGACCAAGAGAGGGAGACTGCACTTATCCTTTGCGATCGCGCGCGCGGTGAATCGACGATTGATTTCTCACTCGTGCCTCTTTCTCTCCGATCCTTTTATAGCTCTCGTTGAGAGGATCGAGTGCGTCGTGCGATGGACTTGTGCCGATGGACACGTCGTAGAACATCCGCGGGGGTATGAACCCACGACCCCTAAGAATGCAGTGACGGATGGCACGTCCTCTATATTCCCCTCACCACCATACGGAACCACTAGATTCCGATAATCCTCTTCTTTGCCTCGGTACATTTTTATGGATCTGTTTCATCATCGTTCAGCGAATTCTCGGTCGGATAATGCCTCCAGTGGAGATTTTAAGCTCGGGTCCGCGAAGAGAAAGTGGACACAAATCCAGCATTTCGTTTTGTTTTTAGTTTTTTGAAACTCAGTAGTGGCCTATATTTCTGTACTTTATTTTTTTATAAAATCGTACACATGCCATGATACAGTTTCGGAAGTACCACCGCACTCGTTGGAAAATTTTATTCTCATACGGTTCTCATATTTCTCATGCAGATGTCGACAATTAGTTTTACGTAGTTGAAAACTCCGTTTGGTTTACGTTTTTTTCCGATAGAAACTGTGGTTACAGGAAGTTTAAATTTAATTTTGGCCAAAGTGTCAATTCTCCAGTATTGAGTGACGGAGAAGCCAATTATGCATAACAATTTTAATACGACGCTTGGGTTCAGTTATATTTCTCAACAGTTTTTGCTTGTCCAATTATTTTACAATTTACTGTTTTTATGCATACGAGTTTTCAGAATACTCCATAGGCAACTTTCTACCAATTATTTATTTACGACGATAACTCAAGTAACTAAGATTTCACTCATTAATTAATTAAATTTCTCTGTTGTTAATTGTGTAGCTTTTCATTGTTGCGCGTATTTCCTATAGAAAACATGAATTTTCACAGAGTCCATTAAAAGTTAATATGCTACATTTTTCTCGTATTTCCTTGCCTTTTCCATGATACGGATATATGACTAGCTAGGCACACTGATAAATAGAAGTAAAGTTAAAGATATCAAAATTCATAATAAAAAGTAAGGAAAAAACTGCTGAACTAGACAGTAAATAGCAGTTAAAAAAAGAATTCGTTAATATGTACAATCTTAAAATTTATTTATACTAGTGTGATTAGACAGAAATGATATTATAAAAATAAATTAATATAATTAAAAAAGAAGACTTTTTAAAACAAAACGTTTATTAAAAAATTATATAAATTAAATTTTTACCCCCGTTCTGATGGACGCTAGAACCTTCACAAGAAAACTTGCACAACCAGACAGAATACTGCATCAATTGACGAAAAAACGAAATCTCTGTCAGCTTTCGTTTAGGAGTAGTTAGCACGTCAGATAGATTGACAGATGGACAAACTGAACCCATAAACGGATTTTTTTAAAGACTCACTAAAAATATACTGATTACTAGCTTTATGCGATAACACTGGTCATTAAGCTTTCAAATAAATGTATGGCGCAAACAATATGCCTCGTCCGTCAGATGAACCAGTAGCATCAAGAGTTGCATCTTTCGCTACATCCTCGAACAGCGTTAAAAACACCTACATTTAAGATTTTCGCGCAAACATGTTCGCATTAATAAATGAAATGGCGACAAACTTGATCCGCTTTTGAAAACGGGCTTGCGAGAGGTCGTAGCAACCGTTGGGAACGCATATGCATTCGAGTTTTCATAAAAAATTTTCTGCTGACAACGGGTGCCGCCCTGGGGGTTACCCACGCGACACAGAGTATCATAGCATCCGTGTGGTAAAGCAAACACGGGCGGCAACGCCACCTCCGCGTCGCACAATTCGCACACCGCCGCACTGACGCAGTCGTGAGTTAAGGAGTTAGAAAGAGAGAGAGAGAGAGGGAGAGAAGATACGTCACCTATCTCTTAAAACCCCATCGACTCATCAACCGCCACTTCCTTTCCCGACCGCATTCAACACCTATTCGTGTTTACCTCTGAATCGTTGCTTCATAGCGAGTAGCGCGATTGTTTTCCATCAATTTTCCTAGAAAAATAACGCTAAGGAATGCGCAGTTCTCTCTCCCTCTCCTTCCCTTTGAATTGATGATTTGCGCGCGCATTTGTCGTCGACCGACGCGCGTTGACGCAATTCGAGAGAACCCGACGAGGTTGCTCCCGACGATGAGAGAGGGAAGGGGTATGGGGCCTTAGTTTTTTTGCCTTCGCTCCAAGGATGCGTGAGGGCGTGCGTATGTCACGCGAGCGCGGTGTGAGTCTCGAAGAAACCGTCCTTCTTGCCGAGATGCGAGTGACACAAGCAGGTGGTGTGAGGAGTCTTCACGCCGCAATGCGAGCGAGAGTTTCACGTCACTACGCGGTTCGCGTTGGTGGCCGGAGAATTTTGTGCCAACCCCAATAATATTTTAGTAGGCGAGATGTAAGAAAGCTACTGTATGTGTATGTATACATACACAGATATGCACACATGAAAACGCAAAATTTTGTTTTCGACCGTTACACTTGGATTTTGACGATTTATAGGATATATGAAGCGTGTTAAAATAACAATATTGGCTATAATATATTTGAATTAAATTTTGCAATTCACTTTTAGTTCGCTAGAGTTTTATTCAAATTCAATATGCTAAAATAATTCAGATTATGTTGGAATGGTATGATTTTATAAGCATGGGTGCACGGAGAATTTTTTTCAGTGCAGGGAAAAACATGTAACCAACCAACGAACACAGATGGGATTTTATATATATGTACATTTTTTGTGAAATGTAGGGGGTAGAAAATGCCTCCTCTTTCTCCTTATTGCGAGCGCCCACGCTTATAGAAGTGATTAAACCACGACTTTCGTAAATGTCGTATTTCCTCAGAAAAGATTAAGAGGAATCGGGTGGACTGAGAGGTAATTTGTGAAGAACACGCGGTCAGTCCTCTTCCCATAGCACTATTAGCTGAGAGTGGATCAGATCATGTTTAAAATCAGTAATATAATGGAGAGGAATTTTTATTATGGAAAAGAATGACATTGATAAAAAATTAATATATAAGTTTCAGCAGACCGGCCCTTTGCCCTTGCACCAGCAGGTCATATGGTCAGTCCTCCCCTGACGGGAATGTATTCTCAAGAACATAAAGAGAAAAATAATTATTAATTGACTATTAATCTCACACCAAAATGAATATGAATAATGTTTTGTAAACGAGCTGAGATAATGATATGCCAACGCCCCGTGCTAGAGCCAACTGAAGTACAAAACTTTTGCTCAAGACAGGATGCCAAAAGTCGAGAAGAGCGCAGAACGAGTTCCCAATGAAGATTGACGGAAAAAATGAGATTTGTTTCCAGGTCCAACATGGAAAAGATAGTCCACTGCAAAGATATGCTTTGAGTAGTAATCCAGCAGGAAACGGCCGAACCTACGTCAAAATATATTTAAATCAGTTTCTCTAAAAGTACGAATTATCCATATACAACAGGGCATCGAAAATTATTTTTCGCTCAATTTTTCACTACGGACTTCACAAAACAAAAATAAAAGCGATTTTGTTATAGTTCCTCTTTGTAAATCATCAAAATACCTGTTTCAATCGATTTATTTTGCATCCACCTTAAAATAATTTTCTGTAAAATTCAAAACGGTATTTTTTAAAAACCTATTTTTATTTATTCGTTTAAGTTTAAACAAAATGAAGAAAAAATTCATAATCAAGAATTAAAAAATAAATAGAATTATACTATAAATTAGAAGCTATGTGTAAATTGTTTAAATTAAATTGGAATAATGCTTACCCGAAGGAAAAAACCAAATTTCCGTATATTGTGTGTGGATTCAAAATTTGAAATTAAAAAATAATTTGTTATCCGGGCTTGGTTCAGATACTTCTAAAACACTATTTTTGTGGTTTTGGCTTTCGGTTCGAACTAAGTTCTATGCTTTGACTTATTAGGCAAGAAAGTGGCATGTCCTTACTTTCAGCAAAGGTCGGAGTTCATATTTCCTAAGGAAATCACCATAACTTAGCAGTCGCTACGAAAATATTCAGAACACCAGTCACGAACACTTTCATATACAACTGATCCCACACCTACATCGTTGTTAGCACCTATTACGAACTGGGATTTCAACCTAATGATTCATTCAAATGAGACCTCAGTCGAATGAATACCCGACACATCTCGGCAATTTTAATCTCTTGAGAGGGAATGCCTATGGGAAATTTCTTCCTCAAAGAGAAGATCTATCTGGTTACCACTAGCGTCAGTCTGGATCCACCGCATGAGTTGATAAACCGCTAAATGTTAATTTTGTAATCTTTAGTCCTGGATGATAGGAAAGGAGATAGTGGAGGGAGTGGGAAGAAGAATGCGGGGGAGGGGTGAAGGAGGGAATTGCAAAAAAAGTTCTTCAGATTCTTCTTCAAGCCACATAGGCACAATGCTTTGATATCACGATTTCACGTTTTGATTCGCGTAAACTGCTCATAGAAACATAACGAATTAAACGAATGATTTTTCCTTTCAAGTTGACCTGCTGTTCATATAAGTGTGAAAAATCACCCATTATTTGAGTCGCAAATTAATAACGTTGTATGATCTGAATTTTATTTTTAAAGTTTCTCCACACCGTCCGAATCAAAGCTGTAGTCTTTGTAATAAAAATATGTACATTTTCAGTTAAGGAGCATAATAAATGCAACTAATCATGGAGCAATGATTCATTAAAAATTCATTTGAGCTTTCGTGTCAATAGTATAAAAAATAACATTTTCCAATCTATGGGATACTCTAAGACAAGAGGTTTTCAACCTTTTTATTGTTGACGTACCCTTAAAGCATTTTATAATGGTCGTGTACCCGTGTAATCTTTATCACTTTCGCGTACCCCTTCAAAACTCTTGACGTACCCTTCAAGATAAGCGCACCCACGGTTGAAAATCTCTGCTCTAATCAATACGCTATTCCACGGAAGAAACGCGATAATATGCCTTTATATAAAAATTCGTTGGATAATTGGAAGTTGCAACCGATTAAAATAAGCAGAAGGACGCCGTGCGCCATGCGAACAACAACGTTGACTACGACAAGTAAAAGGGAACTTTCTTGGAAAGCGCACGAATTTAAACAACTCATCGTCAAAGCATTCTGAGTATGTTTTGGGTCGAAAAACTTCGCGTAAAAGCTTAAGGAATATTATTTGCTTCATCAAACTCATCAATCATATCCGTTGTGGGGCCGAAGACCTTGCGATTACTCCGAATCCACAAATGAACGACGGCGACCGTGGAGAGGTTTCCGAGGACATCAATCCCCGGAACGCATCTCGCACGCGTATGACCTCCGGTTGCGCCGTTCCGGAATGAATGGCCAATTGCGAGTGCATGAGATCACATTCACCCGGGCATCGTCATAAGTCTGTGACGTGGAGGAATTCGGCTGGCCCGGTCTGCGCGGGCATACGTTTTTCCGCGGCGAAAAGGAACGTAAGAGCGCTTTCTCCTATAACGGCGGCTCTTCGTCCCCTCCCTCCTCCCGTTCCTTCCCCGCCGCTTAAACCTCTCCTCTCCAGCCAGAGCCACCTGTCGGCCACGAGGGCCTCTCATTCTCGCTTTCTACACCGCGCAGCACCAGCGGAGGCGGCGTCGGAGGCAGATCCGAGGACGTCGGCGGCGTGAGGGTCCGTGATGAATTCCTCGCAGATGTCCGTCACGGGAAGCAGGGCGGAGTTCATCACCGAGGACTATCCGAACATCAAATACGGGAGAGGAGGTGGGTGCTTCGTGTCCTATGGAAAGGCGGTGCTCCTGTTTCTGCTGGCGGCGGCGACGGCCGTGGTCGCGGCGCTTTTAGTGTATTACCTGGCGCCCTGCCCCCGGGGAGAATACGTCTCTTCGCTGTCACTGGAAGAGCAGGTAAGAGGGAAGGTGATCGAAATGAGGATAAATTTAGACAGCGAATTCAGGCAGCAAAGGGATGTCAATCGAACTAGTTGGTAACCAAACAGAAATTGTCTCACTTGATTCGCTAATTTCGCTAAAATTATGTTTGTTTTTTGCACATTTAACTCACTTTGATCTTTTAAAATACGTGGGTGGCATAGTTATTCGCGTGATTGATTCCCACTCGAAAAGTTCGCGGTTCGATCCTCGAGGGTGGCGGTTTTTTAAATAGTAAATTCTTCGGCGGCAGTACTGTCGATTGGATAGAGCCAAAACTATTATATATGCTGGGGCAATGAACAAGAAGTCTGCATGGGTGTTTCGAAAAGGGATTTGCACTTTTCTGCCGTTTGTAGTCATTAAATGTTAAACATCGGAAAAAGAATTATAAACCTCTTAACCTACACATTAAAAAAAATTATTTTATTATTTGGAAAAACAATAACTCAGGAAAAAAGTTCTCAATGCAAAGATAAGAATCATTTCAAATGTTTTTTCAACATTTATTTTGGAATCGACCTATTAAAAAAAGAAATTCGAGCTTCGAATAAACCACAAGGAATGGCGTCCAAGTTATTAGTTAATTTATGAAAAGGATATCTATTTACAGTAGGTGTAAACGATTTGCTGAATATCTCGCGAATGCCAAAAATCAAAAATTATAAAAATAATTTCCGTGAGTCATTGTTTCGCGTCCTTTCGTAGAAGAGGTACAAGGAGCTGTCTCAACATTTGTAAAAAATAATGCATAAGCTCCTTTCAGTTTATTGGTCTTATCTGAAGCCGTCGTCAAGTGAAACTCATGTGTGCATTCGCTCCATTAAAAATTATTATTCCGTTAGACGCCCGTATTCAAAATTATCATCTCTCCCATTAGGCTATTTTACGTACCTACCTAAAATCAACGGTCGGTGAGTTGCCGATGAGAGCATATTTTTAATTAGCTTGAGTCCGCTTCTGTATCATTTGAACGTTTTATAAGTAGAATGGGGGTTTTGGTGGTGTAGCGGTAAGGGCGTTGGCCTGCTACGCTAAGCGGCACCGAGCACGAATCCTGCGAAAGTGGGAGTTCGCCCGTCCCTCTACTTGTGCAATTTGAGGAGACCGCGCAAAAGTCTACGCTCCATCCTTCGGAAGGGACATTAAACCGTTGGCCCACTTGGTGCTCTTCTCAATGAGTAGCCAAATGCCGGCAGCGGGTTTCCCTCCTCCCTTCTGTGTATGTGTTTAGTGTGGAAGGCAACGGGAAACCAACACACCATGTATGTGTATTCCTTAGTCAAAACCAATCAATGAATTGGTAGGACCTGTCGTAAGACAGAACACTATAATGAATGAATAAGTAGAGTCACGCAATAGGGTTGGTGTCACGTGGTGCATAAAATATTTCTTCTAAGAAAAATATTTTCTACAAAAATAAGGCTAAACATAAAAAATATTTCTATTATCATAACTACAAAAAGTTTGATCCCAAAATTTATTGTTTTGGAGTAATTTTTAACGAGACATTCCTTCGACTCGATAAATAGGCGACATTGTCAATTTATTCAATTTTCAACTGAATCCACGTGCAATGCATGCATTCTGAAATTCTACCCAATCCCAAACATTCCATCCCTACCATGTGCAAAAAAACGGTCGAATGGCGAGCGACATCCCGTATGCTATTGAGATTTTCAGCGATAATATCAGAATGAGGCTAAGAGGTTTGTTTTACTAGTTCAAAGCATTACAACAGAGTAGTGCTTTTTTGCCCCCCAAATGGTACACAAATATTCTCACCATTACAACCGCACTGCAAAATTATCATTGGCATAAAATTACTCAACTAAGTTTTGTAATTTTATATATATATATAATAGAAATAAAAGAATGTAATTTCCATTTACATATCTATAATATATAGATTCTTCTTACAGAGGAGGAACATATTATATATATATATATATATATATATATATATATATATATATATATATATATATATATATATCATTATATATAGACGTTCCTTGCTGAGGAGTAACATATAACCTATAACATACAAGTAGTTGGTGACTGCATTCTGCAAGCATATCACCTAACCCAGATAAACATTAATTTTTCAGAGAGATATACCATTATTGGAACTAATTTTTTAATTCAAAAGATTTCACCTCTGCACCCAATTTCGATCTTTCCTAATGGAATAATATTTGATTAAAAATACATTAAATTTTCAATCGTTAGAATATTATACTTTATCCAATGTAAGGTACTAATTCCACACATTTCTGTCAAATTTTAAAATTGTAGCACATCTAGAAGGGAAATAATATATTTATAAATGTTTAAATTTTAAAAAATTTTAACGGCCGCAATAACACTTTGTTGGAGATTTTCCAATGTTTGTTTGTTTCACTGCACAAAGCTCTACGTAAATTTCAAATTTCAGTTCCTTAGCTTGCTCCGTAGTACCTAAACATTTATCTATTTGTTTAAATTTGAAGAATTTTTAACAGCCAAACAAATTAAAATATCAAAATTTCATTAATCCTGCTTTCGTCTTTTACAAAGTCTAACAGTAAAAAACATTTCAGCTTCGTAGCACATTCGGAAATACATAAACCTTAAAAATATATTTAAACAATTACGAATTTTTAGCAGTAGAATTTTTGAACTTTTTCAATTTTTTTTTATGTATAATTTGCTACGAAATGTTGAAATATACTTGAACGTACAACTTATAGTTTCCAAGATAAAAATTATTAAACTTTAATGTCCAAATGGAGTTAAAACATCCCCTAAAAATTAACAATTTTGAAAATTTCGATTTTTATAGTTGGTTGTAAGGAAAATTCTATAATCCTGCAAAAAGTCAGCATCCTAAACTTATTAGATTGGTCTGCACACTGGAATAACTTTTTCCCATGTTAACTTATGGGAGATTTTCCGGGGCATCTGGAGTCGAACCCAGGATACTGTAAGTAAAAGTAACAATAATTCCTAAAGTTATTACGGCCATCTAGCAACGCTGAAAAATTCATTTTTCTAGCTTATGGGCAAGTGCCCGAAATTAATTTACAAATATGTCGCAATGCTTTTCTTATGGGAAAAAACACAAATTTCGGATTTTATGGAGTCGAACCTATGTCACTTACATGAGAAGTCACATTTTATCTGTAGATATCTCCATCATATTTACAAAAACAAACTTTCAGCTCTCTAGCTCTTGTAGTTTGGGCTAATATGTTTAGGAAGCTGAAATTTTGCAGGATTATAAAGTTTTGCTCATAAACAACTATAAAAATCGAAAATTTCAAAATTGTTCATTTTTATAGGTTATTTTAACTCCAGTTGCACATTATAGTTTAATAATTTTTATCTTGGAAACTATAAGTAGCAGATTCGAGAATGTTCAAACATTTTTTAGCAAATTATCAATAAAAAAGAAGAAATTTTGAAAAAGTTCAACAATGTGACCGCCAAAAATTCGCAATTGTTTAAACATATTTTTAAGGTTTTTGTATTTCCGAATGTGCTACGAAGCTGAAATTTTTTATTGCTAGACCAAAACCGACTAGAAAAAACGAAAATCCTGAAATAGTTCAACAATGCGGCCGCTAAATATTCTAAATTGTTTAAACAAATTTTCTAGTTTTGTGTATTTCCGAATGTGCTACGGAACTGAAATTTTTTTAGAGGTAGGATTTGTAAAAAAACGAAATAGGATTATAGAAATTTTGATATTTTAATTTGTGTTGTCGTTAAAAATTCTTAAAGCTTAAACAAATAGATAACTGTTTAGGTACTACGAGATGAGCTAGGAAGCTGTGGAGGTGAAATCTTTAGAATTAAAAAAATATTTGTTATGATGAAATATCTGTCTGAAAAATGAATGTTTTTTCAAGGTGAGACGATATGCATGCAGAATGCAAGCACCTTCTACTAGTATAATGATATCCTTTTCTGTAAGGAACGTCTATATATAATGATAGGATATATATAAGATGATACTAATGTCCAGCCCAAACTAAAAGAGCAAGAGAGCTGAATATTTTAGTTTTGGTAGATATGATGGAGAAACTTACAGATAAAATGAGACTTCTTACCTAAGTGACATGGGTTCGACTCCAGAAATTCCGAAATTTGCGTTTTTTCCCATAAGAAAAGCATTGTGCCATAATTGTAAATTAATTTCGGGTACTTGCCCATAAGCTAGAAAAATGAAATTTTCAATTTTGCTAGATGGTCGCAATATTCATAAGGAATTATTGTTACTTTTACTTACAGTGTCCTGGATGCCTCGGAATATCTCCCATAAGTTAGCTTGGGAAAAAGTTATTTCAGTGCGTAGACCAATCTAATATGTTTAGGAAGCTGAAATTTTGCCTGATTATAGAATTTTGCTTACAACCAACTATAAAATTCGAAAATTGTTAATTTTTAGGGGATGTTTTAACTCCATTAGGACATTAAAGTTTAATAATTTTTATCTTAGAAACTATAAGTTGTAGATACAAATTTTTGCAAACATTTTGTAGAAAATTATGCAAAGAAAAACAGAAAAATTTGAAAAAGCTCAACAATGCGATTGCTAAAAATTCGCAATTGTTTATGAATTTTTTTTCTTGTGGACCTTGTAAAAAGCGAAATAAGGATTATAGAAATTTTGATAGTTTAATTTGTTTGGCTGTTAAAAATTCTTAAATTTTAAACAAATAGATAAATGTTTAGGAACAGCGCTTAAAAAATCACCATACACAAACTTTTAAACTCGTAAATAAACCAACGCGACAGCATTTGAACTACCCATTTAAATAACTTAATAGTTTTCATTTTCTACGAAATTAAGTCTATCTGGAATTCATAAATTCTCTGGCAATCGGCTTGCGTCCAAGTTTTCGAATTACAAGTTTCATGATATGGTGGTGATTTCCGGGATTCTGCCGTGTTGATATATATATATATATATATATATATATATATATATATATATATATATATATATACATATATAATTGTGAATTTATGTCAAACATCTTCGGCTATCAACAATTTCTTTCTCTTTCGCTATCTTCGTATCCAAGGAGACTTCGGCGAGCACCAACTCCGCAGTCTCCGGGGCGATACAGAGCGCCGGGAGGCGACTGCCCGCTGGGATCTCTCCGCATAGATACCGTGTCTGTCTCATCACATATTTCGAGGGGAACTTCACCTTCGAGGGCCGCGTGTTGATCGACGTGTTCGTCGCGAGCGATGTCAAGGACCGCCGCTCAATCACTCTGCACGCCGCGGACAACTTGAATATCACGGATGGAGGTGTCGTCGTCAGGAAGTAAGCGCCATTTTCTCCCACCACTCCACCCCACCCCTCCCATATAATACTCGCCCTGCACCACCCCATCGTCCATCTCAAGCACTGCGACGCCTCGCCCGAATATTCTCGGCAGATAGATCTACAAAGGCAGGGAGAAGATTGCCAAGAAAGATTTTCAAACTGGATGCAAGTTGGACATAAATAAGGACGGACGGAGGCCCAAGAAGACGGAAGTTCGTACTCTTAATGAAAAATTATAAATTTTGTTTTCCTCGCAGCTGTTATCTCTCTCTCTCTTTAACTCCGCGCCAACTTTTAACCCGAAGCACATACATTCATTTTCATAGATAGTTAAGGCGTACTTACGACGGCGCATATTTAATCATCTTCATGGACCATGTTCCTCTCGATATCTTGCTTAATCCTTCGGTGTTCCATTCGACATCCTGCATTATTTTTTAGTTATTATCATTTTACGTAGCTCCCAGTTCTTAAATTATCAAAAATTTATTTACCTTTAATTCTCAATGAACTATAGAAAATTTTCACATTTAGCAATTTCATTTGGCATTCTCCTGTTCGGCTTATTGGACACAATCTCCTCGGGGAAATCGAATAATCTTGCAGATCTGCACGCCACTTCGACCTGAAGATGCTACCTGGAATGACAGAAAAACTGTCGTCAACAAAAGACTATGCACGCGGTTGTAGCCCGAAAGAAGATAGGAGTCATATAAGGAAACATAGCGGAATCCTTCGCAATAATTACATTATTTTTATGTGCAGATCTTAAACATCCGAAGCCGATTTAACGCTTCTTTAATTTTCTTGGTGGTATGTATGCTTCTTTTTCCGTTCCTACGATGAATCTCGTGAGATCTCAAGTCCAAATCTATGGTTCATCTTGTAACTCTCTTAGCATATCGTACATATTATGATTTATTGTATATTGGGTATGTCAGACACCTCTTTCTGTCGTGGCATTTCCATGTGAAGATTTTTTTAGGATACATACAAGTACATCTCGAATGTGCTGCCTGCGCCAAGTTGCAAAAATACGGGGAATAGAAGTTATGAATGGAGAGAAAGAGAGAAATAGAAAGATGTCCATCCATTAGGACTTGACGTGAAGAGCAACACTACGGCATTACTCAAGTTGTTACGTCAGAATGCATTGAGCGTGGGCCATAACAATGCCAAGGGACAAGTGGGCAGAAGCCAATGTCTCTCTGTACTTTCAAGCCTAAGGGATTTTTTACGATCGAGTTTTTATAGCCGATCATACGGCGTTCCCTAGCCATTTTAGAAAAAATTATGAAAAAACTGACATGACTAAAACGACCGAATCATAAACCGCTACTTCAGTGAAGTTTACTTATAATTTGTGGTGATGTTCAGGAATTTTGAATGAGATATAATTAATTTCAATTGATAAGTTTCTATTTTAAATTTTATATTTCACCTCATCTCAAGGATTGTTGCTAAATATATAGGTAATATCATTTATATCACATACATATTTATAATACCAGTAATTTTCGGCTGTTAAGTTTAAATCCATTTATGTCTTACGCATGGAAAAGGAAAAAGATTTTTAGCAGATATATTTATAACTATTTAGCCAGCCTAATAAAATGCTAAAGTGTTCAATGCCCTGCACATATTATCACAGCGACTTGTTTTTAATATCTGATCAGAACATCAGCAACCGATTCGCAAGATGACGACTACGGCTGTGAGGTGGTTAACACCACTCGGAACCGGACCGAGGGTGAAGTGGTCCCGATTCGGGGCCACACGTACGAGAACTCGAGCGAATTCTACACCATCCTGCTCGGGGGAGACGGCATTGCCGGCGGGTCCAACTACACGCTCGTCTTGCCGTTCGTGGGAAGACTTAAGGACAACCTTTACGGTTACTACAAGAGCAGCTTCAAGGATTCCGTGACGGGAGAGAAGAGGTGAGTGAGACAATGCCGGTCCACTTGTAATGGAAAATACGTGCGTGGAACGCGCTCTTCGTTTCCGATCAGGTTAAGTCGGGAACCTGCGAATTGCATACGCGCTCGCATCTTACGTACATTTTCACGTTTGGACGTTTGCAACGCGGTCGCGGGAATTATCACTCAACAAAACAAAATAAAAGTCGAATTGAAAAAAATCTTTGGTACGTTAAGCGAGATTATTTTCTCAAATAAAAATTAAATAGAAACAAAAGCTCGGAAAGTTTTGTTTTGTTAAGGGAAATATTTTAAAATAAATATTTAGAAATTTATATTCAACGAATACAATGAAAAATTGCTTTCTAAAATATATCGTATAAACATGGCTGACTAAATTCACTGCGCGAAGAAACTGCATTTCCTCGTGCATTGATAAAGGTATTCTGGGATTCTCATTCTCTATTTCCAGGTTTTTCGCGAATACATAGCCACTCGGAAATGGCGCCTTCCGTATCACTAACGGCCTCTTAAGCTCTGACGTGAGCAAACCGACAAATGAATTAATAGCGCGTGATTCGCATGTTTTGCGTATTTGCGAGTGAGATGAAAACAACTCGTAAAATCGTCTGCTACTCGCGCGCTAAAAAATTTATATCGCGCGGCGATGCAGTTTTATATTTTAAACAAACAGCTGCGAAGGGAGAAATAAAACTCCTAGTGTGAAAACAGCGGGGCTTTCGTTTCGGAAGTCAACTCCCTTTTCCGACGGCGTCACACTCCAGTTAATGCCTGCGCTCGCCGTGCGCAAAATCCTTCTTATCGGGCGGGGAGGTACTAAAAATGGAGGACGCAGAGCAGAGAGGAGAGAATGTTTACTGCCGCCTCACTCACTCCCTTCCCTCCATCCCCTTCTCGCTCATTCCTCTCTCTCCATTCTCTTTCCACCTGCAGTCAACAGCAGTCAACAGACAACTCCTGTGATCCCGCGCGTGGTACCGCTCTCCCCCTCCCTTCACCTCTTCCTTTCTCTCTCCCTTTCTCTCTATTTTTCTCTCACTCTCCTCACCTCCCTCTGCCGCCTCTTTCTTCCTTTCCTACGCCATATACTTTTCCCTTCTTTTTTCCAACTTGATCCCACTCCCTCTTACAATATTCCATTTTCTCTCCAAAACCTTCTCTCCCACTCAAAAAAATTACAATTACCACGTAATTTGCCTTTGTAAATTATTCTTCATCGAATGTATTACTGTTCTTATTAGGTATTGAAATAATTTACCTTTCATATAAAGTCCGTAAGTGCGTCCCTTTGCTTTAGACGCAATACTTTTTCACCTGTAGCGTTGTATTCAGACGAGGTTTTTAAGAACCCCAGTCCCTTTTGCGTGTAATTAAAATGACCCTCTGTGAGGTAGAAGAAACAAATTTTGATGACTTTATCTCATCTGATTAGGACGACAAACGAGTGCCTTCCTCGCCTCCGTTTCCCTTCTCTTTTCGAAACCATTCTCACTTTCCTCTTCCACTCCCTTAGGTGGATTGCCGTGACGCAGTTCGAATCTACCTATGCCCGCGCTGCCTTCCCTTGCTTCGACGAGCCCGCCCTCAAGGCGCGCTTCCTGGTCAGCCTCGCCCGTTCTCCCAATGGATTCTCGCTGTCCAACATGAGGATACAGACCAGCGAGCCCGTGTAAGTACTAAAGCCCCCCTGGAGCGAATTATGGGTAGCCGCAAGGGATGACCGAAGATAGCCATTTAATTTAAAGGTGGAGATGTTTCCGGAGGGATGCGATGACGCTCAAGTCATAATGGAACTCACACCTTCCCGTTCCCTTCATCTTGGTCACTCCTGTTTAAAAACAAGAAAGGGAGAATGAGACGAAGCTTCTACATTCTTCCGCTCGTGTAATCGAATTCGTCCATCCTCAATTCACTAATAAACATAAAAAGTTGAAAAATAAGTACTTAGATGTCTCCAATGGACATAACAAGGTTATGAAAAAACCAGATGCATTTTAATAAAAAAATATATGATCTATTCCAGGTGAATCACTACTAAAAACGAATGCATTGTAGCAGAAATGCGCATTTGGTCTTTCATAACTTTGTTATGGCCATTAGAGATACCTAAGTTTAGTACTTTCTTCAAATCTTGATGCTTAAGTTTTATTCCTGAATTTGTTTTCAGCATTAAGACGAATCGATAATTCTTTAGTGAGAGTCGTACATGCCTTTAACAATATTTTGCCTCATGAGACTATTGCGAGGAAAAATTTCTTGTTGAAGGCCCTCTTAAAATTACTTCATTGTAATTTTACTTGATTTCCATGAGAATTTATATCCTTAATCCTTTGTCTTTAAATCAAAATCCTTCGCAAATTGATTAGATTACATTTTATATGGCCCAGGCAGAATCTGGCGACAGACGACAACAAATGTAATTCGCATGCAAGTTTGAATTCTTTAATAAGGCATACGAAACGACAAAAATGAGAAAAAAGATGAACTGAGGGGTAATTGGGTTTAAAACGGCCGAAGAAATGTTTTCCTTTTGGGTAGTGGAAATTCTGAGGTACGGATGAAGTGTGATAGTCAAAGGACTCGAATCTCTTCCTTATTATCCGAGGATGGCAACAGAAGAGTAGTAATACATGCATATATGCTTGTATGCATCGAGTCAAAACTAATTGATGATTATGGCGCAACGATGAGTTGAAAGGAATAAGAGAGGTTCGATGAATGACGTTAATTATTTCATACATCACGGAAATAGAAGAACACGAGAGATAAGCTTTCATTCGCCTGCACTTCTTCAGCGGGATAAGGTGATGCATGTTTACTTACGGCTAATTGAATTTCACATTCCCCATAGACTAGTGAGAGAGTTTGCAGAAAATATCTGGAGATCTAATATATCCGCTTAAATAGAAGAACAATTAAGTAAAAGCAAGATATCGTAAATCATTTGGAAACTATAATATGTTTTATGTTTCTCGAGAGTAAATATTTGACTTTAAGAGTTTATATTAAGCTTACGTTTTTAAAGACATGCAGAATTTACCGATAAATACCATATAAAGTTAGCGGAAATGATTAGAAGAAAGTGGGAAAATGTGCTGTTTTGTTTTCTATCGAAACGAAAATAAACGCGAGAATTTTTCGAGAAAGAGTACTATGTCCAAACAGTTAAATTAAAGTAAAGGTAAATTCCTTGAATCCTCCGATCGAAAGTATCTTAATTAAATAAACACGCAAAGTTGATTGCGTCCACTCTCTCCACATCACGTGCTTTATTAACGTGCACTGACCAACGCCAAATCTTCCATTAACTTCCGCAAATACATGCATACACGGTGTCTTGAGCACAAATTGCAATGCACCCTTCACTTCTGCTTTCACTCAAAAACATGGCAATGCACTAAGCATAGTGTATCTTGTACGGTTTCCAAATACTGACTAAATATTAAATTAAATTCAGCAAAATAACAAAATTATGAACTGTTCGCGATACTTCACTTAAAGAAGCACAAAATATGTAGATTTTTTAACACTGGAAGCGTATCTTATGTTATGTAGCAAACATGACATGAAAGGATAAGAATGAAATCTAGCGTGAACTTATTTAATGGCATTTTAGGTTTCGGGAAACTACTGTAAAATAAAAATAATATGCCTTTCCTCAATAAAACGGTGGTTTTACGTCAATTCGTCGTGGGAAATTCATCGCGCGGCAATTAGTCGCGTTCAATTCGTCGCGCGGCAATTCGTTGCGTGTCAAATTCGTCGCAATACTAATTCGGCGCAAATTCAGGAAACATTGAGGAAATAGGAAATATTTTTCTGTTATTTTCAATTTCATAATTTGCATAGTGAAATCCCGAGTCGCGCATTGGCAGTGAAATGTCCCGCCGTCCAAGATGCAGGTAAATTTTCGTCCGACATTGTTTTTTATATGCTATAAAAATATCTGGCAATACTTTCTTGGTAAATACTCTTCTAACTCCAACATACAAGTTTTTCCATTTCCATTCTTTCCCTTATAACATAGCTTTCTATGACTATTCTTCCAGTATTGCAGCAGGGATAACCACGTATTAACACGAAATAAAATACAAATGAAAGTGTTGCGCGGGACCCTCTGTCAATCCGGAATCCATGGAATTCGTCTTGCGACGAATTTGCAATGCGACGAATTTGTATTGCGACGAATTGCCGCGCGACGAATTTCCCGCGACGAATTGGCGGGACACCTCAAACGGTGGAGAAGACCATAAAATCCTCGAAACATATTCGGCTCATATCGCGCTACGCAGTAGCTTGCAAGGATTTGAACTCGAAGATTAAGGGATGATTTAGCGGAAATCGACTAAGAATGTGAAACACCGAATAAAATGTGATTAAGATTAATAGAAACGAAAACTTTCTGCTGCTCCCGAGAAAATAGAAGTGTGATCTGATGAGGGCATGGTCGGCAGAAGAGAGAATACAATTGTGACGATGACCTGTTGGGATCAGCGTCTGACGAAAGGAGAGAAGAGACAGCGTAGAAGGAACCTCAAGGGAATGACCGTAATTGCAAATCTCCGAAAAGAAAACAACAGTGATGGAGGAGGTGAGTCGTCGATCGACAAAACGTTAGAGACAATATATTAAATGCCCTTTTGTTCATGGTTGCTATTTAATAAAGAAATGTAGTCAACAATGAACATTTTGCAGTGATAAAAACAAAGAAGCGACTGACATATAAACCTTTCCCTCAGTAAAATTCGCCAAAAGATCACAATTTCATAGGTTTTCTCCTATTAATACGATACTGCACATTTGATTAGAAATTCATTATAGACCAAGTAAAATGTACATGAACGGGATTCACTACCATTTCAACTAGGCGTTGTAATACCGGCAAACCGGTAAATGGCCCGAAATCCTTTACTAAATATACCGGTAATTCGTTTTTTTTTACCGGTAATTCGGTAAAAGAAGAACGTATTCAATGTACATTTTAATAATTTTACCTGTTAATTATCTTTGTAAGATATATTTTTAAATAGCTCTAAATATAAGAATAATAATTTATTATGTTTAATAAAGAGATAGAATAGATATTATGGTCTTGATGCTTTAGAGGTGCTATATGACGAATCCATTGTTTCTCACTTAAATACTATACAAAACGTGCAGCTAAGTTCTGGGGTAGCAAAGATACGGAAAGTGGTTAAAATGTTCCGCAGGTCACCAACAAAAAAAGATGATATACGCCACAAACATGTAAAGGAGGAATTTGGCAAGGAACTATCATTGATATTCGACTCTATAACTAGATGGAATAATTTCCTGGTCATGTTGGAGCGCTTAACAATAGTCAAAAATTGTATTAGAAAGAGTCTCATAGATGCAAATTCAGAAATCAATTTTACAAAAAATGAACTTGAATTGGTCTCTAATACAATATTAGCATTGCAACCGATAAAAGTTGCAGTAGAGACACTATGTAACAAAAATGTAAATCTGTATATCGCTGATGTTACGTTAAAATTTGTTCGATAAACTATCAAAACAAAACACACTTTTAAGCATTGAACTTAAAAAGCATTTATTGCCCATGTAAAGGAATGACGTACAATTTATTCTGATGTTCTACAGTACCTTTATGATCCCACGAAATCGAATGATGTAGATTACGGAATTATTAATAAAACCAGCACATCCACAATAATGAAGATAATCGTGGAGCTACTTGAACGCGTTTCTAATAAAAAGAAAACAGATAATACAAATGAGTCAACTGAAGTCATCGATTCCGATTCCGTGAATATTGGAACTTCAGTTCCGTCTACATCGGCTGCTTTGTCGATGAAGGAAAAACCTCAATTGGCGATAAAAAAAACTGATGTACCTAGCCTATGAAGATCTAACTCAAAAACAAAAAAACGAAAGACCTAAAACATGTCGTGAGAAAGGAAATGATGTATTTTCAAGAAGAAAAAATAAGTGGAAAATATTTTTAAATGGCTTTCGATTTCCTAATGACCGTTCCACCAACGAGTGTCGAATCAGAAAGAGCGTTTTCTACGGCAGGGTTGATATGCACAAAAATCAGTTCGCGGTTAGGAGACAAAAGTCTGGATAAATTGTTTTCTGCGAGCCTATTTTAACAACCAAAGAGACATTAAATAAAAGAAAATCAGCGGAAATAACTTGCGTTTTAATTATTACCTTTAATTTAATTTTTAATACATGTATATGTTACCATAAAAGTTGAAATTGGTAAATGTGTACATTTCCCGGATTACGCACATTGCTCATAACATATATTTATCGTTTTATAATAAAAATTAGCACTGTTCTGAAAATGTCGAAAATTACCAATAAATTTCCGGTTCACCGTTAACTAGGAAAACATTTACTGAATTACCGGTAAATGAATAAGTCGGTAAATTTGCAATCTCTAATTTCAACCCTGCTGTACTTAGAAATGAAGCCATACTGAATACTTCATTATAAGCTTTGTTAAAGGACAAATTCTATTTTATTTCGCTATGGGATATACTACGAGTGGTATAATCTCAAGACATATTTTTAATGACATAATCTCGATCGCAAGTAATTTTTGCCTTATTTCGCATTCATTATTTTTCCAAGATATTCAGAAAATAATATAAAAATTTTGTTCCTGGTTTTAGCGATATTTTAATTTGCCACTTCTCTCTCGAGTTTCATACTAAAGTTTGTTCGTTGAAATAATAGCTAAGACCTTTAGTAGTTCGCAACCGTCAAACCCCAGAAAAACTCGAACCTTCTAATGAGGCTCACGTCTTCTTGGATGAGAAATGAGTCTGTGGCGCTGCCATGGCAACGAAGTTCGTAGTGTAGAGCCTTTCAATTATTCAGGCTTCGTATACTAAGTACATGGAGCGCTTGGCATATATATTTTGATGTCATGGCTAAAACAATTTTGTACAACACTAAAGCACGACTGAGACGAACAAGTTCTTCTTTTAAAGTCTTTCGTGAGATTGTGTTCTTCTCTTTCTACTGAAACAGCAGTGTTCTCTATCATTAATGCGTTAGCGTCATTCTATAGATATTTTCCTCTTTATATATCTAATTTTTTCGCAGTTCTAAAGATGTTTAATCGCAGTTATAGTTTACCATTATATTTAAACATGTTTAGAGAAACAATGGTGTCGGATATTAAGCTTGATGTATCCATTACTTAGGAGGAATTCGGATAAAGAAAATTTCTCACCATTTTCCTCAGCTCCCAATGCGATTTGACGGGCATGCCCATTGAATGTACACGATACGCAATTCCGTCGTCGGATTGAGGATGATCCTGGTTACTCATTATTGATTTTTGAAATCACAACGATTAACTCCTCTGTAACGAGCATTAGGAGAGTTGGAACTATTTCCGCGTTTCTTTTTCACCATAACCCGTCAGCGACTGTTTCACAGGCGTCTTGAATATGGAAAGCCGTCAGTCGGCCCACTTTCTTAGCGCCGATTTGCAAGAGAGAGAGAGAGAGGGTTCAAGTGGTTTGGTGGATTTAGTGAAGGAACCTAAGATGTCGAGTGTCGAAATCACCGTGTGGCCTAGGTGTTTCCTCATAGTAAATGTTAATCGAAGCCGACAAAATCTGCTATTCCGAAAATTACATCCGGAAAACAAAACTTTCAAAAATCATTCTATTCGAGAATTCTTTTCGAGACGAAAGTGTTCTCTTACTGCAAATCGCTCGCCATCTCACGATGGTTGCGATTGTTACGTACGAGTTCTCTTCTTTCTTTTTTGCTTTGAGGAGAATCGCTACCGTTCTTAGTGATCGCTGGTTCGCCGCACCCTCAAATTTCGTAAACGTGGCGTAATCGTCTTTAAATTCCATTTGTAGTTTTAATTCGAACGGTCGACTAAAGGATAATAATTGTTTGTGTCTTTTCTTTGCATTTATGTATTTCGTTCATCGGACCAAGAAAAAGTTTAAATAAATGCAGAACTTAAAAATATCTTAAAGAAAATAAAAACTCTTGAAATATTTTTGTTTCCTACATAAAGCGAAATAAAAAGGTTCTTGTTGTAACGGAAATGTGTCGTCGAGCTATTGACATTATAAGGTTATCTCTTTGTGGGTTACTTTTTAATTTTTTTTATCACTTTATAGAATATTCCTTTGATATCTGACTTGTGTTTTGCATTCTCATTTTTCACAAATGTTCCTCACGTTGCTTTAAAATTCGCACACATTCTTCCGACGTACACGAAGAACGCTAAGGTTTTGTAACTTGCAGATTGTCCGCGTCTCCCCTAGGTGGCACGCGCTATCATGGGAGAGTGTTATTTTGGCTCCGTTTTTCCCCCATCCTACCGCTCTGCCGTGCGCGGTTGAAATAGCGAGTGCGTTAAAATAATCCCTCCCCAAGTCCCCTCTTAAAAACCTAGAAAATACGTAACGAGCCAACAACATGAGCGTGAATTTGGAACCACTCTAGAGAAGTCATAACAATTACTTAAATTTCTGTGTTGACGGCGCTGCTTTCGCAGAAGTCGAGGAGCCGCCAAACCCGCACATATTCGTGCGTCCTCTATTCGCCGAATGTTGACATCCGCATTTTCCTTCCTCAGCTCCAATGGACCATCCGGATGGATCTGGGATCACTACGAGCCCTCGCCTCCTATGTCTACCTACTTGCTGGCATTCCTTGTCTCTCCGGAGAAGACGTCGATGCAGAAGACCACGTTCCCTACCACTAAAAACACTTCTAAGTAAGCCCATGGAAGTAAATCATAAACGGAAGTTGAAGTTAGATCATTTCTGTGCTGGACGGAGTTAAATATTCCTCTTTCTTATCATTGTACCTTTAAATCGGTATCATTATCCAGTCACATTTCGTTATGCTTTCCTTTAATCTATTTTGTTGAATGCGTTTTAATTTATGCGCTCAATGCTCCTCAATCTTAAAAAAATCATTTCTGCTGGAGCACATTCGAGTTTTTGCATAACCATAGCAACAAATTTCTTCCAGGCCCAAAGCAGGACAAATGGGTAAGAACATATCGTTCTCGATTTGGGCCCGTCCCGGTTTCTCCAACGCTTCGGAATACGCCCTCAATCTCGGGAAGAGTGTCCTCGAATACTACGAGACTTATTTCGGAGTGGAATACCCGATGACAAAGATGGAGATGGTCGCCGTCCCTGATTTTGGCGCTGGCGCCATGGAAAACTGGGGACTCATCACCTACAGGTACACTAAACATCTTTTTATCAAAAATAAAAAAAAACTACGATTTCCACCAATTAGTGGAAATCGTGCTAAGTTTTATCATTTAGTTTTGAAATGCAATTCCACAAAGTAAAACCTTTCCTAGTGAATTTCGTCTTTTTATCGGCCTAAATCCATATTCATTGGTAAACCTTTTCAATATGTTCATAATGATTCAATCAATTATTATTACATCAACATTAGTGAAAAAATAAGAAATATTTTGCTGAATGATATATACTATAATGCATAAATACATATTTTTATATGTTTTATAAAGTAAAGAGATCGAGCTCTCTTGTTAAAGCTGAGTTTGAATATTTATTCCGGAGAGGATTTTGGTTTATTTCAGAAAATTTTTATAGTAAATAAAAGTAAAAAATGGATATAAATCATAATTGGATATACGTATTCCAAAATATCAAATGTCTGGTTTTTAAGTGGAAGAAAAAATTAGAGTAGTGAGAAGTGAAATTACTCCTCCAAATGTTAAAAACAAACTTTGCTGATATTAAATGAAGCTATTAACACACATGATGCGCATTGGGGGCACTGTGTACTGGAATAAATCTGATATTTTTCAATCGTGTCTTTCATGGCTGACTCACGAGACTGTCGATGCTTCTCTCTTTCGCACGCGCATGTAATCTCTCGCAGAGAGTCCGTACTTCTGTACGATCCCAAAAAGGACAGCACGTCCCACAAGGTTGAGGTGGCGCTAACCGTGACGCACGAGCTGGCGCACCAATGGTTCGGAAACCTCGTGACGATGAAATGGTGGAAGGACCTTTGGCTCAATGAGGGATTCGCCACGTACGTGGAGTACATAGGCACAGACCACGTGAGTACTCGGCGGATTGGCGCGCATCGGATCCATATTCCATAAAAATGACAAATAACGACATTCACGAGGTAATCTCGCTTAATTTCACTGTCGTTATATGCGAATGCTGCATTTGAGTCAGCGTATAAAATAACTGGTGTCGATATAAAACGATAGTTATAAAAGTTTCATTTCTATTTCATCAACATTATGAATATCCATTAGAAATAGGCATAAACTTTTATGCGAATATTTTCCAGTAGTGCTTATTTTTCAAAATAACCCACAAATTTTGTTTTTCTGGTTAGCAAGATTTTTCAGATATTATACTCATATGTATGATTAAAGATCTCTTAGTCAGTTTCTTAAATTTCATAGCAGCGGCACATTAAATTGAAGACTTTTAAGAACCATTCATATCGATAAGTGTCCCACCCGCTTCCTTTACATTTTACTCGGGCATCATGTGTTAGATTGTGTTGGGCTCGAATTTCAAAGTTTGCGCGGTGTGATGAATTTGGACTTAAGTCTTCCGACTACATCGCCGCTACCTGTAGTAGGTTACATGTGCACTATATTACAGTATTTTAACGACTTTATAAATCAAACTCAATTTATAAAACCTTTTTAGAGCCTTGTTCTAAAAAAATTGCTTAATATGTATTCGGTTCATCCCGTCTGTCCGTGTACAACATAACACGGTTTTCTATAGATTTCAATGGGAGAATGAGAAAAGTTTTCATTTTTTAAGACAAACTTCCATAAATTACTTAGCATTGCAACTTTTATATTTTAAGCTCCTTGCCGTCAATATTGAAGTCGTTGGTTGGATTCCAGTAACGTTACTTTTCTTCGGAGATGAGTTTAGCACATTAATTATTCACATATAAAAATTACTTAGTATCATCAAATTAACAAAATTTTATTTTCCTGCCGATTTTTAATACGGGTTGAATCGATCAACAAATTAGTTTTCAACGCAAAAACTTCACGTATTTATCCATGAAAATCTTTCATCGTCCAGGTGATTTGTATTGCATTTCCTTTGCAATGACTCAAGTCCCAAAGTGATTTGCTAAAGGTTTTCGAGATCCACGTATGTGCACGCTGCATCTGCTTTTCTTTACTCCGATGGAAAAAAGCGCCTTATGTAACTTGCTCTGCAATTCTTCTCTCACTTGTTAAGAAGTAAAATGCTGTATAATGTGCAGGTGTGAATGAGAAGCAAATCATACACTAACAAAGTTATGAATAATATTAGGGTTCGAAAAGAAGAATAGGGTCAGCTATAATACTATATGCCCGATTATTTCGAAACGCTAGTCTTCTGAGAAAACAAATAAACCTGGTAAGCGCACAGATGATGGGTTGTGCTTTATTTTGGGAAAATACGCAGTCTGTCTTGGTAGACGGGTGGTTAGAGAATCTACCAACGGATACTAAGGTCGCGGGTTCGAATCCCGCCCAGGATTGTTTGTTGAGTTATAAATTTCACTGTAAATTGGCTCTGTGTGATGTATGTGAAAAGTTGATAAATAAATAAATATAAGTATTTTTATCTTTCATAAAACAGTACCAAATTTCTCTGTGGAGATCCAGTAGCCACGTTAAGTGGTTTTTAGCCATTAAACAGTTCAGATTTCTTTCTTTATCTTTTAAATTCCTAATTGGCCCGTCATGTCGCAACCTAAATACATAATACGATTCGTTAGCTCGATTGTGCAGAAAAATATAGATGCTGTATATGATCTTCTCATCGCCATGATTTCATATGAATAGTATTTTCCCTTAACGTAATAGAACAGCTTCGTGATGAGATTCGGCGAAGATTCTCTTAGTCTCCCGAATTTGTCCTAGGTATAGTAAAGTTTAAATTCACAACTCCAATGTTTTGGGATGACTGATTTCTTTCCCAAATAAACTATAGCTTCAATATGTTCTTTCCAAATACAGTCGATAAGAATTTACTACTAAGAAATTAAAGTTTTACGCCTTATGCATTACCTATTGCTAATTAAAATATTGGCAATTTAAATTTTGCACTAATAAATAAGCTATGCCTTAGGCGAAAAACTCCCATTGACGGAAAATATTGATAAGGAGAGCGATTGGCTGTATTTGTTCCATTAAACTATTAACTATTATTACAGGTGGAGCCTGATTGGGGAATGCTGGATAGGTTTGTGACTGAGGAGCTACAGGTCACGCTGTGGCTGGATAGCCTCCGTTCGACGCACGCCGTCTCCCCTGGCAACTCCAGCACCGCAGACAGCGCCGCCATCGCACAAATGTTTGACTCCGTGTCATATGGCAAAGGTGATCATTCCATTCCCACCGACACACGGTGGGCCAGGGTAGGATTTTAGCGGGACAAGAGTTTAAAAAAATAATAAATATTTCATTTTAAACAATAGGAAGCTATTTTATTACAAATTAAAAGTGAACTTAACAATATTTTGTATATATTTTTTTAAATGAAACCACATTACTAACATTAAGTTATTATTATCTACTTAATTTCCATACGCTTACATACTTAGTAATGATATTAATAGATACTATATCCAATAATTATATTAAAAATTAATATTAACATAGCAAATTAAATCACTATGTACTTTTCCATAATTAATTTCTCCTAAATTTTCAGTAATTGTGGGGAAATTAATAACAATAATGTAATTAGGTGGGTATTACAATACAATTCTATTCGCTATCGCTAGTGGTATCGCTGTAGGAACCTGGTGATGCCATTATATAAGGCGTAGGTACAATTGGGGGCGGATAATAAAGACAAAACTTCAGTAGAAAATTTGCGAGTTTTCATTCTAGGAAGTGGACGAAGGCTCGAAATAATTGGATCAGAAGAGACTAGTAATAAATGTAACAGATCCTCGTTTGTATTTTTTGTGATGACTTTCGGGTATGTCCTGATATATATTTTTTTAATTCCTTATTACGGATCTCCAAAGTTTTCTCAGATGGGCAAAATTGATCACCTCTGCACGAAATACCCTTTTCACTTTTGATATGCGGCGAGGAGTACTGAGAGTGGCCTTATCTATAACTTCGGCTGTATTCTGACATCCTACAGCTCTCAAGCTTGCTTGCGTTGCAAAAGACAGCTCTTGTATACTGAGTAATTGCAATAAACTTTCGATTTTCCTCCGATTAGTTTTGTCACTACTTTCCGAAAATGTCTTTTTAGGACGGCCGTAAAGTGGATTCGCTTTAGTAGACTTTGATGGCGTTGGTTGAATGTCCGTACCAACAAAAAGTAGCTCCTTCTCAAGCCACTTCCTGTGATCTGGGTATTTAATTTTTCGAAGCACCGGTGATGGGAATTTAAATTGGAATTGAGATGAATTTTTATCTTTCGCAAATCAATTAATAAAATACCTTAAATATTCAGTATTTCAGTTGTTTATTCTTAAAATATGTCCTAAACTATTTTTACCACAGTAAATGAATTAAAATTTTAATATATATTTATTATTACAATAAAAAAATATTTTTAAAATAATATTTAATGAACACAAAATCCAAAAATATGTTATAAAGACATCCAAAATGTACACAATTACTCAGTGATTAAAAAATTATATTTATATTACGGCATATTCATAGCAAAAGGCCGAGAAAATAGCGTACCGTATATATACGGCATACCCAACGCCGGTGCGCCTGGCAATGACGGATATATGCGGCATACCCAGATGAGTAGTTAATAAATCGCTTCGACTTTCTGTGACAACTTTTCCACCGCCTAGAAAAATCACTCACAAACAAAGTTGTCTAATTATCTATCTCTGCACATTTCACTAAAGTGTTCAATATTCATCTGTTCTTTGACGTAACATAATAGAATTTGTCCGCTTAATAAACTTGTGTTACATTTTGCAACAACTCGTACAGTTCCTTCCGAATGATGAGTTGCCGACGTTCTGTAAAAAATATATTATTATTAGAGACGCACTCGGACGCAGTTAAATCATATGGATACTTCAAGAGAAAGAACAATGAGACATACATATTGTTATCTCTGCGCAGCGACGTAAGATGTGTTTTAAAAGTCTTATGTAAAAAGAATAAAACTAAAAAACCCTACAGTATTATAGGATCATTAATTATATGCATAAAAAATTTACTGTTATGAGTTTGCATTAAATAAATAGTTAAAAATAAAGTATATACCTGGAAATACAATATTCATTGTAAATTGAATACCCCAGTTTAAGAACCGCTGTTCTAGTCTATAATACCACGACGTGGAGAAATTCGTGCTACAGACAACCACGAAAAACTAAATATTTGTCGCTTTCTTTCTCCAATATGACAGATGTGCTTGATTGATGTAAAGACCAGTATTTTTATGGAAAATGTTAATTTAATTAATGCCCAAGTTTTTTGTGTGGTAAATCTTAAGTTTGAAAGTATAAAGTCACGAAGCCCGTGGAATGATGATATACTATTGGGAATAACTAAAATGGCAGATAGCGAGAAAATTAGCATGGCGGCTGTATATTCGTTCTGTTGAGGTGCAATTTTCATTTCTTTGCTAAAAAATTAGCTCAAATGCTGGAAGTGAAATAAGTGTTTACTCTTAAATAATATTATTTATGTAGCTACGTAGATATTGGTATGATAGGAGTTTAGTTATAGACCTAAACTAACGATTGCCGAAGACGAAAATTACAATAACGTTAACCATCCTTGGGTATGAAAATTTACAGTTAAATAAAATTTTAACAAAAATAAACCGTACGAGTCTACGGTTTAGGAGTTTGTTTTCAAAGAAAGTTTGTAAAAAATTATCGTTTATCGTTTCCAGGATCCTGCCTCGTTCGAATGTTGAACCACACCCTAGGAGAGGAGATCTTCAGAAGAGGCCTCAATAAATACCTCGTAAAGTGGTAAGCAACAAAATCACGGAACTTTTCTAAAGATTAACAACCATTTATCAGTAAATTGTTACCACATATGAAAAACTCTTAACATAAAACGCATTTTTCTCAAATTTCATACTTTCAATTCTCTAAATCTCTTTATATGTGAATAGTTTAATTTCTGTACACAAAATCGACTAATATACAACAAAATATATTAGGTAATTCTACCTAATTAACATGAAATATTGTAACATGGTAACTTGTAAATTTTTACCTAGATAGTAACTATTTATTTAAAATCTGAAAACACTTGGTTTTAGAGGAAGTAATTCATGGTAAAAAAATTATAGACTAGTAAATTATGTATGCCGATATATTTTTTATTGGATGAATTTATTCCGTTGTAGGGAATATTTCAATTTGACAGTCAGGAAGTGTACGACTTTTCAACTTTAAAATCTTGAGGCAATAAATCAAGAATATCTAAAAGGCCTCAACATAGTTTTTTTGTCAACTCGACGCAGTCGAAACAACAACAAAAAATTCATTTTTGTTTTACCTTATACTTTCCCGCTGCCGTTACGAATTTCATATTTTGAAATTCAATATTTCGTGACGTCGGAGAGATTAATTATAGCTTTACGGATATATGTAAGAGTTTTCGCAGTGCCACCGTCCATCCCCAGATTATTCGATCTCTTTCGATGACATTTTGTACATCACGCATTGCGTTCGGCATATTCCGTTCCATAATGGCCACCTCTGGTTCTTTCTCTCCCGGTACCTGCAGGTCGTATGCCAACGCAGAACAGGATGACCTTTGGGATGCGCTCACCCAAGAAGCGATGAGCAGCGCCAACGAATCCAAAATCCTCCCGCCTGGTCTCAGCGTTAAGGACGTCATGGATACGTGGACACTTCAGGAGGGATTTCCTGTGGTCACTGTGACAAGGAACTATGAGGACGGATCTGCCAGGATATCGCAGGTAGGACAGTGAAACCATACGGTGGAGTTAATGGACGCCTTTATGTGCGTTTGACGTAGGGCTAAGGAAATGACAATTCTTTCTCTGTCTCAGGGAATCATGCGTGATCTTCTACATTGCAAACGTGGATGAAAACATTTTTAGTACTCGATCTAAACGCGCAGTTTCATGGATAAAATTCACCCTTTTTAAAACAAAGTGAGATTTTTCTCTTCGTATACATATTTAATAAGCTCTATTCCGTTCACATCACCCTTTATATTCCTCTTATTCCTCTTCAGTTAGTTCTCTTGCTGATATTTTGTCTTAACGTATACGTTTTGCGGTTTTCACAAATATCACCGTGGAATTTTGATACGACTCTTTTCTCACGCTTTAGGCCAATTATATTTCCATTTAAATGTCCTATTTAGATTAACTTTACCCGACTTCCATAATTCATAGTGTTCTTGTCGACTAATAGAAGTTTCTTATTTTTTTTCAACAACAGCGAAATTTTTTAAATCCAATTTTGGCGCTTCTTATTCATTAATCTTGCTGCCTTTGATAATCTGTTTATATTCAGTGTCTTTCACAGGCACGTTCAGCTGAAAGGATTCCCGGATTATCAGTGACCTAACACATAACCTCGGCTTACTAGAACAGTATTTTTCACGCCACAATACTGAAAATAATGAACTGGATACAATGATTATCCCCTAAATCGGAACATTCAATGCAGAGAGCGAGAGAGAGAGAGAGAAACACGCAGGAAACGAGGATCGATTATAACTTTATTTATTTATTCAAGCAACTATTTCACATACAGCTAAAAATGCCATTTTGCAGTGAAATGTAATAACAAGTCCATAAAATCAAGAACTAACAGTCGGTAATAATGATAGCACATAGTATCGCTTATTTAAATACTGAGAAGACAACTTCATAAAAGAGAAAAAGGAGAGGCGAAAGACATCTAGATCGGATGGGTGGGAATTTAACAAAGATGGAAGGCGGAAAAAATAGAACGCTGAGCCAATGAAATCATAGGGGTATTAACATAAAGAAGGTGGGATAATGGGGTTGATCTAGAGGGCAGATGAATGTCGAAAAAAATATAATATCGCAGGGCAATTAATATGAGAATTTAGAGTGTTATAGAGAAAAGAAAGATTTTGTTTATGGCAAATGGTAGAGAAATTGTCAATAGCAATCGTAGCGAGGGCTGTATTTTTGTAGCATAACGAAGTGAAGGAACACGCATTTTGATAATCTTAATTTTTAACATTGGGAAAGGTTCTCTCAAGTTTTTTCAGTGTTCTTTCTTTAAATTTCAAAAATCCCTCGGAGACGCAAATTTTAGATTCTGAAAGTTAATACAGGCAACTCTCGTTCAACGAACGACATGCGTTACTGAAAAGCGTTTGTAAAACGGAAATTTGTTGAACGATCTTGATTTTTCCTCTGACTCTCCCGTTAAAACTCCAGATGCGTTCCAGACAAGAAATTTTTTTATTCTTGAATTTATAATTCTTAGCTATTAAAACGTCTGTCAAATCAAGTACATTATTGAATCAACTAGAAAACCGAAGCAAAAACTATCGAACATAGAAGTATGTATAGTGCCATTTATTGTATGATACGAGAAAATTCAACTTCTGAATGAAAAACAAAACCTCCCAACACCGTCAATAAAGAATTAAAAATCCCTCCTGATTTAAACATCTCCAGGATAATAACTTACAAAAAGTTGTACAGTTATGACAAAAGTACGAGCAAGTACGATAATTGTGGCCACGGAAATGGCTTGAAAGCAAATCCTCGTGATGTAATGAGCGAGAAAACGAATGCGACCGAACGTAGTCAATCCAAGTCACAGACTGAAATATAGAATGGCTGTGGGAAACACTTCGTAGTGCACTTCCTCCTTATCGGTACACAAGAGGTCCTTCAAGTCTAAGTGGATATTTGTAAATATATTTTGAGTAACAAACAGCACTTTCGGTGACGTCATGTTAAGCCTCCCAAGAAATGCAGGCGATAGGAAAAATGCGTGATAAAGTGGACACACGAAGAATCTATGGGTAAACAAGACTGTCTTTGGGACCCCAAGAGCTATCGTAAACATCCGAGTTTCTTCGATCTGGGTTCGATACATGTTATTTACTTCGTTAAGGTGGACAGAATTTTCGGCGAAAAGTAAGCTATAAAATTCAATTCATTCGTTAAAGCGAACATTCGTTGAACGAACGTTCGTTGAACAAGAGTTACCTGTATTATCAACCAAAACGAGATGTTGTCTACGTTAACGTTACGAGAGACGGAATATAACGCTTAATTTGGTGGTGGGGGCCCAACGATGTTTCATTGACTGAGATTGGAAGAAAAGGGGAATAAGACAAATCAGAGGAAAGGTATAAAAGGCAAAAAAACAACGACCTCGATCGTCGGTGATGGATGACCAGCGTCGGGAATCAAATTCATATCCTTCTTCGCGGGAGACAGAGAGCTCACCTTTTAGATCACTTGCGCCATGTGAAACTTTAGTAGATGAAAAATAAGGAAAAACGATAATGATAAGTGTTCGCTCAAAAGCGGCATATGCATGGCGATTTCTATCTGAAACGTCATAAGGCAGGATGGGATAAAAATTCAAATTATCTGCGACATTCCAAATACATCAAGTTAATATAATGACTAGTAAATTTCTGGTGACATCCCATAATCGGGTTAAAACCTGATGTGAATTACGTCATTTCTAACACTTGACAATGGTAAACAGAGCGGCAATATGCCTAGAGAAGAGTGTGTCAGTTCCTGAGTGGCATAAACATCCGAATGAGAATTGAAGAATATAGCTTACGTGGTAACATGAATATTATAAATACACCCATGGCATAGAATGAAGCAACGCGATGACGAGGCACAAGACCTAAATAACTATGGGCCTATTTACAATCACTTGTCAAAACTTCATGAATGCCCTGATTAAAGGAAGGCTGGGCTTAACTCTCATGTATCAAATTCTAATAGAAACGAGGAGTTGTCAACGAGTAGATTACTGAAATTAGAAATAACAAAAGTAGAATACTCCTTTAGCCAAAACAACTAGAGGGCTGCAAACCCAATGCATTTCGCCCACAAGGTGGGCATCGTCAGGGGTAGAACCTGTTTCACCAGTGATATATGGTTGAGGTACGTGGAAATTAAATATTTTTGTAATTGATAGTAGCTCAATAACTTTGGCCAAAACTAACAAAAGTAGAATACTCCTTTAGCCAAAACAACTAGAGGGCTGCAAACCCAATGCATTTCGCCCACAAGGTGGGCATCGTCAGGGGTAGAACCTGTTTCACCAGTGACTGGAAGCCAACTGGTTGGCCCTCTAGTTGTTTTGGCTAAAGGAGTATTCTACTTTTGTTAGTTTTGGCCAAAGTTATTGAGCTACTATCAATTAATTAAATTAGAAATGGATGAATTCTTAAAAAAACTGGAAACTTCTCCATTTTTTAAATTAAATTCTTAGCGTTTGCGAAGAACAGACGTTTCGCAGTCTAAATCGAGAAACACAGTTTTCAGTTAGTCCACGGATCATAGTTATGAAAAAGCTGGTGTATGTTATTTATAGATTATGACAGTTTAATTATGCCTGTTGAAGATCAAATTTTATTCATTAATTCAGAGAATAATTTGCATTGAATAGTTTCCATTTTCAAGTAGTTTTTAATTAATACTACTTATAAGTTTATTTCACATTCTCATCCTCATCTCTCATACATAACGTATACATAATTAAACCTAATTTTAAAGCAAATTCTACGAAGGTTAAGATCGTAATCATTGAAATTTACCCTTTGCTAACAAGTATGTTTGACAAAACCCGAGCATTTTTGTTTTTAGCGCGTTTTATTTTATAAACGCGCTTATGTTTTCGCTCCGTCTGTGCAATCAGTTCAACTAAATAGAAAGTGAACGGTAAGAGATAAAACACTGAAATTTGCACGGTATATGTGATCTTTGATGCCATTTATTACGCTGCCTAAGATTTTAAGTGGATAAATCCGTGAGCGGACTTTAAAATTTTCAAATTAACATTCTAAGCAAATGGTTATATATAGGAAGTTAAACATTTTAAAGAGATTGTCGAGCAAATTACTTTGTCATATAATCATATTAATAAATTTATAAGAAATGTATGTTTACTATTCTAAATAAATCTGAATAAATAAAACGCGCTTTTTCATATTGCGTCAGCAAATGAAGTTCCCATTTTTTAAACTTTTCTCGTAAAACCGTTCCCAGTTGGTCTTTTAAACATTACCCTACTCGTCACTACATTTAAATTAGTATATAAAATACTTAAACTCGTTTCTTACATTAGAGACGAGCGCGTCCGCAGGGATTTAAATGGGATGATACAAGAAGATTGCTTAATGTTTCAAAGTCAGTTTGGAAGGAGAGACAGAGAGAGATCCTGTATTCCCAAGAAGGAATTCCGGATCAGAAATGCCGTATGATGTTGGGATGAGGGGCCACGAAGGGGGAAGAGAGAGCGAGTGACAAATCCCTTGCGCTTCTGTTCCCTTAGGAACGGTTCCTCCTGAAGGCGAGGGGCAAGAAGGGAGCGGGGGTGGAGGAAGACGCAAAGCCCCCTCCCAAGGAGAAGTGGCACGTCCCGGTGACTTACACAACGGGCGCCGAGATGGCGTTCAACAACACGAGCCCTCGATTTTGGCTTCTGAGCGGCGAAGGGGACAAGGACCTTCCGGCGGGGAGCCTTCCCAGAGACGACGTTTGGGTCTTGTTCAACTTGCAGGAGACAGGTAATGCGAGCGGACACGCCCACCCCATCCCCTCGCGCTCTCCCTCCGTAACCGTTCCTTGATCTCCCTCCTCCCAGCCACGCCCTTTATATCCTACACCCCGGCGGTTCCCATATTGTGTGCCGCGCCACGCTGAGGAGCCGCAGCTGATTTATAGGGGTACCGCAGAAAACGTGATTAAATAATTAAATCTAGTAAAATCGACAGATGAAGGATAAAGGATTAATCAGGGTTTTTGGAAATGTCGATAATTATATTTTATCATTTTTGCCTTAATAAATTGATATTGTAGTTCCCACAAACGAATGCATCCAAACCTTTTGACATTTTGTATTCTTTAAATGTGTTGTCTTGTTTTCAAGATGCCGCGAAATACTGTTTAGCTTTGAAAGTGTGCCTCGCCAAAAAAATGTATTGGGAGCCACCGCTCTAAGTACTTCTAAAGCATCATCTTCCATCCGTGTGCTAAGGGAAACCGGACGCTGTAGATATTTATTTATTTATTAAGTTGTAAGTAGCCCATAAAAAGCACTTCACGACCTTTTACAATGAGCTCATCGACGATAAAAAATGACGAGAACATATCCGTGAAAGATTCGAACCCGCATATGGAGCCAGATACGCTAACGATCTACTCTACCAAGGCCAACAAAGATACCGCACAGGTAAAATACGACGGTGCTATTTCACTCGGCCTCTCTGAAAAAGAACTTTAAATAACACTTTTGCGTTCCTTTGATTTACACTAAAAATTAATGATAAATAAACAACGTGTGCCGGAGCGAAGGGGCGGCACAAGGAAAGTCGCGAATATATAAATATTGTTATGAATATTTCAAAAAAATCTTGTTTCTGAACCAAATTTATGTAATTATGGTAATAAGTGCAATACATTTATTATTTGATGCACGATTCAAATAATTATTTAAAAATTTATGGCAGCTTGGAGGCGGTGTTTTTCGGTCTTTCCCAGGGTGCCTATCTTCCCGGTTACGGTACTATAGGCCAATGAATTAGTAAAACATTTATAAATTCTCAACTTTCCTAGAGACCGAAGAATTTTTTCAAGGATTAAAATGGTAACTGCCAACTTGATAGAGTCTGTAGAGCATTTTCAATATATCAATTTCTGGCTGTTGCCGATTTGCTTACAATTAAGTAAAGCTTCCGCATATCCCCTGTCAATTAAAAAATATCTATTGTGCAGCGATAGCCATAAGATGGGTCAAAATGACCATAAAAGTGTAAAAGTGTACAAAGGAGAGATATAAGAAGGGATTTTTTTTATGCTGAAAATTTCTCTGTCCATAGATTCACTGATGGTTGAAAACATTAATAAACATAGCGAGTAGATCTGAGCGCAGTGAGATGGAACAACTGTGAAAAATAAATGTGGAGGCTAACCAGATCTTTGTACTTAATTTTTATTCAATTGCTATTAAAACGTAGGTGTTGAATTGAAAGGGAACTTCATAGAAATACATACAAACGTGAGAAAAATTATACTTGTGATTACTTTAAACATGTTTTGAGAAAAATCGTAATAATTAAATATAGAATAATCCATTTGAAGGTTAGGATGAGGAATGAAGTACCGCAACATCACTGGAGTTGCGAGTGGTTTAAGCGTTGGCCTTGCACGCAACGGTCCCGTATTCAAATCCGGCGGAGGTTGGATTTTTCGACCTGGGATCGTCCCGTCCCCTACTTGTGTGGTTTTAGACGGCCCAAGTCAGCGCGCCGTCCTTCGGAAGGGAAGTTAAGTAATTGGCCCGCTTGGTGCTCTTCGTAAAGAGTAGGCTAATGCCGGCGCCTGATATCCCTTCTCCCATTTGTATGTCCAGTATGGAGGGAGTTATGGCTATAAAACTCAAAGAGGTCGAATAAACAAAAATAAATACAAACAGAAAATCGCAATATCGCTGAAGATTCTACTGATTATGAAGATGAACGATTTATTGAAAGCTGAAAATAATTTATCCGCGATGCATTATTCTTTCCGGCGATGAGATATGACGTCGCATGCTCTCCACAGTTTCTCGCGTACTATAATGACCCATCCTCACATCCTCCACAGGTTTCTATCGCGTCAATTACGACGAACGGAATTGGCGTCTCTTGACGGACGCCTTGACGGGGGACTCGGAAGGAGGCGCTAAGAATCCAAACAAAGAGATCCTGAATCCGCTGCCAGACGTCACGAGAGCGCAAATAATTGACGACGCGTTCTCCTTGGCCCTCGGAGGTCGACTTAACTACAGCACCGCCCTTGGCGTCACGAGGTACCTTTCCCGGGAGGGACGGCTGGTGCCGTGGACTGCGGCTCTCAGTTCCTTCCGGTTCCTTGACGACATCCTCGTGCACACCAAACACTACGGACTGCTACAGGTGGGCAAAACCAGCGGACGCCAGTTCGCATCGGTGTCAAGCGACCTTCCCTTCCCCTTTTCTTCCTCCGCTCTCTTTCATTAGAGTAACGTCGATAATTCGGTTATCGCCTCGCATCAGCACCTCAATCATGAATGAAACCAGCAATTTGTCGCGCCTTGATTTTTGAGGCGCACGAAGTGTCGAATATTAAATTGGCGCGTGCGGCCTTCATCAGGTTAAAGCAACGGCTTAAATCGAAAGCACTTGCAGGGATTTGATATTTGGAAGAAAATCAGAAGGATTTCTTAAATTTTATTTGCGTTCTGTTTCTGCAGGCATGCTCATCTTTTAATTTTCCATTGTATAACGTTTCATTTAGTTATCGATCTCCAGTTGGGTACGGAGAATAATTTTCGCGACCTTTATATTAAGCAGGAGAGGATTTTTATCTCAACAAAGCCCTCGTTTGAGGCATTGATTGTGGAACGAGTCGGAATTTAGAAGTTACTAGAATCACTATCATTTCTATATTTCCGGTTTTAAATATAATTAGGGGTATTTATGTCATCACAACGGCGAAATAATATTTATTTTGTAACTTTCATAAATATCAAATCTGTGCGTCAAATGAAGCTAATTTTATTCTTAAATATCTAATATTAAATGTATAAATAGTGCATATGAAGTTACCGTAAACAAAATTTTTGCTTAAACTCTAATTGCTGTGTGATAATGGCCTCTTTTGCAACTTCAGTGTTTTAATATAACTCATTAAATACCTCAATAGCTTAAGAAAAGAAACATGGTCAGAATGAAAAGAAATACTTTTCTGTGTGTGTTATAATATAAATTGTCTTCATTTTTATTTCATGCAAATAAATATCCTTTGCAAATCATCGTTGTTATCACACAGCTAAAAAAACTTTCATCTTCTATCTTGTACTGCTACATTAAAATTTCGCGACGGGCATCTACAAATTACTTCAACTCCAACTCCGCACTTTTGTTTTCAACAGCGCTACATCCTGAAGCTTTTGGAGCCGATATTCATTTCACTACAGGAGAAGAAGGATCTGACCTCCGAGAGCGAGAAACTCCTTCGTTCCATGACAATGAGATGGGCCTGCCACCTAGACAACGCGAATTGTGTAGCGCGATCTAAAACTCTTTACAACGAATGGATGAACTCTTCAAAGCCAGACGAAAATAACCCGTAAGAATTTATGCGTAACCTCCTTTCTACTTTTCCATATATTATTATCTCATTAACACAATTGATGCAACAGTATGTAACGAAAATACTTAGCACGAGAAAAAACAATGAACACCGGCGATGTTTCTTATTAAGCTGGATGAACTAGCTAATAAATATATTGAAACGTTACAAATTTGTTTACACTGATCAACAATTATTGGAAATTTTTAAACTAATTATGTATTATCTTATCAAACCAAACTTTTATATTGTTCACTTGATTCACATTACTTGTTGATGGCCATCATAAATCCAAATATTTTCATCACATATCTACTTTTTTGTAGATATTTGAATTAAAAATTTTTTATATAGTTTTACTTAGTTTTTTAGTGAAACAATCTCCAAGGGGGATTCTAATTTCAATTTTGATATTTCATTAGATACTAATGTTTATAAAAAAAATTGATATGTATAATACAATTGGTATTTTTGTGGTAGTTATATTAGAGATATGAAATGAATGTAGTGTAATTCCCTAGTCTTGGTCTCTTCAGCATTCATCATCATAGGTAGTCTGTCCATAGACAGGGCCGTGATTCTTCATGGTTAAACCAGGTTCTCCATATACTCCTATTTTCCGCTGTCCTCGTCATATCTTGATAACTCTCTTTCCCTTTCAAATCGTCTATCAGCCGAAACCTTTTCCTAACTCTTTCCCTTTTTCCATCCAGTTTTCTCTTCTAACACGTCTTTAATCATACTCTCTCTCCTCAGGTAATGTCCAACCCAGTTTGCCTTCCTCTTTCTAATAGTCTGTATAATCATTCGCTTCTCTCCTACTCTTCGTAGCACTTCATCGTTTTTCATCCTATCTGTCCATATTATCTTCAGCATTCTCCTCCAAGTCCACATTTCAAAGCTTCTAATTATATTATGTCATTTTTCTTAGCGTTCATGTTTCTGCCCCGTATAAAGCTATACTTCATTAGAACTTCTTTCTGATGTCTTCCCTTATATTCCCCGTAAGTAAGTGTTTATTTCTTCTGAAAGCCGCTTTTGATTTTCCTATTCTAGTCCTGATCTCATCAGTACATTTTGTTTCTCTTGTAATGATGCTTCCAAGGTATTTATAGTCTGAAACTTATTCTAAAGGCTTTCCTCCAATACTTATGTTCAGATTTTCTTCTTTGCCCGATATTCGAATTAACTTGGATTTTTCTGTATTTATTACCATACAGTATTTCCTACCTGTTATGACTAGTCTATTTATAATTTTCTGGAGTTCCTTTTCCTTTCTTGCTAGAAGTACTTCATCATCCGCGTATTTTACTGGTCTTATAATCCTCCAATTTTGAAATCTCCTGTGCCTTCTAACGCTTCTTGCATTAGACTTTCTCCATATATATTGAATAGGGTCGGCGATAGGCAGCAGCCCTGTCTTACTCCTCTACCGATATTACTCCGCAGGTGTCCACATTCTCCACCCTGACCTTTACAACTTGATTCACATATAGATTCCTGATCAGTCTCCTGTCTTTACAGTCTACAACTATATACTTTAATATCTTCATCAACATTACCCAATTTACTCTATCAAAGGCCTTCTGCCAGTCTACGAAACATGCGCAGATACCTTGACTGTACTCTATTGCCCTTTTTGATATGATTCTAACTACCCCTATAGCATCTCTAGTTCCTCGTCCTTTTCTAAAACCGAATTGATCTTCCCCTATTATTTCTTCTGCATCTTTTTTCTACAGCCTTTTATTAAGAATCCTCGTGATGATCTTCGAAGTGTATCGTGCTGTAGTCTATAAACTGCATTGCCTTTGGCTTCTTCTTTAGAGAGATTATTTTTACTTCTAGGAAATCCCGAGGCCACTCTCCCGTGTCGTAAATGTTATTAATGAATTTCGTGATCGCTTTTATTCCTTCTGATCCCATGACTTTAAGGACCTCAGCCGGCATTCCATCGCTGCCTGTGGCTTTCCCTTTCTTTAGTTCCACTATCGCTTTTTCTACTTCACTCTCATTGTCCTTGTTTTCCTCATCTTCCAGTTTTATTTTTGCCGATACTGCCTGCTTGCTGTATAGTTCCTTAATGTATTCTTCCCATACCTGTGCTACATCCCTTGTTTCTGAGATTATCTTCCCATCCCTATTCATAATTCCTTTACCACGAATTCCATTAGACTTCTTATCTTATAATTCCAGTGCCTTGGCGTACATCATATCGTACCGTCCTAATTTCTCCATTTGTTATATTTCATCACATTTTTCTTTTATCCAATTTTCTCTAGGTTTATCTGTTACCATTCTCAACTCAATGTTTATACGTCTACAGTTGGTTCTACCTTCTTCACTATTAACGTTTTTCCATTTTCTCTAGCATTTCATTAGTGATCCATGGTTTTCTGATTTTCTTCAGCATTATAGAATGTAAAATCTCCTAATAGTTAGTACTACTAATTAGTAGTTACAAGTATTAAAACATATAGATATTAATAATAATAATACTACAAGTATGCAGAAAGTAATATGATGGGCACATCAGATTTTTTAGCATATTAATATTTATTTCTAGAAGCAGTTTTGGAGATAAAGTTCATGAAATTAATTAATAAATGAATCATTAAGTTAAATTTTAAAAAATACACTTACAGAATTTTAAATGTTTCATTAAAATTTGATGCATTAAAAAAGCTATAAAAATCGTAGTTTATGATATTCACCGCCTTCAAAAACAAAAGAGCTTCGTTACTAGTAGCTTTGAGTTTGAATGGAGGCGCGCGTTATTTTTACAACAGATTTCTTAACTGTCTTGGTTTTTCCTGCGTATGAAAGTGTACCCTTGAACGACAGAAAGACCGTTTACTGCACAGCGATCAAGATGGGAGGAAAAGACGAATGGTATTTCTTGTGGAAAAGATTCAAGGCGGCCACCAACGACTCATCCGCCGCAGAGGTAATGCTTCCCGCCCTCGCCTGCTCCAGGGAGCCGTGGATAGTGAGCATGTAAGTGCGATCCCTTACTAGAGACAGTTTGGGAAGAGCAATAAAAAAGAGTAAACACTCTCACTCGCATAAAAGTCTATTTAAATATATTCAAAAGATGATTTCATCTTATATAACGGTCCTGTTGTTTTTAGCACGTTTTCTTAAAATAAAAAACGTGCTTATGTGATCACTCTCGTCTGTGGAGTCAACTTTTTGTTATAAGAGATATTTGGAAAATATTCTTTTTGAATTAGGTAGCTCTTTATCAATCTGTAACTCTCCATTGATTGGATAATCCAATCAGTTCATACATTTTCTGCTAGGAGACAAAATTTGGATATTCAAAACTTGGATATGGTATTGCAGCCAAACTACTGAAGCTAGATGAATGAGGTTTTCACGAATGGGAGTCTAATGAGGATTTACCTCACAACGGTGCGGTTTGTCTCCTCCCGAAAGGGGAAGACAAACCAGAACTCTAAAAATATTTAAGAAAACGTGCTTCCCCCTCTTACTTTATCAACTTTATTTTACTTGTTTTTAAAAACGACCACATAACGTCGCTTTTTGGTGCATTTTAATCAAATATTTGAATTTAATTGCTCTATATTACGCTTTTATAATACTTTTTTTAACTATTACTTAAGAGTAATTGTTGCAAGTAACCTTCATTGGTCTGAAGTCGTTAGACGCGCATCAGGTTTCATTTACTAGATAAAATAGATTTTTTTATTTAATTCGTATCATTTCACGTTCTTCAGTTTTATTAATCTGATTTCGTCTACAAAATCTGATTTATTATCAATTACGCTTAACTTTGGTGAATGGTAGGTAATTGGTTACATATGTTTTTCAAGTAAGGCATTTCGACGTTTTTCGACAAATATCCAACGCTGAAAGTGAAAAAATATTAATTCATGGCGTATACCACGAGCGTACTTATCATAAATTAGTTTGAGATAAAAAGAGCTGAAAATTCTAAACTTCAAGAATTTAAACTGCGGGGTTTATTTTTTTGGTTTCCACATAATAAAACGTTGTTCTTTATCAATACTAGGAGCTCTGTCCTTGGCTCCTTGACAAGTAAATTTCCATTATTTTCTTTGTGATTTTTTTCGATTTTAGTAAAGATTTATTTACTTATGAGCATTTTGCAAAAATTTGTTCCTCTATTATTAATCTACGTTTCTCGCATTTGGTTAAACAAGGGGTCGGAAACCTTTCAAAATGAAAGAGCCATTTTTTGTGTTTTGTCTCCTTTAAAAACATTTGGGAACCGCGCAATAACAACCTCTACGACCTTTTTTTTGAGCGATTGAAATGAGCGCGTTTCATGATTGATGAAGGTTAGGGAGCTTAGCTAATTTCTAAATAGCCACAGTTATGTACTCAAGAAGCCATATACGGCCCCGGAGCCGCAGGTTGCTGACCCGATTGGCTAAACCATATTTGCACAGTTTACTTTCGTCTTAGGCGGAATTTATTTTATATTTATCATTTTTGTTATAAAAAAGACCAATCGTTTTTCTCCTGGCCATTCACCACCACCTCGATTCTCTCCGCGCATCCTTGAAGAGACTGCTTAGTCTCAATCTCGCCCAAATAAAGACGCATATCTATCTATCTAGCTATCTATCTATCCTTCCATCCAACCAGGCTCCTCGCCGAGACCCTTGAGACGAAAGAAGAGGACAGGGTCGTGAGACTGCAAGACGTTCACATAATCCTTCGTTCGATCTCAAGGAATCCCGTGGCAGCGAGCATACTCTTCCAATACATGAGCAACAACTGGGACGAGCTACACAGGAGGTGAGTGTGGAAACAAAGGATAAGGGATTGAATCTAACTGGAAATAATGTGAAATCTCGTAACATAAGGTGCTTTACTAATTAAGCGCTTTCGGGATTTTGTACTTTTTAGTAATCTCCATCGAATATTCCGCAAATACTATGTAAAAATATTTCAGTTTTATACCCTTTGATGTTCCGTAATTTTTATTTTTTCGTATAAATATAAAGTTCCCGTTATAACGTATTCATTGACCAAAAAATTATATTATGCAGTGAATAATTGCTGGATAGCCTTGGCTTAGGTACGATGAAATAAAGGGATATTTAAACTTCAATCCATGGAGTTAAAAAGACATTTTCTCAAAAATTAGAAGATAAACGTATCAAAGTAATATTTTACCGAAAACGGTGTTAAAATACGGTACGATATTGGATAAATTCTTCTCAATTACGCATCGAGAAAGTAAGAGGTTTAAAGCAAATATTTGCTTAACCGACCTCATTCACAAGTATGAGTAGTCGATTCCGAAAGGCTCTTCTTTTCCATTTACCGCTGGTCTACTGAGATCCTAAGTAAATTAAGTAATAAAATCAGTAAACAGTGCCACTCCCTGTCAACTTCTCATATATTAGCGGCTGAAGGAAGTTAAAACTGATTATTTTAGATTTCATTAAGTATACAGAATAATTATCAAATGTTTCCTAAAAGTCTAAATATATGCAAAACGTATCAATTAAAGTATGGTAGACAAAAGAATTTTGAACTTTATTTTTTCACTCATAATTTATTAACAGCAAAATGTTTAGCATTTAGGAATCTTTTCCTCAACTTATATATTTAAATATTCTTCAACAAGAGCCACCAGTTTCAAAATCATATAGGTAATGGAAGATTACATACGTTGAAATGTAACTAAAGTTTTCAGAAAATTTTCCGAATGTTTATGTGAAATTTAGTCAATAATCGATGACTTTCCACCAATATGGCAAATATTTTTAAAAAACTGCCATTTCATTTAGGGTATTGTCGATTTAATCAATAATTCCGACATTAGTAAAGAACGCGCAATTTGGATTTTGCATTTCAATTTGTTGTACAATTTCTTAAGTCAAATTAAGTTTTTTAAATCTCTCAAATCCTTTAATTCGCTTAATTTTCAATCTTAAAAAATTCTATCTCAATTGATATTCACTATAAACATGTTTTTTCCATAAACGCTTATTATAGCGTTTCTATATGTTATACCTGCAATTCCAGAATAATAATCAAAAATGTTGATTGACAGCCTGGAATCTTAATGCAATCTATTTTTCAGGTACGGAGGCTCGGCTATTCTTCTAGGTGAACTAGTGAAGGCCGGATTATCTGGGCTAAACTCTTCTCAGGATCTCCAAGAGGTAATCAGCAATCACGTATTAACAATAACCAATGGTATTCTTATAACCATCCATGGAATGAACTTTTTTAAAATTCGAATTTCAGCTTAAGCGAAGTCTTTTTGAAGTTAATCTCAAACGTTTTATCGTTTATTCCCAATCCTATATATATATATATATATATATATATATATATATATATATATATATATATATATATATATATATCGAAAACTTCTACTATTTACATATAATTGAGTTTTCCCTTATTTTCAAAGTTCATCAGCTTAAACGTTTATTCCAATATAGCAGTAAAAAATTGCTTCACTTCTCCTGATTACCATATAACCAACTCGATCCCTTCAATGTGGTTTTAGGAAAACTGTGTGGTAAATCCATAACCTCTTGAAATGTAGATTACTATGTACGCAAAATAATGGTCCAGAAAAAGTGATTAATTTACTTTTTCATTTTATAGATGATTTTTTTCTTCCCTAAAATAAATAAGTAGTTTTCATTGCACTTACATATACTACTACTATCATATTGTCACACTGAATGATTCTTCCTCTTATAGCCTTCCATTTAGTTGAATATTTCCACAAAATTCATTTCTTCATCTCGTCTTTCGCATCCCTTAGGGGGAGCGCCCACCAAGGTGATGTGACGTGTGACCCGGCCAGTGATCTGACACGTGGCACACAAGTGACATTTGATTTTAAATGTAGACAATGTAAACAAACGGGGTAGAGCCCACTGATGTGATATGACTCGGGGGTAACGCATAACATGCCACGCCATTTACAGAAAGTAGAACAGGTTCCACTTTTGTCACTTGTCATTTCATGTTGCGGAAGCAAACATATTTTGTCTAGAGTATCTTTACAGAAATGAAAGACGAACCGAATTATAATATTGCTCTTGTTGAAGAAAACTCATGTCTATACGACCACAGCAGTACCGATTACAGCAACAAAACTTTTGATCATCCTGTAGAATTACTGGAATCTATCCGAATACATGTTTAACTCTTTGAATACGTTGAAAGAAACATATTCATTTGATTTTCCTTGCCAATAAGGATGTGCCCAAACCGTCTTTTAACGCGATTCCGATTTTCAATATCATTTCAATTTGACCATGCCAAAACAGCAGACGCATCTTCATCTTCGGAGGACATTGTGACTTGTGATACCTGTTGTATCACTTTGGTAGGCGTCAAGTCATATCAGAGTTACATCAGTGTCACGTCTGTGCCACGTCACAGACAGATCACTTGTCATGTTACTTTGGTGGGCGATCTCCCTTAGTGAAAAAGAGATTTCTACTGAATACTATTCTGTTCCTACCATTTTACGCAGATTACCAACAGGTTAACATTCGAACTAGGATCCACGAGCCTCCCATTGCCTCGAACCGGGTTTAGAATTCACCTTCTTAACTATGATAAGAGATACAGCCATATTTTCAAAGCTAACATAAAAAAATATTTAATTTCTGTAGCAAGTTTATAAGTAGTTGAAGATAAAGAGAACTTAATTCTGGTCACATTAATAAACTACTACAGCTATATCTATATTCTCGACGGAAATAAACTCAAGAGTTTTGTTCTCTCCTTCGTTATTAGCGCTTTAAAAAAATGCTTTTATAGATTCACTTTGGCGTCTGTCTGTGCATTTGCTTAAATTAAAATTTTGACGAAACCGTAAACGAAAGAGAGCTGAAACCAGGACGGTAGATTTCTGTACTGCTGCCATTTGTTTTTCTTTAGGTTTGAGTTTTGAAAAATGTACAAGATCGGATTGGGGCTCATTTGTAAGTGAAAAAAATGGATAATTGACGACGAAGGAATGAACTCAAACGTAAAGATTGCATCACAATCACTCAAGTGAGCCATGTTTTAAATAATTTTAGATTGCTTTACTTATATCTCCTAAGTCATAAAATATGGATAGCTGAAACGTTGCCATTTATTCTTGAAAAGTTGGAGCATTGAAAACTTCAGAAGCGAATAGTGAAACGTTCGAAATTTAATGCAAAATTGATTGCGTTCTAAACTTAAACGCCATTTGGAATTATCAGTTATCCAAAAAAGTATATTTTTATGTAAAATACAAGTTATGTAGAATGATGATGCGTAATTCTACAACGCTGACTTAGCTATGAAGCCCCTCTCATTTAAATGCTAACCTTACCTTCAGGTGGCATCCCCGTTATAATACAAACAAGGCTCTAGTGACCAAATATGTGACGACATAATCACATTAAAAATAAACAAGTTCATAGATAAAACTCTACTTGTTTATCTGCACATTCATTTATTACTCCATTCAATAAAAAATCTTAAAACAAAATAGTGAAAACATAGGAAATTTATTTTCATTATATCTTACGAAGACTGTTGAATGATTTTATCTACGAAGTTGGCTACAAACAATTAACCTAGCCGAAAAGTTTCAGCAGATCGTTCTTTTATGTATCTTAAAACTTACTTTCAGAAAGTAAACGCGAGTTTAAAAAAATTTATCCCTGGCATAACTCTGCTTTCTCAACTGGTCATGTCGAAGGAAATCAGGCAATCAAGTGACTCGCATATATACTTGATGTTTAATTTGCGATGATTTCCATCTTGCTTACGTTTATTATATATTCCAAATCTATAATGTGTTTGGTTATTCCCCTGCTAATGCAAATATAACTGAATCTTTGGGGATTTTTATTTTCATATCGAATTGATTCTTCTAAATCCCTCCTCTCTTCAACGCGCCAATCATACATCAAGTGCAACACTTGTTGGACGCTTATATGAAATCCATGATGAAAAGATTGATAATAGCAGAGTTGGCGTGATAGGGCATGCAGGGTATGCTACGCGTAGGGCCCACCCAGAAGAGCGGACCCCAAATTTTGCTTAGACTATACCTCAATGTCATCGATAACATCGGCACAGATAAATGGGCTGCGTTTAGGGGTCAGATATCAATACGAAAATCAGTAACTGATGGCCACAAACTAAATTCTCTGCTGCTAAGAGAGATAGCAATTATGTTATGTCAATTTTTTTCATTTTCCAAAGGCTGAGCTTTGTCAAGTGATGTATCACAGGGATAAACTAGAAGCGTCGAACTTCGGACATTCTGAAACGTTTTGAGCGGCAGAGGAAGATTAAGATTCGGACGTTCTGAGACGTTTTGAACGGCGGAGGGTTAAAATTTCCTTGTCCTTAGCTTTGCTAAGCCATTCATCGAAGAAGCATCGATAGTATTCTACTACTTCTTCATGAATTCAGCGTCCAGTTAGCAATTATTTATCAAGTTAGTGGTTTCATTCGTAAAATGAAATTCATAAGAACAATAGTTTAGTTCCACATTTCGTGGCAATTTATTATCTCTGTTTTCCGTTAATGACAGGTTTTACCAAATAAATACTACTGCAAATAGACATAATTGAAATACCACCATTATTTTGGCAATTATACTAGTTAATTTAATATGTTACTTGTCACATAATATTAAAACTTGTAACAAGGACCGTAGGGCAAAAATTTACCGCCTGAGGCATCTTCATCCATCTCCTACACCAGGGATGGCCAAACTGCGGGCCACATGCGGCCCCCGAGGGCATTTTATGTGGCCCGCGATGCCATTATGAAAGCGAACCGTAATATAAAATAGAGATAATTTCATATTTGTAGTTTAAATTGATGCCGGAAAACCTTTTCCAGTCATGTTATGAGGATAACATATTATGTATTATTGATTTTCACTAACAGGGTACCTCGCATTACCTCACATTACTTACGATGTGAACTCTAACGTGGCCCGCCGAAGCATTTTGATCTGTTTATGCGGCCCGCCTAAGCTGCTGTAACTGTTAATGCGGCCCGCATCGTAAAAAGTTTGCCCACCCCTGTCCTACACCTACAAAATGGATTTTTGTTCGTAAAACTTTACGCTAGACAACTGTTATATGTCCAAAACTATTTTCACTTCTGGAAGATAATGTTAAATGAATTTTATATTTTTACAATTTAGTGGCTTTAAAACGTTGTTTCATTAAAATAAATTTAAAAATTTAATTTTCTTAAATGAAGTACTTCACGGTATTGAATTGAAATATTCTGACATTCAGTGGCTTTGATTGCATTAAATTTATCAATTTACTCAAATGTTTTGGTTATAAATATATTGTCAATCAAAATAAATTATGGCCAAGCAATGATTAACTTTTTTTAGAATCAACTCAAAGAATTTTTTAAAACAAAATATTTGTTATAAATTTTCAGTTTAGTATTTTCTAATTTTCTTTACCCATTATCATTATGCTTTTATCCTTATGTGTAGGCAATATTCACTCTTCATCCCTAATCTTATGCAGCCGGAATAGCATAATTGTTCGCAGCACTCATACAGTATGACACACGTTACGGAATAGGCTCATTATTAGATTGGATTTACGCTGTCATATGCAATCGTACCTGATGTTCCAGTTATATTTTTGCTTTCTATATTTTTCGAAGACTTTTCTACATTAACTTTGGTTTTCACGTGCTTGCGAGCAGTAAATTATTCGGTTTTATTAATCCTTTTTTATCCCTTTTCATTCGTTAAAGTTATTTTTGGGTATCGGTCACCAGAATCCGCTTTTTTAAATCACTTTTATCGATCTATCGATCCATTTTTCTTCCTCTTAGGTGAAGGATTTCCGGAAGAGGAATTCCCGGAAGTTCCGATTCGCAAACCAGGATCTGGACCAGGCTCAGGAGAGCCTGGAGGACAGGGTGGCGTGGCAGGAGAGAAACTTGGCCGAAGTGTCCGCTTGGCTGGAGGGGCAGTTTGCCCCGAAACAGATGACCTAAGGGACGGAGGTCCGGTAGAGGGGTGTAAGGGGACACGAACGTCTTATCCCCTAACTAAAGCACATCGAGGGAAGAGAGAGCAGTTGCGAGAAACTAAGTGGTATTCGGTTGTCAAGGATTCGTTAGCACCGAAAGCGATATTTTAGCGCTTTCGGAGGATTTTAAAAGATTTGATGAACATAAGAAAGCCACGCTTTCCACACGGGTCCGATGAAGACTTAAGCCGTATCTTATGTGCAGCAAAACAATTTTAAAGCGACGTGTGAACGAAACCAATTAAGCGCTTCTAATGGACTGCTGTATTTGATATTCATGCGATCATCCATAAATAGTGTCGCCATCTTTGCACACAAAAGAGTGAAATATGATAAGAGTTGGTCATAGTCTTGTACACTTATGCAGGAGTCGGGTTGTTTATCAATTTTTTCGTGGTGCTATATCTGCCGTTGTATAGAAAATGTTATCAATTTGTTGTATAAACTCGCATTATGCGCGTGAGATATTTTTACGCTACTTAATTTCCTTGTAAAAGTAAAATACCTATCTCATCGCATCCGCAGCGATATTTTTAAGAAGGTTCCTCACCAAAGCATAATTTATGATTCTCATATTCGTCATTTTCCTTTACTTTCAGAACAGCATGATTACTTGTCACAATAACCATTATTGAAATCATTCACTCCGTGATTATACGATCACATTTTGGTAAGACATCCCATAACATTTGTTCATTAAATATTCCATCTCTCATCGCAGAGCGGAAGTATTCTTCAAACAAATAACTTCATGGAAATTTGCAGGGAGGCTAGCACTTTTAATACACATTTAACCTTATTATAAATAAACGTAAATCCTTTGATGTTATTTTATTCCTAAATATATTCAGAGATATTCATAACCATTGAAAATGGTAATTTTGTTTTTTAACTTTTTAATTTTTGTCGCCTTGGCAGCACCAAAATCAAATCTTGAATCAAATTTTTAGTACCTACATTTGTAAAATATCCTTCCGACTGAGAGGAAGTGGAGTGATGAGAGCCAACCCTATTTGCGCCTGATTCACTCTTGACGCAATTAACGAACCAATGCACCGAAGGGCGACACGCGCACGCAGGTTCCGTTCTGACTTCACTTTCGTACCGACAACATTCTCATCGAAACCGCGCATATGCGAAGACTGAAACGTTTCCTCAAACGATGTCTCAAGTCCACAATTCACCTACGTGGACATCCAACATTCCAAAGCTTAATATCACGTGTCCAATTAGCATACCTGTGACCTCTAACTGACGCATCTTTATGCCTCACCCGACAATTGGGGTCACCTTTATATTTTTTCGAAGACAATAGAATGAAAAAGTGTGCAAAGTGTAATTATTCCCTCAATTCTTCTTTCGTTGAATAATGCAAGTTGTGCACTGTCTGCACACGAATGCACTTTACCGTTGTTGAATATGTGTGATGTTTTTTTAATGATGTCCAAATTCTATTATGCAAGTATTAATGTAAAACATGTTTTCTCCGATGCTGTATTATTTCATGCACAAATAAATGTCCATACATCCTATTGTAACAGGAAAACCTATATTTGAAATAAATGTGATCGTTGAAAAAACATGAGAGGGAAGAACGTCACAAATTCTCGCCGTTTCGACGATCCAGGCACAAAATTAAAACAAAAAAATATGACTTTGTTTTACGCCCAAACGCCGACCGTCCAATAATATCCAATAATCTCTCAAAAATATCAGGCTGATTTTAAAAGAGAATTTTTTAAACGCAGCTTCTGGGCATGAAAAAACGGAAACCGAAAATTCACGTTTCAAAAAATAAAAAAAACCAGCGACAGAAATGCATGAAAGTTGCATGTTCCATAATTCCGCACGAAGTATAATGGAATTAAATGGTCGAAATATTATGCCAATTTATTTTTTAGCTATAGCGACCTATGCTATTCTTCACAAAGTTGTTGACCGTTCGAGATCGAAACTACCAGAATAAATTGAAAACAAATATTGGAGCAACGCGTAAAAGAACGCATTTCCCTCGAACTGTCGCGAAAACATGTCTTGGGAAAGAAAGATTAAATCCCTCCCCTCAGCTGGATCAGACGCGGGATTATCCTAAGCTGGTTGGCAAACGATCTCGCTCCGCCAAACCCTGCTTCTCTGTCCCTGGTTCTCTGTTTGTTTAATCCATCAAAAGCATGGAGGAGGAGGAATAGGCGTTCACGCACGCCTGCGCGTAGCGATTTGTCGCCCGATAATCAAAAGCCTTTGATCTTCTGAACCGAAGATTACCCACTTTTTGAATCACGCGTCCGTGCATGCTTTCGCGTGAGCGTCAGCCCTGTTAGAATCACGCTTGATAAGCGGACCGTGAACTTGTTTTCGCAAGTCCGTCCGCGTGTGCATACGTGTGCGCGCGTGCTTGGATAACATGTTCTCTAGAGCTGGAGCAAAATCTCCGGCGTTCAGTTCGTACCCCTTTTCAGTGGGAATTTCAAAGGTATTTCACATGCTGCGCTTCTTCTATTAGATGAAAAAAATCCCTTCGCGTCTCTGAAAAATGGAATTGTTCAAATAATGAACGCGTTTTTTGATGAAATAAGTTATTTGCTTGTTGATACCCATAAAATTTTAAGAGAGATCTCCAACTTTAGAAAGAACAACCAAGTTCTTAGATAATATTTTTCGAAAAATTCCCCTATGGCATTCGTTTTTATAATCATTTCTTTGTGCCTCCATAAGTTATATCATACGGGCGTTCATATAAAAGCTACGTAAATGAATTCCGACGCACTAAACGCTTTTTCTGCGATGCTATCCATAGAATTAAGAGGAAATATCTTTCAAGCAGAAAATCTTCACTTGTTGTCGTAACAGATGATTGCAGCTTTCTAACTGCGACGGATATGATCCTTCTACTGCATCCGAAGCATCAAAATTTCTAGAAAATGTGTCATGAAGTACACAGGCAATTGTAACATATACGGTTACTCAAGCCCTCACTTTTTCCCTGTCAAGCTATCCAATGTATAAAACAAGGCCCCTATACAAACAAGGGGAGTTTATTGAGTGCTTTCATATGCTTGCAATAAAGGAGAGCGGAGGAAACCTCTCCCTCTCCCCTATCTCTCTCCTCTCTCTCTCCCTCTCCCCTATCTCTCTCTCTCTCTTTCCTCCTCTATCTCTCTTATTTTTCCTTGTTTTGTAAGTGGGTCACAGTTTAGCGACTCATTGAAGTTACCGATGTTTTCCATCGTTGTTAATTCCTCAATTGGTCGACCAACTTAAAAATAAATTCGTCGCTTTACGCTGACGGCATTGTAGTAGTAGGAGTGGAAAAAGAAGAGAGATATTAAATCAAATAGGACTTTATGTACAAAAGAGAGATATAACAATGATGAAGTTCGTTAATTACTTCCGTTATATAATATATATATAATATATATATATATATATATATATATATATATATATATATATATATATATATATACTTATATACCTATATATATATATATATATATTACTTACACATATATAGGGTATGGTCGAGGGAGATCATAAAAAATGCACCATGGAAGACAGGGACATATTTGTTTGGTCTCGCAATGTTATATTATTGCCACTCTGGATTAGGGGGTAAAATATCAATTTACAGAACTTATTAGGAAAGTATATTTCTCAACTAATTAAGCTGACAATAATTAAAAATAAATAATTTCTTGAAAATGCTTAAGATGCATATACAACGAATAAGATACGGTTTATCACAATTTAAATTTATAGTAAATAAAGAAAACTCCTTCGCGGTAAAAAGGAAGAGAATACATTCGCGCAGCGGGTCGCCGGTAAACACCGTCGCCGGACCCAAGTCAAAAAGAACACACGAGAAACAAACACCTGTGTCGAAAGGCACTCGCACAGTAATCTCTAATCAAAACTAAAACTAGACACCGATGTTGCGACAGCTAAACTATAATCTTCAGTAGTGAAATATCAGCATCTAGTTTTAGTTTTGATTAGAGTATACTTCGCGAGTGCCTTTCGACAGAGATGTATGTTCCTGCGTGTGTGTGTTTCCTTTTGACTTAGGTCCGGCGACAGCGTTACCAGAGACCTGCAGCGTGAGTGTATTTACTTGTTTTTTACGGTTAAGGAGTGTTGTTTACTTACTATTAATATTGCTTCGCCGTGTCTCGCACCCTCTTTCTACGATATATATGTATTACAATTTAAATCGCAGAAATCTACAAAAATAAAGATTAAAAAAATACAAAAAACGCTGAACCGATTAAAAAATACGTCATCGTAATGCGTCAGGGATAGTAAATGCGTTTCGGTAAACGCGTTTCTAGCATGAGTATGGTGCACATTCTTATCATAATTGTAAACAGGAAATACTACAAAGCCCACTTGGGAAGGCTCCACTTAACAATTTACAAGTTTCTTTTTCCATTTAAATGAAATACTACCGTTAAGCATTACCATTCACCGAATACAATGAATTAACTTTCACAGTGGATCAAGTACGTTTTGAAACAGGTGAAAGTAATTCAATTTATGGCTGTGATTTTTTAGAACATGTTACTTTGTAAAAGTAATAGTTGAATGCAAACTTTGTTAACTACTTTCTCAAAAGTAAACTTGGATTTTAATGCCTTTCAGGCAGATGGCATCACGACCATTAAATATGCAAACGGCCATCAATTTACAAGTAACCGTATTAAACTCATCAAATACGCTATTCAAATATTTATACGTTTCAGATCTTTTTGAATTGAAACGGTATTGCAACAGCGCATACAAAATATATCGAAAACTTTTCACCATACCCGTAGCTGGTGGCATTAACTTCCCATTGTCTATAATCTACCCACGCCATGTTTGTTTTCCATTTACATTATAATGCAAATCTTCGTATTTTATAAGATACGCTGAATGCGGTCTTGAGATCTTTTACGCTGGATTGCCATAGTATCCATTAAAATCTCAAACATAATCGATAATAACAAGGGTGAAGTTTTAACCACTGAGTACTACCTTTGTTACATCTTCCAAATCTCTAGAAACTGCTTTATACCGCCTTAAAATATGCAGCAAACTCTGTGCGAAAAAAAACTCCAAGACGGTTATTTTTTAAGTTATTTATATCGAAAACCTGCGACGATCGAGATAAAAAATCCACGGACAAGATTCTTTACAAGGGAAGTTCTAATAAGATAAACATTTGACTGAAAGTCGAGGTTTAGTTTACCACATGTTTTGATATATTTTAGCTTCTTGTAAAACGACCAGTCCCATTTTTTGCAACGATCATTGCGACCCAGCTTATTATGTTCCGTGACCCATACTTTGAAAAACAATCCTATAGTATGGGTGCAGAAACATGACTAACGCGATTTTAATTTAAAATCCTCGCGATATAACTCTTGGCAATTTCAACCGTTCCATCGAGGTTGCTCCCTGGTTCGCCCTCTACCTTTCCTCCCAAATCATCCTCCCCTCATGGTCGCTCGCGCGTTCACGTGGGAGGTGACGAATATCCCACAAAAGAACGCGAATAATAAGATCGGCAGCGACCGCACCTCGCCGCCAACATCCTCTTTTTCCCGCGTCGCACTCCGAGGGCAAACGAATGACAGTCGAGCTGCGCATCGAAAGGAGGTGGAGGGCCTCGAGAGGCAGGAAGAAGCGGCTTATGGGCGGTGGCGTGGTGACGGGCGCGTTGGTGGCGGCATTGGCGTCGGTGCTCGCCCGGGGGCAAGAGTGGGGGTGTGGGAGGGTTAGGATGGGAGGAGGGGGAGGCAGGGATGCTTGCTAACAACGCCAACAGGACCCATGAGTGGGAAGCGGGCGATGTTGAACCATTATCCCATCAGGCGAAGAGCTCTGGGAAAGAGGGGAAGGGTGTCCAAAGGGGGGAGGGAACCGTGAGCCCGAGGGAGGAGGAGGAATGACGGGGAGGAATGGGAGGGTAGGTAGTATCTGCACGAAGGAGTCGGAGGGATATAGAGATAGGGACAGAGGAGGGAAGGGGCGCGATGGTGTGAGACGAGAGGCGAGGGAGATGACACGATGACACGCATAGACGAGGACCCAATTTGCAAGGTGTGGACGTGGGACGGGGGAACTCGGGGCGAGAAAAAAGCCCCCGACGTCATTGAAGAGTTTGATCTGCGGTGTAAAGGGGATTGGGAGAAGGGGAGATGGCATCCTCCGGCGGCCCCTCCGCAGAGATACGCATCGACGCAGGTCCCCTTTACTACGAAACCGTCGAGGGATATTTGCGTGGGTGGGGGAGGTAAAGGAGGGTGGGGAATGGAGGGGGGTATGGAGGGGATGTAGAAAGAGATGGGAGGGTAGTGGTGTGCGGGAGGGACGGGAGATTAGGATGGGTTGAGGGAGGAGGAGAGAGAGATTAGCGAGGGAGAGAGAAGGGATGGAGAGAGGGAGAAAGAGATAGAGCGTCAGCATCAGCGAGCGTGTACAGTGTTAGCTGCAACTCCTTTCGGGAGTGGATGTGATAAGTGTTTGGATGAATGCAGCAGGGAATAAGGGCGTGAGACGCGCGCGGTTTTTTGTCTAAGAGTTCGCCTATACGAAAATATCCGACGACCGCTTTGACAGCACTTCTGGGACCGGATTAATCGGTAAGCTAATACGCGATGGGTTCGAGGGGTAATGAATGTCCTTCTCGAATCCAACCGCGTGTCTCTTAGTGACATCGGCTGGCCGTGGTCGTCGGAAATCTGTTCCAACTTCGCAATTACTTTTCAAATTCGTATATTTATTTTTGTAATTTGATGTTGGTACATAGCGAATCAGTCTCCAGCACATAATATACGAATCCACTCGGATTTTCAAATTTAAATTCCCATTTCATTTGAAAATTGTAATAACTCTTACTTAAATTTATTTAATATTTATTAAAGATTTTAAGGAATCATTGTACTTAAAATATAAAACAAGTTTTAGATAAATAACTGAGCGAATTTTTAATTACAATTTGAATGAAAGCATAGAGTATATATCAGATTTTATTATGACAAAATCAGAACAGGTGATTTTAAGGTGTCTGAAAAATGTGTAATGATTTTAGAGATTCTATCCAATTACAACTGTTTATGTGCTGGGTTCATTTCAACGAGAAATATCTGCATGCCTGCATGAAATTATAAAATACCCCTTAATAATAATTTTTAAGGCTGTCGGTAATTATTTTCGACTTGCCGAAATCTAACCCGAAAGCGAAGACGATCTACTGCTCTGGTAGCAGGATACATCCACTGCGGAAGACACGCAGCTGGGGTCGTCGTCGGCGGAAGTCGTCCTGCAGCAAGGAGAAGGGGGTATTCCCTTGCAACGCTCCCTAAAAGGTTTCATAATTCCGTCAATTTTGATCACCCAAAGTTGCCTCGTATTCGGATCACCGACGACGTAGAAAATGAAAAGGACGAAACCTTGCATAGTGGCGGTCGCACAGAACAGATAAGAAAACACTGAAATTTTTGATATCCTCGCGAAAATGCCAAAAATCCAACTCAGTCCGAGAAGAAAGAAGAGAAGGAAGGCCCAGCGGAGGTGACGGACGGCCATTTGGTGGTGCTCCCTTTCGTCGCTCTTGGGACGACCGGTTGCTTTGGAGATGACCCCGTTCGTGACGCCGGGCGAGCCATTGGGCGCCGTCGACGTCGACGGTGTGCCGTAAGAGGGAGGCGCGGTGTTTCTGACGAGCCCCGAAGAGACAAGAATGCTCCTGAGGATAAGCACGTAGACGCAGATGTTGGCGATGATGACGAGGGCAACAGGAAGCACCACCCCTAGTGCGAGAGAGAGTCCTGTGGGATAGCAGAAGAACCCGTCGGAGGAGGGAAGTGAGGAGTTGGACGAGGACAGATCCACTCCGTACGGATATCCATCTACTGACAGCACGAGGACAACAGGGATTAAAGGGAATCCCCACGCGAAAACCGACGCCTTGAGCAGAAAGCGTGGCGGCCGATAGTCCCCAATTATGCGAACAAAACGCAAGTATTGCAGCAAAGCCGCCAGGAGCATCCAGCAGAAGGTGGAGATTATGGAGTAGTGCAGGGCGATACCCAGCGTCATGCACCACGCGACATCTTCGTTAGTGAAACTCGACGCGTTGATCGCCAGAAACACAGTCATCTCCAACCCGATGGCACCCGTCAGATGCAGCAGAACTTTGGAGCCCAGACGATGGCGCCACCGCCGGAATACGAGCGCGGTGGCGACGATGCCCGCGACGCCGAGCAGGGAGAGCGCGCAACCCAGGACGCTGATCACATCTAGAAGGACGGCGGAGGGCGGGGGGTGCTCGCCGTCCACGTATAATTGCAAGGGAAAGAGAAGTTCCGCGAAGTGGGTCAGGTGGGTGCAAATACAAACGTCCATCCCGGTGGAAATGGTGCCGGCGAAGAAACAACCGTCGCTCGCCCAGCCGCCGCCCCACGAGCTCGCTGAGAAGTCCCAGTGGGCGCACTGGCGACCCGCGCCGATCTGGACTGGACGAAGCGGACGAAAGAGAATGGGCACGGGGGCGGGAAGGTCGGGTCCCAGTCCGGGGGTCCAAATGTTGATGACACGGCTGTTCACCTGCTCTCCATACACCTCGTCGTCATCGTCGTCATCCTCATCGTCATCCTCATCGTCCTGTTCGTGGTCATCTTCGTCGTCTTCGTCCGAGTCCAGCGACACGACCGATCCGCCCTCTGCCGGCTTGAATGGGAGGTCGCTATAGAAGAGAGTGGTGACCACACGGGTGGACGCGGAGGCGTTTCCGTCTCCGGTGAAGTAAGATTCGCCTCCGGGAAGCATCTCGATGGGTAGCAAGACCGCCACTTCCGGTTGCAGATCGAACAAGGATTCCAGAGGCTGCTCAGATGTGAGAGGAAGGAGGGAATATCGTTTGAAGCCAGAAGAGTTTGTTTCAGAGTCGTCCGCTTCGCTTTTACGTCCTAGAGCGTAATCAGAAGTAGCTGATCTCCTGACTAGGGCCACTCCGGTCACGTTGTTTCCTCTGCTGACGTCGGACACCTGCACGGCCACCTGTGACGTCACGGCTGCATACACTCCCCCTATTCGAAGAACACCGTCTTCACCGTGGGCGCCTCCTTCCTCCCTTTCCGCGCTTCCCTCACCCAAAATCATCTCTCCAAATATATCGTCGATCGCATCCAAAAGCACGTTGGTCGAGTTCAGAAGACGCTGAGAAAGAGCGACGTTTTCGCGCCTGGCCCTCATGATGTGATCTATCACGCTGGTCACGATTCCCAAATCGGCGTCCGCCCTAAGGGTAGCAGCCGAAGCCGCCACACCTCGCATCGTCATGGCCAAGAAGTGTATGTCCGCGGAGGAGAGCGCTGAAGGCTCGGAACTTAGTACCGACGCCTTCCTCACGGCGGCGCTGGCATTCCCGCCCAACCTTACCTCTATCATGAGGGCGTGCATGGCTCGAGTGAGTTCGGGAGGGTCCTGGTCGGAGCAGACGCCGGAGGGTGGGTCCCATATGCCGCCGAACATGTAGTCGCCGCGGCAGGTGCGTATGACGGGTACGCTACCGTTGGGTGTTTGGAGACAAAGCTCCCTGGAAACGGCCGAATATCCGAGAGGACAGGCGTCCCAATGGAGCTCAGTCAGACCCACGGGGGTTCTCATCGAACTGTAAGACTGAATGCAGCCACGGGTGCTTCGCAGCCAAAGAAACTCGTATTTTCCTTCAGAATCCTTCACCGTGTTTGACACCAGAGCCATGAGGCGCAGATAAGTGCCGTGTTCCAGCATTGATTCGCTCGTAGTTTCATTGTCTGCCAATCGGGTCTTGATCGTCACGTGCAAAAGCAGGCACAGGTTACCGTTCGTCACAGACAGAATGCGGACAGGTTTGATGGAGCCCTGTCTTAGGTGCATGCGGCGCCTTAGGTCGACGGCCACCTCGTAATGCTTGCTGCCAAAAGTGGGTTCGCAATCTCGCACGCCGAGGTCGCCGGAACACACGCCGACCGCTTCCAAGGCGAGCGAAAACACAAACTTTCCTTTCTCCATGTTTGCGTTCCAAACCTTGTCCGTCGAGAGAGGTCGGAGGCCGACCACGCGCCGCGCCTCGCACCAGTAGCGAGCCAATTCACCCAACGTGGTGGGCAGAACGAAGACCGTCTTGTGCAGTTTGCTCAAGTCCAGGCCGGGATGCAGTTCAGGTTGTAGGCCGCGCAGATTATACCGAGACCACCTGCCGTCGCGCACAGGAGGTCCGAGTTCGAGTCTGCGAGCGAGGCCGAAATGGCCGTCGGAGAAGCAGGCAACCGGCTCCGATCCGCCGTACCTCCAAAGGCCTTCCCCCGAATACACGCTGAGGAGAAGACGGCCGCTGGGGGGATGGAGGCGAAGTGTCAAGCGGGCTCGAGGTGGCACCTGAGCAGCTCGCTCGCAAGCGACGCATCCCACGGACAATGTCTCCCGGCAGGGGACCAAATCCCAGCGTCCGTCTCCCCGTGCCGTCCCCACCTCACCCTTCTCGAAATCGGTCCCGGCATACCAATTCACGTAGTTTATCTCTTTCTCTTCGGCGCCGCTTTCTCCTCCCCAAACGAACCTCTTCCCTTTTCTGTTGAGACCGATGAGGCATCTTTCACCTTCCTCGAGACCGTTCGCTTTTGCCATCTCGACGAAGAGCGCGTTGACGTGGGCTGAAGACAAGCGCATCAGGGTGTCACCTGAGGCAGAACATCGGTCGGCCGGCGAAAGCGAACGACCATCTGCCCCTGAATTTACTTCTTCTCTGTCCCTGACAATGCGAAAGCAGCGGTGCTGTTCGCCCTGGTATAGGGAAGTGACGTAGCCCTCTGGGCAGGCTAAGCGGGAGAGGAGGGGGGAATCGACGCTAGGTGGCACAAACGCGCAGGCGGCGGGGCGTCTGGAATAGCACGGCTCCATCCGTAGCGACGGGGAGCCATCGCGTGGCACCTCCATCGCGAGACACTGCTTCTCAGGAGAAAGGGAAGGCTCGCCCGCGGCCCAAGGGACGGTGCCGTTGGATAGTTGGGCCCACAGCACGCCCATGCGCTGAAAGTCGCCCGGTAGCTTCCTGACGATGGGAGTAAGTGCCTTGTTCCTCCGGCCGTCCAACCAGACTGACCTCATCTGCGGCATCGCTTCCTTCTGGAAGGCCTCTGAAGCCAGCCATCGTTCGTCAGACCAAAGTTCCTTGCGGAGGTAATGGAGGACGGCACCGAAACTTCTCTCGTCGAGGTCGAGGATGCTCTTAGAAGTTCCCGAGAGGAAGCACGTGTTAATCGCTCGATCCCAAGATCCCGCGTCGCCCACGTGGGCGCACACTGGTCCATCGCTCAGGTTCCTAAAGGGCGGTGGGCACTTGTCGGTGTCGTCGAACGTTGGGTGCAGGTGGGCGCAGGGAGGAGGGAGAGCCGGCTCCCAGCGAGCAGATGCGTCCTCCCCGTCGGACACGCACGTGCGTGTGACGAGACTGAGGTCCTCGGAGAGGCACAGCGGTGTCGAGGAGACCCGCGAGACCACTCCGGGAACTGCGCCCGTCTCCGGCCAGACGATGCCATCTCGAGATTCCTCCGGGCAGACGTGAGGGCTTACTTGGGGTCGGACTCGGGGAAAGGGCAGCACCAGCAGGAGGAGCGCCGCCGTGACAGCTCTGGGCCCTTGAAAGGGAGATCCGCAGAAGAGTTTCAATCTTCCGCCTCGGACTTAAATTCAAGATATCCGAAATGGCAGAGAACAGACTCATCTTAAAAGGATTATATGGCCATCTCGCTCAGTTTGTAGCCTTACTTAAGTCCGTATTGATTCATTAACAGTTACCCTTAACCAAACAAGAATCATTAGGAAAACGCAAGATCAAGGATGTAGATAAGCCATAAGTCTCGCATTTAGCATAAAGTAATAACAAAATTAATAATACTACTTTTTTATGATAATTCACGGGACAGTTTTATCAAATGAACTTGACAAGTTTTTACATGCGAGATCACGATTTACGTTTTTCTGGTATATAAATTGCTACGATGATAAATGTACAGTTTTTCCTTAAAGTATCATTAAGAAACTAAACCTATTTTCTTTTCCTAAAGAAATCTCATAGAAAACGCAAAAAATATAAGCAAACATTTACTTATTTAGTTTTATTAAACATTTATTTATTTAGCATAATATATACAATCATTCAAGATATTTTTCTGGCAATTAGCGTCCGAAAGTTAAATTTTATCTATCATATAGTCCAAAAGCAAACACAATAAAAAACTAACTGAATCACTTTTGTAGATAATTATAGATTACTTATTAAATTATAGGTTTAAGTAAAGCTATTCAAATATTTTAAACAGTTTAGGAAATTACACAAGTAAGGAATTTAGGTTCAATCACAGCTGAATACATAGTTCGGGACAACAAGTCTTTTATAAATTAAGAGCAATTACTGCAAGCCCGCTTAAATCTAAATAATCTGTACAATTTTGTAATATTCACAGTAACACGAAATATAATGCGTATGAAAAATATAATAAACCTTACGCAAATTTCTATATGATATTTAATAGAAACAGTTTCATCAATAACGTTTACAATAAAATGCATGCCAGGCGTCAGCAACAGCATTTTTTACGGAGCTGAGGCTACACATAATTTTAATATTTACCCAGAATTCTTAGGTAAGGCCTTTGTCGTTCTTTCCCTGAAATTCCTGGTATTTCGACCGAGTGTTCAAGCGAGAGATGAAGCATCGAAGCTGGACCGCGGGGCCGCTGAATATGCCACGTATCGATAAACCCTTTTGGTTCTGGCTACTTCCCTCGACCGCCTGATACTTGATCGGCCGCATCACTAAGCAACGTAACGTCTCCTAGGCTTGTGCTCCCGCTCATCAGCCGTTGGGAAATGAGCGAGAAGAGAGTTCTCGGAAGGACAAATAGGGGGGCGACGCGTGATACCAGCGGCGAATAATGCAATGTTTACCCTCACCAGCGAACGAGCAACCATTCGAAGAAAATCGGAGAGCGACGGAGTGCGCCATGTAGATAAGATCTGGTTCGGTTTACTGCCTTTCCCTCTCGCAGTCGCGCATTCATTTCTCTTTCGCCTGAACAAAAACTAGCACCCGTCTTTTTTCGCTCGACTTCGTTGAACAACGCAAGTCTCAAAAATCGATCCTTTCTCTTATCGTTTTTGGCGCATCGGATCGTATCTTTAGGTCTCTCTTGTGTTAGGAGGATGAAAGAGAATGTCGATGCTAAATCTGAAAGTTCCGATCCAAGTAATTCATGTTATTTAATTTTTTTTGCATAATTTTTATGAAACATTGTGTATAATCTATTTCTGTTGATTTCAGTTTGATGTCTCTATAAAAACTAATCGTATAAATTTAATATTTATTTATAGAGTCAAGCCCGCGTACAAATATTTATATTTTATTTATTTTAGCTAGCTCACTGTTGCTAGCGTTTTACAATGAGCATAATAACTATAACATAGGCGATCAGATACCAACCGTGCCGTTGACAGGATTCGAACCAGCGACCCTAGAGATAAATTATTTTAACATTTGCTGTTGTACTTACATGAATAATAAATTAAAACAAACAAACCGCCAAAAGTTCGCTACATAATATATACGTATATGTGTGTATGTGCGTGCAATTTTTGCTCTTTCTCTATTACGCGTTCCTTTTCGATCACTTCAGGAGTTCGTGGCGTTACCCGACCGATCACTTCACAACTTATGAGAAACAAGAGGGAAAGTGAATGGCCACTTTTGGTATCTCAACGGTAGGGCGAATATAGTCAATACCAGGTCAAGGCTGGACTTTTATCCTTCTATCACTTCGATGGTTGCCTAGTAGGTCCCTGTCGCGGTCGTACAGACTCACAAACCTTCTAGCAACGGTGTGATTTTCGGGTCCCTGGCGCAGATTAATCTCTCACAAACCCGGTTCCTTTTTATTCTTTTTCCATCTTTAGGATTAGTGCTTGCGCGATTGAGTAAGTGAATGGGTGTGACTTTAGGCCCCTGGCGTGGAGTAACACTCCCTAAACCTGTAAGTTTCATTTTCTTTGACTTTTCACCTCCTTTCCATTTTTTCCCCTTTACCTGTGTGTCTCTAATTTTTGAACTTTACGGTTAAGGAGTTAGATTTTTCATTTAACACTTCGATTTATGTAACGGAAACATCTGATTATAATTTACCAAAGTCCATGTCCACGATGGTTTTTAAATTCTATTTCCACTAACTCAAAGATTCAGGTAACGGATTTTGAATGCTCTATATTATTGCGTGAGTTATATTACGATTAGATATTACAAAGGTCTTATCTTTTGAAATTTCTGAGACGTAATTTGCAGATAAAAACATTTCTCATACAAAAGTTTCTCTTCCTCGCTCCTTCCTGACTTTGTCTTTCCCAAAACCTTAGGGCATTTGATCTTCTTTCACACACACTGAGATTTTCCTGGGGCTGCGCCAGCGTTCTGTCTCTCTTTGATCGAAACTGTCTCATTGTGCTAAAAGAGGAATGGAAGTCGATTGTGAAACCGATTTTAAACCCCAACGTTTATATCACGAGAGAGATGGTAAAATTAAAGACTCCGATTTCTGTTTTCCCTTCCATTATTTTGAAGATCATATATATTGACGAAAATATGTTTCAGAATAAAATAAAATTCACTAAAGAAGATGTAACTTTGTGGAATTGCATTTTAATAAAATACGAAGTAACACAACTTTGTACAATTTCCACCGTTTTTTGGAAATTGTACATAATTGTGTTATTTCATATTATATTTGTCCCAGAATCGTTAATCAGTTTTACCGTTGAAGTTGTAGTTGTAGTTCGACTCAAACAACCCCATGTGTTTTAAATATGATACGACTGTGTGCATGCGTCGGTTATTTTCCCAGCACTCTATAAAAATCCCAAAATGTCTATTGGACGCGACCTATGTAATAAGGGGAATACACTCGCGAAATTCATTTTCTTCGTAAATAATCATTTTTAAATTTTTAAGCATGCAATTTATTGGACAAAAGTTCAAGTTTTGGGAGGAGTCTTCCACTTCCGTCAAACTATCATGGAAATATATTTATGCGATGCTTATTTTATTCCCTCGTGAACTGAAGAGTGTCTTGTGACTGACGGGCTTCGTTTCGTTACAGCGGAGACAGACAGTGAACGTGAGGAGGCGGAGGAGGTGGGAGTGAGCTGAAGGAGGAGGAAAGACCATGGAGAGGAAAGGCTTTCTCCGACTGAGGGGGCTGGTCACCCTCGTCCTGCTGGCATCTTGCCTGTGCGCCGTAGAATCACGGTAAAGCAATTCTTTGCAAGATGACCGAATATTTCTCTAATAGAAATACTCTAATAGTAATATTCTAATAGTAATATTCTTTCAAAAAATTTTGCATTATATTTAATATCTCTTACTAATTTGAACGTGGTGTGTGCACATTGAAATTAAAGGCACAATGGAAAAATGATTAGACAAATTTTAGGTTTGATAGCAATGAATAATGCGAAGCTAATTACTCTCAAATAAAGCTGAAAACGATTCATAAATTTCCAGCGTTCCATTAAAGTGACGTAAGAGAGCGTTATCAGTGACCAGTGTTTTCCTCGGCAGCCGGACGTTTTGAAGGTTGTTTTGTTCAAAGTTTGATACCGTAAATTAATGCCGTCTAAGCACACGTCCCGAGATAAAATTGAGAGAGCGATTTATTTCTCGAAGAACCAAAAGCCACGTGAAAAGGACTGAATAAGGCAATAAACAAAGTCGAGGTGTGTCTGACTAAAACCAAATAATGAAGACGTCGGAGTGTTTTATTAAAATTCAACATATGTAGGAGTCAAACGATGAAAATTTGTTTTCTAGCTGTTCATATATTGTGGCGTGATTGGAGCGCCCTCTTTCTTTGCATTAGAACAGTCGTGCTTCTGAACAGTACTGCATTGAGCGTGTAACACGCGCACGTTTCTTAAGGCAGAATGCGTGCCCCCTGTCTTTATCTCCGTTTCTGCCAAAATTCAGGCGCAGATCCTTCTGAATTAACGATCTATACGCTATAAATAGACTTGGTAGTATTCGATTTAAATTGATAAATGTCGATAAAAATCGAATTTTAAAAACATTTCAATACGATGAAAATGATTTGTCTTCAATAAGTGTCGATTTTCACCATTACATTTTCTACGAAATTTATGCGTCATGATTTTAAAATTTTGTTTTCCGCTCTCAAACTTAACATATTTTACCACCAAAAATCCAAAACGGTGGAGACAGTCTGTATTTGTCATACCAAACGTTTACACAACATTCGAAATTTGCTTTCTAATTTCCCTTATGTCACTGTCTTAAGGGCACAGACAGAATTGCCGTGGGATCCAAAGGTAAGGGACAAAATATTATGATCGGTTTATTGCGCTCCTTCTTTACCCTCGGCCAGATCCGATAATCCCTATGCATTCTGGACTCTATTTACCGAAAAGTCGGGGGACGTCTATTGCGTCTTCTGCACCACAATATCTGCCTACCTCCTCCAAGAGACAAAATGAAAGGTTTCCCCGGACTGGAAATGATCGCTATCGTCAGATGACCTTATGGCATTTCCAAAAGCATCCTGTCATAAAACGAATATAATCCATCTGAGAGAGAGAGAGAGAGAGAGAGAGCGTCCCCCGTGCTTAGTTTCTTATGTATTGGTGTCGAAGGAGCATCGTTCCATATACGCAATCTGGGCTTTTATCCGCATTCATAGTCGTTTGTTACTCAACAAGGTGAGATATGTTTCATCAAAATATTAATTCATACATTAGATTGTGCATTATATTAATGTTTCTCACTAATGATCACGATTTCGTGAATAAGGGCGCGAATTAAAGTATAGAATATACTTTCCGATTTATTGCGAAAAATTAACTGTTCCAAATTGATGGCCGAAGTCAACAACAACATATTCACCAAAATATAGATAACAACTAACAAAGCCGTATACAGGAAGCCTTATTTTTTTATACACTTTAGTTATATTTAATTAGAAGGAATTCAATTTATAAAACTTTTCTAGATAATAATCGATAAAATTTATAGAAATAAACGTCGATATTACATATCGCTTTTAAAGAAATATATAGGTACTTCGAAAACTTAAGCCTAATTAAATGTATAAAAATAAACGTCGAGTTTAGTCTTTGATTTTAGAAAAAAATAAACGTCGATATTAGTCGAAAATCTCCCGGGAAAATAAACGTCGATTTTCAAACAAAATAAACGTCGAATTCCACCAAGCCTAGATATAAATTAACATTCCCTCCAAAATATAAATGATATAAACGAAGTTAGCCGGCAGTAAAATTACATAAAGCTACCTTCACTAAAAGGTTAGCTGTTATGATCATAATGCCTTACAACGATATAATTAGGCTTGGTAGGATTCGATTTAAATCGAAAAACGTCGATAAAAGTCGATTTTTTAAAATTTTCTAAATCGCCGAAAATGAATAATCGTCGATAAGCGTCTATTTTCCAACAAGATGGAAAAGTATACGTCCAAAACCTATTCTGAATTATAATATTTATGCCGTTTCTGTTTACGTTTTTTGCAATATTATTTCCTACCTTCGATTTCGTTCCATTTTTGGGCTTGCATTAACAGTGAGACTGAAAGAATGATATTTCCTTGCACTCAAATATGCGTCTTTTGTAAATGCTTCTACTCTGGACAATCAGGTAACCGCAAGGCCATAGGATAGTTTTCAGAACAAGTGTTTCTTATTCCATTTGAGGTTTTTGAGATTATATTTACAGAACTAATAGTGGGATATTCCACGAGTCTTTCTATACAGCTAAGGTAATGGATATGCCCTGCTGAGAGTTCCTCGAGGTTCGGAAGAAAGGAATTTCGGTGGTCGTTTGAATCGTTTTGCTACCCAGGGCCGTGCAAATGGGGGGTGCATTGGATGCGCCGCACCAGGGCCCCCGATCTAGCGGGCCCCAATCTTGGGAGCATAGAATTTGAAATTTTTAAAAAAAATTGTTTATTTTGACTATTTATCAAAATATAATAATATTAAAATACATAAAACATATTTGTGTAAATTCCCTCTGTGTCAAGTTAATGATAACATTTAATAATGTCTATTATAGGTGATTGTTTTGTTTTGACTCTTTATCAAAACATAACAATATTGGAATAATTATATTTTAATAATATTAAAATAATTGTAATAATTATTACTTCATAAATAAATGCTCCACTTAATATTTTTTGTCTCAACACAAATAAACGAGGCTCCTTAACCCCTTTTGCATCCGGGCCCACAAGTACCTTTGCACGGCCCTGTTGATACCCATTACACGCATCTACCCCATGGAGTGTATTCCTGGAACAAATGTTTCTCGATTGCTTACTATAGATGGACGTTGTTGTACGCGCTTTCAGCCATTCTCCGTATGCAATGAACCCACTTTTTTGGCAGTCCTTCTCTATATACTGGTTCACACTGGAGGGACGGTCCGAGGACGGTCGTGGTTGGGACATGTAGACAAATATAAAAATTCTATTTTCAATGGGGTTTATATGGAGAAGGCCCAAAGGCGTTCACACTTGTAGGGGAGGACGCGGTCAGGCCTTGGCACGAACCTCTTAGGTCGCTCAAGGAGGCAACTTTTGTCCTAAGCCCCTTCGAGTCCTAGCCTCCTCGTTTACTATCGGCAATCCTCGGTGACAGCCAAAGTGAGCTTGAAGCTTTCTGCTAGTTAGGGGCATCCATAAACTACGTCACGCTGTAGGTGGGGACCGAAATGCGACCGTGCCGCGACCGAGGTTTAACCTACAAGTGTGAATGGTCTCCGCAAAAATAATCCTGTCCCTAAAAGCTGGTTCATACTCAAGGTTCGGTCGAAGGTCTGTCGCGGGGAGGGCGCTATTAGAAAATAGGATTTTTATATTTGGTCTAAAATGTCCCAACCGCGACCGTCCTCCGACCGTCCCTTCAGTGTGAACCAGCCTTAAAGTCGTTGAGGGCTCTATTAGGGAGAGGACTATTTTTGTGGAGACCATTCACACTTGTAGGTTAGGCTTCGGTCGCGGCACGGTCGCATTCCAGCCCCCACCTACAGCGTGACGTAGTTTATGGATGCCCCTAACTAGCAGAAAGATTCAAGCTCACTTCGGATGTCACCGAGGATTGCCGATAGTAACCGAAGAGGCTAGGACTCGAAGGGGCTTGGGACAAAAGTTGCCTCCTCGAGCGACCTAAGAGGTTCGTACCGAGGCCTAACCGTGTCCTTCCCTACAAGGGTGAACGCGTTTGGGACTTCTCCATAGAAACCCCATTGAAAATAGGATTTTTATATTTTGGTCTAAATGTCCCAACCGCGACCGTCATGCAACCGTCCCTCCAGTGTGAACCAGCCTTAATAGTTATCGAGGAGGGATCATTCCGTTCTCTTGCTTTTTTCTTCTTCATCCTTTGCTACAGTTTAGTAAATTTCAATTTATATATAATGGTTTAAAATGGTGCACATTTATTCGCAATCGTTACTTAAAATTGAAGAGGGATTAAGGATTAATATTTATTTGCTATTTGTTCTAATATTTTCCCGATTGGAAAAACATTTTAATCAGGATTTAGGGCAAGACTAGTGATCGAGCGCTGAATAATTTTTTAATTTTCTATCAATGTATTTTATGTTAAATAAAGAGAATATTTAGTACAGTGATGAAACATATCAAATGATACAATGTAAAGCATTAGATAGTTCTTTTTTGACGGCTAAAATATTACAGCAATATTTATATCATTAATTTTTTCCTTAGGTAGTCCTTAATTGGCATCAACGAATGTCTAAAAGCCTTTAAGCTAAACTCGCAAATTTTTTTAAAAAATGATTCTCGGCAAAAGCAATAGCATATTGTTTGGATTTCATAAATTAAACGTTTTCCAGTTTTCATTAAAAAATTTCAACAGATAAAGCATAATGTACTGCCTAAATTCGCGAAATAATATATTTGTAAATGACGCGATTGGAAGAATTACTGTACGAAATCCAAAATATCTACATTTGGATACACCAACTTACGATACTTAAGATTAAAATGTAGTTTCAGTGCGGTAGAACAACAATAATATTCTCGTGAACGATATGCAAGGTTTTAATATGGTTTAATCATCAAGATTCAGTTAGTAAAGCTGTGAATCAGGTATTATTATATGTTTTCTCATATAGGTTGGTTGTCGAAATCACGTTTGGTGAAATTTGTAAAAAAAGAAGTGAACATACAAGAACAAGAAATATCGTTTCGTGTTCGCACAATGAACGGTTTTCTGCACTAACTATTTTTTGTTACTTAAGGAGGTAAGATTTCAAGTCAAAATATTCTTGTTTTTTGTGTGTGTATATATATATATATATATATGGATGTCAACAAGGTGTTGGGATGAGGAAACCCTCTCTCTCTCTGTAGCTGAAGAAGGAGTAGTTCCGAAAGCTTTACGTTTGTGATGTTTCTGTGTTTTTGTGTTATTTTACGTGTGTCGCTTCGACATCCCCGGGGCCTCGCCAACCTGAAGTCGTCTGATTGGTGAGTGCTCACTGGGTTTCCTCATCCCAACACCTTGTTGACATCCATATATTCATTTTACCTTTCCTTTTCCGTAAGTTGTTATATATATATATATATATATATATATATATATATATATATATATACACCTGACCTTTACAACTTGATTCAAATATAGATTCCTGATCAGTCTCCTGTCTTTACAGTCTACAACTATATACTTTAATATCTTCATCAGCATTACCCAATTTACTCTATCAAAGGCCTTCTGCCAGTCTACGAAACATGCGCAGATATGTTGACTGTACTCTATTGCCCTTTTTGATATGATTCTAACTACCCCTATAGCATCTCTAGTTCCTCATCCTTTTCTGAAACCGAAATGATCTTCCCCTAGCATTTCTTCTGCATCTTTTTTCTACAGCCTTTATTAAGAATCCTCGTGATGATCTTCGAAGTGTATCGCGCTGTAGTCTTTAAACTACATTGCCTTTGGCTTCTTCTTTAGAGAGATTATTTTTACTTCTAGGAAATCCCGAGGCCACTCTCCCGTGTCGTAAATCTTATTAATTAATTTCGTGATCGCTTTTATTCCTTCTGATCCCATGACTTTAAGGACCTCAGTCGGCATTCCATCGCTGCCTGTTCCTTTCCCTTTCTTTAGTTCCACTATCGCTTTTTCTACTTCACTCTCATTGTCCTTGTTTTCCTCATCTTCCAGTTTTATTTTTGCCGATCCTGCCTGCTTGCTGTATAGTTCCTTAATGTATTCTTCCCATGCCTGTGCTACATCCTTTGTTTCTGAGATTATCTTCCCATCCCTATTCATAATGCCTTTACCACGAATTCCATTAGACTTCTTATCTTATAATTCTAGTGCCTTGGCGTACATCATATCGTACCATCCTAATTTCTCCATTTGTTGTATTTCATCACATTTTTCTTTTATCCAATTTTCTCTAGCTTTATCTGTTACCCTTCTCAACTCATTGTTTATACGTCTACAGTTGATTCTACCTTCTTCACTGTTAACGTTTTTCCATTTTCGTCTTTCATCTATTTTCACCAGCATTTCCTTATTGATCCATGGTTTTCTGATTTTCTTCTCTTGTTTTCCAATCTCTTTATCCAAGGTATCCTTGATACTGGTTTTAATTTCATCCCATTCTGTATTAACGGTCTTCGGTTTGTTTTCCACATTTCTTAGATAATCTTCAAACTTCATGCTGACTACATCCTGCCTTTCTTTCAAAATTACTAAATTTCGTTGAAATCGGTTGTGCCAATTCCTTTCAAATTCATAATAATAAACCCCTGCTTAGTTGATCCGGTTCAAATAAATCATTTTGGTCATTAATTTATGTAAAGATTCTTTGTACGAAATTTTGTTGAAATCGGTCCATTCATGAATAAGATGTTAGGGACACGTACACACGGACACTGAGGCGATCTCATAAGACTGCTTTCCATTTTTTGGAAAGTAGGCTAAAAAATTTTCATCATTTTATGATTAAAATAAAATTTTTACGCAAATTCAGCATGGATTTTAATTGATTTTAATAAAAATATAGCGATATCGTTTTCGAATTTATGAATTTAATTGTAAATAATATTACAATTACACCGATTACATAAATTTAAACATTATATTGGATGGTATTTATCACATTATTTACTATTATTACTATTTAGAAAAAAAATCCTCGCAGGTGAAAACGCATCGTGCGCTTTGACGGAGCAGGAAATTTTTAGATAGTGAGGACGAATATTTGGTTAATATTATTGATGATCCAGTGCGGGGCTCGAAAAATCTCGGGCGCCAGGTCGCCTAACATTTTCATGCTGTCCCCTAGATATTGCATGTGCCTGCTATATTTAGGTTTTGGTTATGATATAATCACGTGCTGTAGTCATATTGTATTTTCGGGCTCAGCAGTAGGAGCAGCAAAATATAACATAATATTTCTGTCGGAAGCATTCAAGTTCCTGAAAATAAGTGAAAATTTTTATTCTTGTTCGTAAACTACGAGTTTTCAGAATATAATTAGACATATTCATATGTATAAGGGTCATTTTATTGTGTTCTGCCGCAAAATAAGACAGAAATAAATATGCATGGCTTAAATATTGTAGCATATTCGTGTCTAAATAATTAAACATTTATTTTTCTGTCGATGATAAAAAATATCCGCCAAAATTATATAACGTCTGCGCTGGCTTCTATGTTTTAGAGCTGGCGCCTAGATTTTTAGAAAATTTGACTAGCCCAGATCTAGTGTATCGCCGATATATTTCAAGTGACAAAGACTCGGATTCATCAGATGTTGAATAACCAACAACATCGAAAAGGCCGGCAAAACGTCGTCGCACTCAGGAAAGGAATTGGGAATTAGGTGATTTTGTATAGCTCACGCGCTCTAAGGTGGCAGGCGGAGACGCGTGAGAGGGAAAGGGAAGGAACGGAAAGGAGAAACTTTAAGGGGGAACCGACGTCAGAGCCTATGCACTATAACACAATTTTGGTTCTCACGAGTCCAAGTTCGCGCATCAAATGCCCACACCTAAACACCACCTCCCCTATAGGCGGTCCCGCCTCGAGGATGGACTCGTCTTATTGTAAATGTGCCTACTGCGCACCGCCGCCACGTCAGTGTTTTTATTATACGAAAAATTCATACTTTTCACAATTATTCGTCAGGTATTCAACATTAGCCCAAGGGTCATGGACAAAGAGGAAATGTTTTGTTTGCATTACTGCAAAAATAAATTAAATTTCTGAAAAATGCTTCATAAACATAAAAAAGATTTGTTCAGTAAGGGCCCTCCGGGCCCTGGTTCGATTGAACCATTGGAACCATTGACACTACTCGCCTGCTCATAACCCTAGGTTTACATGTAGACTTTCCAAGGGGCACACGAAAGTATTTGAGGTAATACCTTATCTCCTCAATTCAGCATTAATTTGTGATTTTGAATCAAAGGTTGTGAATTTGCAACTACGAGAAGCGTTATAAAAATTTTTATAACAACAAATGTGTGTTGAATTAAAAACATTGCCTTCGATATTTTCGCGCATCCCAGCAAAATTTATCACGGGCTCCGCGAACCATACCGAAGGTTTACGTCAATTATAAGGGTTGAATACCATTGAATGAGTTATGAATAAATTGTAGATGAAGGTCAGAGTTCGTTTCAACGTCGTCACTTCCCGAACGAAATCATTTAAAATTAGTTGGAGTTCCTGTTGTAAGATTCAACCAATTGACCAATTTGAGAGGCAATAAAATAAATATGCTGTAGTTGGTTTATTTCATTTTTTGTTATTTGATAAAAATTTTAAGTACCTAATACTTCAAATGATTACTTTGCATATGTTATGTGATGTTTACTCATAAACTTAAATAATAAATACCTATTATATAAATTTGTGGTAAAGTAGTTTTGGTATTCTTCTAAATTGGAATTTGATAGAAAAATATCATAAATCAACTAGCCCCATAGCTACTAGAGAATATGAGGGAAACTAAATTAGGAGAACATTTACACGTTATGACAAAATATTTTATAGCAGCATTAACAAAAACTAGGAATCCCAACACCGTCTGTTTGTAACCAAATTTTTACGTTAATATCCATCATATTCTCCTTTTATTGTCTTTTCATGTTTATGATGAGATGGTTTTAATTTATTTAGCCCATATCAATAACAAGTGTATATAGAAGCAAACAATTTGCTTAATTTGCCATTATTAATATTTTATCGTAATCTTTGTAGTATAGAAAACAATTTTAAATATCCAATAGTCTATTTGTTTTTTAATGATTATGTGAAGTTTAAAATTTAAATATTGATAAATAGTTTTCATTTCTTAAATATTTATATATATACCACTGTTTAATTTCCGCATTTTTACTTGAATATGAATACTTTAAACAGTTTAAGCCAAATTGCTACCAGTATAATTTACAGTGTTTCGAAAGATACATACTTTCTATTGTTTCGGGAAACACTTCATATCTTTGTTTTCTGTGCTACCGAAAACATTTTATACAAACCTCGTACACCCTGCTAAATTTTAAAGTTAAGCACACTCAATTTTAATTGTGGTGACTAAACATATATGGAATACATATACATGTATTTTAAGCGTAGGTAAAATTATACAATTTTGCTTTTTATTATCATTTCTTTAATGGAATAATTTTATTGTTAAATATTTATCAAAGTTATAAAATGAAAACATCGTTTGTCTTTACATTTGATTTTACGAAGAACAACACGAGTGAACCATTAAAATACAATGAGAGGAATATTTCAGTAAATAGAATCAGAAAAAAACAACTGTTAAAAATAAGTCTATTGAAAAATTAATTTTAAAACGAAGTATATTTCAACTAGATTGTTGAAGCGGTTTTTGTACAACCAGCTGTTCAATGGGAAGATGACTGGTGCTGAGTGCATGGTTCCAGTTCGATAGGATTTTTTGTTGCTTTTTTGGATATCAGTGTTGACAATCATGGTTCTCATTAGTAGATCAATGGGAATGGAAGAAGTTTTGTAATAGCGATGTCACTGAATTCTTTGGACTCTACGATCTATATTCCAAAAGTCGCAGATTGAGTTATAGTCAAATATTAATTTTGAATTCTCAGAACGTAATTCAATTCAATCATCTTTCAGATCAACAGGAAGAACAGAACTAGACACCGCTTAGGCTATGAAAAGATTTGTTAACCAATCGTTTGTAATAACTACTCTTTCAATTTCCGGGAAGTACTTATACCAAAAATACTTTACTGAGGCTGATCAAATAGTTTAACAATACCTGTAATTGTGTCACTAACAGCTACTTCGTTTTGCTCATCGAAGTCACCAAATGTTTGGAATGTTGTAATATTGCCAGCTTTAAGACACATTACCCAGAAATGTACCTCCAATAAATGTTTGTCAAACTCCTGTAGTTAGTAATGTAGCTCGTTCAATTAACTGGGCATGTCTGCCAGAAAACTAAATTGGCAAAGCCAGACCTCATTTTCAAAATAAACTACCAAATCAGACTTCATTTCTGAAAGAGTTCGTCCAACTTTGCATCTGAACTCAAATAGATGTGTTAATAGTCGTCCCGTGACAACTAGCGTATTTAAAATTGTCATAAAAACTGCGGATGGCTTAATTCCACCTCTTTACACATTATTTTAAAGAGATGGGAATTCGATTCACGTGACTTGATCAAATTTACCACTTTTACGGCACTTTTAAAATTTACGTGCAACTGAGGACTCATCTCGTTTGCGACCAAGACTCTTTTATGGACAATGCAGTGTTGCCAAATTAATTTCGGATTTATTTTTTATACAAATTACAAGTGGACTCGGGTTAAAGTTTCTGCAGAATATACGTCGGAATATCTAGCAGAGATGTTTTGGAAATACTTGAAGCATCGATGTCCATAGGTAGAAACGATCCTGACGATAAAATACGTCAGATCGATCGAGCGTTAACGAGGCTCGTTCTTTCCGAGGGCAATACGAGATCACAACAGGATAGTCAAACCTGCGAGAGATAATTTTTAGATTAGTGCATTGTGTATCCTGCCACCCGCCAATTTTGCGAATTTCATGGTAGCATGTCTTAAATTCAGAAACAAAGCAATTCTTGTGCCCGGTCATTGCGATAGCTTAATCCGTATATATATTTACACACCGTTTCCAACTTAGGTCTGATTCGACTTTTATATACATATTACGTACCAAGATTGTTAAAAATTTCTTCTACAGTTGCATTCCCCGATAACGTTTCACGTGCCGTGATTTTATAAGTAATAACCTTTTCAACATTATTACGACAACGAGCATAAATAATAAGTTGGGCATTATTTGAAACGTATGTGGACTCGTCAATTTGTTGGCCGTAATCTTTTGTAGAATCTGCTTCTCATTTCGTGCCATTTAACAAATTCGACGAATCATAGTTGTACCTGAATGGAGAATAGTTTCAATTCCATTAGCAGTCTTGGCTTCAAAAATGTTATCAGATATTATTAAAGCAACAGGAACAATGAGAGTTTCAGCATTTAAATATGATTTCTCAGCCCTGATTATCAACAATGCTAAATCGGATAATGTTTCCAAAGACAACTCTGATGATTAACTTCAGACGAAGGTTTTTGCAGTGTTATGCCAAAGAACTGGCGTCGGCTTTCGGCGTCTGTTGCATATGGTGGAGCGCTGTCTCCGACGTTTATATGGTGGTCTCGTCCTTCATGTAACCGCCTTTATAGATTTCACCCTCCCCTTAACTAATCGTGTAGCATCTTCTCACCATCCCATTCCCCTTCACCTTTCTTCTGGTTTCCCCTTCACTTTTCTCTTCTTTTTCCTCTCCCCCTTATTCTCTCCCCCTTATTATCTCCCCCTTATTCTCTCTCACCTTATTCTCTCCCCCTTATTATCTCCCCCTTATTATCTCCCCCTTATTCTCTCCCATTGGCCTCAAGATTGCTTCACTTCCCTCTTCACTTTCTTTATTGGTTTCGATCAGCCCATTCCTTTTCACTTCCTCCGTAGGATGCTCTGCCCCTTCCCCTATATTCCCCACCTCCAATTTCTCTGCAGCGTTGCATTTTCCTTCCCTTCCATTTACCAAATTTAGTTAACATGTCTTAAATGTAAGATTCGTCGTAGTAATGATGCTTCGCCTTAGAATCTATTTCGACAGTATTGGTAACTTTGATTGGTTGAATCAAACTAATTTCCACTCCATTCCTATCATAGCTTGAATCAGTCTCCTGAGCAACAGTAGCTGAAACCCTGCAGCTTCAAAGAGAATCGTCAATGACACGGTGTAACAAAAACGCAAATTGCTTTGCCAGAAATTCAATTAGTATTTTGCGTACCCCTTGAAATGACCTCGCGTAACTTCAGGGTTACTCGTACTAATAAGCATATCTAGCTTACTTTTTAGGCGTTGTTTACAAAAAGTAAAACATGAACGCCTTACGGCCAGGTCATGTCCGTCCGTCCGTCCGCATGTTTCATCTCCGATGCTACCGGGTAGATATTCATGAAATTTGGTATTCAGGACTTAAGGGCAAAGAAAATAGGAATACTATGTAAATAGTTCCGAATACCCAATCAGGAATTCCACTTTACAAGAAACGAAAATCTGATGTGGCTACCACATGACTTTCTCCATACCTGTAATATTTCGAAAAATTCCAATTAGGTTAAATGATAATAAATATTTTAAGGAACTTTAAAAAAAAAATCCGACTTAAGAACTGAAATAAACTCTAACCGTAGCCTTCTGATATTGGATATAGCCAGGAAGCTCCAACAATTAATGAAATAAAAATGAGCGTTACAAAGACGTGACTAAGCATCAAGTGTTTACAATAGTAGCCGGTAGGTAGCGTGGTGGTGGCAGCTAAAACATTTAGTTTTTAGGATATCTCTTAAACAATGCGTTATATGGGAAGATATTTCACTTAAATAATTTGTAACGCCAATTAAAGTAGAAGTAATGAAAAAAATACATTTTAAGTTAGCATTATATTTGTCGAACTAGTTTAATTATTATTTAAATATTCTCTTTATCAATTCGTTTTAAGTAATGGAAGACAAGCAAGGTAATGCATTTTTGGTTGCTGTTATCATTACTTGCTTTAGTCTCATTAATAAACTGTGATAATGTAATTCGATTGCGGGGAAAAAATAAATCTATAAAGCTTTATAATTTATTTTTAATGCATATTATTATATTCTTATTCCTTTTAGACATTTTATGGAGAGATAAAGTTTTTATGTGATTTTAAGGTCGTCATCTTGTTTAAATTATACTTTGGGATATCAAAAACATGTCCACCATTAATGTTCATCTGTCCGTGTTGCCCATATGGAAACTTCTTCCTACCCTACTGACTAAAAATCCTTTGAAAATGGTATATTTCATAATTACTAGAGAGAAACCTATACATATATGCATTTGCCTGGGAACAATATTTTGTCGGTAGAAAATTGAAAAATCCTTTAAATTATTTTTTTTGGATTATTTTTTGCAGATTCGCCTGTAACCTCCTAATAATATTGGTGCATATCGTTCCGAATGAAATGCGTTCTATAAACTGGGACATTTTTTAGATAACGATGCAAGCCTCAAAGTTATGTAAATTGGTTACCGTATACATTTAACGACCATAGTACAGCCCTTCATAGCATTGAATTCGAGTATTTCATTTATAATTTTCCTCGAAACATTTAACGAATATTTTCTTGGCGCAATTTGGGATGTCAATGCACTCATGTTATAACAGGGATCGGCAACATGAATGCCACACCAAGAAATTTTGTCTGGTACCCTTATCTACAGAAAAATATGAGATAGAACTTATATTTTTGACAAAGATATTAATAAAAATTCTGATATACGTATTAGTTCCGTACCACAGTCAAGCTGTTTTAAATTTTCTTTTCATAGTTACGCTTGAAACGTTTTTTATATTGTTGAAAAAAAGATGTATACGACATAATATTTATGAAAAATAATTTATTTATTTAAATGCTAATATGCTGTATTTATGTTATATTTTAAATTATAAAATTATAGCACTGCGTTTATTATAAAACTATAAAGTTGTAACCCATTCTTTAAAAATCTGATGTGGCCACCAAATGACTTTCTCCATACCTGTAACATTTATAAAAATTCTAAATTGGTTAAATGATAATGAATATTTTAAGGAACTGCGAGAAAAATTTAAAGACTACAAAGAACAGAAATAGACTCATACCGTAGCCTTCTGATATTGGATATAGACAGGAATCTCCAACAACTAAGAAAATATAAAGGAGCGTTACTAAGACGTAACTAAGCATCAATTGTTAACAATAGTCGCCGCTAGATGGGAATATGGGAAAATATTTCAAACAAAGGTTGTAGAATATTAAATTTCCTACATTTATTCCAGTATTTTTTTACATTTATCAAATATTAAAGGAAATATAAAAAAACGGATGTGACAAGAGTAAACATCCAATTTCGGCTGATTGATCTTTATCAACACCTAATTAGTTCTTGTAACTGTCATAAAAATGTTAAATATAAAATTTCGCGTTGATCTGATAAATAGTTTTTGAGTTAGAGCACCCACAAAAAACTGTCACATACACACTCTCTCTCTCTCACACACACACACACACTGTCACACTCACACACACACACAGAAATCATCGAGAAAATGGTCGAAACGTGTTCAGGGGACCTCAAAACGTGTATTTCCGTTGAAATCTCGAAATCAATTTTTTTCATGAAAACAATACTTTCACCTATATTATAGAGAAAGTAAAAATAGAGTGGCAGTAGGCGCGGAATGTCAGTATCAAATACTAAAAGGTGGGATCAAGAGAGAAACAGATTGCCGCTGTATCAGATGATATTTTTTTGCGATTAAATGTTACGTATAAGGAAGAAGCTGGCGGAATTGAGAACTATAAAAATACATACTGTGTAATGTAGAGATGGTTAGAAAACAATTGAGGGACGCAACAAGAAAAAAACCTCAAAATGGCCTAGTTCAAAACAGCGCATCTCATGTCAACAGTATTATTCAGTACAAGAAGGTTGATTTCTTAAAAGGCAGCCGATTTAGCTATTCATGAGCACTTCTCTATTACTACTACTATTTGTTTCTTACGTTTTAGATATAATATCAGAATGAAAATGAAGTTTATTATTTTTGTCTTTTCGTTATATTTATCTTCTAAGAACAACCTGTTCTTTGCTCGGGTATTTCTGATTTATACCTTGAAAAGCTTCCTTAGGTAAGTACCAATGATTTTTCATGATTCCGAAGTTATCTTCTTCGACCTAGTAAGTGGACCCCGACAGCTCTTAGCAAATGATCTTAGACCTTTAGCCATTACAAAGGAAAACTTTAACTAGGAATTTAAGAGGTTTGAATTCCAAAGGGTTGTAACTAGGAATAATAGGGATAGGTGGTTTATAAACACTATGGCCTTTTGCACATCGATGCTACACTCCAATTTTCGTTTATAACGGCGATATAAATATCAATCATAACTATAATTCTGATTTAATTTGTCTTTTAATACTCGAAACCCAAAATAGTATAGCATTTCACGCCATCTTCTGTGTACTTACAATTAGATATAGAGCCAGTTTTAAGGGCGGGCGAGCCGGGCGGTCGCCCGGTGCCGCTGAATTGTGCATTATGCACTGCATAAAAACGGGGAAAAATTGTATGATTTTTGACCAGACACGTTTCATAATTTTTACCAGATGCGACTAGAAGATGAAATAGAAATACAGTTATATCGTGTAGTGATAGTGTAGTACTGGAAAATGTATAGGCCCCCCGCCAAAACAAATTTGAAGTCTCGAAAAGCAATTTTAAGCCCTCACAAAAATATTTGGGCCCCCTTTAGCCATGGACTTCTCGTCGCGTGGGAGTATCTGGTTCGCCACTGGCGATAGTTAAACGTATGTCTGGTGATAGAAAAAATAGCGATGAGGGCAGTGGAAGTGATCCGTGCCTTCTCAGAAATGCTGTTGTATCTGGTTAGAACGATGTGGAGATGGGAGAGACTGAAAATGCACTTCGTTTTTCGAAAAAAGGGATGCGGAGTCAACGAAGGGGAAATGGCGTGAAGTCCAGGGGTGGTCTAAGACAGTGGTTCTCAAACTTTCAATTGCCGAGACCCCCTTGAATATCATGCGGTCCCCTTTTAATTGAAAATATTAAAAATAAGAAACTTGATTAAAAATTTCTTCATTTTATATAACGATTAATAATTTTTATCACATCGTTTTTCCGAAAATTCCTTGATAAAATTTTATTATTCATGAAAACTTTATTTTTCGATACTTCACCTTATGGGAATAACTTTGAAACAGAAAAAATTCTGCTATGACCGGTAATCGAACCCGGGTCTTCCATTTGCCGGGCGGATATTCTACCACTGAACTACCTTAACAGATAATCTTTCCTGTTTCTGGCTTTGGCAATCTCACCATTTGAGAGGGAGGGGTTTTCTTTGACGTTCTCTTGGAGGACGTCCGTTGGGGCTGGTTGATACTAGCTTGGCTAGCCCGGACCCAACTAAGAAAAACACCCGCGTTCAGAAACAGGAAAGATTATCTGCTAAGGTAGTTCAGTGGTAGAATATCCGCCCGGCAAGTGGAAGACCCGGGTTCGATTACCGGTCATAGCAGAATTTTTTCTGTTTCAAAGTTATTCCCAAATGGCAGCTTATGCCATTCTGCATAGTTTCCTATTATTCCATCAATTTATGACTTCACCTTATATCCAAAATAATTTGGCGTTCCCCTGGGGGGCCAACATTTTGAGAAACACTGGTCTAAGGAACAAGGTCTCATTTTGGAGAAAAGGTCCCCAAGTGTGGTGGTGGGAGGGTTAAACATAAAAAGGCATTGGGTGAATGGTGTGAAACAAATTAGTTACAGCATACTGCTGCAGTACAGAAGAGAGAGGTCCCTGTGATTGGTCACACTTAAATACATCCGTGCCATATAGTTATCCGGTGTTTGACACCTAGCTGTGTCTCATCTAATATTAACTCTCCGCCATTCAGCTTCAAGAATTTCGTTAGCGTGGTAATAGACCCAATGCGTTTGTGTCTGGTGGCAAGAAAGTTACTTGGCGTGAAGTGGTCAGTGATTAATCTTTGTCTCCATACGTATTAACCCAGTTTTGTGTTTAAGTAATTTTGCTAATTCCACACCTATCACCCGGTGGGTGATCGTGGCAATTCTTTTCACTGACACTTTTGTCTGAGGGCGGCCCAATCTCTTTATGCCCTGTGGATACTTCAATTTAAATCAAATTCTCGACGACATGCCAGAGTCATTTATTGCTAAATGGTTTTTTGGAGTTTTGCAGGAAATTTATGTGCCTGTTTCTGGCTCGGCACGATTCTGGCAGGTATTTAAATATCATGTTAATAATTTTATTGTAAAATCACTATCGGAAATTCGGTTGGAACATAACATTAATTGTATTGAAGAGATTCTGTTTTAGTCGGCGACTTTAGTTGCTTTCTTCAGAAGCAACAAATGACCAAAAACGCCGAACAAAAGCACTTTCATTTGCTAAAGAACTGACAACTTTTAGTTTTTGGTGATTTAGTGGTTTGGTACGATATTCTCGCGCAAATTACTGTTATTAGCAATATTATCCAAAGCTAAAATATACAGTTAGATCAAGTATTATAACGTTTGCCAAGCAAAGAAAGTTTCTTGATGCAATTAAAAGAGAATGGCTTTGAAAGTCTGAAAATCTCAGCAAAAGATCTTGAAATGGATCCAGAAGTACCCGTTTATCGAGTGAACTTTGACGAAGAAAAATAAAGAAACAATTTTCAAATGAAGGTGAAGACGAATCAATGAATGATCTTGAGAAAAAATTACGCTTCGAATTTTTTAATACTTTAATGGACGAAGCAATTATGTCACTAAGGGAACGATTTCAGATGCTGAAAAGGTTTTTAATAAAAACTTTGGTTTCGATCCTGAAAAACATATCTGATGGTGATTTTTTTAAACACCGCATAGACCTGGAACTATTGCTTTCGTAGCAACAGGATGAATTTAAAAGTTACACTGTCGTATTAATCCTGTTTACTGAACATAAAACGTTGTTACAAATAATCCCGGATCAATAGAGAACAGCACTGGATGCATTGCGATATATTTGTGACAACCGTTTCATTGAAATTATGCAAATATATTTAATGTGCTTGGAATTTTATTGCCTATGCGGGCTACTGTGGATAGTGTTGAACGTAGCTTATCAAAATTAAAATGAATTAAAACCTATTTGCGTTTAATGATGACGCAAGAAGGGTTGGTTGATCTTGCTGTTATTACACTTGAAGATTCTGTAGCATCATCGATCGGTTATTCGACTTTTATCGCTGATTTTGCAATTGATGAAGCAGGAAAAATAAACTTTTGATTGATAGAAGTTTGTTATAAGATACAATAAACTTCAAACCTTAAAATGCATTTATTGTTTTAAAATGAAACTTTTAATTTAATTATTGCCTTTTCAATTGTATCAGTTAACAGTTATTTCTCACAATACTGACTTTTTAATAATAAAGTTAAAGGGAGCCTTGAAAAATGAATTTGCCCGGGGCCGCCAATTGTCGAGGACCGGACCGGCTTAGATAATTAATAAGCGTACCCTGCTTCTTTATGTATTTCGGATCACGCAATTGTCTTAAATCAACAACAATCGGTTTGCTATGAGAGCAAAATTTTTTCGACTCAAAAAACTTGAAATTTTGCGGCTAAAAATATAATTTGGGAAAAAATTCGGTCTGTATTTGAAATTTAACGTAAGAAAATGAAATTAAACTTTTTTCTGTTCCTGAGTTCCTGAGTCTCGAACTCGAGTAGTGATTATAAAATTAAAACTAAGGTATTGCTACAACATTTCCCAAGGCATTTAAATGAAGAAAAATTACAAAGGAAAATATTTTCTTAAATTAAAAATATCAATTAATCGATTTTAAAACCAAACAGTTTTTATATTCTTAATACTGTGATTAAGATAAAACCTTCCTCTTGCTTCTACGTTCTATAGTTGTTGAGTTATAGCTGCACAAACAAATTCGTAAAACATAAAATCTTCAAAATATTTATATAAAAGATTGTACTGGCACCTCTCCAAACGATTCAAAGGAAAAATAAAATATGAAATTATTCTTATGTATTTCACGATATTACTGTGAGTACGACATATTTTATAAGAGGTCTTCTATAAATGAAAATTCGCAATATGGTGAGAGCATCAATATTCCTTTACCCTAATGACTGCATAACCTTACAGAGGTGGGAGGGTTCGTGTAATCTTATGTACCAAAGAGCTATGCCGGCGTGAGATAATTCTCCTGGTAGGACCATCCAAGCCGGAAAGGTCTGATGGGAAGAGTCAGACTAAGAAGCAGTCTTGGGGGTTTTACATCTCCCTGTGCAAGGGCAGCAGCTTGCACAGTACCTCTGTAGGTGGTGATCATGTGGATCTGAACAGCTACAGATGGGTAATCACTCTTGTGAAACTGCGATGAGGAAAGCAAGGGGATACTACCTCATTATATTTCCCATGATATGCTGAAAAGCTGCAAATACCTCTATGGATCTCTCTGGGGTAAAATACTCCGGTGGTAAAATAGTCCCCCAATACTACTACTACCCTAGGGGATGCACAGAGGAAATGTAACATTAATAAGAAGAAAGCAAGTAGTGAGAAATTAAGAATAGGCACATGGAATGTTAGGACTATGAATTCAGGGGGTAAACTAGAGAACTTAAAAAGAAAAATGAGAAGGAATAATGTAGGTATAGTAGGTCTTAGTGAAGTTGGTGGGAAGGAGAAGGAGAGATAAATTCAGACGAATTTAAGATTATTTACACGGGAGGAGAGATAAAGGAAAGGGGAGTGGGGATTATAATGAGAAAAGAGATAGCTGAAAGAATTAGCAAGGCAGTGACAGTTAATGATAGATTAATAGCCGTAAAACTTCAGATGGAGCCAGTGGAAATGCTTATAATTCAAGTGTATATGCCAACAACTAATGCTGGTGATGACGAAGTAGATGGAATGCATGAACAGATTACGGAGATATTGGAGGAGGAGGGAAAAGGAAGGATCACCACCATAGCAATGGGAGACTGGAACAGTGTAGTCGGAGAGGGACAGGAAGATAACATAGTGGGAAAATATGGACTGGGGAAGTGAAATGAAAGAGGGAAGAAACTTGTGGAATTCAGCCATAGAAATAGATTGATTGTAACTAATACATGGTTTAAGCATCACCAACGGAGACTTTACACATGGAGAAGCCCAGGAGACCAGAGACGATACCAGATAGATTACATACTAGTCAATGAAAGATTTAGAAATAGCATTAAAAATGTGAAAACACTACCAGGGGCACATATCGATTCCGACCGCAACCTTTTGGTGGCAAATACACGATGTAGACTGAAGAGCGTTAAGAGAAACATAAGAGTTAACAAGAAATGGAACTTAGAGGAACTCCTTAAGAACAAGGAGGCTATCACGACTGAGCTGGAGGAAAGGTTAGGGGAGAGAGCTGAAGAACATGAGAACAACGTAGATGAGGAGTGGAGATACATCTATAGCAACATTAAAGATGTAATGGAAAAGAAGGTAGGAAAGATAACGGGTGAAAGAAACAAAAAACCCTGGGTCACAGCAGCCATGCTGCAAAAAATGGAAGAGAGGAAAAAGTGGAAGTACATAAACACTGAAGAAGGCCAAAGAAAGTACAAGGAGTTAAATAATGCTTTAAGAAGGGAAACAGATAAAGCCAGAGAACAGTGGTTAAATGAGAAATGCGAGGAGATTGTCGAGTGTGAAAGAATTTTTAGAACAGACCTCATGTATAGCAAAGCAAGGGAACTATTCAAGAAATAGGCAAGGAAGATAGGACGTAAAGGAATCGTGAACAAAAGTGGTAAAATAGTCTCGGAGCCAGACAATGTGGCAGTGTTTTAGCGCAGGATGGAAGTAGTACACAGGATATCAGAAGTAGAATTGCAATGGCAAAAGCAGCATTTAACGAGAAGAAGGAACTTCTCACAAGCAAGAAAATAAATTTAGAAACAAGGAAAAAATTAGCAAAATGCTACATATGGAACATAGCTCTTTATGGTGCAGAGGCGTGGACGGTAAGGAGAAAGGGGGAAAAATATTTAGAAAGTTTTGAGATGTGGGTATGGAGGAGGATGATGAAAGTGAAATGGACAGAGAGGAAGAGAAACGAAGAAGTATTAGAAATGGTGAGAGAAGAAAGGATGCTAATGAAAACAATCAGGAAAAGAAAAGCAAATTGGATAGGGCACATATTGAGAAGACAGTGTTTACAAAGGACGATCTTAGAAGGCAAAATAGCGGAAGAAGAGGAAGAGGGAGAAAAAGAATAGGAATATTAGAGAATATAAAGCAGGAATATAGTACATATAGAGGTATAAAAGAGGCTTCTAGGGAGAGAGAGAAATGTAGGCAGCGATTCAGCTAAAACCTTTCTTCGGACAGCAGCATGATGATGATGATGATGATGATAATGACATTACTAATTAAAGCACAACTATAAGATATTTCATATGGAACGGATAATTTTTAACAATTATTCAAAAGAAACCCATTTTTGGATAGTTGTAATATCTATTACACAGCAATACAAAAACATTACTATAAATATAAGATTCTTTTAAATTTTTTAAGCCTTAAACAGGTGACAAAGAAAACTGCAGATAGCAAACTGCATAAAACATTTTTTTAAAGGCTTCGATACATTTTATGGAACATATTTGTTAAATTGCAGATGAAAACTCATTAAAAATATTATATTAACAATTTGATTTACGGAAAACAAACTAAAAAATCTGATGTTTCCCGTAGGACCTTCTCCATACTGCCGAATAATTTTTGAACACGGAATAATTTTCAAAATAGAAAATACTTTTAATGACTTTTCACGGTTGAAAAAATCTTATATGGCCACCACATGACTTTCTCCATACCTGCAATATTTCTAAAAATTCCAAATAGGTTAAATGATAATAAATATTTTAACGAACTGCGAGAAATCTTTAAAGAACTTATTAAGAAATGTCATAAACTCACACCGTAGCCTTCTGATATTGGATATAACGACGAAGCTCCAACAATTAAGCATTAATATAAGACGTAACTAAGCGTCAAGTGCCTACAAAAGTTACCTCCATGTTGCGTGCTGGTAGCAGCTAAGAAATATATTTTTGTAATCTCTTTAAAAATGCATTAAATGGGAAAGTGTTTCGAACAATAGTTGTAGAAAATTAAATAATCTACAACTTTTATTCCAAGAATATATTCATTTATCAATTATTAAAGCAAATATAAAAAATCTGATGTGGCCACCACATGACTGTCTCCATATCTGTAATATTTCTAAAATTTCCATTGCATAATAATTAACATTTTAAGAAGCTGCGAGAAAATTTTAGACTTTACAAAGAACAAATGTACTCAAACCGTGGCCTTCTGATTATGGATATAGCCACAAAGCTCCAACAATTAAGAAAAGAAAAAGGAGCGTTACTAAGACGTAACTATGCGTCAATTGTTAACAATGGTCGTCGGTAGGTGGCGTGGTGGTGGCAGATAAAATATTTAGTTTTTAAGATATCTCTTCAACATTGCATTATATGGGAAAATGTTTCGAGCAAAGGTTGTAGAACATTAAATTTTCGATAACTTTTATTCCAATACATTTTTACATTTATCAAATATTAAAGCAAATATTTACAAGAGTAAACACCCACTTCCGGTTGACCGATTTTTACCAAAAACTAATCACTTCTTCTGACTTTTATAAAAATGTGAAATATAAAAATTTGCGTTTATCTGATTAATAGTTTTTGAGTTAGAGCACCCTCAAAAAGCTATCACATACACACACTGACATACACACAGACATCATCGAGAAAATGGTCAAAACGTGTTCAGGGGACCTCAAAACGTGTATTTCCGTTGAAATCTCGAAGTCGATTTTTTTCATGAATACAATACTTGCCCCTATATGGAGAAAGTAAAAAACGGATGTGACAAGAGTAAACACCCACTTTCGGTTGACTGATTTTAACAAGAAACTAATCAACTCTTGTCCCTATGTCAAATATAAAATTTCGCGATGATTTAATTAATAGTTTTTGAGTTAGAGCACCCACAAAATTCCTATCACACACATACAAATGATCGAGAAAATGGTCAAAACCTGTTCAGGAGACCTCAAAACCTGCATTTCTATTGAAATCTCGAAATCGATTTTTTCATGAAAACAATGTTTTCCCCTATACTACGTATGGAGAAGGTAAAAATGTTATTTGTTGTTATGGGTAACAAAATATTGATCACCGTTGGTAGAGTTGGCGTCGCTATAAAAAATTTTCAAATTTTACCATTGCAACGAAAACAAAGCTGTCACCTAGTCATTCAATACACTGAAAATAAATTCAAATATCATCAAAATAATATATTTCTGAAATAATTCTTTCTATGAGAAAGTGTTTCAAACGAAATTTATAGAAAAATATATTGCCTATAACTTTTATAACCGCAAATATGAATCCTTAAAGGAGACATTTGTTAAAAACGGAAAAATGACAAATGTAAACCTCTTCTTGCGGTTGATCAATTTCAGCCAAAACCTTATCAGACCTTGAATTTTTAATAAAGATCTTAAATATAAAGTTTTGTTTTGATCCAATTATTAGTTTAAGAGTTAAAGCGCCCACAAGATTTATATTACACAGACATCGATAAAATAGTGAAAACGTATTCAGGGGATCTTAAAACATGTATTTCCTTTGAAATTTCGAATTTTTTTTCACGAAAACAATACTTTCTCTATGCATCGTATGGATAAAGAAAAATCCATGATATTTTATGGAAATGTCTTTAATTTCTCAACAGCAATCTGTTTTGGAGAATCCTAGCGATTCGGCCCAGGTAATTCTTCTATTGTAACTCCTTTCGTTTCCTTAAGCCGAGTTTTGCTCGTTTCAGATGCAATCTCGGCTGCAAACAGCTTCCAAAGCGGCAGAGGAGAAGCGTCGACTTCAGGGCGTCCAACCAAAGGGCAGATGACCCGCGCCTGCCCACCACCGTGACTCCCTTCTCATATCGCCTGCACCTGAGGCCGTCCTTAGAAGACACCACCTTCCACGGCAGGGTTTGGATCGGGTTCACCGTTTCCAACCCTACGGACACCATCACTCTGCACGCCCGGAAGCTCGAGGTGGAGCCGACGAGCGTCAGCGTCACCAAGGTCGTCGGAAGCAACAATAATATCACCTCGGACTTCCAGGTCAGGACGCGTATTCCTTAACCCCCTCCCTCCTTGTCCATACTTTCTTGACCGTGACCCACCTTTTCATTTCCTCCCTCTTCCAGTTAGGAATATTCGTCGTTCACTACGCGATATGTAGCATCATTCATTCGTGCAGTTTTGTTTGCCTTTTAGCAGTTCGTCGTTCTTTCCGTTTCCTATGTTATAACATTTCTTCCCGTGTCATATCTTTCAAACAGATTCTTTCTTACGCATAACAATATTTCGACTCATTCGTTTGCGTGCCTGTTGTTGATTAAACCGCTTATTTAAATGTGTTGTGAGAGGTGCAAAAGCGTAAGGATATGAGGTTTTGCCCGTCAAAATCCATTCACGTCATTTCCTAGGCCAGGAGTCGGCAAAATTTCAAAGTAAAAGAGCCATTTATTTATTTTGTCTCATTTCAAAGCACTTGGGAGCAGCGCAGTGACAACCTGTACGAACTTTTTAATAAAGAAATTCAAGTTGTAATAAGCATGTTCCATGACTGATAAAGATTAGGGAGCTTACCTAACTTCTAAAGAGCCACGAGTATGTATGTACTCAAGGAGCTACATGCGGCTCCGGAGCAGCAGGTTGTTGAGCCCTGTCCTAGGCGAATTACGGCGATAAGACTGAGAAAAAAACAAATTTATGCTAAAAGTGCTTGCTTTAAAGACAGAAAAGGAGTTGTTTTATAAAACTCATAATTAATTTTTATAGTGGTTACTAATTATTGTATGAAAGTTTTATTATTTTAATAATGTTTTCAAAGCGGCCACTCGAAAATTCCGTGTAAAGTTTGGCAGTATTCTTGAAATCAAGGATTACCCTGTGAACTAATTTATGTCCTGTATGGTGCCTGCGATGCATGGACCCTCGATTCTCGATAATCGATCCATGCCTGTGATATGATGACGAAGAATAAATGAAATCGGTTGGCAGGGACGCAGAAATTTTCCAAGGAGGCATCCGAGGTAGAGTGTTGCTGTCGTCTCTGTTAACCCCTCAAGCCCTGAGGACGTTTATTTATATCCCACACCAGATGCCAAAGGAGATTTTTAAAATTGGCGATGCACGCGCGAAAATTGCAAAAAATATATAAATTCAGAATTTTTCATCTTTTTATTGAACTTTAATGAATTTTTTGAGGATGTACGCAAAAAGTTGCATTTTAAAACTAAAACTTTTAAGCTAGCCTCGAAGTAAGTAGGCTGCTGGAGAGAAGCGACTTGCACACCGATACGTTACCTATTCAACGCCTGCCTGCGCTTTCATAAAATGATCAATATCGTGAAAACTATAGAAGTTATTCGCATGAAACCTTCTTCAAAGATAAATATAAACTATTCTGAACATTTGACGCATGTGCCCCTCTAAACTAATTAGGAAAAAAGTTTCCCGCAGATCAACTTTTTCATGTCTCAACTGAAAATTTTAGACAAATAATGCGATTGTTATTTTTTTAAAGGCAGTTCATAATTTTTATTTATTCTTGAATTGCTTTGTCGTTATTTAAAATTATTACAGAAGTCACATTAAAAATTGTCCCTTTTTATTCAATAGATGCCGAAATATGACGTATGTATAAGGAAGTATTCATAAAATTTCAACTCTTGATAAAAAAATAAGAAATGCAATAAAAATTAATAAATAAAATATAATTATTAAGAAAAAACTTCCTCTTTTAAAATATTTCAAGGTTTTTAAGATCAAATAATTTTCAGTGCGGCAAAAATAAATAAAACTTGCAATGACGCTCGACGTACTAACACGTCGGACGGCGATATGTGAAGTTTTCGCTCGACGAAATTACACGTCGGACGGTGTTGAGAGGTTAGCGCCCCTTCGATTCTGCTATTGCGATAACCATTCAGAATATCCCTTTCCCTGTCAGCGTATTTCTAGCCATTCCAGGAAGGATCTAATCTGCGTCGCGAAATCAAGAAAATTAGAGGAAATCTGTCTGAGCGCCGCGCGAAATTTCGAGAAGGAACAAAATTTTGCAAAGGTTTTTCCATATGCCTTTATTCTGCTTCTTTCGGGGAGTGTGGGTACGGAGATTAAAATAATTTTTAAACTCTTAGCGGTTTTTAATGATATATATATATATTACGTTCATCTCAGGTGACACTGCAGAGCCCGCAGACGTATGTTACGTTCTTGGACTTTGTCACATGTTTTTCACTGTCACCTAACATTCTCTTTAGAATTAAATGTAGTAATCATTATTAGTGAATTTTCTGTGAATCAATGCTGCGCCTATAAGTGTTTCAGCCTACAAATAATGAAATTTTTTAAGGATATTAATGCGGCTTATCGTCTCGAAGACTTTATCTAGACTCGTATTTGACGGATAACTCGCCGTAAAAATTATTCATTCCATATTTTTGTGGATCTTTCATGCAATATAAAATGTCCACCCGTTGAGATAATGCTTTTTTCATCATATAAACCAGTACGAGCCTTCTAAGTTACGTATTACGTATTTTTCCTATATCTATGTAAAGAGAACAGCTACAGTAGGCCTTGGTATGAAGCATTCTCATCGCCGTCAAGACGAATTTACACTTACACCTGCGATGTATTCCTCTTTTCTTTCTTTCCTTTTCCCATTCATTAAGCTTACAGTGACGCTGCTGTACGTTGCAACGCAATTTTTTATTTTAAAATACTTTTCTTAGAACCGATATTGACTAGATGAATTTCTAAATGCATGACTGAGGATTTTTTCCGCGTATCCAGGCCCGCCTCCAGGAATACGACAAAGAGCGCGAATTCTACACAATAAGGCTGAGTCCAGGAGCTGGAGGCACGTACCTGGAGACAGGAAACAGATATGAAGTGCATATGAGCTTCTATGGAACGCACACCAGAGGAGGCGGCAATCGCCTTGAAGGATTCTTCAGAGACTTTTACGTCGACCAAAAAGCGAAGGAAAAGAGGTCAGTTCCCTTTTAATCTAGTTCATTTTCCTCATCGTTTTGTATGAAAAACAGATTTATCTCATCATTTTATCTTTCCGAATTGGGCTGAACCTTCTTAGGAAATACAAAGAACAGAGAAGGATCTCCATTTTTATTGCACACTCATAATGTTTTCATAAGTGTATTTATTAATTAACAGAAATAAAAGTAACATAAATTCTTGAAAGAAGAGCGAATAAATTTGAGATCATTTACTCGATTGATTTGCTGGATCCATAATCTTTTTTAAAAATCATTATTAACGGAATGCAACGTAACCAATCAAGATTGATTTTCACTTTTTTTCCAAAATAATATTTCCTTAAGAAAGGTATTTAAGAAGCAGTTTCTTCTAAACGAGAAGAAAAGCCTTTTGAATAAGATATTGCTTACGCGGAATTTCTCCATGTTAAAATGGGAGAAAGTTTGGCGGCAGCCTAAAACAGACACGAGTGCCTATTCGAATTATTGTAGAAATTTCATATTTCTATTCGCTGACGCATTCTCATTCAATAGCAATGTAAGACTAGAACCGATAAAATATGTCTCTACAATAGCCATTACAATATTTGGAAAATCAGTTGCGTATATCAGCTACGAAACTGCCGTCATCAATGATTATCCACCGACAGTAAATTATAAAACCACCGATGGCGACTGCTTTGAAATCAAAATGCGAATCTGGTTCTCCAAATATTTTCATTGCTATTAGAAAAACAATTCATCAATTTGATCCCAGCCATGATTGATTGTAGGACATCACTATCCTGTTCCTGTTAATCAGAGTTAATTTTTTCTCTGCCCAGATGGTTCGCAGCCACGCAGCTCAGCCCTGCTAACGCGCGACAGGTCTTTCCGTGCTTCGACGAGCCCTCGATGAAGGCCACATTCGAGATCAGCGTGGCGAGGCCGCGTCATCTCTCTGTTCTTTCCAACATGCCCGTGAGGACGACCGAAATCATGTGAGTCGCCTTTTAAGACCATTCGATTTTTTCAACTGAGACCAATGAGAGCGATCCAGATGCTTTGTTTTCTCAGAAACGTGAAAACTGAAATCTTAGATGTACACGCACCGGTATATGAACGTTACCATATGATTCATTTGTCCCCGATTAAAGATTTATTAGTTTTATCCTTATTTTCCGGTGCTCCACAATTTCAACACATGTATGAGGTTATTTATAATGTTCCGCGCAGTTTGTACCGTTGTACTATCTACTCCTAATTAGACGGGAATACAGGAAAGACTATTGCACGCGCTTTCACACTGACCACACGAATGCACCAGAAAGGAAAAATTATTTTTTATTATATGTAGAAATAATGTTTACAAGGATTGGACTATGGAACTTCCGTAAGGGAACGTCCAACATTGAATAATTCTTCGTTAGTTTTTTATTCGAATCCTTAATGTTATGCAACCGTCCTATGGACGTGCACAGCGAGCAGTGATTCTTGCATTATGTTGTATCCTAAAAGTCATGCAACCCAAACTACGCGTATTCTTCATTGAACAGACATGCTTTGTTGCGTAATGGTGGAAATTCAAAGTTCGAAAAGATGAGGTGGAAGTTATTTTTTAAATGTTGCGTCGAATTCTATTCAACTAGACATCTTCACTTATTGGCTTACCTAATTACCTTCTTTTATATGCATTACAATCGTATCGCAACATATGCCACTACTATTCGAGGGGCACGAAAATTAATGAAGATAGAGAAACTTTATCGTAAGTACGAAATAGTGAAAATATTGGTTAAACGGGGAAAGAAAAGTTCTTGTAAGTTATGAACTTTATGTTTTATTAATATCCGGTTGGAAACTTCAGTAGGCAGCAGGAGTATGCAGGGCATGCCGCGCAAAAGAAAGGGAAAATATAAATATTAAACGAAATTTCAGTGTCAAAAATTCGTTAAAAGGGCTCACAGTTCCTATTAAGAAGCTACAATGAGTGTTTTATCAGTCTAATAAAGTGCGCCGTCTTTTTCCGCCACAGGGTGGAGAGGAGCGGCTGGTTCTGGGACCACTTCGAGAAGTCTCCCCCGATGTCACCGTCCTCCGTCGCCATCCTCATCTCTGACTTCGTGCCACGGCAGGACGAGCAGTCCCAGAGCGGTCACCACCGCCGCCGCCCCGGGGCGCCTCCCTCACACTCCGCCCCCGAGTTCCGCCGCCCCCAGCCGGGCACCGCCACGGTGAGCGTGTGGGCGAACCAAGGGGTCGGCCAGACGGAAACCAATTCGGCGGCTTTCCTCGCACCAAAGATCCTCTCCTTCTTCGAGGCGTATCTCGAGACTCCCTTTCCTCTCCCTAAGCTGGACCTCGTGGCTCTCCCCGGCTACTCGGCTCCTGTGCCGGCTCACAACTGGGGACTCATCTTCTTCAGGTGCGGGCGAACGAACTCCTGTACCCAACGCCAGTAATCTCTGCGTCTCCTTCTAAAACAAGGGACGCAAACTTAATAGAGGTTAAATATGTAATCCCTAATCATATGGCGGGCAGCAAGTCGTAACAATGAGCCTAAGTATCAAGCGATTCCTAAATATTGAAAATTTTGTACAGCTTCGTATCCCTAAATGATCCCTGCTCTCTCAAATCTATTTAAAGTAGAATCAAAATAATGGGAGCTGTTGAACTGGCGGGCCGCGCGATTGAGTCCTCTGGACATCTGCTTTAAAGTTTTCCGCCAAGAGGAGAAGTTTTTGCGTCCAGATTACAAAGCGGTGCAAAAGGCGGAAATTTCACGGTTGTGGATTGTCAATCGTTTTTTCACGATTTCAGAGAGAGCGACCTCCTGGCGGACAACGCTGGCTCCGAGAAATGGGTCGCATCGAGGGTGGCCAGCGAGCTGGCGTACCAATGGGTGGGCGGTTACGCCACCCCCGCGTGGTGGACAGAGGCCTGGATCAACAAGGCGCTCGCCAACTACCTGACGGCCGTAGCGGCAGACGAGGTGAGACGCGACCGCCACTCGCTTGTGCATCCACGCTGAACGAACATGACGCTAATAATTGCCTATTCACGTGAAAAATATGCGAATGAACAACATCCGTTCCTCACGCAACTATATCAATCCGCTGCACTAATAAGCGTCGTTAAAAGAAACGTCTTTGTTCGATTGTTGAAATTACACGGAAAATTTAACAGTTGGTTAATTTGTACCCGGACGAATTCCATCGGGCCATCACATTTTTAAGCAGCAGTAATTTTACAATCACTGGATCTTTTCTGAAACTTGGTGGATAGATTTATTTGAAAAATAAAAATATATACTGCAGACGATTCACGGTTTGCATAATATTTATAGCGGAAGGCGAATTTCTGACAGAATGTAAGCCTTGAAATTACTGAAGGGCACACGCGACGCGGGAAAATGGTGTTCTGTTTATGGCGTAGCGGTAAGACAAACGTCAAGCTGAGTGCCGCCACTGATAGTTGCCAGCGTCGTTACCACGAATCAACCATATTGTATTTTCTAAGAGGCTTCAATATATTTAGTTCAGCTTTTAAATTTTTATTTTGTCCGTAAATTCAATTTCCTGTATAAATAAATTCCACGTAAATGATAGTTGGTCATTTATGGGTTCGAATAAAATATTGCGGCAAAGTGCACACGATACTAAAGATGATAAATATAATTTTCGTCATATAACTTTTTTCAGCGAATGTTTCATAAAATAGATCGTAAAACAAAAAGATTACTTAATTTGATATAGAATCCTTTGTTTATCGTGGCCTAATGTTATGTGTTCATCATTTTCTTTGCCCTCTACATTTAACTGTCAATCATGTTTGAGATTTTTAATGAAGAGCAATTACCTTCAATGTAAAAACTTGCATGATCGAAACTGCTACGTCGTAAAATGTTACGTATACGAACACTAACTTTTGTAAATATAGTATATGTTACTATAATTCATATCCCATTTTGAGTACGCTTAGACAAGTATGCAAAAGGTGGTATTGAGCATCACAAAAGGCCGCATGTTGCCCACCCCTGTGCTACGATGTGAAAAGATGCACCAGATACATATAAGAGTATATGGCAATCAAAATAGACAGTTTTTCAGTCTTGATTGTTTAAAGTGATATTATTTGTAAATAAATAACTGTATTTATTAAGACACACAAACCATGTTTCATAATGAACGATTTATGAGTAGTAATTAAAATATTTTCACATTACCGGACTTTTAAGTCACTTTCGTTGGGGTAACAAACGATATCTCTTATGAGATTCGTTAAGCTTAAATAAAAAAAGATAAAATAAATCGTGTAAAAACAATTCCAAGAACATCTTAATTATTTCTTTGGCAACTAATTTCATGTACAAAATTATAATTTAGAACTGTTCCGAGCGCAATTGATGTTTTGTCTCGAAAAAATAGCTAGGCGATTTCATGGCCAAGAAAACCTCGATGCGCGTATTTCCGCCGAATCCTCGCCAACTCTCCGTCCGATCGAAAGATATTTTGAAACACTTCCACAAGTGCGCATGCGCGTGCGACTTTGACCGTGACGGTCGTTCGCTTCAGCCTCGTTCCTTCATTCGTATTGAATTTCGGGCTGTGTCCAACCCGATCTGAGCTTCTCACCGGAAATTTTTTAAATCTCTTCGGCATCTGGAATCTTTTTTTTCTCTATAGGCTGCGACGAACTTTATGATTTCCACTTATCTTAACTGCAATAACGGTAGTTTATAAATTTCAAAAACATTTACAGCCTATTGCATCATTCAGCTACAGAGAAGGAAACGATTTCTCCGTTTTTGGAGGGGTAAGAAAATTTCGAATGAAACGGCCGAGGGGTGGGCTGGGGGAAAAGGGGGATCATTTATAAATAGATATTTTGCACAGCTCGTCTAGTATCTTTTACAGGTTTAAGCATAAATATTTTAGCTCAGTGTTTCTGCGCCACTCTGATGGAACAATAAACATCAAAGGGCTCTTGAAACGAAACACTACACTCTTCGGAAGGAAGCTTAAAGCTTTCGTGGCGTCACATTAAAACACGATATATCGCAGAGCAAGCCTAAACGTCGGATCTTAAGGGGCCATGTTTCGTTCCAGTGCGCACCAGATGCGGCTAGAAGACTTACGAGAAACACGCCACTTTTAGCGAGTAAAGATTGCTATATGAATATACTACCGGTGTACGAAACGCATTTGGGAAAGTCGCACTACTGAGATTGAAGCGACGGCCTTCGCGAACTGCATTAGCCTGGAAGACTTCCGAATGCCATTAAAGACAGTCTGGGTTAATCAGATATAATATGACTTTAACCTGGGAAAATATTAGATAAGTTATAGAAATTCCCATTTAATGAGGTCTTATTAACTGGGCCAATGTATTAATGAGAGTGTTTTGATTTAATTAAGTACATAGTCGGTTTTTCTGAAGAGGCCAAAGGTATTCCAGGAGCACCCACTTGTGCTTGGGTGAGGACTTCAATATATATTTATATATGCACATATTAATGCATACGTATTAACATGCATTTCTGCATTTATAGGTTAAGCTTGCACGCTTCAAATATAACATTTAAATGCTATGCTGCTTATCTCTTGTGAAAAATTCATTTAAATCTGCTCTTTCCACAGCTTTACGCAAAAAATGAACAAGCAGTCAGCCAAAAATCGCCATCTTCCCTTGTCTACTCGCTGTACTATGAGTACAGCAAGCACAGTCCATATTCTCGCATCATGTCCATCAAAGATCTAGTTTCCGCTGAAAAAGGTGAGCGATGCTGATGAAAATATCCATAAACGACGAAACCGTTTTCATTTTTTAGCGTCTCGTTTAGAATCCCGCTCGATTTCCACTTGACCGACAGCAGTTTCTTTCCAGGCGAAATGGTCATACGGATGCTCAACAACACGTTAACGGAGGATACTTTCAGAGCTGCGCTGAAAGACTTCTTCACCGAAAGGTAAACAAATGAACGCCGATAAAAGTGTCGAAGTCACCTTAGCAGTTCGGAGAGTTTCCTTCCGTATAGTCCGTCGATGGCTATCCCCAACGACGTCATATATGCCTTGAGAAAATAAATAACGCCCCGATATCTTTCTCTCCCTCCCTCCTGTGTCGCTTCTGTGCTGGCCACGGCAGGCAATTCGGCACATTCGTGCAGGATGACCTCTGGGACACGATGACGAGGAGGTCACACGCTGACTGCACCCTCCCAGGAGATGCCACTGTCAAGGAGATCGCCGACTCGTGGATCGAAAAGGATCGCTTCCCAGTGGTCACCATCACGAGGGATTACAACTCCGGCACTGCGGACGTAGAGCAAGTGAGTAGAAGTCGACTGGGGAACTATTCGGCTCCAACACGCGATTCGACCACAAAAGAACCGCTACCAATGGTGATTCGCCGACACAACTGATGGCGGCTGCTTTATAGCCGAAATACGCACCTAGTTTTCCCAATTTTTTGTGACTATTGGTACTATATTTTATCGAATAGGTTCCAGCCCTAAGACGAGCTCGATAATTCTCTTTTTGAAATGTGAGGTAGAACAAACAGACAGGATCGTGAACTACTAACCATGACCATCCGCCAGTTCAAATTATCTACAACTCATTCATACATCAATGAAAAGCGTTAATTCTTGTGGATTCGATTCCAGAAGAAAAAAGGAATTTTCTTATACAGTCGCATACAAATAAACTTTAAACAAAAGAAAACCTGCAAGAGGCGGAACCTGTGTAAGAAGAGAAATATCAGAGCCGACAATTTTCAAAATTATTTCCATTAATATTGTTTTTCATACGCATATCTCCCTAAAAAATGAAAAACTCAAGACGCAGAGAAATACTTTTATAGAAAACTTTGCATTTTATTAAGCCTATTTTTTATGAGTAAAAGGAGGAAAGAAAAATCATTCTCTATTAAAAAATCTTGATATCACTCTCCCGTAATACTCGTTCAGCAGACATTTTTGATGGCCTTCGGTATTTACTATCTGTCATCAAAAGGAATAAAATGTTATTGAATTTACGATATCTTTATGCATTTTAATTCACTTCATTATCCGTCAAAATGATAGTAAGAATGAATTTAAGCATCTTTTTATGAATACTCAAAGGCATCCATGAACCTAGTTAAAATTAAACGATTCTTTAATATGTCAAAAACGGAAAACCTCCTTAATGTGGAATTATAACATGTCCTCTGAGATTTCCCCATTAACAAGTTGTACAGTAGAATCTCACTATAATAACTACCGTTACGATGATTATTACATTTCAAAGGAAAGACAAATTTTCATGGTAGTACTACTTGGCAAATTTCCACTTTAATAGGTACGTATTTTGAATTTGTATTTATTAAAGTATTAAAATCTACATTTGGCTGTGATAAGGTGGAAATATCCACCAAATGTTCTTTTTGAGTGTATTTTATTGTTCTGTACTTGACTTTCAATTCCGAGATAATATATCTTTGAGTTGATTTTTGCGAGTAAACTATAATTAGTATATAGTACATGTACTGCATAGAATTTCATCATCACCAAACAGCTTCTACCTTAACGATAAATAAATACGTTTTAAAAAAAATACCTGAATAATTGTGTAAGAAGGCAATAAAGTAGCAACATGACATCGAGGTAACATAGAATTAAGTATGCGATATACTATGGCTGTGCAAAATTTTCAAATTTTACCGTCAATTGTTTGCCTATTTGTGAGTTTTACCATTGCTGATTCTACTTGAGTTTTGTTTTTATATTACTCTTAATTAAATCGAAAAAGTACTTGTCTTAAGTGATAACGTAACATTTCTGATAACGTTAGCTATTTACGATAATTTTTTACGTTAAAATCACAAATTAGAGTTAAAACAAGGACCTTATTACCATCAACTTTTGTTCCCTCTCCCTGCTTCTCCATTACTCTCCTCAGAGGATGTTCATCCGATCCAAGACGATACAGCCAGGGATGAGAGAGTCCTTCGACGCGGGCGAAAGAGCGGTCGACGACCACCAGCAACCCCTTTGGTGGGTTCCCATAGTGATGGCCACGCAGGAGAAGATGAACTTCGGGGAGACGAGACCCATAAGGTGGATGAAACCGTCGGAGAGGCGGATAGTGATAGAGGGAGAAGAGGCGAAAGCGAGCCTTCCCGGTCCGGAATCATTCATAGTGGTCAACCCGGAGGAAATAGGTGTGTGAAACGTTTCTAGCAGTCGGCTGAAAGGGCAGGAGGAAAATGGAGATGAAGCAAAAGCATAATTATTGAAACTGTGTAATGAAATTAGTCTCTCAGATATTAAAAATAAACAAATAGGCAAAAGTACTCGTAAGAATCATGTTCCGGAAAATCATTTCTGATGAGGATGTGATTGCAGTAATCATTTGCATCATATTAGGAAATTATAACACAGTATTTTCGGCTATAGATTAACACGAAATATTTTTGAACGAAAACTATTCCATCAGAAGCTCTAAGTTGCATCCCATTCAAAGGAAGACGACCTTGATTTGTTTTGGTAAGAAAGAAGATCATACTGTGGCAAAAATGCCGAATGAAATTAGATACGTCCCTATTCTTGCACTGTTCACATAGATCGGAATTCGGCTGTTTTAGGACGTTGTCAAAGTAAACATGCCCAGTTAAAGAGCCTTCGATAGGCCGAGAGCTCATTCTCCATTACCACACCGCAGAAAACTCAAAACTCTGCTTTCGGCAAACAAACTATAACTCCTGACTAATAAATGCCTCCGGTTTCAAATGAGATCCGAAAACCGCTATTTTCTTTCTCGATACAAAGCTTCGGACGCCATATCAGACCTCAAGGCCGCACCCGCTCTATTATGGAAGCGCCTCGAAAAAAATCTCCATTTCATCTCTTAACGGAAATGAATCTGAAGAATCTCTTTTTCCTTTCTTCTTCCCACGCGCGCCTCAAAGGATTCTTCTTCGTAAACTACGACCGTCGCAACTGGGCGATGCTGGCCGACTTCCTCGAGGGACACAACGGCCTGGAATCCGTCCCGGAGGTGACGCGCGCCAAACTCGTCCACGATGCTCTCAACCTGGCGCTCGGAGACGAGCTGCCCTTCGACGTGGCGCTGGACGTGACGCGGTTCCTTCGACGGGAGAGGAGTCCGGCGCCCTGGAAACCCGCGTTCTACATGATGCACTCTCTGGAGAGGCAGTTGGACGGCACAGCCGCCGGGAAGAAGTTCGCGGTGAGAGACAAGGCTAAAAAGGACCGAAGGTTTATTCTCTCGGGAGAGGGAGGGAGCGGAATGGGGAGATGAGAGAATTTTGGTGAGAAGAGGGGTGAGATGGGTGGGGGGATGGAGTGAGGGTTGGGGTGAGGGGCGGGGTGAGGGTTGGGGTGAGGGGCGGGGTGAGGGGCGGGGTGAGGGGCGGGGTGAGGGGCGGGGTGAGGGGTGGGGCAAGAGGGGTTGGGTGGAGTGGAGAGGGATGGAGTGGTGGGGGGGTAGGAGAGGAGAAGGGTGGACTTAATATCGAAGGCTCAGCTTCTCCTCGTCCTTCATTTTTGATTCTATTTATAACAATTACGATTTCTCAGAACTTAAAACGAGTTCGGCAGAAGATAATAATACCTTACTTAGTGACTACCTAGCGGAGTGTATCGAAGCAAACGCTTCCGGGTCATAAATAGGTCCGCTTCTTTTGAAACCCACAAAGTAAGGCGTTCTTCTGTGCTAGAATAATCGGCCTTTTTAATGCCTCTCTTTGACAAAGAGCGTTCGGAACGACTGACCAGGAGAAATTTAAAAAAAAGATCACGTCGACCAACAACGATGTCGCGGGATGCGAATATTTGTTGGCATCGGAGAAGATTGGGACGCGCTTCATTTCTTTCTCCTGAACTTGAAAAATGTATTTAATTCGGTCACGTGGTTAGCGAATCTCCCTCTCCGCCTCTCCCTAGTTTTCCCTCATACTCTGTCTTTCTTCATTTTCTTATAGCGCCGTTTAATCGCGTTCCGCTGTAATATACATCATAACGCCCGTTAAAATGGCGACGGGTAGAAAATGTAAAAAATGATAGAGCCGTTTCTCCGCTCAAAGTAACAGACAGAGAGAGAGAGAGAGAACAAGCGGTCGGTCGTGAAGAATCGTGTTTTATGCGGTCCTCAGACTCCTCAAAGGTTTTTCCTCCCCCAACCCCCTTTTCCCCTTCTGCGGTGGCATTTCGAAACGCAATCTCGTTTCCCCCCCTCATTCCGAATGACGGACTAAAAATAAATGCATACCCTCCGCTTCGAAACGGCTCGGAAGAGCTTTTTAAAAGAAGTGGGAACAAAGAGAGCGGAAAACCGTCAAAGAGTTTGGTCGGCGGAAAAAACAACAAAAATGAGAAAAAATTTGCTCTAATCGTATACGTAGAAAAGACGGCAGGACTCACGCCCAAATCTCTGACAAAGTGTCACAAGCCGCGAGATTCCTCTCTTCCGAGTATTAAATAAAAGAAACATAAGTAAGACGTTTATGCATGAAATATTTTAACGTATTTCCCAAAACAAACTCCGTATGATAAGTTATTCTTTGTGTGGAAGACCGAAGAATGTGTGACTGTTAAATTTCTCACGGAAATTATTATCGAATGATGAAACGAGCTACTTTCATACTTCAATAATAATCTTTTGTATATTTTAAAGAGAATAGGTATATAAATAAAAACCTTTGTATTTTTTCAAGATTTGTAGCCATTCTAGAATGAGTGGTTAATTTATATGGTGTTATTTGCACTTCGCTGAAAAAATTTATTATGTAAGGTAACGGATTTACCCTCGGATTAATTCACAAAATTGTTTTCGTTCACAATTTAAAAAAGATAATTTTTTTTTATTCAGAGCAACCCTGAAAGATATTTCTTATTAACCTGCATTAAAATTTTATATATGCATAGTAGGTATCTTTGAAATCTATGATATAATAATTATAATCTATATCTATAATAGATGCAGAAATTAGCTTGGGTAAGATTTACTTATACATACAAAATTTGTACGTTCTATTTAATGAAGGTAATAGAAATAGTCTAAGGTAAGGGTGATTAAACTCCGACTCGCGAGCTTCATGCGACTCTTTTTCCTTAAAGTGAAGCTGTTTTACTCTTACAGATAAAGAAATTCGTCTCATTTTAAGGATGCGGCAGCACCTTTCCGCTTCTGAAAAGGTGAGCGCAGTGTGATTTGAGCCTAACAGACACATTCTATCTGGAATGCTTCTAATACAGACTGTTTGCTGCACATAAATTTATTTGTAAAGGTTGTGCGAGACAACTTCTGAATATTATTAAATGCGGCTCCGAAGTTCGATAGGTTTAGACAGGAGTGTGGTTTCACACTGTTCTTTATAACGACATATGCTACTACTTGCTGTAGTTATCATCTACTTACACGTAAAAAATTCTGAGAGGAAAAGTCACAGGATTGATAAATAAATACCAAATAAAATTTTTATCCCAGTCCCAAGATGCTTTGACAATAGTGTGCTGTTAGTTTTATATAAGTATGGCTAATTTAAGAAATTAAGGAAGAATTTTTCTCAGCCACAAGGCTGAATTAGAAATATTTTCATAAAAGCGCATCGTAAAATTTATCGGTGCTGCAATTAATGGCATGGAGATAATTTCTTCCGAGTAACGTTTGTAATCTGGCACAGCGTCAAAGGACGCTCATAAATGGCTAAGCTAGTGTCGGGAAAAATACTTATAATTGGTCTCACACGTAGAATTCCATTTCAGATTACTTAAAATGCAATGACGCCGCTTGCCAAGTAGCATACTTATATTTACTTGTAAACGGAATGAGATAAAATGTAGTTATTTAAATATCATCCACATAAATTAGAGCTTCGAATAAAAAATTTGCATAGGTTCATTTTGAAATATTTTGTCCGTCCTTTCATCAGCAGCATTGTTTGCAAGCAGCACGATTTTCCTCGTTCTATAATGCTAAACTTGGCTATAAAACATTTACCTGCGATTGTCTTTTGGACAGTTCTCCGTTTTAAATCAAACTACAGCTAAATTTAATTTAATGCAAGTAAAATGTGACATCAAATATTGAAAAAACTAAGAAAAATCTGATAAAATCCAAAAGTAAAATATCGTTGCTTGAAGTTGATGGTATAAAATACAGCTGAGAAATTATTGATCGATAGATTAATAGTTTTATTGTGGTGTATAGAATTTTACAATATTTATGCTTCATAAGGAAAGCAAATCTAGTACATTAAACACATTATATTTATGTATATATAATTTTAAAAATAAATGTATACACAACTGTCCAGGCGCGGCGCGGTTTTGGAGGGGGGAGGGGCATGCCCTTAGCAACGTGGTACATAGTTTGCGGCGCCCACGATTCGCGAATTCTGTAAATATGTGGTTAAGTTTTACGGAGGAAAGCAGGTTATCAAATTCTTAATAATTTATTTGCGTATATATTTACAATATAGTGGATGGATTTCCGAGTTCAATGTCGATCGTAGCTCGAGGTCTTTGAGAGGAACCCTCAAAAAATAATTATTTTTTCAATGATACTCATCAGTTGAGACCGGTCTTCGCCTAATATTGTTTGCGTTGATCGTCGACATCGTTTAGGATATATAGGCGACCGATTCTTTGTGTTGGGAATTTTACACTATACACTTCTTTCCCCTCTTGCACTAAACTTTGTTAACAATAATTCTCTCGCGAGCTCTAAATATGAGGTTCCCAGAGACGCGAGGAACTAGGCGGTCGCCTAGATCGCCTGGCCCTATATTCGCCTATGTCCATCGTTGTCTCACTTGTTGATACTAAATTCCTTGTTAAGCTTTTTTTAAGGTTCATGTAACATGTTTTCTCTTGATTCGGTAATAAATAATTATAGTTTATCAAGGAGCGTACTTTCATTTTACACGGGAGGGCCATATTTATGTATCTGTCTCTCTTAACGGCTATTAGGGGAAACGAAAATAAAAGTGACATGTGTGTCCCAAGGAAGGTACTGATTTACAAAACCAATCACTAAATTTGGCGACAGCAGCCATCAAGAGCGCATGTGTATGCATCGTTATCACGGTTTCACTTCCTATAATAATCCAAGAGGTTGATTAGCCAAAAATGCACACACACACAGTTTCACTACTTTATCCTCTTCCTTTCCCCAAGAGAATGTAAGAGCACAGAAAGACTTTCCATTTTCAGCAACTGATTGAATTAAGCAAGAAGTCATAAACAAAATTTCTAATTGTCACCAGGTTTATGTAGAAAATGTTTTTCCTTTTCAATTAACTTAATAAGCTAGCCAAACATGAAAATTTTAGTTTAGTTCTAAAGTACCAAGAGATTTAGGGCGAATCAAAAAGATTGGGGTGACATCAGCAGCTTGTGAAATCTCAGGCTACTTTGAAGTAGAATTATTTTTAATTATTTTAATAGCTTAATGTAGTATTAACTTGCCACCGTAATATATATAATTGCCTTCAGTTCTCGCAATGATCTGATTAAGTCGATGTGGCAAAACCTACAGTACCCAGCGTAAATTTATTCCTATCCTGGTCTTTCTTTGGCGTGATGGAATTGCTAGTTGTATCGCTCTGCGATATATAGCAAATAATTAAATAAACTCGGCTAAAACCACCAGTCACATTTAAATGGCGAAGAGCACTTGAGTGACATAAATATAAAAACCAAAACCAACATATTCACAAAAAGTGAAATACTAATGCAGAGATAATACGAATCACTGAAATAATAATAATTTTTAAAATTATTAAGCCAAATATATTATCAAAATTAAAGCGCAAAATGCAAAACTACCAAAGAAAAAATGTATAAGTAAGATTTTTATCAACACAGGAAAACTATATTAAATCATTCAACTTAATTATAAAATATGGCTCTATAAAAAAGTCGTGTTTTTGTGTAAATACGATTCTAAAAATTTGGGGAGGTCGAAGAAAAATATTCTTAAGCCTGTCCCTAGAATTGGTTGCAGTTGCATACATGAATGTGACTAAGAATACGAACACTTCCAGCGACACAAATAAGAAAATTTGTTTAGCAAACTCGAGCTTTCCGCAATGGATCATAAAACGCTTGCAAAATAATCCTGGCTTGGGCAAATGTGTTAATTGATCACCTTTTCCCTTCAGGATTATGTGGTGCGCCTCGTGTCGCCCCTGTACGAGGAACTAACATTCGCTGATCGACGCCGTGGAATGGAAGACGATTCCGGAATCTCCGCGACCGCCGAGATCACTCCGGGATGGAAGGCGAGGCTGAGGGCTAACGCCCTCCACGCCCTCTGCTCAGCGGGCCATCCCCCGTGCATCACGGCCAGTAAAGCACTGTTCGACACGTGGATGGTCTCGCCTAATCCGGGACAAGGAGTGCCGTGAGTGTGTCACCCCGCCACCCGTGGCCCAAAGATCAATCACGCGCCTCTTCCACTCCTTTATGTCACAAATTAATAAATATCGCACCTTTATGCATCGAGCCTAAAGTGATTGGCTTCCGTTGATATTCAAATAGCGCATGTTCCGCTCGAATTATTCTCTTTATAAATGACGGCAATTACCGAATTTTCTTCAAATGCCGTTCGAGATTGAATGCAGTTGTTTGTATTTTTCAGAGAATGAAATTTAACAAAATATGAGATGTTGTCATAGAACTCTCACGCTACAAAATATTTTGTGTTTTACATAATGCTTCATCCATTGCATCCAGTGGCGGATCCAAGGGAGGGGCGGTGGGGGCGATCGCCCTCCCCTTGGAGGACCCCATTGCCCTCCTCTAGGTGCATTCTTAAATTCGTTCCGCGCAACATCCATCGTTTCTACACCGAAGATTAAATCTGTATGACAAGGGAAAGAAAGATTCTGATGGGGTAGGGATTTTTAAAATGTATGATTGTCGGCAGAGGCGGAATCAAGCCGGGGGAGGGGTAATTGGGGCGATCGCCCCCTCCTTGGGAAGGTTCTGGATCCGCCCCTGATTGCATCCGAAGTTGTATATCTTCGATAAAAGAGAGTTTTACGTATTTTTTCTATGAACTTTCGGAATTTTTTAATCTCATGGCATTTTGGAAGGTTAATTTATTCCGATATTTTCCAACAAAGTTTTCTATTATTTTCTGCTGAAAACCACTTGCTTCAATAACTTCTTTTAGGTAAGAAATTAGAGTTATGTTGTGGGACACGGAGCAAAATGTATAAATCATCACATTAAACAATGCCATTTTTTGGCTTCTGCAATATTGTGAATCTGCCAGAATGAATCTTTTCGTGAGTGTTGGTTTCCAAAAAATGTTCAATTATATGCGGTTATTTTCTTTTTAGCGCGTTTCATTTCATAATCGCCCTAATGTTTTCGCTCTGTCTGTCCGTCTGTGCAATCAGTTAAACTGAAATAGCAAGTAAAGAGTAAGATATAGAAGACTGAAATTCGCAGGGTGTATGCGGTCTATGATGCCATTAATTACGCTGCCAAAGAATTTCTTTAGAGTAATCGGTGGACGGCAGGGAGTGCCTTCAAAATTTTCTAATTAAGATTCTGAGCAAATAGATTTAGTTAGAAAAATATTTTTTTCCACCAGTTGTGTGGCCTTTAATGCCAATCTATAACACTGCAGGAGGAATGTTTTTTTAATTTTGCGAGCGGCAGGGGGTACTTTTAAAATTTTCAAATTAAGATTCTGAGCAAATAGTTATAAATAGAAAGTTACATTTTTAAAGCAAATTATTGGATAAATTGCTATCATATAATTATATTCCTAAACTTAAAAACGAATTTTAAGTATACAAATCTAAATAAACCTCAATTAATATAACGTATTTTATCAAACTGCCACGAAAAATGAAACTCCAGTTTTGTAAATTGAATTTTAAAGGGGGAAGAGAACCGCTGTTTTCCATTTCCAATTTGCATTTCATTGTTGCATATTATGAATAGAGATTATTAAGAAAAGAGCCCATACAACATTTACTGATATCGAATATTGTAAATATATTGTCTATATATCTAAGCCAATTGGTAATAAATGGAAATTAGCCTTACATTTATCTTTAAAAACTGTCATGAAAATATTGTCTCTGAATTGTAAAAGGGAATTCCCCATAGTTTTTCCAGCATGTTGCTCATACATTTTTGATTGGATTGGAAACAATTTTGTCCTATAAAAAGCTGAATACATCTTATATATTCTATGTATACTCATACATACAGCAGAATATTAGTTAGCCACTATTGGAGGAATTAAAGAGTAGTTTTTATTAGTACACTGGGAAGTAGGGAAGTGACATCAAAGAAAAGCATTGCTTTGGAATCATTCAATAAATATTTGGTTCTTTCAGCAAAATCATTGTAATTTCAAAAATAAGAATCAGAGAATGGTTTGATTATCCTGAACTTACTTGTCAGCTCTTTAGAAATTAAATGAGTTTGGAATGGTAATATTGAAGATGTTGAGTTGAGCCCTATTTTTTTTAAATTGAAAATTCTTCCATTACCATGTGTATATATCCTGGCAATAGTAGTATTTATGAAGAGAAATTTACCTGATTTTAACAAAAATTGTGGTATACACAGTCATTGTACCAGAGGCAGTAATAACCTCCACATTCATTTTTTCGTACAAGATCAGCTGCTCTTGGTCCTAGACTAATGGGATTACAATTATATAATAAACTTCCGATTGATCTGAAAGCTATAAAAAGTATTTCAACTTTTAAAAACAAGGTAAAAAAATTTTTGTTGTACAGAATGTATTCTTGTATAGCTGATTATATGGATGCTGTATAGCTATGCCAATGTTTGGCATATACCTACTTATTATTCTAAATTTAATATACTGCTTAACCTTTTGTATTACCAATCTCTCCTATGTTGACTTGTCCTATATCTATGTATATCTGGATCTCTGGACCAAATAAACTACTACTACTACTTATAAGTTATTGTTGGTAAGTTTTCAGCTGTTTTATGGTTCCTTTGGTACCATACATCATCTCATTTAGTAAGTTCTTCATGACAGTAGCGTAAGGTTTTACTTAATAATTTTTTTACTGTTCAGCTTTTTAATTACAAGGATTGGTGACTTTTGAATGTAATTTCATCATAACGGTTGTTGTCAAATGAATAAAAATTAATTAGTAAAATAATTTTTCATACGTGAAAGGTTTTCATCTCTCTTTACAGACAACTATTTTAAAGCCATAATGTCATAATTCCTCAGCACCTCTGCCATTCATTATATATTTAATTTGCATTTAACATTAGCCAGTAATAACATTTTCTTACATTTTGCAAATTTTTAATATTGCAGTATTCCAGTACAGACATTATGCCCTGTATTTGGATGGGGGAGCATAGAAGAGTGGGAGTTTGGTCTTGAAAGAGTACTGAAATTCAATGAAGAACAGCCACGATACGGTAGGGTCTATCTATTGAAAACACTAGCCAGCTGCACAAGAAATCCAGAGCTGATTGAAAGGTGAATATCTTTAACAGTTTTTATTGTTGACTAACTTTTATCTAAAAAAAAGGATTGGCCATATCAAAAGACATCAGGAAACAAGTTGGATTGTATAAATATGTTTACCAACAAACCATCAAAAAATGTACACAGAAAACCATCCTATTAAGCAAGTACCAATATAGCCATTTATGCAATCAAAATCTGTGTAAGATGTGCTTCTCAATGCTGCCTTAAATATTATGAATATATCTAGTGCAACAATTCATAATTCAAAATCTCACAAATATGATCAAAACTTTTATATGTATAGTTCAAATATGACAATGATATGAAAACTTCATAGGCATCACAATTCATTGTTTCATATTAAATATATTGTCACACCAATAATAATGCACTTAAATATGCTTAATAACTATATCAGGATATAATTTTTTTATATTCCATTTGTGTAAAGGAAATTCTTATATTTCTGCCAGGCTGCTGAAGGCAGGATTACATGAGAGGGATGTATTCACAGATGAAGAGTTGAGATTGATTTTGTCAATGATGACCAGCACATCTAATGGGCATCACACGTTATTCAAATACCTGAGAGACAATTGGGATGATTTAAAATCTAGGTAAACCTATTATTAAAGTACATGAATCTCTCTTAGATTAATCACAAAAATTTTAAATTATGCCCTGGAACACTCAAAAATCAAAATTTATAAATTGAAGAATATGGAGTATTTCTCTTCTAGATTATTGCAAATAGCTATAATAATATATTATTTCAGATTTGATAAGAAACCTCAAATGTGGAACAGTTTGATCAGCTTTGCAACTGGAGCATTTAAAACGCAAGAAGGCCATGACATGGTGAGATTTATCATGCATAAAAATAGATAAAATTACTCAATAATTTAAAGATTTAAATATAATTACAAACTGGAATGTATCCTTTCTTTCTTTTCAGGTCTATGATTTGTTTAAAGAGCATAAAGGAGAATTTGGTAGTGCAGAAGTAATAGTGATTCAATCCTTAAAGAAGATTAAATCAGAGGCCAAGTGGAGCGAGAAGAATCTTCCTGTCATTGAATCTTGGTTGAATGCCTACCTTACTGAAAAACCAAGAAATACCATTGTAAAAAACTAGCAAATACTACTTTTTCTAATCCCTTATAAACTCTGCTTTTTGCATTTTTACATAAGAAAGAAGCTAATAAAGCATATCAAAATAAGTGTACAGTTTATACTTGAGCTGATATTAAGACCAAGGGCTTATAAGATTCCTGTAAATGTTAATGATCAATAAATGACAACCCTTAGAAATTTTAAATACCCCAAATTTTTCTTACTATAGCACTTAAAACCTTGAGAAAATTTACATTCAGAATAATGACTAATGTTAAAGAAACTGAAAAAAGGACATGAAAAATAAAATACCTATCTCTACACAGCCTACATGATGGGTTGGGGCCCATTAGAAAAAATATCTATTGGAAATACCAAAACATCAATTTGTACATCTAGTTATAAATAATTATACAAAATATTATTTTGTATTTTATTATAACAAAATAAAAATTAATAAAGCTAAATGTTTTCATATGATAATCATTCCCTCAAATTGGTAATTTTCTGATCCCTATTCACCAGGCAAAGAGGTCATTTTAATGTTTCACAATCAGTGTCATTGAGATTTATGCTTATTTTTTGGTTGAGGAAATGGTAAATAGATGGCTCTGAAATTTAGGTTTGAGTCAAGAGAAATGAGGTTCATACATATAAACAGACAACCACTGCTGAGACAGGCTGGCAAGGTCCTTACACGCAGAGCTGGACAAACCCAGGTGCCCAATCAACATGCCGACAAAAATTGCATAGTGATGACTATATTTTTCTGTCATATTTTATCAGTTCAGTATAGTTACTACATAGGTAATATTTTTCATGTCCTATGCATGGTGTATATGTAATGTAAATAGATTGCAATAACTCTGATTCTAAATCGCATCACATTGAAATCTATCCTGTTGCCTGGATTTTATAATCGGCTCCTAGATTTTGACCAGAGTTGTCCAGGTCTGCTTTCATGTGTTTGTCAAACCAGTCTAAGGGGTTAAATTGTATTTTTGCATTCTTTATTTATGATGAGGTCCAATCATTTTTCACTTAGACCCTCACAGGTATAGCCATGTTACTGACCTTTAGTAATGCTATTCAAAAATATTTCTCAATTACAGTAACATAACTAAGGGCACAAAATTGTGATATAAGAAATATAAAAATGCACTTTTAAGAAGTTAATTACTGCCTATTTTCATTTCCTGAAAACAGCAAGTATTTTATCATTAGTATTCATCAAAAAATATTTTTTCAGCTGACCAAATCAAAGAGTTGTTCCAGACTAAAGATAAATAAATTATCTTAAGACTGCATGGAATAGGAAAAATTGTTACTGTAAAAGTCTCAGTGACCAAGGATATGAATTTTACTTACTCACTATCTCACATGTACATAAAACATATATAAAGAATCCCTCATCTCAATTCAATTTCCAAATAATAATGTGTTGTAAATATTCTCCTTTACATTATCCATTAGTAGACTGAAAAATAAAAATGTCACAAGAGAGACTTTGCCCTGTCTACGGTATAACTACAACATCATAAACAATCTATCACAACTTTATTATATATGTACTAAATTAATTACACCACATATTGTCAAACAATCCATGTTCTGACTGGTAGGTGCCTCTTTCTTCTTTATAATGTTTTAGCAAATATTTCTAAATCATATAAAAAGTTGTACAATATAAGGCACTATGCACTGCTAAATTTTAATAGACACAATGTTTAAAATTTAAGCACAAAAAACCATATCTATCTGCTACAGATTTTATCCAATTTGTTGCCTATGCCTCTTAAGCTAGATGACGATTTCCCAATTAAGGTACTAAACGTCTGATTTGTACATCAGATACACGTAAATCACAGCTTCATGACTTCAGAAAATATATGAACTATTTAGTATAGATAATATAATATAAAGGAGCATAACAAAGACTTGCCTCTCATATGTTTATAATAAGCAATCTAGCAAAATCGAAACATATTTTTTGGAATTTCAAACTATAATTATCAAACCAGCACTTCATAACTCACATGAAGACCACTAATGAATTCACACAGCTCAAAGACAAGCAATTAAAATGATGTAATTTTACAGATTCAAGATCAAATTGAAAAAGATCTTAGATTTTTCTTTGAATCAAAAGGATTTTTTTCTTTGGCCCATGAAAAGATCAAGTAGTCTATTTACTTTCTACAGATTAAAAACCAATAATCAGAAAAATAGTAAAATACAGACACCATAAGACTAGTACAATTATGGAACTTAATGAGATAATTATTAAATATGATAATCCAAGTAAAATCAGCAAAATGAAATTTCAATGTAATATTTGTACCTGGTAAGTACATACGAACATACATATTCAAGCTATGTTGGTTAATGCCCACAGCAAGAATTGCAATACTTTATTGAAAACATGCATTTATGCTGCCAGTATTGCTATGAGCTCCATTCTTATTGGGCAGTAAGCAACTTTCTAATGAAATAAAAACCTCAATAATTATTTAAGTGAAGTTATTTTCTAGACTAGAGCACTCTATGAGAAACTTCTGCTAAGTATAACCTCATCAGTTACATGTTGGGCAGGTCTGCAGATTTTATCAATTTCTAAAGCAATATGAATCTAGTTTGGTTTGAATAGTTTCATGATACCCAATTGTCTTTTTGGGTATCAGAGAAGTCGAGGTATTTTCAATGGTATATTTTTTTTAATTTGGACCCCATTGGAAAAATTATAGGTGGACTACAGCTCTCTTGAATTCAGGCTCATTGCATTAATGCAAAGGATATTAAAAATAGGATTTACATGGTTTATTACCGAGAGACCATTAAGTCCACTAGCTTCGTTGTCATGCACTTTTCTGGAATTATATGATTTAAATTTAGTTTTAGACAAATAAGGCCAATTAATGAATAAAATGAGCAATAATATAAAACATGATATACTACTAGCAATCAAAATATATTCCAATGTATTTAATGAACTATTCTTCATTGTATTTTTTTAATATTTTCCTCCAAAATCAGTAATATTGCTCCAAATAACTGGAACATATATATAAATGTATTGTTACAAATGTATGTTAAATATTCTTCTTAAACCAAATCACAATCAACTTTTAAAAGATATAAAACAATATAAATGTTCAATAAATTTGAGGTTTTATTGATGATAAAAATATTCTTCTATATTATCCTTAAAATCAATATTAAATATGGCCTTGTATTTTTTTAAGTAGTTTAAAATCTTCGAGAATAAAGTTTATCAAGCATAATAATAATTTATCATCCATACATGGGTTAATCTTGATAGTAAATATTCATCATTTAAAATTAGCAATACAGCAATAAAGCCCCATACAAACATCCAAACCCAATACTATTAAGTCATATAGAAACATACTTATCAAACTAAAAAGAAAAAATGCATGAATACCAATAATAATAGGTTAAAAAATGAATCTTTTCTTATTGCTGAAACTAATGTACAGATATACACCATCTAACTTAAACCATATCATAGTACGTTAAGTAAATACATAAAGCAGTTTATGCATAACTAATATCAATTACGGTTAGGTCAACCTTCTCATATTAAATATGCACATTTCAACCATTTACTAGTTAAACTCTTTAACATGGTATCTATACATTGCAACCCGTACACCTCCATAACAAGGACTTACAAGATTTAAAATATAAAGAAATCAGCTGCATTTTCATTGTAAAATGCACTTCTACGTTCAAGTACTTGGATTACAACTTAACTAAACTTTGAAATATCGCTTTTTGTCTTAGTTTTTAACATTTATGCTATCGTTAGATACATTTTCTGAATTAAGCCTGTCAATCATAATGGTATAACAAAACATTTCTCTCCAATTCTCATGATATGTATTTTATAAATATCCATTCGGAATATCATATAATAAATAAAACATGTAATAAACATTAATTCCAGCTACCGTCTTTCAATAATAACCCGTTCTCGCAAAGCCATTAATCCGCGAAACATATCACAAACAAATACGATTATTATATGTAACTAGCTTCTCATAATAACTTATATTTATAATTACTAACGATAAGCTTTCGTGAGCAGCTTCATTACTCGGTTTTATGCGTCCTTGAAATATTTCCAATAGCAAAAAAATAAGGTTTCATGTTCTTACATTCAACGAATAAACACTCGTGAATATAAAGTTTTTAAATGAAAATATAACAACTGTAGAATTGCTGTTGCAACTATGCTAAAATAACACATCTCCATCTACTTATATTATACAGAGGACAATCTGGGAAAACCTCCTATGACACCGAAGAATTTCCCAACTAACGCAAACACTTCAATACTTTCACAAGTTTACGCTGCTTACATCACTCAAACCAATAAGAACCCTTTCTTCGGAACACGAGAAGAAGTTAAGTTTATTCTGTCGATTGAATTGGTTTATTTCTGTAGCTATTTACGCGATTTACGCGCCATCATTCGATGCCAGCGCCGTTCGTCAGAAGCATTAGGAGGGACAGAAGAAGCTCAAGTTGCGTCGGGATCGCACGGATTGGGATTATAACTGGCACGCCGGCGTACGGTGAACCGCGCTATCCAATACCTTCATCCGGCGAAACAACCATGGAGACAGTTGAAGAAAGTTACGATGGGGAGATTCGGCGGAAAGTGACTAGAACCACTTACAAGATCGAAGAGGTAAGAAGAAGATTTCATTTACTCCAGTTTAATATCGGCAACCTCCATTGACAGATTCAGCCTCACTTGGTAGAACTAAATTTAGATTCCTTTGGAGCTCCTTCTTGAGCAACTAGCGGGCAAGAAATTTAGAAAATAAATTCACTTTGTTTTTAACTATAACTATTTAATAAGCGCCGATTTCATAGATATAATAATGACAGGTGCTTTTTTATGGCACAATAGTGTAATCCTCAATAATTTAAATCACACGTTCTGCCATTCGCACTTAAAGGTAAAACAAAATAATTGTATTCTAATTTTATAGCGCTGTTTTCAATATCTGAAGCATAAAAAGGTATTTTTAATAGATACGTTAATCATATCTGACTAGTTAAAAGGCGTGATGGCCATTTTTATAAAAGTGTTCCACAAATTGATGGTTTATGACAAGTTCTTTTCAATAAAGCTGAAAGGGCATTCTTATGTTAGATCAGTTCGTGAGATGGGTTCTTACGAATGAAACAAATTTCCGTTTTCAGCGGTAAGATCTTTTCATAATGTTAGTAAAATTCGCTAAACGTGTAAGAAAATGTAAGATTGAGAAAATGTCGGCAGAATCTCACGATTTGTTCTTTTATTTTATTCAAAGATGAATTTGTAGTCATCACGATAATTGGTCAACGTAAAGATTGTTTTTAAACCGCCACTGACGAATGCATCGCTGCAACACCCTTGACCCACCTCGATATTCGAGGTTAAGGAATTTTTCTAGAGAAAATAACCTACTTGGCCCTCAGCATGGGCTCTGAGTGAATTATACTACCTGTCGTTACATTCTCTTTCACTTGGGCGGGGCCAATCATTCCCCTCGCCTTTTCATCCCAAGTGTAAATTATTGGACTGTCTGTCGCCTCTGCTTTGCCTTGGTGCTTTATGTACCACTCTGCGAATTTATTTTCCGGGCATATTTAAGCGAGGTTATCATAGATCGCTAAATTAAAATAATAGCGGGCTGTTCCTATCTCGATGGTCGAAATTGATATTATATCAGCTGTTGAATTTTAATACCGTCCTGAGAATGGAGTACTGCACTGTACTCGACCAATTTTCAAGTTACCGAAAAATGTTTTTGTTCGTGTTTACCAAAATTGGACTTTTTTCTCTCCCCACTCTAACCCTGCTCCATTTTAGCATGAGTACATTTGCTTGATAAGTTTCGATATTTGAAATGCTGCAATATACGTTCTGGGTTATAGTTAGCAGTTGGCATTCGTTCTTTCTAATGTCGTTGGCCAGCTTCTTGAAACCGTAAACGAGCCTTAGAATGACGGAGTGCCTCGTACCGATTTAACGTGCACCACTTGCTTCAGAGGAGCCTTACCATTAACGTGAAAGAGTTGTCCATTTTTGAGGTAAATAGCGGGAAAGATGAGCTAGAAGAGGATTTGCGCTTGCGCCAAATTGTTAGCGCTGGTATCGTTTTTTTAGGATCAGGATGGGACAGGAGAATCGAAGAAATTCCACATTTTCATTTTGTCCCAATTGCCATAAAGTATGTATAAATATTGCCATAATATACAAATTTTTAGTAAGAATTTAACCTCCAAGGCATTTCGCCTATCATCTCATCATCAAACCGTGTCGAATTTATTTTAGTTCTTCACCACTGCGTTCTTCAGTGGCGTAAGATAGTTTCAAAATCCTAGACAGGTTTTAAATTGCGATTGTGCGAAGGACATCCGGCGACCATCCAGATCTTCTCCTCTGGCCCGAGTGAGGATGCTAAGAATCGCCCAGGGTTGAAGCTTTCAATGGAGTGAGGGGGAGGGAAGGGGGAGGAGCGCAGAGGGATGATCGGGGGAGAGGGAGGAGGGGAATCAAAGGCGGGGAATGAGCCACGAGCGCCGCCGCCGCCGAGCAGGGGGACTCCTCAACGGAGCAACTCTTGCTTCCCATAGCGTCAAAACGAAAAAAAGGATGGAAATAGATCCAGATGGCGGCTGTTTTGTAACCACGGACGAACTGACGTCAGGAACACAAGCTGCTATAAGTGCGACTCTGAAGGAGAGGAAAACCATCGATTTCGTTCGACGTCCATCACATTCGACCCAAATACGCCCGAGAGTCGCTTAGGGATTGCGCCGTTTCCTGGATACTCAAAGCGCTGCTTTATGTTATGAGATAAGGATTGCGGAACCGTATTATAGCCGTTTTCGCCCAATACGTGATTGCACAAATCTCTCGCTGTGGTTTGCAAATATTTGCGAAGGATTTGTTTTGCGCAGCCTTAGTTATACACGTTTGTATAATTATGAAGGCGACGGCTTTAAAAATGAAATGTTAACTTGCTTCACGAAAAAGATCGTATTCTCTCTTTTCACGTCACGAATTGTATTTACATTTTAATAGCCAAGGAATTTCGCCTATCAAGGCAACTAATTTATTTTTTTTATAGTATTTTAGGGTTCGATGCCAAATAAATTCAGTCTAAAGACGACGTGAGATAAATGGCGTTTAATCAGCAACGTAGCTTTGAGAGGCCATTTTTATATAAAAAATGACTTAAGGTTGCACATCGTCCCAATTAGTACTTTCAGATTGGCCATTAAATAAATCGTATTTCATCAAATAAATATACGTTCAAAAAATTCAAAATAACCATCTCTTTGTTTTGAGCGCATCGGATGGCTCTGAACAATTTTTCTTGCGTGGAATTTGCGTTCCCCGTTGTTGGGAAAGACCAAGCAGCGCTTCCGTTTCACTGGCCGCTTTGGATGGGGTTTCTGCTCCTTGCGCAAGTCTTTTATCTGTCCGTATGTTGATCTTGTGGAAATAACAGGTCGCATGAATTGCTGGGCCAAATTCTTCAGAACACGATGCGCCTTTTCCTCTCTTCATTTTATTTGAGCGGTTAACGAGATAACTGTGTCAAAAACAGATAATACTTCCGTGCTCTACAAAACAGCTAGGGGTCATACATTAGTGCCTTTTACAAGAGTTTATCTCTGGCACCTTTGCTTCATAAAATACTCTAGTTTTATTTCTGTTGCAGGAACTAATTGCTTCAATTTTATTTGTCCAATTAAGGTTTTTATAGATGCATTAGTAAGCAATAATGAACCGTGTTACTTCCTGTTTGTTTTCTTGTATTAAAATGCGTCACTATCATCATTATACCATTTCTCAGAGTAGTTTCCGTATTATTGAGGATTCATTTTTGAGCAACTACTAGAAATGTCATCTTTTTTATATGCTATGGAGTTCAACGTATTCATCTCAAGACCTTTCGGCATTGTTCCGTCTTATTTCCCTTTTGGTTTCATGCAACCTGTTGAAAAAGTACTAAGTCAAAGTTTTTATTTTTATTCTGTTTATTACTACCTACTGAATGCATTTACATGCCCTTGTGATAAAAGTTAATAAATAAGTTTCATATGGGCTAAATAATTTTCTTCCTTTGATTTTTTTGTTCATTTCTTATTGAGATTTAGTATCTGCGAAATACTTTTCGAGTGCCTCGGAGATTTCGTTGATCTGTAATTAGGTCAGTAAATAATGATTTTTTCAATGTTACGTTTCAATTCCTAAATAAACTGTTTGAAGCATACCTGAACAAGAAAGGGAAACAACGCAAAATATCTGCTCTCGTAATGGAACACTCTCCAAAGAAGATGAATAAAGACCATGATTCGCAATGAACTCCGGAAAAGAGTTTGCGCATCAACATTTTGCTTGGAGGATATGAGTTAAAATTAATTGATGTAAAATTGGTTGTAACCGATGAACTGAAAATCTGTATTTATTCAGAAATTCATAAATGAATCAAAATTGCCCAAAACACAACCTGATTATTCAATCAAAGTTGACAGCCCCAGACATTGTGGATCTGCACATCAATCAAGATCAAAATAATAACTGAATTCCATAAGCCGCATTTTAATCAGTTAAATTCTATACTGAAAGGAGAGCGCAACTTTCACACGATCAGAGACTGCTTATGGGTCAAAACATGACTGCTTGATACAAAAATTTGATTGTCATAAAATATTTCTTCCATATTAATCCATTGTTAACTGACAATTGGAAGTTTTTATTGCAATATATACCTTTCAAAAATATTTGTCTATTTTAATAACTCACATAAAAAGATTTTTTATTTTTAAATACCGTATTGAATTAGAGCACTTTACCCGCATCAACCTCCACCAAATATTTGTAATTTGGCTTTTTCCTGGTCTTTAAAAGTTAATATATAAAAAGTTATTTGTTGTTTGAGAGTCCTTGTCAAGTGAGAATGGCAAATATCGTATTAATTATATTGAAGCTTAATTGAATAATAAAATCGGATTTAACCCTATTAAAACTGCACGTATAAGCCAAACGCCCAGCTCACCAAGTCGTGCAGACTCCTGAAAGTTATACACTCACGCTATTCATAACTTTATCAATGCCACTGCGGGAAGGGGAGACTTAACAATAAACGTATCCTCCTGTGAGAGGTGTACTCTTAAGCGAAAGTTTTTGCAGCTTCTCTTTCTTTGATTATTACCACATATTCATTTTCAAATGCAACCAGTTCTTTTTGACTCGTCCAGTGCCCTCTGTTCGCTTCATCTTTCGTTTAACCGATAAACATAATTAAGTCGCAAAATATTACCTTCAGCGTTACATTCGCTATCATATAAAACAGCTCCTCGAGTACTTGGATCATGCTGCTTTTACTTTGTATTCGTCTGAAATCCTGAAAAGTCAACAAAAGGTTTTGATTAAAAACAATTTATTGCTAGTTTTCAAGAATGACATCCTTCGTATTTTTATAAGGTGATCCTGAAAACACAAGACCAAACTCAAAGAGTTTGATTTTGTTTGCGACTTTTATTTACTGTACTTATAAAAACTAAATTCTTTATTAGAATTTTATCTTTATCTAAAGGAAATTTCCGATGTCTAAATGGGCTTTAAGATCCTGAATAATTGCGAGATTTTTTTATTTCACCAATGAATATCACAGAAGAGTACTCAAATTGTTTAAAATAAAGACATTTGTCTTTAAATGTCTTTTATTAGAAACTTAAAAACAATACTACGACAGGGATCGGCATTTTGTTTGCGTATAAATTTCAAGACGGCATACGTTAAAAATACTTGCCTCGTTTTTTGTTGTATTTATTCATGCATAGAAACACAATGATATTTTACAGAATCTAAATCGTACTAATGATATATTTGTGCCCGATTCACTGCAGTACATCTACATGAATCTTCGACATCTCTTGTCAAAAAACGACTTAAGTTTGTTTATTTTCCTTGCGCCCTTTATTCACGAATTCGCCTCATAAAAGTGTTGCTACCCAACTCCCTTCCTCATGCGATGCAATTTCACCTTCCAAGTTGTTCGGCAAAAACTTGAAACCCGATTTATTCAACATCCGGTATGATATATCATTCCCAAAATATCGTAAACGTAATCCGTTCGAGATGGTTTACCAGCGCGGAAAGACATTTGCTATTCGTTGGCGAGAAATAGGGTGACACGAGGATACGCGTGGAATTCTGATCATGCGTCACGGAACAATGGCGACCCGAACGTGTAGTTAGTCGATTCTCGGGCAACGAGGGGAGAGGGGCGCGACGGAGGGAAGAAGTGGGTGAGGGCGCGGCGGAGGGAGGGGCGGGGCGGCGCGGGGATGAGGATGAAGGGAAGGGGACGGCGGGGGTGGGACTGCCCTGGAAAGGATGGGGGCGTTCGTGAGGTGAATGAGGCGGTGCGAAGCTGGGGCGTTCGTCTCACTGCCACCCCCTATCATCCCTCGGCGCAGCCTCCCCTGTCTCCCTACCTTTGCTGTTGCGGTGAGCGGCCTCACTCCACTTGGAACGGTTAGAGAAGATGGTGTAAGTGAAGAGAGAGAAAGGAGGGAGGGAATGGAGGGAGGAAGAGAGGGAGTGAAAAAGAGAGAAATGAGGGAGGGAATGGAGGGAGGAAGAGAGGGAGGGAAAAGAGAAGAGAGGGAGGGAAAAGAGAAAGGAGGGGTGAAGAGAAAGGAGGGGGTGAAGAGAAAGGAGGGAGGAAGAGAAAGGAGGGAGGAAGATAAAGGAGGAAGAAAGAGAAAGGAGGGGGAAATGGAGGGAGGAAGAGAGGGAGGGAAAAGAGAGATAAAGGAGGGAGGAAGACAGATAAAGGAGGGAGGGAATGGAGGGAGGAAAGAGAGAGAAAGGAGGGAGGAAGAAAGAGAGAAAGGAGGGAGGAAGAATGAGAGAAAGGAGGGAGGAAGAATGAGAGAAAGGAGGAAGGAATAAAGAGAGAAAGGGGGAGGGAAGAGAAAGGAGGGAATGGAGGGAGGAAGAAAGGGAGGGAAATGAGGGAGGAAGAAAGAGAAAGGAGGGAGGGAATGGAGGGAGGAAGAGAGGGAGAGAAGAGAGAGAAAGGAGGGAAGAAATGGAGGAAGAGAGGGAAGGATGACAGATAGATAGGAGGAAGGGAAGAGAGAGAAAAAGGAGGGAGGGAAGAGAGAGAGAGGAGGGAAGGGAGGGAGGAATGGAGAAAGAGGGGAGTGGCTGGGGACACCACCGCGAAAATACAAGCTACGGCGGTAGTGCGCGAACTATGGTTTTAACGAGGATTAGGAGGAACTCGAGAGCAGAGAAATGGGAATGGGTATATTACATGGTAAAGGGATTAACGAGTTCTTCCTCGCAACCGGAATCCTCCTTCCCCCGCCTTAAAAATAGAATCACGAAAGCGTCCTCCTCCCCCTTCGCACGATTTGCCCTCTGCACCCTCTTATGCTCCTCTCCCCTCCCTTTCCTGGGGAAGCGACGCGCTCAGACTGTTTAAAACCCGCGGCGTCGGCAGCGGCAGAGGCGCTTCGTTCGCCGCTCTCGACATTGAGAACAGATAAAAAGGTCTCCCGCGAATGGACGGGATGCCGTGGACTTGAAAACAAGGGAAGAAGGTCGTCGGAAAAAGGGAGAAAGGCAGCGGAGGAGAGTCGGCAGTAAAAAACAAAAGAGGGTGGGAAAGCGAGGCGCTTATATGATGGCGGACGCCAAGGCGAGGGCACGCATCCAACGTAATCTCGCCATGTCAAAACATCGGAATATATGAGAACCAGAACGAGAAATATCCCTATCGAAATCCTTTTATTTTATTGTTTCGTTGTTCACAATTTTCAAATGGTGGACATTAATCTTTTACGAGGTTCGCGTGTATAAAAGTCAAAAATGAATTAAGTTGCGAATATGTTCCGGCGTGACAAAAGCTCCCTCGACCGAGGAAGGGAGGAAAGAAGAGCGACCGAGTGAGTGAGGGAATGAAGGGACGTGAAGGAGTGGGAAAAGAGGAAGGATTAAGAGCGGGATGAAGAGGCAGCGATATGGGACCCAGGCCCACTTGAAGGAGTTCCAAAGCGGGAGGAGTGGACGCGGTGGGGGCGGGAATAAGGGGGGGTGGAGGGAGGGAGGAAGGGAAGAAGGATCGGGGGAGGCAAAAGGAAAGATCCCCAAGGAGAGACTCCGCCGCAGTGGAAGCGGCGGATAGCGAAAAGGACGGAAGCGATGAGAGAGAGAGAATGAGAAAGAGGGAGCCTTATTATGCACAGTTGAACGAGAGTAATGATTGAATTAGACAAAGGGACTTTTTCATCGCCAGTGGAGGTCGTGGTTGGCGGAGGAATCGGAGAGGAGAGATAGATTAGCGAGGGATTTTAGAGAGTGGGGGAAGGGGTGGACGTTTCGGCCGAGCCGTATTCTTACAGTTCACGTGATCCTTCGTTGCTGAGGTTCTTCCTCTCTCTCTCTCTCTCTCTCTCTCCCTCTTCTCATCTTCCCCACGTCCTTCTGGAGTCCCCTTTCTCCTTCGCCGCACGCAGCACCGCCGTGGCCGGCCTCTCTGCTCCGACAGCGCACCGGCGAAGACGCTGGACCGCGAGGTTGCGGTTTTCCAGAGAGCGAGCCGTCTGCGGATTCTCCTCTCTCTCTATATCCAGCGGGTGTTCTCGCTGCGTTGCCAGCTCTAAAGAGCGACCTCTCGCTTTAATGGTGTCCGCCACTCTCTCTTTCTATCTCTTCGGCTAAGAAACCTCCCTACCCTCTCTTTCTCTCACCCTGTCTTCTCTCTCTCTCTCCTCACGCCACCACTCTCTTCCCACGCCGGACGTTTTATTTTGGACGATAAAAACCAGGAGGAAAAATAAACATTGGTCTTGAAGCGACGATATAAGGGACCAAAAATACCGCCCGCGGAAGGATTTGGTAGTTCGGCGTGTTCCCGCTCTCTCTAAACCCTTCTTGTGCTCTCTTCATTCGCTCTTTATCTCTCTTTTTATCTCTCCATCTTCATCTTTCCTCACTCGCTTTTCTCCACTTCATTCCTTCGCGAGCGCATGATCTAAAAATGGCGTGTTCCCGACTTTGATCCATCGAGATTAAACATAAGAGAAAAAGTAACAGTTTTTAATGTAACACTGCTGATTTTTCGGTTTATATTTAACTTGTGGCCAGTCCATCATCACTAAATAAGTGTATAACTGCGATCCACTCGAATGGCACGATAACGCGACCGGGTACGAACGTTTTAAAAACTTGTATTTAAACACATTCTGCATGCATCTGCAGATCGTACGAGCTTTCATAGAATCATAATTAGAGAATTTCAATCTATCGAGATTTCTAATGTTTCCGCGCCGTATCTGTTTTGGCCCGAGGTCGTTGGCCTCAGGAGGCCGGCGTGTGCCGTTGACACACATAATAATTGAGGAAAGCCCCGTCTTCTCCCTCTCTCAATGCCGTCGCTCGAAAAACGCACGCGTTTTTTCCCACCGCTTCCCTCGCGCAGAAGTGAAAAATAAAAGCATACGGGAGGCCAACGGACCCAAAAGTACGGTCCGTGGGCCATATTCGTTCCGCCGCGCCATCTTGTCGATTTTTTTTAAACGCGCGTATTAATATCAGCGTCTGTCGTGCAAGTTAGAGAAGGATTTACGATTAAAATATCATATGGCATGTGAATGCAGGTGTGCGGATTCGCCACTTATAGTTTCGGTGCACGATGCGTTCCGTATCTTGGAAAAATGCAATACAAGGCGATTCTTCGGTGGCTCGAAATACCTCTCGGTGGTCCATAGTGCTTTGCGTTGCCCTAAACACAACGTTTATACCCATATCAGCACCGGGGGATCGCTTAGATTTGGCGGGGTTCGGAGTCCGGAAGGAGAAATGGAGGCGAAGGAGAGCGTTGACCACGGTTTGTCTGAATGTCAGTCTGCGTCCTCTCCCCCTCCCGCCCTGCCTTCCCTCTCGCTCCCTCGGACACCACTCTGGTCCCTTCCCACTTCATCCCTCTTCCCCCTCTCTCTCCCCTCGCACCTCTTCCCTCCCCCCTGTGAATCCAGGAAGTGCTCAACGCCACGAAGGGGTGAGATGGAGGAGATGCTTTGAGACGTCCAGCAGTGGGCTCAAGTAAAAAGGGGTGGCTTAGGGGAAAAGGGTTTTTGGGATGAGGAGACTATGGAGAGGGCGGAGGGGTAAATATGGTGGTGCGAGGGAGAGAAGAAGCGATCTAGGGGTGAAGATGAGGAGAAGAAAGGGGAAGAGGGAGTGGTGAGTCGTGAGTAGCGGGCGAAGCAAGGCGTCGAGGTTTGTTTATTTTAGTTGAGCTCCGAGGGAGAGATTTATCGCTAGTCTTTCGGAGTAAACTGTTTCCATAGCGCGACGACAAGGAGAAAAGGGCGAAATATATCCGGATGGATCGAGTCGATTCTCTCTCTCTCTCTCTCTCTCTCTCTCTCTCTCTCTCTCTCTCTCTCTCTCTCTCTTTCTCTTTCTCTCTCTATCTCTCTCGCCCCGGTATGCGCTCCATCGCGGTGGGAAGAGCCTTCCGGACCGTTTAAGGAAAGGGGAGTGTCTTATGCCGCGGGCGGAAGCTGTTTTGAGGCGGGAGAAGGGTTGCATGTGAGGAAGGGTGGGAGGGAAAATGCGAAAACAAAGAGAGAGGTGCGGGGGTGGAGGAAGTGGCGTCGCAGTACTCTCTCTCTCTCTCTTTCGTGAGAAGGGAGGCCAATTTCGTAGGCGGGCGGTCAAGTCGAAGGAAAACAAAAGGGTGGAGAACATTTGAAGAGAGAAAGAGGCGGCATCGCCCGAAAAACAATTAAAAAAATAGAAACTCGTTTGTGCGAAGCGTCTTGCCCTTGTTATCGATGATCATCGAAATAATAATCGCCGATGTGTTTTTAAAACGCTCTTCTCCCGTTTGGAAGAAAATGGGTGTTGTTGTTTGTGTTTTCGGAAGGACGAAAATAGACAAAAATACGGAGCGTGTAATCCAAGTAATCCAAGTTTTACATTCCGCTGCTGAGATTTTTGGATATTTACGAATGCAAATGAGAGATAGCTTATATTTTGCCGTTCCTAGGTTTTTCTAGGTCTACGTAACGCCGTTTCATATAGTACGATTTTATAAATCGAAGCAATTATGTTTACTTCCTTGGATTAAAAAAACGCTTATCTAAGCTCTTATTCTATCGGAACTTTGTAAGTGAATTCTTTATCGGTATTTACTTAAATCCGATTACAATTGTTTGAGTAGCTGTACAAATATATTATGTTAATTTTGTCATTATTAAATTCTAACTTAATAACTTGTGTAAATTTTATTTTGGAATAAACAAATCGCTTGCCTATAAAGTTTGGTACTTTATTTTAGAAAAAAATCAATGAAAATTATGTCAATTTAAACCGATTTTTTAATTTTATAAAAAACAAAGCTAAACATACCATAAATATTATAATTGCTATTGTAAAATGTTTGCGAAGAACGATAAAAGAAATAACAGTAATATTACCATTAATGTTGGAATATGTGTTTGTTAGCCGAGGGCGGAAATGGAGCGCAAAGAAAATTTCTCGGAAGAAATCGAAGATCGTTCAACCAGATCGCGAAAGTATTCGTTCGTGATCATGAACCTCGTGGAGAGGATGCCGGAAGGAGTTCTTATTGTAAACAGACGAACTAAAAGTGTTTGCTGCGAACAAAAAACGCACGCATTGTTCTCAACCCTTGGACGGGTGCAATGACAGTGAGGTCGTCGACGCGGAAGATGGAAGATCTTTGATCCGCATACAGAGACAAATAAGCTTCCCTAAGAAAATGAGTCGAACTAGTTTTAAGCCGCCTACTAACCCGATTTCTGAAATGATAAAACAATGCGCTAGCCTGTCGGTTTGATTTTTAAAAATATATTTTGGGTCAGCGGTCTCAAAAATCTCTTTCTGTTCTTTAATACCTCTCGTGCCCCAAAACAAGTCACGTAAAACGTCACAAGGGGATAAGTTACGAGCCGATTTGCGAAAGAGAAAAGGTCGCCACTGAATAAAACGAAGGGGTGCGTGTCCGCGGGTGCCAGGGAAGCGAGGCGGGATTAAGGAGGCCGCTGTCCCTAGCGGACATCTGGCGTAATGGCTGCATTTCGAGGCGACGGGGATGCTTTTAAGGCGCCCCCGCTCACTAGGGGAGGGTTTAGCGGTAGGCGGAAGTGGATGAACCCCGCGGAGGCGTGGAGGAGGAGGAGAGAGGAGGGAGAGGCGAACAAGGGAGAAGAAGGCGGGGCTGAGGCGCTGGAGCAATAGAGAGGAAGGAGTCTGGCTTACTTAGGCACGGGAACACTCCCGATTTTAATGCATCTTCGGCTTATTTTACGCTCGACTCAAGATGGAGGACATATGGCCATCGCCCCAGTAACCCTTTCCTATTCCCACTCCTCCGCTTCTCGTTGGCTCCCTCCTCCTTCATATTTTCTCTAGCAACGATTTGGGATTATTCCACGCGTCTAAGTGTTACCCTTACTCTCTTTGAGCTTGCTATCCTGGTCCTCCATTAATTAGACAATGAAGGGACCCATAAAGGGCATGCAACACAGTAGCTAAAATAGTTCTAAATGAATTTTAAAAACGAGATGTCCGGGTCAAGACTAATGTAGGCTGGTTTCCCGAAGTTGACATGTCGAATTGATTAATCATATATCGAGTTCGGCAATAATCGTATCCATAGCAGCAGCCCGAATAAAATGATATTTAAAACGCAAAATACGTTATCTTTTACTAGATATTCAAGAAAATACGATCGATTATCAAAATTCTGTGTTCGGAAGTAAAATCTACATCCTTTTATTATTAGAGCAGTGATGTCACAATTCTAAAATATTTTAAAGTACCAAATAAAAACTCTGCACGATATATTTGAAATCAAACGGTGAAAGGGCGTTCCTGGAATTGGAATCGGTCCTTCAATCTTCGCCAAATAAAATATAACCCTAAGGTCAGCCCTGATTGCACGAGCCCCATTCCGAGTTTCATGAAAATCGATCCATAGATGCAAAAATTTTTAGCAGGGGACGAACACACTCACAGACACAACAATTTCATAAGGTTGTTTCCTTCGGAAACCAGCTTAATTAATGCCTTTTTTACATAAACAAGTATTTGCTCTTCTATAATGGATTCATGTGTTTAAGTTTCATCGGAGAGCTCGTTTATCTTTTAAACTTCTTCTCGTAAATTTTCACCTTTCAGGATGATCCTTTTCTCTAAAAAGAGACGAAAATGTGATGACTAGAGAACCCATTACATTTAGTTTTCATTTCAGAAAGAATACTTGTGCCATTATAGCTTGAAATGTTTCTGCCGCTTCGCATGCTATCTGTTCTCGCCAGGAATGTTTTGGCTCTCTCGCCAAATTCTGCGGCAATTCGAAAGTTTGAACCAATGCCGAACTGCAACTATAACCGATTATCACTTCAAACTAACCTGGACGAGAATTTTAAAGCGAGATATGAAGCGTAATGATTTTTAAATTTCGTGTACAATGTACCCTGCTCAAATCCTTAAAAATTATACATGGCATTTCTGCAATAATATCTTTCTATTTTTTGGGAAAAACTTGAAAAGAACAGATCCGCACAATTTCATTTTACTGCAAACATAAATACCGATTGATGGATCAGAAGAAAATTCTTTTCACAGAAATTCTTTAAATTTGAGGTGTTGATTGAAATTTCACGCATAAATTACATTATAATTTCTCCATGAAGTGCAGTTTTAGAGGAAGGCACCACTGCTTAAGCCTTTAAGATTAGTACTGTTTAAAATGTAAAATTAAGTTGGATTTTTCAACGCCGTATGTTGATAATATCTATCTCATTAGCCGTAAAATTCAAAATTAGAGACACACAAAGAAAAGGGGGGGAAGGAAAGGCAAAAGACAATACAAATTATAAACTTACAGGTTTAGGGGTTGTTATTCCACGCCAGGGACCTGATGTCACTCACACATTCATTGCAGCAGAATGTGTGAGTGACATCAGGTCCCTGGCGTGGAATAACAACCCCTAAACCTGTAAGTTTATAATTTGTATTGTCTTTTGCCTTTCCTTCCTTTCCTTCCCCCCCTTTTCTTTAAGTGTCTCTAATTTTGAATTTTACGGTTAAGGAGTTAATTTATATTTAACATCAATTTCGCCGTAGTCTCAATCTTTACTTATTTATTGTATCTATCTCGGTTTTACGAGTCAAATATAAAAACGATACCTCATAAATGTTGAGATATAAAAAGTAAAAATATCCTTCGTTACGTCTTTAATACTAGGTTATAGATAGTAGACATTCATGATATACCGAGATCATCGCCGGATTAAACAACTTGGGGGTTCAAAGAAATGCCTTATACGAAAGTCTTACTCATTTTCGAATATACAAGACATTTGTTTAACCCAAAATTGTTGATTTACAATTTCTTCGAATATCATCTATCTATCAAACCCAGTCTAATCACACTTTGAGTAACGTTACAAACACATTCCTGGAAATACTCGGAGAAATTACTTTGAAAGTAGCTCATTTTTAGACGGTAATATGCTCTTTTTAGAAAGACACTTTCACGAAACATTTCTTTCTGAACTAAAAGTTTATTTTTAATGGAAATAAATTAAATCTTAACGTTACTACGTCGCATTTTTCCAAATGAATAATTTATATTACTACCAATTGACTATTTAGAGCACGTTAAATGAAGCGTGATGGTTACTAGTAAAATGCGAAATGATTGATTCATGCTAAGTGAGACTACGTTTTACGAGTTACCTCTGTTATGAAATACTTATTGGTAAATTTCAGCAATAAATATTAGTAGCCGGCAGTTTTGGTTTTTAATGAAGCATCAATGTTAACTCTGAATTAAAACGGAGTTAAAATCAAATATCTTAAGTATTCAATGTTATTTTGGATAATTTATGTGATTCTACTATTGCAGCGTTCCGGAGGCAAAAATAATATGCATATTGTTACTGCACCATAATTACTTTAATTAGATTCTTTGATTTTTACATATCGTGCGTTGTACACCAATAGAATGTTCAAGTTGAGAATAATGAATAAAATATCCATAAATAATAGTATATGTGCTCTGTACTTTCTCTAACTCTTTATTCAACAGAAGGATATTTTAGCTAAATGTTAAAATATTAAGCAAAATTATCAGAATTAATTAAAACGTAGCGTTTACAATACAAAAAACTTAAGGTTTTGTTATTTTTTCAAATCGTTCGCCTTCAAAATTTGAATAGAAATGTTAACGTCTTTTCTATGTGAGTACCACATTATTAATTCAAGAACAAGCAATTTAAAAAAATATACTTGCCTTAGGTATCTCCAATAGCCACAACACCTGAAGCAAGTATATTTTTTAAATTGCTTGTTCTTAAATGTTTTCATCCATAAAATGAGCTCTATAGTTCCCTGTTGTGCCACATTCTTGTAAAAGCAGATACAACTGCGCTATTATACCGCACGCTAACATTTAGAAAAATTCCTCTTTAATTCCCAAAATTGTCCCTCGGGTCTCAGAAAAACGAAACTTTAAAAATACATTCTCAGAATTCGCAAGTCTCTCCGCTAATAAAATAAAACCTTTCGCCCTTCTGAAATTCTGCCCAATGTAAATAATCAAACATACGCCTCGCAGGACATTAATTTGCTCGTAGAAATGGTCGAATCCGAAGGCTGTGAGGTATTTTAACGCGTGACAGAGACTCAAGGCCGATTGGTAATTCACACTGCCAAAAATCCAGTGGCCCGTCGCCAGAGGGACAAGGAGGTCCACTCGCTTGTATTCGATATTAAGGCCCATTGGGTCCGTTTGATAATAACCACATCCGTCACGATTTCGCGGCTATCTTTCGTGTCGTGAGCGGATATTTTTGTTTGCTACGTCGTCAGCAGCGGCAGTCGCCGCCCCCACGGCCATCACGAGGCATTTCCTCATTTCATATAGGCGCGACGAAATACGTGGGTTGGTAAGCATGTCGCGAAGCCGCCAAAGGTTAACTTGAAAGATTTTTTTGTGGAGGATACTTGCGTTCTCGAATAGGAGTTTTATTTTTTGGGAATCTTTCAAACAATATGACAAAAACGACTTTTAAAACAAATATTTCGAAGGAGTCCTTGTACAAAAGATAAAGCAAACAAACTCGTGGGTTGTTCTTTAGTTGGAAAAGGAAATTATTACCTCGTATAACTTCCAATTTATTTTCAGTTTTTGGAGTATTTTAAGCAACTGAAATAATTAAAGCTGATGATGGCTTTTCTGCCATTAATATCTCAGGCGTTTAATTTTTATTTATTCAAATTCAGTAATCACTCCATACATTAATATCAAATTTATATTTGTTTACTTTTATGCTATTCATATTTCATTGAAATAATTTGGAGAAGAAATGTTGAAAATAATTCGTTCATTTGTTTATATCTTGAATTTGTTACAAACACAACTTTATAACCCCATCAAATAAAAGTTTATGTTGAATTAAATTCAAGAGTTCGATAATTTCAGATTGAAATTAAAAATTGTGTTTGTACGTGTTGATACAAATTCTTCGAAGTAAATATCAATTGATTGAATCTTGAATAAAAGGTATTTATGCTTAGCACAATATTTTTTTAACTATATTTCGTTGACATGCAAAAAATCAAGGGCAATAGATGAGTTATTCAATTATTTCATTAGATCAATTTCACTTCCTTCGATTTCATTCTTTTTATTTGCATCGTCTGCGTGTGCTCTCCAAAATTAGCCCATCTTTTGACAGATGTAAAAAATCAAATCAAGACGAACTATTCAAGTAGTTCAATTCATTTCACTTCTTTAAATTTTATTCTTGTTATTTACGCCATTTGCGTGTTTTCTCCGAAATTAGCGCGTCTGTAATTATTTGCCAAAGATTCGTAAATATCGCAAAAATTACATAAAATTAGCACACGTTTCGTACGCCATGTGCGATATGGCGATACAACATTATCCCTGATAAAAGGTGAACAATTATGGTTCAACACAACGCGAAACGACCTATAAAAATGGCATACGGGTAAAATTCACTCCTAAGTTTTACAGGAAGTTAAGCTCAACACAAATTCAAACTGGGTTGCGATAAGATATGCTTTAATTTTCTTATCGCGTTAAACACCAGTGGGCCTTTGTACAACCGAGTCCCTTCTGAGGCGTTTTTTACCAGCGAGGCGGTGGTAGCAGAACGCCTTATGGGCACGAATTGTCCGTACCTCTGTCGTAACTTTCATCTCCTAAACCTCAGGATTGATTTTAATTGAATTGAGTACGAGTGATCCTTATTAAAATTTATCGCCCATTCTGATTTTTAACTGAGTCCGTCAATTAGAACTTCCATTTTACATAATTACTTTAATTAACTTATACCCGTATCTCGTTAAATGGCATCCATCAAGCAACAATTAAATACCATATTTTTCTCTCCCTAGCTCTCATATGATTTGTGAGGTATAGATTAAAAAATTTGTTCAATTAGAGGACAAAATTTTCCGCAAAAAAATCCGCGAGGCCTCATAATTAAGACTTATAGTTTCGGAGATAAATATTCGAGAAAATCCCAAGCATAACATCGCATATTTTGTTTACATCGGTCGATACGACGATTCTATCGGCAAATAACAATTAATAATCTATGTTTTTCTCTCCCATGCTCTTATATAATCTGTGAGGTATAGATTTAAAAATGTTTCGAATAGAAGACAACACCACAAAAATACCGCGGTATGATATAATTACCACTTATAGTTTCGGAGATAAAAATCCAAGAGCCGGCCAATATTTCGATACCGCTTTATACGTATTTCCCATAAAGAACGCCCTTTTGAAACCTCGGTGAATTCCATTTTTGGAGTATACTTTCCGATCTTGTTGATGTTATTGTTCTCCTAAAGCTATTGAATGGAAACATTTTTTTCTGTTTGCATGACAACCATCTATTGATGTTTTTAAAATTTAATTTTAGCGTTATGATCAAAAATGCGAATTTAAGAATATGTTAAGGTTGCATTTCCATTGCTATAACATAAGTAAATTCAACTGAAAACTATCGAGCTCGTCTTATGGCTGAAAATTTTCAAGAATAAGCAATTTAAAAAATACTTGTCTCGGGTATCTCCAACAGCCACAAGGCTAACAAAAATAGTTTTTTTTTACCTTGTTGTTGCTATTGGAAATACCAGAAGCAACTATTTTTTAAATTGTTTGTTCTTGAATAAAATTCAACCATGCATTGCAGCATGCATTCAGAAATTATCTCGTTAATTTACGTTTAAAGAGGAGAATTGAAAACATAACTGCTTCTTCGATGTTGGTAACGTTTAAGACGCAACAGTACTTGCAGTTTTGGTGTAAAATATTTTCCTTATATCAATGCCAAATGCAAAACATATTTGGCACTGAAAATAAAGGTTTCGTTGCATCCCTTTCGTCTATAGTGCCCTCTGGATCCATCAAATTGATTTGCTGCTCACATAGACGATGAAAAGTTAAAAGAGTCCTCTTAAAGAGAAGGATTGAGAGATCGAGTGCTCCCGATCCGTAGCCTCTCCCCGTCCACTCCGAGATCCGCATTCCTCATTGTCAGACGTAAGCCATTGTAGGTTTTTCTCTCTCTCTCTTTCTCTCTCTCCCTTTCTCTCTCTCTTTCTCTCTCCCTTCTCTCTCTCTCTCTCTCTCTTTCTCTCTCTCTTTCTCTCTCTCTCTTCTCTCTCTCTCTCTCTTTCTCTCTCTCTTTCTCTCTCTCTTTCTCCTCTCTCTCTTTCTCTCTCTCTTTCTCTCTCTCTCTTTCTCTCTCTCTTCCTCTCTCTCTTTCTCTCTCTCTCTCTCTTTCTCGCTCCTTTTCTCTCTCTTTCTCCTTTTCTCTCTTTCTCTATCTCTCTCCACGCATTTAACTCCACGATGCCAAAGGAGCTTAGGAATTCAGTTTCGCAATCCGTGTTACCCTTGAGTAAACGCACCGACGCATATCTACGCGTATCTACGGTAAGCGTGTGTTAAGCATGGTGTCAAACGAGTGTCAGACGGAGAACGAGAGGATGCATGCGTATTAGAGGATGCTAAGAGCGCTCTTGATGTCTTACAGTTATTATTATTGGACTGTTTCATGTCATCTGTCAGAGAATATTTATTCGCCATTTAGATGCTGATTATATTCATTTTAGATACAGATTTTTACAATTTATATTTGTATTTAAGTTTTACCAAGATAAGTGCATGCCCTGCAGTGATACTAGGTGTGAATTCGAGAAACACTATAGTTTATACTACTTCCTGATGTGTGTGAACCTTCTTCAAAGCTTTCGTATAATTACCTGCTTAGTTATTCATCTTAATAATATTTAGTAAACCCTGCGCGGCGGTACGTTGGTTGGCAATCAAAAGCTTAGCAACTTAAACGGGCCATAGAATTGGCTAGCAAATTATGCAGCGTAACATATTATAATCAACTCAACAATCGGGATTATAATAGTTGTCCTGATCTGTTTGTTTGTTTGTCTGGAACGCTCCCCTGTCTGGCAAGGATTTGACGGGACTGTTAGTGGAATAACTCGGGAACGTTTAGTATGTTTTTGACCATTTTTTCGTGATATATTGGGATCTACCTCTTACACCCTTTAGAGAAGTTATCTTCTATCATGATATTAAGGGTTTTCACCATTTGATTAATACGTTGACGACTGTAGCACGTTAAACATTTGCATATTGAAACTATTTAGAATCTTCGTAGGAATTCAAGGCAACAACGAACGCATAAAAAAACTAAAGTTTATTTTCCTGCAGTCAATTTTTAAATTCTCGTCGATTTGGTCCACAAATTAGTTATAAACGCGAAAATTTCACGTATTTTTATGTAAAAAAATCTGTCTTCATCAAGGTGATTTGCATTGCTCGCGATTTCGTGTAATGTCTTATGATTGATTGGGATAACAAATTCTCGTCACATATTTCCACTTAATCGGGTTATTTTGAAGCTGGTTTGAAGGTTAGACAATATCTTGGCTACGATAAATAATCCTACGGCAACGAAAATAAACAAATGTTCAATTATTCATTGATATTGTGTTAATTAAGTCAAATATAGGGATTGAAATTGGTGAATTTTTTAAGGTATTTGAGGACATCTTCTGCAAAAGCTGAGTATGTTTTTAATCGTTGACTAAAACAAAAATTACAGTTATATAAATTAATTTTAACGAAATCACGTTTTGTGTCCACTAAAAAGCAAAAATAATTTTGGGAATATAAAAGTAGTGCAGCGTAGTGTTTAACGAATAAATCTTTATTAATATTTCTCTTCCACGCAGTTTATATATATCCAAAATCTTTTTTTCTTTCTGGAACGTTTAATTATGTAAATTTTATATAATACATTGTTCATTTTAGTTCAAATAAAAGTTGGTTTCATTAATTTTTTATTGAAATTTTACTTTAACTTATACTTACTTCACGCATGTTCGTCATATTTGACGAAAAATTACGCTAGTTACAAGTGTGAGTAAATGAAACTTAATTGCATTTAAATAACAATTAAATTCTTAATCAAAAGCTAACTTTCTATTCAATTGTATTTTAATGCATATAATTACAATTCGAGAAATAAAACTTGATGCCACTAACATCAAATTTCTTTTAAAGCTAAATGAAACAAAATACAGTTAGGTGTCACTCCGTTTTTAATTTCACCTTATAAAGAACTTGAGAAATCTGCTTTTTACGATTCTAAACATATTTTCGAGAGTATTCGAGGATTTTAATTTTCTTTTAAAAAGAAATGACTTTTACGCGCAAAATCCGCATAGTTTCCATTTAATAGCTTCATTTTGACGATTTGTAAAATTTAAATGACAAATGTACTACGATCAGACATGGGCAGACGACCTGAATCCACTTCGATATATTTATACACGGTATGATGCGTCGATTAATAAATTTCATTTGCCTGTATCAAGTGATACAGCTAGTCGATAAAACGTAATTAATCCAAAGCAAATTTTCATTCAAAATACATATGGTTTTGGTTTTCACGTATGCCATTATCAACGCCTGATGAATCTGCACATCAAAACTGGGATCGTACGTATTTTAATGTAACACTGTCGACTGTGAAAATCAAAATTGCTTTGGATTTATTATTATAGAATACCACAGTGTTAAGGTCACCACCGTCAAGTATACAGATGACCACCTGATTTGTGAACTTATTCTTTTTATGATGTTTTTAAATGCTACTACAAAGAAAAAAAATGTTATTTTTAGATTTTACGGGTTAAAATAAATTTCTCTGTCAATGAACGCCCATTATCTGTGAATTTCGTTTCCTGAATATTGAAATTGTAGAAAACCGTTTAAAATTCATGTCGTTCATTTTGAGTTCACGTAAGTCCTTCTACCTTAGTCTAAAGTATACACCCTTTTTTTAATGATCACTTTCTTCTAGGAATTTCTGAATCCTGAACACAATCACACTGCCAGCTCAAGTTACATGATGAATTAATTGGTTCCCACCTGCCTATATATCTCTCTGGATACAAATGTATCTAGGATATTTATTCTTAGCATATAGAGCTGTTCGGTAAATTTTACACGCCAATTGTTCGTATTTATGTTAGGCGGAGTGATTTGATAAGCTATGTTTATTAAATACTAGCAGGTCTACCAGATATTCGAGTTATAATAGAACACAGAGCCTATTTTATGTGTGCGGAAAAGCCTTAATACGAAAAGAGGAAAGTTTTTATCTTATTCTTAAAAGTAATATTATTCAATATTTAGCGGTATGATTAGAGGAATGTAAAATTTTTAATATAGTCGAGTTTTTATCTAAAATTGACCATCCAGATGGTAGAAAATGCGGGGAGACTTTTCATGGATAGCTTAAACCAAAAGCCAACGGCACTTTTGCCTAAATTAGTCCACATCTCCTGAATGCCAATTTTTAGTATTAAGCATGGTTGGCAAGCGTGAATATCTTAAAAACTGCAAATTTCTATTAAGAATGTTAAGTTTAATCCGATTTTCAGTTTCCGATGAAAACTCGAGCAAGACTCCTTGAACTGAAACGAAGGCGAAATTTCATTGTTTCATCTCATTGATTAATGACTTCCATTAATTTAATTCATTTCATCGATTATCTCTGGAACTCCGTGAAAAATCGCAGTATCTCTGGGCGCCTCGCTCGGAACTTTCGCTAAACTTCACAGCAAGAAAGCTGCCTCTGTGTTGTGAATGCTCTCGCTTTATGGTTGGATGACGTCATCCGCCCGCGCCGAAACCAGTCCGCAGATGAAATGCTCTCCGCGATGAGATAATCTCCGGTTGGAAAGAATTTGGACCTCGTACCGTTCCTTTGTGGGAATAGCCATTGCGTCGACGGCTGCGCGCCATCCCGCCAAGACTTATAATACAGACGTGACTCGCTGTTCCGCTCCACTTTCTCTCATGGCTTCGCCTCTACTCGCAAAATGAGTCAATAAGTGATTTTGGAATTTTCTTTCACGCGGCTTCCCCTCTGCTCTCCTCGCCTCCTTTTTCCAATACGAACTCTTGACCACTGGCGTCCGTCCGATTTCTAACACCCGGCGTCTCTTTCCTCGAAACTGGGTTCCGTTTTCATTCCTGTCGCTACGTGGAGACAGATGAATTTTTTGTCTGTTATTTGTACAGCATTTTCTGAATCTTCGATGAACATAATTTTAATTGAGGTTTGGCTGCATTTTCTCTGTGGCGATCGGACCGCATTGCAAGTTATGACAGCTTCTTCTGACCGGCCTTATATGAGCTTATATTGGAAGTCATCTAGCGATTCTTTGGAGTCGTATGAGTAAATGTCAAGTCCAAACAGGTTTTTAGCGTTTAATCTTTTTAAAAAACTGGTTTTATGACCAAAATTAAAAGAAAAAACAAATTTTAAATTGTCTGTGTTCAAGTTTACGGACTGCCTTTTACTCATAGCTAAATTGGTCACATGAAATGCTCTCTGATGGTAAAAGATGCAGAGGGATGTTATGATAAATATGTAATTTTTGTAATCCAGCAGAAGAACCCAGAAATCGAGTTTAATAAATCTTTTTTATCGATTTTAAATTTTCAGTAAGATTCCCTAATGGTTCTTAGCTGTTACTTTTTCGGCCTTGTTCAAAATTAAGCATAACCTTATCCATGAGTAATTCACAATTGGCCACCTATGGCCTTCCCATTCATTACACGGCATAAAAAATGTACACACCTTTTCCCCAAGAGTAACGTCCGATGTGAATAGGATGATCAGATGCTGATCGTCACAACCGGGACAAAATGAGTTTAAGGAGAAAATCCGGCACATTTTAAAAAATCTGATATGGTCACCACATGACTTTCTCCATAGCTGTATTATTTCTAAAAATTCCAAATAGGTTACATGATAATAAATGTTTTAAGTAACTGACTGAGAGAAAATTTAAAGACTTTAAAAAGAACAGAAATAAACTCAAACCATAATATTGGATATAGCCACGAAGCTCCAACAATTAAGAAACTGTAAAGGAGCTTAAGTAAGACTTAACTAAGCGTCAATTATTAACAATAGCCGTCGGTAGGCGGCGTGGTGGTGGCAGCTAAAATATTTAGTTTTAAAGATATCTCTTAAACATTGCATTATAACGGAAAACGTTTCGAACAAAGGTTGTAGAAAATTAAATTTTCTACAACTTTTATCCCAATACGTTTTTACATATATCAAATATTAAAGTAAATATTTAAAAATAACGGATGTGACAAGAGTAAATACCCACTTCCGGTTGACCGATTTTTACCAAAACTAATCATTTCTTGCGACTTTCATAAAAGTGCTCAATATAAAATTTCGGGTTCACACGATTAATAGTTTATGGGCTAGAGTACCCACAAAAAAGTTGTCACATACACACAGAGACATCATCGAGAAAATGGTAAAAACGTGTTCAAGGGACCTCAAAATGTGCATTTCCGTTTAAATCTCGAAATCGATTTTTCTCATGAAAATAATACTTTCCCCTATACTGCGTACGGAGAAAGTATAAAATAGAAACCTCCTTATAACCATAAAAACTAAAAAAGAAGCACACAAATACACACCGGTTTAGGAAAAATTACTCACACACTCCGGGTTGAGGAGAATTTTTGAAAAGGTTACATAATTTTTTAATTTTTGAGGTCTGCTCTTGAAATTCAAATTTCTAGTAAAACAGTGACCACCGACAGTAACAAGATCTATTAATCCAGTTATCATTCTTTTCTTTCGGCTCTTTTGAAGTTGCATTTTTAAGCAAAAACTGATTTAATAATGTTTTCATTAATTTGAAATTCCATGTCAATAACATTTTTACTCATAATCTGTACTTCTTCCCAAATTTGTGTCCCTTTTAATAATCCACTCCACCTCGGAATTTATTTAAGATTCAGCCCATTTTTACTTTCTTATATACGTATAATATTGAGTAGGTATCGTGAAAAAATTTGACTTCGAGATTTTTATGGAAATTCATGTTTTAAGAGTCCCTGAGTCCATAAAAGTTGTTTTCGCCATGCCGTCTGTCTGTCTGTTCTCTGTTCTAGGACCCAAACGCGTATATGAAATCGAATGATATTTCGTATTTGGGCAAAATATCATCTTTTGCAGATCCCTTTTTCATAAAAATGATATTGCGCAAAAACTAAGGGTAGTTTATTCCTGGCGATTTTTACAAAAATTTTATTTACTCAAAAATGGCTCCAGAGAATTTGATTTAAATCAATCCAATTGTAGAGCCTGATGTCACAAATAATACTACATAAGTCATATATCTCTTGATATCACAATATGGCGTCCAGTGGCATTACAATGTACGCTAATCTACCTTACCCAATCCCTATGACGTCACGCCTCCGCCGCGATTCACTAAAAGTCTTATTACAGCCTAAACGGTTAAACTAAATCGAATGATATATCATATTTTTGGATAATATCATTAATAATAGACACACTGAAGAGATGAAAGATATTGCGCAACAATTAAGGGTACTTTATTCTAGGATATTTTGAAACAAAATTCGATTTACTCAAAAATGGCTATAAAGATTTTGATTAAAATCCATCCGATCGTACAGCCTGATGTCACAAATATTACTTACTAATTGTAAGCCATATTTCCCAAACAATTACTAAATATCGACCAGTGGCATTAATAATATACACTAAACTTCGGTTAACTTTGATTTATAAGCGTTTTTCTTTTATAAACGTACACAGTCGACCAAACGTACATGAGAAAGTTTGTGCAATGTATATTGCGCCGTTTATTCTAGATAGTCACAAGTTGTTTTATACATATAAAATTGTAGGCACTTAAGGTAACAAATTTTTCTTCAATGCGTAATCTCAGCATATCGATCATCTCTTATATGTAACTCATAACCCCTGTTATATTCAATTTTTATTATTTGCTAGTTGAAAAAACAAGCGCACTATGCATAACACGGAAGTAAGCTTCATTCAATAAAATTACAATACATTTCGGGGGCTTTTTTTACAAAACACACAAACAATCGACCACACACGTGTACTTCCTTTTTCTTCAGCAACATTTAAACGCTCGTGATTGACATATTGAAGTACAATTCAAAAACACCTAGAGGATTCACAAACATGAATACTCAATCAATTACATTCACGTAAATAAATCCATTAGGCGGCTCTGAAAAGGGGCTTGTCGGAGGACAACCAACACGGACAATATACAAATAATATCAAGCGACATTTAAGGAGCCTTGTCAAGCAAAATAATTCAATAAAATCATTTCAACTACCTATACTTCATTCGGGTAGTAACCTTCTTCTTATATCCCTCTTTATCACCGACCAGTAACACTCGATATTTTGAGTATGATTCCTGGTGTCTCCTGGGGTCACAAAATTCTTCGAGTGATTCACTCTATTGTGGTGATATCCCAAGTTTTCTAGCCCCGAGTATCCTCGCCACATATCGGTCTTGAGAACCGATCCTTTGGCTACGAATCGGCAAATTACACTTTTCAGAGTTTGCGATTTCCTGTTTTCAACCACGTATAGGAATGTGTTGCGTGTCGTCCTATCATTTCCTCCGACTACCCATTTAGTCCTAGCCAAACACCCACGGTTATATTTACGACGGCCAAAAGCGCTATCATCAATCTCAACTATGTGTCCTGGGCCTCCAATTTGAGCTGAATTCTCCTCCAACCGCGCAGACAAAAGTTCCCTAAAACAATATACCAGTCGCCTGATTGTCTCGAGGCAATGTCTCGTTTCCCTAACAATAACAGACGTTGGATACTTCAACATCCACGCCAACGCTACTGGTAGAAAAATATTTATTCCAACTTTTCGCTCTGTAAATATGGTCCCGCTTCGATAGATATGCTCTTCCTGCAGATTTTATTTCCGCATCTGTACTGTGATCCCCTCGTTTTCTACTTGGATGAACGAAATCTTCTGTATATAAAACCAATCGATTGCATTTTGTTAAGTAAATTTAACTTACATTTGACCTGTTAAAATTTTTATGAGATGATAAAATTGGATCAAAATTTGATTAAGGCAGATAGAAGCACTCTAAAATGTCTGAAAAAACCTTGCTCTTTATTATAATATTGTTAAATTACTCATGAAATATATAAATTAAACTGCTATTAAAATAAATAAAAATATACTTCCTCTTTTCTAAACGTTTTCATTTCAGTATAGATCGTAGAATATCTAAAAAGAGCAAAATTCCCATTGTCCCGTTTTTTTTTAAATGTCTCGGATTTTCTCCTTCAAAACTCATTTTGCCCCGGTTGTGACGATCAGCATCTGATCATCCTATTCACATGGGATCTCCCAACAGAACAGGGGCCTGCAAAAATTTAGTGTCACATTTTTTATATTTCAAGCGCAAAAATCAAGCGGGACGAAATTAATACTTATGGTAGTTGAAATTAGGACATAATGGTGTCATGTTGTCTCGTGATATATAAGAACGCTTAAATGTGGCAGAAACCGCGAAAAACAAACCCACTGGGTTAGTACCATTGGGCGAAAAATATCAACTTCCTCAATATTTGCCGTAGAACGCCGTGTAAAAGACGTGCATAGTCGATAAACTACGTACAGTGTTAAACAGAGATGCATTCTCATTAGAAGTGCATGAAAGAGGTTTTGATTAATTCGTGCTTATTCATCCCTGCGGTCAGGGGATACCCCGCTGAGAAGGGTGAGCTCGAGCGTCGAGGAAGGGTTCGCACAGCCGAGAACTTGAGGTCGGTGCACACTATAGTTGGGACCACGAACAAAGGCGGGTGGCAATTGTATGCGCAGAAGGCTAAGAATGTCACGTGCTTTCTCCCGCTCCTTCACTTGGCCAATCAGCGTCAGTCAGTTACAGCCGCTCTTGGCGTGCGGTTCGTACATTTGCGGCGTGATTTTCGTGTTTATTTGCGTGTTTTACGATTGAGATTTAAATAGTACATCTACATCTACATATTACCCTGCAAGTCACCTTTACGGTGGATGGCAGGGGGTGCCGCGCACCAAGTTCCTAACTAATTATTATTCACAGTTATCTATTGTGGTCACGTATTGTCCTAGGGAAAAAGGACTCCTTATACCTCTCCGTCCTACTATCTATTTCGCGAATCTTGTCCTCATTATCCCTCCGTCCGATATACGTTGGTTGTCGAATAATATCCTTCATTTCATTTACGAATATCTCCGACCTATATTTATCTAGAAGTTTAAGTCTCGCCTGTAATCTACGATCTTTCAACGATGGCCAACTCAACTCTTCAATGAGTACCGTCTTGTGATGTTCTAAAATGGAGGGAGATGGAAGTAAACGCAAGGTTTCGCACAAACAAGCAAGAGAAATCGTCGCACAAACAAGCAAGAGAAATCGTATATAAAGTGTATCAGTACTTCAAAAACGAGTCGGAGCATGCAGACGATTCAACACGTACAGCTTGTTACAATGTTGCCAACTGTCATGAACGAGCAGCGAGCGCTTGTGACATAGCAGCATAGGACTTCGTTCGTCATGAGTTGCTTTCCGAGCGAAAGCGTATGACGGCTGGCGGAGTGGCAGCAATGTATATAACGTTTATTTCTCTCTCTCTCTCTCTCTCTGCGCAGTAATCATGACTCACCCCCCTTCGTTCGTGTTCCCAACTATAATTCAGTCCTGCGGTCAAAAAAACATGTCAACACAGTCCCGGGGTTTTCGGAAGGACATACTTACTCAGTTCCACCACTAAACAAAATTTTCCTTCCCATTTTTCACAGACTTAGGACTCTGTACTAAAAGTATGGTTAAAAATTTTGTTTATCGTGGTAAGTCATAATTATTGACAATTAAATGCCATACGTCATATTTTATCTTCTAACGTTTCATCATGCAAAAATAATCATAATCAACGGATTGGAAAAAAATTGAAGGAAACGGATTATATGTATTCGTACTGAGTTATAGTGTTGTTGGTGAGTTCAATCATTTTTTCTGAAAAAATTCTTCCTCATTCAACGTATATTGTCTTCTCTTTACGTTCTTGCTCCTAAATTTCACATGTATATCACACTGCACACTTTGTTGCTTGTGTGCGGGGAACTGAGTTAATATGGGCTTCTAACAACCGCAGGACTGAGCTAGTATGCGGCCTTTTCTAATAGCAACATCCCGGGACAGATAGTAAGCATCCCTTGAGGTATTTCGCGGGCTAATGACGGTCTAAGGGATTGACCGCCGCGAGGTCCTCGTCTGTCTACTGTTAACCAAAACAATTATCCTTTTAATTTTGATCATTGATAATTTATATATTATAATAGCATTGACTTAGTGCTAATAATGATAATCAGTGAACTACCTATATTATAATGCCTTTGATTGTAAACTACGACATAAAATTATGACGACATCATAATCCTAAAACACAAAATTTTAGCAACACGTGAAAAAATATTTAAATGCCTGGTTTCATAGTTTTTCGAGAAAGTTTTAGCCCTTTTCAATAATTTAACGAGAGAATTAAACATGGTTTGACGAATTTGTGGAAACAATAATTCCACGTTTAACGAAAAAAATGTGACGTCATACGTATTTCGCTATTTTTTTATCCTGTTACGCACTATACGGTGCGGATGGTGACACCATAATCATAACACAAAATACATGTAGTTATAAATATAAGGATGTTTATTGTTATTTCTGATACAGGGTGATCTGAACCATGAAACATAAGATGAGAAAATTTGGACCAGAGCCCAATGCCAGAGAATTGGAAAATTCTGGATGGGCGCCTTAATTTTGCGGAAAATTAGAAATATTCTGCGAGAACTCTTGCAATGTATTATCTTAAATGTATGTGAGTTCCACGTTAGTTTACTTAAGAGTTCAGATCTTGAAGTATGGTGACTTTTTTAAGCGCTTGCACCAACAACTCGTATTCATAATTGTCGTTTTTAGGCACGTTTCTACTCCAACCTAAGCGTCTATTAGCTTCATTCTGACCGTCCGTCCTTCCTTATGTTCGTTCTCGCCCTCTACCGAATGGATTTTCATGAAATTTGCTATTAAAGAACTTAAACAATAATAAAATTGCATAAATGGTTCTATTAACCCAATCAGAGGTGTCACTTTACTGGAAACAACAAACGAACTTTTCCTCATACCTCGTAAAATATTATTTATACCATAAACGTTTTCAAATAAAATTTGTAGAACTAGCCAATTAAAATTTTTCTTTTCCTATGCCTACATTTGTATCGTAGGAGTAACAGTTTTCAAGAAAATCAAACAATAAAGTCATAATTCACTTTCACCTTATAAAAATCCATCCATAGCTACCTAGTTGTTGTCAACGAAAACAATCTTCTTATTAAATAATATCTGCTATAATTACGAAAATACATTTAATTTCCTTATGTGTGCATGCAGCATTTTGTAAGCGGAAGGAGATGGATTACCTATGACAAAGAAGAGAACGTAAATATTGCAAATACTTAACTCAAGTGAGGTATGTTTTAAATAATTTTCAATTGTTTGATTGATTAAAACTGACTAGAAAATAAATCGGTAAATATAAATTTAATATTTCCTTGGCATAATTTCTGATAATTCGTTCTTCAGTATTTAGTCATACTAAAATTACGTTTATTAATGCAACAACTTAGGGTAGGGAAGAGGTTTTTAGTAAACAGACAGACATAATCAAGTCATGGCGCTGCGCTGTTTTATCGTACGCATCTCGTTCAAAGTATATCGTTTAGTTTCAAATATTCCATCGCGCAAAACACACCTATTTGTGACACAGTGTACACTTTCCTAACTTGTTCTCATTTCTTCTTGTTTACATCATCAAAGCAATTAGTTCTCGATGGTAGTTCATTTGTTTTTGAGCCTTCTTTCTCTTATGATCTCCAATAGTCGAATTCATTTATTTATTGGCAACATGTCAGTTCCACGAAGTGTCATCAAAAGTCGAACGCTATAGGGTTTATTCAAAATTATCGTAGTTTAAGAGTCCATGAGACATGTTTAATTACAATATGTATGTGTTCGATATAGTGACCTTCCCGATAGTACAGTGCTCCCCGGTTATGACGCCGTCGCTTTATCCGCGGATTCAGATATATCACGAGCCATCATTACAATATTACTCGATATCAGAGGCCAAGTTCGGTCGACGAACTCTTTGTTTGCCGCGAACAAAAAGTATGTTTGTTTATATATATGGTCGCGTGTGCATTCATCATGATTTTTTTATTCTTGGTTAAATGAAATAAATATGTAATAGCGTAAAAGTGAACAATGACATTCAAGTATCGTATATTTTCATTTTAAGCATATTGTTTTAAATAGACGGTAAAACGAGATAAATCAGTTTGACAATCCTAATATTCAGGTCTGACATTACGCCCGAAGCCAAGCCTGTAAACTAGATCTCACTTTAACGGAAACATTTTATGATTTGAAGTAACAGACTTCTGCGAAAATTTATTTTCGTTTTGTGACTTGGCTACCTCACCATGGTTTATGAAGCGTTAAATATAACCTATTTTTCGACGGGACATATATTCTGTCACAGATCGACGGCTAGCGACTAACATGCGTCACAATGGAGTCCGCGCCCATCTTTTGAGTTTCTGCAAATGCAAAAATTTCCATCCTTTTCTTCGCCCACTACCATAATGCCTCATTTGATTCCCCCATAACCCTTCCGCCGATCTCCGACGTCCCCCTTTTGCGACCTCCCACCTTCCAGACCACGAAACCAGTTCTCTTCAACCCGCTAGTCACCTGCGATCGTTCTCGGTCGACTCGATGAAGGCGCCCGGTCTTTTGTTCCGCCGTTCTGCCAATAGCTAATGGGGCTTCTTCAGAGTGGAAGGGTAAACCTCTTGTAAGCAGTCACGCACTCGAAAGCAGAGAAAGGCAAGGGAGAAAACGAGGGAGTTAAAAGAGACCAGGATTTTCCTAATTGAGAGGGAGGGAATAGAGAGAGGGAGCAAGCATCGGGAGCGAGCGTCGAGAGCGAGTCTCCGAAAGAGCACGTGCAAGCGCGTCCCCCATCGCTGCTCCCGCAGCTCCTTATCCCTCCCTCTCCCCCATCCCGAAACCGTTCCTCTCTCGCCGCCCCTCCCTCCGCGCCTAAGGCCTCCGGTTGTCGCTCTACTGAGCGAAAGAAATAGGGAAAGGCAGGAGCGGAAGGGAAGAGAGATGACACGAGGACTGAAGGCAGAGTTGAGTGAAGGGGATGGAGAAGGTGAATGAGAAGGAGGCGACGTCGGATGGGGGAGGGGAATCGAAGACGGGAGGTGGTCATTTGCAAGGTTAAATACCTTTTGTTGAAGTCATTATTAAAAGCAATCTTCATAACATTAATTAAAACACATATCATTACGGTGCCGCGCCTTCCTAGCCTTTTACGATATTTCTTCACAGGCAACGTTATTGATGCTATCACCTGCTTTCTGGACTTTGATTAGATTAAATCTCGTCGTCCACGTTATTGCTACGTCTGACAATAGGCTTAATCCATGCTTCACCGACAATATTCCGATCTTATTAAATGGCTGCGTCTTGTGACTGATTGATAATGATCGCAAACGCTAATATCACTTGAAAACGATGAGTATATTGTTCCGCGTAATTTTCAGGCTGACATAGTAGAAATTCAGCAAAATATAAATTATATAGATTCCCAAACTTTATATAGTCGCGGCAACCTTTCAAAGATAAACAGAATTTCTCGAAACCCTCATCTTGGAACAAAGTTTTATATTTATACATACGTGTACCACAACGTTGGACGCCTTCGTTTGTTGATATTACACCATAACCAATTTATTAGAGGATATTTTATCGCTCTAATGACCTATCAACATTTCAAAATCGTTAATTTATTTACTTAACAAATTTTTTCGTTTTCTACTGCGGCTCACCAGCGTACCGCGATATCCAATTTGGAATCTAAATAATCCACTTTCATTCGTCCTCATGAAAACGTGCTGCTCCACTCCTAATCTTACATATGGCAGGCCTATTGATAAAGGAATTCATTGATAATATGCCCAGCCCCAAAGACTAATTGATCTATAGCACACCCATAGGAAGTTGGAGATGATTATTATCTCAGTCTTCATTAGAGCGAGCGGTCTCTACTTTTACCGATGATTAGACTGCTTCGACTTCCCTTTTTCAATGACCAAATTTAAGCATACTAATTAACTCAATATGACACCCAGACTAGATTTCTCATGAATTATTTATTTGTTGAACCTTGTTTTCTATTTTTGGACAAATACTGATCCTTAATTACCGGGAGGTTGTTGTCCAAATTCATTGTCAAACAGTACTGTACTTACTCCGCATTGGAAAAGAATTAGTAGCCAAAGGATGAATTTGTTTACTTAACCAACATGTGGCGCGACAGATATTTTACTCGTCTCCCGAAACGTGTCGTCATTAATTTTAGAGTTATTGTTCTCATCCATTTAAATTAATCAATCTCGCGACATTTTAAAGTTGCCCCTTTTGGACACCTTGCGCGTGGAGGAAAAGCTCGGGGCTCTTAAATGGATTTTGAATAACTCTTAGGAATGGGCACGTCGTAAATAATCGACCAATTTATCGGTTATCACTTCCGGAGCTTCACTTTACTACAGTGTCAACAGGATCAGATTTTACGAGTTTAATTTATAGATAACATCGACACAAACTACTGCATAGCGTTATGTTTAACATGGCCACGCTCCAAATGTTTCATCCTGTCATGTTTAATTTCAGCCAGGGATAACAAGCGAAAGTTTGCGACGAACTAAAGGTGAACAGAGTCGTCCTCGAAGAGCTCCTCGAGCGGCCAAACATGGCTCCCCGTGCGTCATTTGCATTTCCGACTGTCCTCTGTCGGGTCGGTTTAAGCGGTCGTGCGCTGTAGCAGCGGACAAGGGGAGAAGCTGCGTCTTTGGAGTGTGTTGGGGGTTGGAGTTTTGAGGAAGGGCGTGTCGAGGGGAGGGGGAGGGCGAGCACGAGGAGGTGAAGGCGTGGCAGGGAAGTTAAGGAGAGAAAGAGGGAGAGGTGCATGTGAGGAGAGGCGGGGGAGGGAGGGAGTGACGGGTTCCTTCTGTTCGAATTTACGGGAGGGCGAGGCGTGGAGGAGCGGAAGGGTAGCGGAGATGAGGGACGAGAGGTCGCGCGTGAAAAAAGAAACGGATGAGAGGGCGAGAGCAAAACGAAAGTACACGTTCTTTGGTGGAAGGCCTCCGCTATCCTCCATCCTCCCGCCGAAAAGGATGAAATCGAATGAGACGCTCCCAATTGATTGGCTAGGAGGCGATGCAACCCAAAATGGCCACCGCATCCCGTTCCGAAAAGCAAACGCGGAAGGTGCTAGAGACATGCCGAAGTGTAAATGGTCAAAGTAGGGTCTCCCTCCGCACCCCGTCCCACCGCCCGACCGCCGCGGTTATTAAACAGCCCGCGTAAAAAAAGGATATGAGGATCGCAGTGGGAATGAGTGACACTCCTTTCAAAAGAGCAGGCAGTTAGCGCGGTAAATTACCGGTGGGGGGCGGGAGGGGGTTCCGAGTGGAAGGCAGTGGGTTTCCGAGAAGAAGATCGTGGAAAAATGGAAGCAGTGGGGGAGAGAAAAATGAAGAGGCAAGAAGGGAGGGGGGTTGATGAGTCGCGGTGGGAGTGGTCGGGACGGGAGCCAGAGGCGGGCAAGGCGGCTGGTTGCCGCGGAAACTGAAATATGCCCCCGGGTGACCGTGGGGTGGAGTGGGGGAGGCGGCGTGGAGATGAAGGGTGGGCGGTGGGACCGGGTGAAGACCGCAGGGGCGGAGGGAGCGTGGTGTGGAGGCGAGGTTGAAAAGGGGAGGATCGGCTTAGGGGTGGGGGAGGGAGGGGGGAGGCGCAGGCGGTGGAGGGGCAAAGGTGGATTTTTGGAGCGGCCCGCTCCCGGAGCAGTCTTACTAGTTGCAGTTCTGTTCGCAATGGGGATGGAGATCTTCCACTGGAGCCAGGAGGTGAGTCTGGAGAGCGGGGAATCTGGGGATCGAAGCCGGTTCGCCCCTACCAGATGCCGCTTGCCCGTGCCCTCCCTCCTCCCCCCCCTTGCGGAACCGCCGTTTACGTCGTGCACCGGAGTTTTCGTCTCGCCGGAAACACTCGTTAAATAACAATTTCTCACGCTTCCCCCGAGAAACTGCTTGCCGCTTCCCTAACACTGCACTCGCGTCTACCTTTCGGCCGTCGCCGCCATTGCCGACGGGAATTGCGTAGCTCCTTCCTCCCGCACGGCCACGGTTCGATTCCCGCTTGAGGAACGAACCCCATCTGCGCCGCTATAGAGCCCCTCCACCCTCCCCACCACACACCACGGAGGAAACACACAACACCTCCGAAAAGGGCGACGGCCGAGTGATTTTGTACGTTTTTGTATCGAATCTTGGTCGCGCCGATCAAAATTCCATATGTTAAATGTCGTATATGGCTTTTAACCGACGGCGAAAGTTTTCTAGTGGATTCATCAGTACATAGGAGACAGATGATGTTCTCTATTCGCTTTTTTATATTAGCAATATAATAAATTTGTATTATAGTACATTTTTTAAGTATTATATTTTTAACAATTTTCTTTATGCAGTAACAAAAGTGCTCGGCCACTCCCAAACCTCCGTTAATACGTGGCAAAGTGCCAATAACACATACTTGATGCGGAGAAATTTTCCGCTACGCCAAGCGCTCATTGGATTTTACAAATTGTGCCCGGAAAGTGGCGGTCTTCGCGAGAAAATTAATTGACTGTTGTTTGTCCTTAATTTTCCAGAACGACAAACTGCGATTCAGAGTTCCTTTGCTATAGAAGTGTTAGTGAAATTTATTTTACGGAATTGCAGGTTGAGTTAATATCAAAACTAACTCATTTTTAAAAACGCCTAAGACCAACTCTTTAGGATTTTAAAATTGTATTTATTGATTGTTTCCTGTTTCGAATTTGCGTCATCTTGCGTGAATAAAATTTCTTTTGTTTTTTTTTTCGCTGCTTGGTAATCTTTTTATTTGGATGTCTTGCGTTTATAGGCGTAAAAGTGTTTGGTAGATGTGAAATATCTGCCTAAATTTATCCATTTTGCTGTTGTTTCAAATTATATTCTATAGTTTTGATTTTTTTTAAACAAACTAGGAGAGAATATTGCGAGAGTGTAGGCTTTCTGCCAATCCCAAAAATAAATCGAACAGCAAGAGAAAGATTTTTGTTTATGCTCAAGACCGTATATCTAAGTGTGAGATTCAAGGGCACTGTATAAATTATTTTGTTGTTCTGAAACATTGAAAGCTACTTTTTGATAAATATCTAATAATACATTTATTTTCAGGTCGAAATTTTACTAAGAATATTTTTTTATTATCTCATCTTCTTTTAAATATCTTTGTTTATACTTTGTCTTTCTGTCCGTGTTCACGCTAAGTTACTTTAAATATTTTATGGATTTTCCTTTCGCGTATTATACTTTTCCAGATGGATACGCCGATTGTTGAAAAATTGAAAATTTATTAGGGAAATTTGAAAATGCATTCTATACTAGAAACTTTCAAAGGGAAGTGGGAGATAATGAGGCTTAACAATTTCTTATAGATTCTACATATTTTCCTTCTTCCAGATCGGAAAAAAAATCAACTTTTAATGTTTGTGTACGTTTCTCGATATTATGTTGTGAACATCGCCTTGGATTATTTTTTAAATATCCAGTTACAAAGTTTTTCGCGCGTAGAAAATTTTCACAACTTCTTTTTTTCAGTAAAGCTAATAAAACTTAAGACAATATAGTATATTATACACACATATTATGTACTATGTTCATAGATTCACGAGGGTAATACCAGTAATTCTTATTTTTACGAATTTTAAATTTACGGCGCTTCGTTAAATATATGTTTAAATTGGACTTGATTTTCTCCAACGATTGTTTACGAGAAAACCGTGAAAATTATTTTATTTGATAGTTTTACTTAAAACGTAAACAATCTAAAGATTACTTTAAAGTTTTTATTTTATTTTAATTCGCATCAGCTAATGTTTATTGTTGAAGTCTTTCACTATTTAGAAAAATATAACAAAGATAATTACCTCTTTAAAAAGAGAATCATGATGATAATTTTTCTTAGAAAATAATAAAATATTTGTTTGATCTTTGGTGCATTTATTCATTTTTATTCGGCAGAAATGGCAGACTTATGTTTAGTTCTCTAATATCTCCGACCGCTGTTGTTATCACGAAAAATTATTTCTTCCAAATGTATCTAAGTCACTTTTTATTACCTAATGTTTTTCAGTTTGAAATATTGTCCGAGTTGAAATTTAATTCTTGTTTATTTTACACCAGGGGTCGGCCGGATGCGGCCCCCGAGAGCGCTTTATGCGGCCCGCGAAGCCATAATGAAAAAGCGATCGGTACAATTTAACCGAAAATTTCGTATACTTTCAGTAAAAATTTGGTCTCGAAACCTTTTCTGATGAATATTTATCGCTGGTAAATTATTTATATATGATTTTTGCTAATGTGAGACCACAGAATCTCTTGATAACTTCGGAAGTTAGTACTCAACCGGCCCGCTGAAGCTCTCGTGACTTTCAATGCGGCCCTCCGAAGCATTCATATTATGAATGCGGCCCGTCATGCAGAAAAGGTTGCCGACCCCTGTTTTACACGATGTACACTCAATTCAAACGTTTTTCAGTCTCCACTCTTTCAAGTTTCTGTGGCTGTTCTAAGAAGAATGTGGCGTAATAAATCCCCATTGTTTAAGTTTTATCATTCAGTGTCCGTAGCCTCTCAAATGAGTAGAAATTTCGAATCGGTTTTTATCCCGTAGTAAATTAATGAATGCGTAGATGGTGAGCTGCTAGATAAATTAAGCGAAGGTCAAAAAGTGCGTATGCATTCAAGTTAAAAGGGAATCGGGGCAATTAGCCAATATATTCAGACTTTTCTCTCAACTTTTTCCAGCTTATTCGTAGAATCAACAAGGATAATAAGCGACTTCATTATTGACGAGCTATATCTTAAATTCTACAAACTATTTTAAATATTTTGAATTTTAATAGCATCCCAATAGTCCGTTAAACTAACGCTGCATAGATGTTTTTTTTTATTTTTGATCAGCCTAATTATTCCTGTTCTTATTCACTAATTGTAACTCACTACATATCTTATGAATTTTCAATTCCCAGTATATTAGTGTATTAAATAATATCGTTCATAACATATTTTATGAATCTTTAATTCCTAGGAGTTTGTTTTTCTTACTATATTAAATAATATCGTCCACGTTAAACGCTTAAAAAATTAGCATTAATTGTCTGGTATTTACTCTCTCGTCTGAAATAACTCAATTTATTTTACTTTTTCTGTTATTTTTGCTATTTATTTTTTATTTTTGTAGTATATTTATGTTTATATACTAAAGGAATAATTGCTTTGATACATTTCTTCAAGTATAAAAAGCTAAAAAAGGCAAAGTGAAACAATCCGATGTATTTCCTTAACTCTATGGTGCAAACACACATGCTTCTCCTTCACTTTCTCCCGTTTCCATTTCTAACTTCATAAATTTTCTGCTCCGCATCACAGAACCTAAAAATTATTCCATTTTCCGTCTCGACTAGCTTGCATGTTTATGTCTTACGTAATGTCCGTCACTGTTCTTATTATTTTTGGAATGGTTAAGTAGGTTTGTGTGTTAGCAGTACACTTCAACAGAAGAAAGAATATCCTAAGTATGTTTTGTTAAATAATAATTTAAGCTCAACGGTTCAGCCTTAATCTCCTCCTTAATTGTTTTGTTAAAATCGATGGCACAGTTTTCGCTTTGAAAAATCCTCCTTCCCAAAATATATTTGGCCTCTAAATGTAAAGCTTTGCAAAAATCGCCAAAACGTGAGTTAAATCTCATGTATTTCAAGTAAAATTACAAAAATAACTAGGGTACGGGTTTGGCGGTGCCAACAATGCTATGGCTCGGCAACAATGTCATATGTGGAAACATGGATATTTTCCAAAAGAATAAAGACTATTTTAGCTTCCGTATTTTCTCAGTTTACTTCCGTTGTGATTCATCCGAAACTCTTATTTGCATTAGCCATTATAATTAAACAGATATATCATTTATACTAAACCTATCTTTACACTTTTTTAGCTGGAATTATATTTCGTCAGTTTACCTGGAAAGCTTGCAAATAATGTATATTTTCATACTTGTATAATAAATTTTTTCGTGTTTACCCGACTATAAGACGAGTTTTCCCGTTTTTTTCAATCAAAGGTTGGGGATAACAAAGAAACAAGTAAATATAAAATAGTGAGTGTTAATAACCAATCTAGCACAGTTTCAATCACATCTATCTTTTCACTTCATATTATGTTGAAAAGTTCTAGAGATATGACTAAAAACAACTGCATTGATCTTGTTTAATGTATTTGCCTCGGATTGCCTTATAAATAATTTTTATTCAAAATTGTCTTCTTACATTCGAGGTCGTATTATAATTGGGTAATATATATCGTTTTCAAGTAAATAACCTTCCGTACATTTTCAACGGATTTAACCGGCTCTAGAGAGAGAGAGGGAGAGAGAGAGAGTCCGATTGCCATTACAAGAAAATCCTAAAAAGGCGATAATCGCATCTCGGAACAAGCTGCGGCGTGAGATCTTTCCCGCCCATTTTCACGCGACGTTTCGACCTCGCATCTTGTAGCAGAGTGCGTTTCACGGGACGCGCGTTAAGATTCTCAACGCGAAAGGGAGAGAGAGACACCCTTTGTTTATCTGACAGAAGAAGGGAGGAAGAAGAGGTTTGAGGACGCGGTGAGGTCAGAACACGAATACCTTCGGAGAGACTTTCTCCTGGCTGCGTGGCAAGGATCTGCAGCGAGATCCAAGGCGACGATTCGAGCGGAGGAGGATAGAGCCTCCGATTGTTCCACCCCCTGCCCTCCACTCACATTCCCTCGCGAAGGCGGGGGAGAGAGAGAGGAGAGAGAGAGAGAGGGAAAGGGAAGGGAAGGTGGTCGGGAATAAGAAGGACGGGACAAGTAGCTTGGGGTCGTGAGATGCGACCGTCTTGACCTTGCGTCGCTTCCTGTGTGGAGAGGGCGTCGGAAATACATCGATGGGATTCTTCGGAAGGGGTTAGGAAGAGTAAGAAGAGAAGGGAGGGAAATGGAGGCCGGAGACGGGGAGAGAGGTTTAGTTATGTGTTTTGAAATCGGAGGGAAATTGGGTCGCGGCGTTTAACGAGAGGGGGATTTGTCAACTCAAGGGCAAGAATGAGCCTCCTTCTTCCGCCGTCCTTCCCATAATCTCGAGCCAATTATTCCCGCAGAGGATGCGGGGCGTGGGATCGTTCGCGAATTGCGCCCTGCCGCGTCTCCTCCTCGCAGCCTCGTCGCGATTTATCGAATTGGTTCGCGGGATCGATTTAGCCGGATACTTTCGTCTTCCCCATTTTTTCTCTTTATCCTTCTCCTTGAGGGCCCCCAACTCTTAGTCCTTCCCACTGCCGACCCTGTGCTCCTCCCCTCCTTATCCCCGGGTACGAAAAATTCTCCTTTCCAAAAAATTCCTTCGAGTTTTTTTTCTTTTGATGAATCTAAAATAACCTCGGCCATTGGTTTGGACGATCCTCGAGTGTATGTGACGGCGCTAAAAATGTTCGCCATAAACCAAACGCGCGGAAAATGCAGACACTGTTTTCGGAGCCTTTTTGCATATTCCTTTTAAAATAAGCCATATTTCTGCGTGAGGAATATTTTTGACTGGAATCCTTCAAGTTCGACAATTGTTATATTCCTAAGTAATTGTTTGTTAGGTGGCAGTGTTTCTTCGCATAAAATTAATGGACGAGGCCAAGACTTCGTGGAATTCCATAAAAGGTATAATGTGGCGTTGTTAAAATTATAAACAAAATTAAAATTAAAACAACACAGTTTAATCACACTTCGGCTTATTCCACATAACACTATATAGTTCTTATATAGTGTTATATGGAATAAGTCGAAGTGTGATTAAACTGCGTTGTTTTAATTTTTGTTATGTTTATAATTTTAACAACACCACATTATATCTTTTCTTGGCATAACACATTAAAGATATTGCAATTCTCCGGAGTGCGATTATTTTCTTACTTCCTGTTTTGAGCCTTTGTACTGTGTTCAGTCTGGCCTCTAATCTGTATCCAATCGATTTGCATGTTCGAATCTTTATAGACGTTCATTACACCTAGGGCATTGGCCTCGGTGTTTGCCTCTTAAGGAAGAGCACGGCGAGTGTCTGCCAAAGTTGTCTCGGTCCAACCGTACCGAACGACCACGTGTTATTTTGAGCGCACAATTATCTCCTAACAAACGAGTTTTAAATTCTTAAAAAATTTCTTTGCAGTCATTTGCAAGAGTCACTTTTACCCTTCAATGAGTAGGCGGAACACCGGCCTTCGAAGCTTCAGTAAGGATGCAGACCGCTTCCGGCAACAGAGCACATAATTTAAATAGCCTTTGTTGAGAGTTTTCAAAAAACGAAAACAAAATAAAACCTTCTCCTAATTCTAAAGAGAAAATGATCATGTAACCATTTGTACACTAGAAAATATCTTTTAAATCTTAAAAACGAATCGTTCTTCCATAGCTTAATATTGCAAAATTATACGATTAAGTTCGAATAAATGGGCTCAATTCATATTATCCGGATATTTTCAATTTGTATTCACACGGTGATTTACTTACAATTCGGAGCTTATCTCTTGAATACTTTACATATCATGAAAGAAGCCATTCAATTAGAAATTATCTTTTTGCGACGTGCAAGAGCTGGGATTCTCCGTGCGGCGAAATCGGATGCTCGTCTAGACGCTCGAATCGATCCAACGAGACGGAAATCGCCTCGCATATCCTCAATATGGTTTCCTCTTAAGAAGCCATTCATTTCGACCCAATGCGCTCCCTATTCCCCGCTCCGATTGCTTAAGAACCCCCAATCAAAACGTGCACTTCCGCCCCGAAACAACATCGTCCCCCGGATATCAGAACTGCTTCTGTCGGGCGGAGCCGTCAAAACTCGTGTGAGAACCATCGAAATCCAGTCGATACGGGCTCGTCTTTTCTCTCTCTCTTTCTTTCTCTCTCTCTTTCTTTCTCTCTATCTCTTCGACCCCTCCATGTTCCAGACGGACCCGTTTCCGAGTGCATCTCTTCATTTCGTCCTGTTGCCGGCTTCTTCTCCTGACGCCTCAATGGTGGGAGACCGCGCGATTCGGTCTCCGCGAGAGAGCGGCCGCGGGAGACCTCCGAGAGACGTTTGTCCCACTCCCCCAAATCGCTAGGGAATAACCCGGTTACGAAGCGGAGGGACGCCCGACTACCATATAGAAGAGCTTCGCGAGGAGGAAAGGGAAGACACGTGTTCGTCTGCGAGTCCACCGTCCTTCTTTTGTTGTCTCCCAATTCTATATCCTAGCGACCACAAATTATATGGGGTTTTAATCGGAGCTAAATTATTAGAAAAGTGTTTTCTCTCGCGAGGAATGTATTTTTTTTTTATTTTCCGACCTTCGACGCGACACGCATTTTTTTGCTTTGCCAGGAATAGAAGAATCGCAGGGGAACCTCTATCGGAGAAACTTCAAAATATGGCTTTGTTTACTCGCAATAACTTGTTTGCGTTGCTTAATTTCACATCCGAGGGGTTTTTTCTTTTTTCTAAGTTTCGCTAAATTATTTGGGTCTCGCTCCTCTCGAACTTCGTGTAACATTCTGCCGTCATTGTAAGAATCCGGGCAACTCTTTCGAAAGGAAGGGAAAAAAACGCGTTTTCTCCAAGGCGACCAAATGGACGGTATAGAGACATGGCAAGGGGTATCTCTCGCCTCGTCCCCTCTCCGCTTCCGTCTGCTCGTAGAAGAGGGCCTAACGCGGTGTCAGTCTGGGAGAGCGAGCCTTCAATCGCAAGGGCGAGCGCTGCGATCGGAAGCGTTTAGCCCTTCCGTCACTTCTCGGGTCGTTCACCTCCTCTCTCCTCGTCTCCCTCCCTCTCTCCCCTTCTCTCTCCCTCTTCCCCCTTCTCCGCCTACCTCTCTCTCTCTCTCCATGCCCATTTCTCCCTCTTTCACTCTCTCCGAAGGCCGGCCAAGTGTCTCTTTGCATTGAGTGCTCCGTGAAGATGCTTTCTTCCACTGTGGCGTTTTTTTTAGTATAACGAGCGTCGAGAATAGGGCAAAAGAGAGAGAGAATCCAAATGTTCTTTTTCTCGACTGCAAACCTTTGTTGCCTCATTTATTCCCGCCTCTCTTTCAAATATTGCATTATATCTTTTTAGTTATGCAAACGTTGAATTATGAGAAAGGAAAGAAAACGACAGAACTCTTCCAAATTTACAATTAACAAGATTCTTATCAATTACCTAGATTAATTCAATTAAAATTTTAAAGGATTATTATTGCCAAGTGGAATGTTACCACAGTATTTTTGTTATATTTGATTTATCATACCGCGACACCACAAAGTCATCATGGAGTTTATTATAAACAGTCTGATTAGAACACGCGCAGATTGTGTCATATGTCTATCAAATATTGAACGAAGTATTGCATCTAAACAGACTGTGCAAATGAAACTGTCGTCGAAGTTCGAAAACATTGAGGCACGATTACGCGATTCCGCAAGTAATCATCGAGTGTTTGTTTTGCGATATGATACCAGCCGCAGAAAGTGGAAGAGTATGATAAACTCCACGAAAAGGAAAAGAATCGCCATTGGAAGGTAGCGAGGTTCTTGCTAAAACGAAATCCCGGGACACATTAAAATTCGCTTGGGACATTGGCTATTCATCGCATGAGCACGTCCGTCAGGCAGTCTCAAGGACCGTTTATTATTGCATTTATCTAATGATGTTACAAACCGCATTTCCTAAGAAAAATGCTATGGATTTACAGACCGTGAAATTTCTCAATACCGAACGGATCACAAAATGCCAAAGAATCGAATTTTTAACGAATATTTAATTTTGAGTGCCTTCCTCCATCTCGGTGCGGGTTACACATCGATAGGAATTCCAATATCACAAATTGCATTCCTCCACCCTATGAGACAGCGTTTAGATAATTAATGTCCGAGCTTAATTGTCGAAAATCTCGGTTTAATGGCTTCAAAGTGGTCTTTTGCCAGGCTCAGTTCTCCTGCCAAGCACGCCGCCCATTAATCCCTTCCATATCTTTCTTTAAAAGACCCGAGTCGGATCTAAATCCAGCTGATAATCCACCGAACGACCGCGCCCCAAAGCCTCCCCGCCGCTCTATCTGCCCGCACGGAAACACCCCTCTTTCTACTTCAGCCCTCTCTCTCTCTCTCAAGCTGCGCTCCCCTCCCCCTTTCCTCTCTCTCTCTTCAGAGGAGGAAAGAAGGAAGGGGATGCTAAGAATACCTCGCCTCTCCTCTAAAAATACTCAATCCGACAAACGCCGGCCGCCTACTATCGAGCCTTTTGATAGATTCGCCTCTCCTTTGTTTTCTTCTTCCTTTCGTGCGATCGCGATGGGTGGAGAATCGGGATTGCGATCCTCTCCTTTCTCCGCGTCGGATCGATCAGTCCTTCGGATCTGGACGACGCGGTTCGAAGCATCGCGGCAGTTCCGGACGACATCGCGTATACGCGCGGGAGGAAAGAATCGCCCTCCTCCATACCTCTCTCGATCTGTCTCGTCGCCGCGCTAACAAGTCGCCAATTTACTCCGACGGCCGCGGAGGACGCCTCTTTAGTTTCGCCGCGCGGGCAACTTGCCCCATCCCCGCCCCTTTTTTCTGGCCCTCCCTCCGCGTACAAAGGCCGCGCGCTCGCGAAAAAGGCGCAGAAACGCGGAAAGAGTACGCCGTTTGCGTGGCAACAAGACGGATTGTTACCACGTGATCGGGAACGACACCTGAAGTGATAATATCCGGAGCGCGTATGTCAAGTGCATGGAGTCTTCTCGAGGTGTCGTCTTACCGGTCTTAAACTTCTTAGAATCACGTATCACGTTCTTACCGGAAAAAGAGCGAGTTTTTCCGACCGTTAACTTATCGAAGGAATTACTTAGAAAACGCCCATGATACACACGCTTAAATATATATATATATATATATATATATATATATATATATATATATATATATATATATATATATTATCGAAACAGAGCGAAGGAGGGCGAGAAGAGAGACGGGGAGCATGAGAGGTAGAGAGAGAAAGAGAAAAAAGACAGAGTGTCTCTCTTCCCTTTCAACTTTTTCCTCTTCGAACCTTTGTGAAGCACTTCTCAACTCCGCCTCTAATTTTACACCCGTCTCCAACTCCCGGACGTCGTGTCCGCTAGCTGAGAGAACGGATGGCGAGCGCACATCGCTCAATGTCCCTTTTCCTCCCACTCTTCCTCCGCATCCTTCTCGTCCTCCTCTTCCCTACAACCTCTCCCCATTCCTATACTCGCCCCCTTCCCGATATTGGGGTTATGGAAGAAGGGGTCTTGAACCCCTATGATCGCTCTCTCCCTCTATCCTCTATCTACTCTCCCTCTATCTTCCCTCTATTCTCCCTCTATCTTCCCTCTATTCTCCTTCTATCCTTCCTCTATCCTCCCACTATCCTCCCTCTTTCCTCTCTCTATCTTCCTTCAATTCACCCTCTATCCTCCCTCTATCTTCCCTCTATCCTCCGTCTATTCTTCCTCTATCATCCCTCTATATTCACTATATAATCCCTTTGTCCTCCCTCTATTCCCTACCCCACTCTATACTCCTAATCTCCATCAACCTTCCTTCTATCCTCCCTCAATCCTTCCTCTATACTTCCTCTGTTCTCCCTCTATCCTTCCTCTACCCTCCCTGTAGCCTCCATCTATTCTCTATCCTCCCTATATCCTATCTCTATACTACTCTTCTCAATCGCACAAAAGGATCCAGTCCCCCGCCGATTCGTGGGTCTCCCTAAGTCCCCTTACAACCCCTTCCACCCCCGCCCCCGCATCAAGCCATCCTTCTCCATCCCTCCTCCCATCTCTCCACCCACGAAGCGCACCCCCCGCCTCCTCGCCGCAGCCTTGGGTTCGCGCGAACAGGAATAGAACTCTGGGCCGTGGGTGGGATGGCTCCAAGCCGATGGTTGGAGAAAGAAAACTCGGAGAAGGGCTTCCAGTGTGTGGCCGAAGCCGGGGCGAGGTTTTGTTTCCTCCAAAATCCGTGAAACTGTCATCGGCCGGCATTTGCTCCGCTTCGATATATGTATGTCCGCGTTATATTGGTTTCCTCCTCCGCTTCCATTCTCTCTCTCTCTCTCATATTTTCTCTCCTCTCAGCCGCGGCGGCGATTTCTCCGGCTCTTTTACCGGAAGGGAGGCGGAGCGGGACCGCCTTTTTAGAATTGCGACGCGTCCTTGGTGGCCCCGCGAAGCGTAAACCGCTTCCCTGCGCTCTTTCTCTCTCTACTCCCACGCCGCACGGAGAGACAGCCGCTCTTGTTCACGTGCCGTGCGCCGTGTTCCTCCCCTCCTTCCTCTTCCTCCCCTCCTCCCTCTTCCACCCCTCCTCCCTCTTCCCCCTTCCACCCCTCCTCCCTCTTCCCCCTTCCACCCCTCCTCCCTCTCCCACCTTCCACCCCTCCTCCCTCTTCCCCCTTCCACCCCTCCTCCCTCTTCCCCCTTCCACCCCTCCTCCCTCTTCCCCCTTCCACCCCTCCTCCCTCTTCCCCCTTCCACCCCTCCTCCCTCTTCCCCCTTCCACCCCTCCTCCCTCTCCCACCTTCCACCCCTCCTCCCTCTTCCCCCCTCCGCCCTCTTTCCCCTTCCTCCTCTCCTCTCCCCTGTATCCCCACTCCCCTCGTTCGTTGTTGTCCCCATCGCCCGCGTCCTTTATCCGCGCGTTACACGCGGACGCGGAAATCCAGACGACCACCGCAGGGTAAGAGAAATAGTTAAACGGACCGCTTTCAAGCATCCCTTCCGCTTTGCGGGAATTTTAATGTGGTCGAACGGTTAATGAGAAGGAATTCGAAGCCGTATTATGGATCTCTAGATGATTTTTTTCTGCACGGATCTCTGGAAACATGGTGTCGGAAAAAAATTATAAAAATCTCTGAGATGTATTGAGTCGTTGGAGCGTACCTTTGATCGATAAATTAAGATTCCGATTTTGTCCAGACTACAGGACACTGCAATGTGATTAACAGTCTTGAGCACTCATATTTTTATTCAGACGTCCCGGTTTATTTGATAAAGTTCGTAGAAGTGACTCATTTTAGAACGTTGAGCAGATGAAGTATATTGGAAAATATTCGACCACATTTCTAGGTACCAAACGGTATGCGGAGAGGTGATTATTATATTGCATAAATCGCGAAAATGGCTTTTACTGGTAGTAGATACCCTTATATTAACCGTGAGATGAGCGATTAATTCTGTTATGCTAACTATATCCACAAAAATTATCTCTGCTGAATATTTAATATGGTGCTTCGCAGTGGCGTAGCTAGGTTCTGCTTGGCCCGGGGGCAAGTCACAGAGATGCGTCCCCCTCCTTTTGCTCACTGTACAATTTTCCAGACAAATAATTTGGGGAATGTGATGGAATCCCAAGCATACAATACTAGCATTTTAATTCGACACATATTATAACATTATTATTGTTTATAAACAAAAACGTTAATTTTCGGTCCAGGAGTTTGCGCCACTTCAGCCCTGCGTCCCCCTCTGCTCCCCCTCGCTACGCCACTGGTGCTTCGCCGTCATCTAGATGCACTAACTTCTTAGATAGCATGAAAAAATTTTGGAAACGCGCGCAACAGACCATGTAAGTTGGCAGCATGAGGGGAATCTAAATATAAAGTTTTTAAAAGGACGGGTTTGCCTTATCAATTTACTTTCATGCATTATTGTTGCGAAATCCTTGATAACTTTTTGGATGTTTAATAGCGAACATAAAATATTTGGATAGCATTGCGATATGACTGTTGCATAGATTTCTTCGGTAAATTTGCTGCAAATAAGTCTACCTTCGTTTATATTTCGATTAGGTATTATAAAAATAAATTACGCCGTAGTAGCTTATGATGGAGGACTCTTTATAGATAGAAAAGTTTATAGATCCCTGATTTACATCTGTCATTTTCGCTGTGAGTGACGATTTTTTCATGAGACCTAATTAGGCGGCAAATGCTAGAGAAAATTTTCTTTTTTCTTTGGACAAGCACTTATAAAACTCTGTATAGATAGGAATCTTTCGCGGAATTTTGATTTCATTATTTGAATATTTGATATCCTGCAAAGGTGGGGTTCGACTTTCTGGCACAGCAGGAAATTATTTTTGCTGCTTAAATAAATATGCATCTTTGATCATCAATCTACACGCAATTTTAAATAAATATTATATTCATTGCTTCTGCTTATATTGGAATCCAAAATATGTATATGTTTTCCATAAAGAATGATAGGTCATAAAATTATAGTAAGCTAGTGGTTCAGCGGGTGAAACTAATCGAATAAGCCACGGATAGTAATGACGATTATGAGCTCTACCGACAGCATTGCTTTAATAGATTATATCTCTATGTGGAAGCTATTCAATTACAAATTCGATCACAGTTCATCGGGAATGCGAGCCAGATAGAATTTTGTATACAATTTTTATATATCTTCTAAATTAATTTGAAATTTATCAAAAATATAATGTGCAATGATAGAGACCTAACTGCATTAGATTCCGCTTATCATCACTGATTATTGTTATCAGCCGTACTGTAGTTATATTATGAATTCCAAATCTAGTTCATAACAGGTAATATGCTGCATAATATAACCACTGCCGCCTTCTGTTGTAATCGTAATTTTATTTTCTCGTCATTCGCCTGAAAGCAAGAAATTGTTCAATAAGAGAACCTTTGCTTACTATTTTCGATAAGATATACAAACACCACGCGAAACTCGCGAGTTATCCGCCGCACATACATAGATTTTAGTTCCTGGTGGCCTTTTAGGATAAAAGCGCTGTTTCCATTGACGGTTTCTTAACAGACTTTTTCGCGCAAACATTTACCCTATTATTTTTAACCAAAACGTCATAGAAACTCAACATTTAAGTCTGCAAGAAAGGCAAAAATTTTTAAATACTTGCAGGCTTTCCAAAGTCTTGTCTTGGTTTTCAAGCCTCTTTTTGGTTTTTACATAAAAACAGGTAGTTTTTAAAGGGGTTTCGTTGTAATTGGAAACATAAATATAAAATAAAATGAGCTGCTATTAGTGCAAATGTGGAAACTACTGAAGTGGTTAAAAATGCAAGATTGTCGTTTATTGTCATTAGTTGCTTAATGTTATCAATTAAACAGAGCCCAGCCTGATCATATTAAGCTACATTTACTGAATCACGACTCCTCTCAATTACTTCAGTGTAACTCTTGCTAAAAATTTTAAATCGCATTTCGTTCGATTTTCTCCCTGTCCATAAATATCGATGCAAAATTCCTGTGTTCCTAAAATTCTCCTTTGCGTGCTCTATGGCGAAGCCAATTCGTTAATATGTATTTTTTCTTGAGACCGAGAATAAACTTTCTCCAAACAGGAAGTTCCATTAGGGGAGATCGTCTTATGTTCGGGAAAATACGGTATTTCATAAATATTCTATCTTTCGATGCGGTGGATCTCGGCTGCGAATGCCTAACTCTTAAATGGGATCCAATTTTCTCGTCTTTATTGGGCGATGCTAGCAGAAAACTCTCAAATCCTTTATCTTCGTCCAAATTAGATCCGTTAAAAGTCATCTCATACACAATATCAACTGGAGCCTCATAATATAATATTAATTCCGCGGTCAATACATCTCAAATATTTTAAACGAATCGTATGAAGATTGTGCAATTTAATTTTTTTAAGCTTATGTTCTGGATATATTAAGTCACGTTGCGTTGGTCAACGCAGGTGCTGAATTGCTCGAGAGAGTTTGAAAGGCGCGCATCAACAAGGGAATAAGGGGCTGCCAATTAATCTCAGGGGAAAAGGGGGCGTGGCGAGAGAGAGGTTTTGCGCTGCTCCGTTGCCAAAAATTAATCGTCGACCCTCGTTTTCCTTTTCACGTTTCGCGGACCAAGATTTGGGTGAGTGGTTTGGTTTCGAATTCTTCAGCTTGTAGTAATCAAGGAAATTCTCTTCCACTTGGATCAGCGTCGAGACTGGCACTTTTGGTATTACGTTCAAACCCAAACAACCAATCGAGCATTTGTTTTAAAAAGAAAGTGGCGGGACGGGAGGAGACGAGAGTAGGGATTCCATTATCGAGGCGACCAGCAAGGGTGGAAGAGGTGGGAAGGGGGCCGGGGAGCAGGGGGGGGGAGTGGGGGAGAGCGCTTAAGGGCGCTGCGGTGAGAATGGATGAGTTTGCACGGGGAATCTGAGGGAGGGCAGTCGAAAAGGTTGCTTTTGCAAAAACGGAATGCGGAAGAATTTTTTTCGTATATCGGCTTTCATTTCCCTTCCTCGGATAGTGATTCGAAAGAATAATGAATGCCTTTCGTCGTTTTCAACGAGTATTTTTCACAGCCTAGTGGTCTGTGGATTTTTAAAGGGTGTATCCAATTGAATATAGGATAGTTTCAAATAAAAATGCAATCGCCAATAAGATGCCATGCTGTATGATCTATTACTTTCTTGATTGTGAATTTGACATTGTATGAAACATTGACATTTAAATTGTGACTGTTAGATATGGAGAAAAATATGTTGACCCAATAGTATTCAATGCATTTATTTGGGGAATAGTATTGAATCACAGCATTTATATTTTTAGTTTAAAGCAGATGCACTTCCAGTTTCTTTCGAAGCCTAGAGTTAGTAAAAGACGATAAGATACGTGGGTCGATTCTTTCAGGGCCGATTGGGCCGCCTGATTCAGTCAGATGCTAGGGCCGGTTAGAATGATACGCCGATAAAGTACCGTCAGTCCGCCCCTGCTATGATAGTATTTGTCATTGTAGATGGTGAATGTACTTTAATAAGTTAAATGGCTTGCAGCCTTGATTGAACTCGGTGCACGTAGCCGCGTGATTGCCATGCCACGCGTGTTCCCAGAGTCGCCGCACCCGAGTTTCTTCACAGGGCGGCAAGATATAGACCAAAGGGAGGCTCATTATAGCCAGAGGGGTTCAGATCAAGCCTAGTGATATAAACCTTAACCCTCTCATCCCGTAACCGTCTCCATATTGCCTAACTTCGCCTCAAATTCCTCTCCATTCTTTCTCATTCTCCCCTCATGTTCCTCTCTGCTCTTCCCTCCGTTTCCTCTCTCTCCCTCTTCCCCCCTCATTCCTCTCCCTCTTCCACCTACCTTTCTCTCTCTCTTCCATGTACCTTCCTCTCCCTCCTCTCAATCACCTTCCTCTCCTTCTGCTCAACTCTCCTCATTCGCTCGGCCATTCAGCTCTTAAGCCAGGACGATACATACCGGTGCAAGGGCATCGGCCGACGACGTATGGCAGTCAGGCATTGCGCCTAGACCTCTCCCCCGATCTGCATTCTGAAGCAAAGCTTAATGTATAACAGGCACTTCCTGTCTCGTGTGGACGACCTTTTAATGTTTTGAATTGAGCGGGCATCAGTCTAAAAAAATTTGAACCAACTCATCGTTCCAATAATGTTATTGCCTAGTGGTACAGAATGAGCCGTATGCATCCTCATAAATTTAACTTGTCTATTTTGCTTACCTATTTTAAAATTTGCGATACCTTAAAAATGATTTTTCACATTCTTAATGTCATCATACCTGTGATAAACATCGAAGAGCTCGCATTCGCTAGTTAATTTAATTATACAGCTCCCACGAGGTAGGATTTTATGTAGAAAATTTTTCAGAAGTCGAACTATTTCCCCTTCTGAAAATATTTAGAGATAATGCATTTTATCTAGTGTGTGAGTATTGCTGTCTAATAGGTTCCTGTCGCTGTCGAAAGACACAAAACTTGTAGACAATTACGTGCAATGCTATCGTCCCTGACGCGGAATAATTTCTCGTAAACCTAACTATTATTTTTTCTTTTTTCTTTACTTTATATATTTATGTGATTGTACATATCAGTGTTGATGATTAGTGACCGCCAAAAATACATACAAACCTAAACAACAGTTTGAAATCGAGTCCCTAGCGCGGAATAATTCCCCATATATCTAGATATTACACTTCTTTTCATCTTTAGGGTTTAAATGTGCTTGAGTGATTGAACGTATGTATGTGTGTGAGGACACCAGATTTTTGGCGAGGAATAACCAGCCCACGAACCTGTATTTTAAAAATATATTTTAATTTATTTATTTTTAAAATGTTCTCCCCATTGTACCCGTTATTATATTCCTTATTATCTCTCCTTCCTTCTTCTTAGTGATTCTCTAAATATTGTATTTTATAGTTAAGGAAGAACCCTTCTAACACACTCCAAAACTTGATATAAGTGGGTAAACTAAAAGTATCACACACATAACCAATTAGTTAAAAGTGATTCCTATGTACATTCGCAATGACTTTTTTAATTTTTGACCAGTAAGATATTTCCGTTCTTATTTATGTTAATAGTTTTTAGTGATAAGTAGGACCTAATATGTTCGATGTAAATAGCTTGAGTGGTTCTGTTGAGGTGTTACATCCTATTAATGATGGAGATGTCAGAGAAGTGTGAAGGAAAAGATAAATGGACGCGAAGAGAGAATGTGGTGGGATAGAAGGTGGTAAGGGACGAAGAGAAAGGTGTGGGGAGCGGAGAATGTAAAAAAGAAATAAGAAGAATGCTAAGGGAGGAGAGATGGGTGAATGGAGCATATTCATCATAAAGGGAAGACCAAGAGATGAGCGGCGAATACTTGGAAGATGCCGAGGCAGAGGGGGTGAAAGGAAAAGGAATTGTGCGATGAAGAAAGATTGGGAATAAATCACTTTAAACGGCACGAAAAACCCGACAAAATAAAAGCCGCCAGATATATAACCTAATTATACGTTGATAAAATTTTTATTTTATTTTACCGGTGTTAATCTTGTTTGTGAGAATATATCATTCGTCATTCGATTCAAACGTTATATATTATTCACGTTTTGGATTTAACTGACTTGACTATAAAAAGGTATGGTGGAAACATTCTATACCAATTTGGAAGGATGAAATTTAGAGCCTTTTCTATTCGATTTGGGAAAAATATCGTATAGTTTAAAATTCCATATAATTAATAAGATCTTGTCATCTTTCAACCTTATTCTGCTGAAATAATATCGTGAAAAATCATGCAATGGTTAGAGTAGTTATTTAATTCATGTATTCCGCGATCGAAATAATACGCACATTTTATGTGATACGTCAAACTACTTCCTATGAGTGACGAAAATTTATGAAACGAATACGATGCGGTTGCAATTATGGTCAAACATTTCAAAGGCGGCCACTGCAGCTACTGTTAAAATGGCTGCTTTGAGGGGTGATCGCCTAAGGGGGGATTTAAGAATGCATTTAATATTAATGGTATAAATTTCAGTTTTAGAATAAATGACCATTTGTTGGTATGACTCGCCTAAAAAATCTCGCAAGGGTTTACCTTGCGAGATTTTTTACTAGAAGTACCTGAAAATTCATTTACTTGGGCATAGGTGTTTTAACATAGAAGCTTTCGTAGATGGACGATAGGAATACTTCTAGGATGTGAAATTTACAAAGCAAATTACGAAGCTTTTTAGTTTCTAAATATTGCCGGTTGCGGACGTGCCATTTGCGGATATAGTAACTTTGGCGCCACTGATGTATTTAACTGCGTTATCTGTCCACGGAGCGTTTTTTTCAGCCTATGCATACCAAACATATTAAATTAATAAAAATGAAAAATATGTGAGACAAAATAATTTACATAGCTATAAAATAGGAGTGCTTTAAAAGAACTGTTTTTCCTCAACTTTTGTTAAAACCAGCCAAGTCTACTTTTTGCTGCGAAGCTAGTCGTGTGCCTAGGTAAAGGGTAAAGGAAAGTGACACGAAATAGGGTTGTTTGTGTTTCTTTGAGGGGGAAATCCCACGGAGGAAACACAATGGGGACAGGGACGACTGCAAGCAGGCCGATAATTACCCTGCACGCAAATGGCACGTCCGCAACTGGCACTACATCCGCTGTGTTTACTCCCTCTAGGTATGAAATGCACCCGATATCGAATGTGAAATGTTATGAAAAGATACCTCCATATTTTTCTTGTTTCTAGAATAAATTCTGACGAGTTATAACAAAATATAGATCCTAATTTTTAATCTGAAATTTTATTCAGCGTATATTTCTGAAATTACATCGTTCGTCTGCGATTACGTTTTTTATCTTTCAAACAGAATGAATGGTTTGTTTTAATTTTTCTCGCTAGAAAAAACAGTGTTAACTTTTCAGTTTGATGGTAGTAGACCGAGTCAAATATTTGCTATATTAATGGCTGTGGTAATATCATACGCTATATATTACCATATTAATTCCAGCTGCAGTGCACTTGAACAAAATTATTCATATCTAGTCAAAATATTCTCCTTTGACGAATAACTTTTTCCTTATATTATTTTTAATCAAAACTCGGTTGTCTTTGGAATATAGCCATCCAGAGCTTCCATTTGATTTGGAATTGATTTATATGTTAATACCGTAGGCCATCCAAGGGTATGTAGTGAGTTGAACTTGAAGTTGCTACATTTTCGCATGGTTGAGCTTACTTTGGGTTATAGTTCTACGTCACTTTCGTATTGCTGATTTTTATTTGGATAATATCAATTTAGGTGAGTTCTTCGTCATGGGAAAATTAGAAAAACCCATGCCTTTTATCGTATACCATCTATTTTTGAGATAATAGCCCAAGAAGCTGATTCGCTTAAACACACAGTCACTTTCTGACCTTTGCCGATTAATTGGTTGTACCGATTACTTCTTATAACATTTGAGAGAAAACTCCAGTTTTATAACTTTCAATATAAAATAACGGTCATCAGAATACAAGAAAAACCCTTAATCTCTTTGTCACTTGGTCATTCTGTCCGTAACGCTCAATATCTCAGCCGTTTCTTCAGTCAGTTCAACCAAATTGGGAGGATTGTTTTACTATAACTTCACAATAAAATGTTCTACTTTTTTATATTGTTTGATTACAAAACCCATTTTAAACGGACTAATTCATTTAGTATTACATAAAAAGACTGTTCCGTTCATTACAATTCTTTAGAAGTGGTGCTTTATTCTTTCTAGTAAGATCTGATTATTGAATGAGTGCAAATTGACATTCGTTTTACATGTAATTTCGGTTTAAATTTTAGTTATTTTTATTCTGATTGCTCTGAAGAAGCGGTTCACTGGTATGTCGAATTCAATAGAATGAATTGCTCAACTCTGTTCGTATGACGTAGTTTACGAGAAATGCATTAACGCAACTGCTTTTTTTCTTCGCCTTTATTCCTCTCAACGTATGATTCAGAAGAATAAAGATAGGATGCGCTGTTGTTCGTACGAAATAAAACGCGTGATTTATGTTCTGAATAATGCCCGTTTATTTAACTCGCTCGTAAACATTTGCCAGCAGTCTTATTTTGCTCGTTTGAACCGCCGTCGATGCGTATTGCTTATGAAAGGTCGTTATAGTTAGTCAAGCACGAGCCTCGCGGATTCCACCATCGCGTGGATGATTAATTTAAGAGCGGGTGGGACGAGCATATTGTTCATCGGGAACCCGTGTTGTGAAGATAGCGACACATCCTTCCGAGACGTTTCCAGCATTCAGAAGCCCCGAGTACAATCAACAACCCGAGTATTCGTTTTCACTCGACGATTAACCGTTGCCAAGGATCGTCCGTCATCTATTTTTAGATTCCGAGATGATTTTACGCTTCGCAAATAAAAAAATTGTTAGAGAGGGAATGGTCGTCACGTTTTATGAGGTATAAAGATGATTCTCCGATGCGAGAAGAGAGTTAATATCGCAGGGAAGGAGAAAGCGAGGGGCGGGAGCACTTACCGTAGGGGCGAGACACGCTCTCTCTGCCGCCGCTTACTTCCCGATATGGGCCGTTGCAAGGGGCGACGGCAGAACATAAACAAACCCCGCCACTATTTTTACGCGTTTCTCTCTCTCTCTCTCTATCCCTCCCGAACTTCTAAAATTGTTGCTTCTTCAATTCAGTGCCCGAAAACTGGAAAATTGCGCGAACGCTCGAGGGAAAAAAATGCATCTCGAAATGCGCGAGATTCGGCGGCGTCGATTGGTCGAAATTCTTTTTTTTTAATTCACACCCTAGCTCGCAACCCGATCAGTTCCAACTCTTGATCTCTTCGTCGTACTATAACAAGCGCCTCGTTACACATTTTTATACAGGCTAGAAAAAAAATAAAAAGATACTTAAACCGTGGGATGCAAAATGGGCGTGGAAACGCGAATCGTGCGCCGCCGTGCGGCGATCCTGGTATCCAGGCCTAGACCTGCCTGCACGCGCACACAACGATCGCTTTTACTATTCTTACATCTAAAACGACTTTTTCCCCGCCTCTGAATCCTCCATTTCGGCGGAATCGTTCTCTCGCATTTCCCTCGCGCCTTTGGCGCTCTTCAGCCGACTCTTCTCCCTCTGCCCCGTGACTATCCGCTTGCTCTCTCTCCCCCGTTGGAACTATTTCAGTCTCCTCTATTGCCGATAAGTTTACTCGTGTATTGCGCGAAAAATCATCGGGAGAGGTGGAGAAAAGGGTGAGTTTTTTGTGAGGTGCAGAAGGAATTGGTATTGAGAGAGAAAGGGTGGCGGAAGAGCGTAGGGATACGTCTGTGAGGCCACTCGCTCTTTCCGGCGCATTCTTTTTCCTTTCGCTCTCTATCTCTCTCTTGACAAGACGCATGATATAAATTTTCCGACCGAGAGCAAGGGAAAAATAAAATGCGGAGAGGGGGGTGGGGTGCCTGATATATTGATAGTGGAGAGCGGAGGGAACCATTTTTGGGCCCGGTCAGCTCTGTCCAGCCGCTGCCGCCACTTTCCGCGGCGGCTTCGTTCAATGCCCGGCGTCCCACCACACCGCTGCCGCGCCTCACTATAAATAATCGGGCCTGCTGATGGCCAAGTATAGCATTTTGGCGCGCGCCCAGGCGAGCAGTGTCGGCTATTCCGAGCGCCACTCTCTCCGCCGGCGACCCCCTGAACTGGAGTCTCGACCTTGACCCTTCCAGCGACACTGCTACCTCGGCACCCTCCAGGTACGAGTGCTTTGGGGCAGGGGGAGTGGTAAGGGAGGCGCCGATGGAAGAGAAACGCCCCTTCCCTTCTCCATCCCTCTTTTTTGCGCTTCCTTTCGCGGCATTTACCGGAGGAGGGTGGAGTTCGACGCCGTTGAAATCATTGCCGAGAAAGGAGGATGACCTTACGGGTATACATACACTTCCGCAGCACCCACTCCTCTCCCCCTTCCCTTCTGAGAGGGAGCGGTCTCGAACTTGACTGCTTCGAGAGTATACGTATAGGTATCGCGAGACAAGCTGCAAAAACGCATTGTCAAAGCAGCGACCCTTGCTTCCCTTATTGTGGTTTGCACCTTCATATCCGTGAGGTTGGATTTTAGATTTCTACCGACGTCGGCGGCGATAGATCTTTTTCGCAGTGGCGCCACCGCGAAGATCGAATTCTGAACGGGGTGGGAGACGGCGCGCTGTGCGGAATTAGAATACGCCCGAGACGCAAACGGAAAATCGTCAACTTTCTGTCGCAATTCGAGGAAAATCTGATTGAAGAAACGGAGCGAAAATATCTCTTCTGCTTCGATAGGAAATATATTACTTCAGTAGGATGGTAATATATGCGATTCGGAGTTACTCGGATCCTCGAGATGGTATGTTTAATAACTAAGGCAGAGGCTGTGGTCCGCATACTACCGGTGGTCTGCGTCCCTCTGCAGGTGGTCCGCTTAATTTAGCGATTGAAAAAAGAAGGTAAAAGATGTTTTGATGAAGATGGGACTATACCCGCGGTTCAGAAATATTAGTAGCTGGAAACTGATAATTTACCCTAACTGCGGATATATGATTTATGCTGGTCCGTAGCTTTGTTCAGACTGTCTGTATTGGTCCGTAAAGGCAAAAATGCTGAGAAACCATTTATCAGTTGGGGGAGCGAAACTTTTCCGCCGAAAAATACAATATATGCAATTAATATTTGTTCTCCTCTGGCTTGATGGTTTCCTTGCAAATATCAAGTAGGTATGCACTGTTGTTCCTTCCCCAAAATCTCCCTATTCAAGGTTTAGGCAATGAATAAAATCTTTTTATAAATCCGTCTCTGTGTAAATAAAATTCTAAATTTGGCCAATATACCTATAGCCCTATAGCTTTTCCTCCTTAATTGAGAAAGTAACTTCTTTTTAATAATACGAAAGATTGTTCATTCTATGCCTATCAAGAATAAAGAGAACATACGAAAGAGTCAATTTACAAATTTAATACATTTGAAAGACATTCTTGAAAATTAAACGACCTTCAAGTCGCATCCCGACAAGGAAAGAAAATAATAATTATACAAAAAGAACAGTTCTCCTAGTAGCTAAATGTTAACATGGAAAAAATCTCAAGCATAAACTAGAATGAGGTTTTTGAATAAAAGTAAATGTATTTCACATGATAACGCGTTTTCAAATACTTTTTTCCTGATTGAAAAATCCTTAAGTTGTTTTCTAACAAAATAGTGACTTTATTCAGAGTTGAATCGAAAACCCTTACATTGATCGAGTCATGGACAGCATTTAATCGATGATTGGTCTGTAAGTTATAGGTAATGATATCAAAAGAAAAATATCTATCCGTGTTTTCAGTAGTTTTCAAATCTGGCGGATTTTAGAGAAGGTTTTCGGTTTATTGGTAAAATTATTTAAAGTCCACGGCTCGGAGTAAAACTTTAGCCAAAGTTTTTATTCGCCGAAGGGCAACATTTTAATGTTGACAAAGTGTATATAAAATAAAACAAATGAGTTTCTTTCTCATGATAAATTATGTCTTGAAAATCTCACCTTTCGTTTAAATTTTCTTTGGTAGATTTGATCTTTAAATCAAAATTCGAGCCTAGCTTTATTTATCTAAATTTTATATAGGTGGCTGACTGAGCGATATTATCCTTATTAGCGGTTGTTGAGGCTCACCCAAGACAAAATATCATTATTACATCTATATCCTGATGTAAAGTAGGTACTGTGTAGGTATGAAAGTTGAGCTTTAAAGAAAGAAGTTCTATTGAAATTAATAGATAACATGTACCAGAAATGATTAAATCAGAATTAGGAAGTTTATAGGAATTTATCACCTATTATAATGGATTTCTACAAGGTCGCGGGTTCAACAGCAGAGTATATAATTAGGAGTTTAATGCAAGGAATTTACTATAAATGAGGCAACGATGGTGGAAAAAATTAAAGCGGAAGCGAAAAAATTAAGGGAAGTAAAGCTAATGAGTAAGCCAGAGGGTGTCGCAATATAGATATAACAAATTATGACTATGAAATGATGTATTTATAACCAACTTATACGGTTATTAGTTCCTCAATAAAAATTTTGCAATTAATCCATGAAATGAACACAAGCTGAAATCAGATTGCAAATGATATGTATCGTGAAATGATTAGTAATTTTTGTTTTCACTTGAGGGCTCACTAGTAACCATCTTTGTTTATAACTATCTGGTTCTCTTCAGCTTATCATGCTGGCAATTTTATAGGCTAGCTTTATTCATATGCCAAGATCAGTATAACTTTCTGATGCATTGAATTTATTATGTATCTAAGAATGTATGACGACTTGAGAGATTGACGCATACCGGTGCGGTAGACACAATACATACAGTTATGAGTATTTACAGAGCGGTTTTCTCATGTTTTTGTATTTTCTATGTATTAACTTCCCCTATTTCTATATTAATCGTTAACATTGTAAATCTTGCTGATCTGGCATATATATAAAATATCCTATGACTAGGGCGTTACAAATTTAACTCGAAGAAGTGTAGTAGTATGAGAATAATTCCAAAATATGTTTATTTGTGCTCTTTAACGTGTAAATTGTACATAAGCACAAATAATTATATAAGATATGCGCTTCTTACGTTATCTACAATATGCATAGAGGAGGAATTGAAATAATAACCTGATATAAGAAAGTGTGAATCTTGCTATATATTCATAAAATCTTTATATCGCCTTAAAAATAATTTAAATCTTCAAAGAGATTTTCTTACCTTGCAAAATTGCACAATTTTTTGCATAAAACATGGGAGTAATATAAAAATACAAAGATAAAGTAAATACTTGAATTTTATCGAAACAAATTACGTCATCTTCTCAAGGGCATGGAAGAGACTTCGATGCAAGAGTGCAAAAACAACAATACGACGGCATTTGAAATTTTTATCGACATATGAAATATTGTCTATGGCATCGGCTTGTCAAATTAAATGATTGGAGCAATCATTTATATTCCAATGATATTTTATAAATAAATTATATTCCTTTTCGCTACAGAAAATATTTTGATTAAGTTCATTAGAAGTTATTTATCCTGCTTTCCCTAGATTACTGTAAAGAGTAAACAAGATTAAGTTGGAGGTTCTATGTCAATGAAAATATTTTCTCATCGTGTCTGTGCATGTATTATTAATTATCCTTACATAGAGGAAGATTTGCGTGTTTTAGACTTCAATAAAATTCTATCCCCCCTGCACTGTAATCACCAGAACATGAGACCTTGCGAAATAAAGTAAACATTATGATTCTCTCGGTTACTAGCGTTAATGCATATTCAACATGAAGTATGTTTCAACAATTTACTCTCGACAAATAGAAAAATAAATAACTAGATTGGAAATAATCATCTTTGTTTTGGTTTCATTTTAATTATTAATCTGGAAGTTGGATTTTAATGATTATCCATCTTTGGCAAGGACGTACCCAGGGGGATCCGGATCCCCCCTCCTGGTGTACAGACATTTGTGGAATCTGCGTTAACCACTCTACAAACTTGCTACGTCGCCTCTTGCTACGCTGCCACTTGCTGCGTTGAGTTATGAGAACTAAAAACGCTGTAAAAGTTTATATTATTCGAATAGGACTTTTATTTAATCAATTGCTGGAAATTGGTTTTTGGCCTCGGATTCCCCCCCCCCCAAATAAATTTCTGGTTACGTGCATAGTCTTTGGTAAAATACAAATCGAAACTTTATACTAAACTATATGATGAGCATTGGACAAAATGAAATCCTTATACTTTAAGACATTTCTGGGCTCAATGCAAAAATTTTGGGGCCCTTCCTACGCATAGTTCTGGACTGACAATGCAGATAGAAAACAAGACATGAATGAAAATTATGAAATGATACATGGAATGACTCATAGAAGAAGTGACAGACATATTATAGCTAGAAGAAACAAATTAAACATGCAATTTAATTCCTACCATGGTGTCCTCTTAACATCATGAGAAAATAATTTTCATGTTATGTTTATGTATATTATTATTTATATTTGAATACATAATTAGATTAGTCATTTTAAATAAGCACCAGTTAACCTGTTAGACTTCCGTGGTTTATATAATACACATGCTATGTATTTTAATTATCCCTCTTAAATAAACATCCATATAAGTTATTTACGAATGGAAAAATAGTATTGTTTGTTCCATGTTAAACTGATAAGTGAAAAAGATATTTTTAAAAAAGATCCTGATAATATATAAATGAACAACTACACCTATTCTTATTGACAAACACAGTGGTAATTATAAATAACTTTACAGTTAAGGAGTTAGATTTCTCATTTAACAGTGGTATTTGTTAAATTTATTTTTTCTTGAGTTTGTGCTACAAATGTTGCGACCAGTTTCTCAGTGATCAAACTGCGAGCAATGTCACCTTCAATTGCAATTCTTGCCAGACCAGTCAACCGTTTTTGACCCATTGTAGACCTTAAATAGGTTTTTATGAGTTTCAGTTTAGAAAAACTGTGCTCTGCTGAAGCTACAGAAACAGGGATGCACAGGAAAATTCTGAGAGCGATGGTCACATTTGGAAATGTATCTTGCAACTTTTTATCATAAATATACTTCATTACAAAAAAATAGCTGTTCACTTCTTCAGGCAACATTCCTGATACAATTTCCAACTTTTCTGCCAATTCAGGTCCGTCCACATCTGATGAGGAAGTTGAATTTTGGTCTGAAAGAACACTTGCCAGTCTTTCACAACCAACCTTCATTTTCAGCTTATCTAACGTTTCGTATTCATTCACATTACCGACAACACTGAAAATGTTAGAGCATTCACACATCTGATTGAACCTTTCATTTAGTGAAACTGGAGCTGCATCCACAACTTAATGAAAAAAATTGATCCTGAAATAATCTTCTGCATTGTCATCCTTGCACTCATAAGAAAACTGTTGTTTTAGAATTTGCCCTCTCTTTTCTTCAAATTCATTTCTCTGTCCACATCAGCTGCCAATTTCCTTTCTTCTTTCTTTGCTTCTGCAAAACCATCAACACGATATCTCTCAATTATGGATGCCACATATTTAATTAGTGTCACCACCACATCCAGCTACATGCCCTCCTGCTGACATAATTTACTGATTCTATTTACTTCTTTCAGGATATCATAACATATTACAATGCAAAACAGGAATTTGTATTGACTCAATTCCTTTATCAAACTAGTAGTCTCACTATGACATACTGGATCATTCATTGCATTTTCTTTAAGCTCTTCCAGGGCATATTTTATCTCAGATACTTGAAGTCGTATAGCTTTTACACTTTCAAGTTTACCTTCCCACCTGGTCTCACATAAAGGTTTTAAAGATATTCTGACATGTTTTTTTAGAATTCCCCGATGCTTCACAGAAGCAGCAAAAATTGCATTCATCCTTTGCAACACACCAAAAAATGTCAATTGATGATTTTGCAGAATCACTGACAACTAAGTTAAGGCAGTGTGCACAACAAGGAACATATCGTGCATGTGGATTTTATCAAATAATTCGAGCTTGTGTACCGCTATTCTTTCCTTGCATGTTGCTGCCATTGTCATGTGACTGTCCATGACAATTTCATAATAATATAGAAAGGTTTTCAAATATTTCAAATAATGTTTCTGTCAAACCTTTGCCTGTATGAGTTGTACACATGTTTAAATTCCAGGAAGTTAACCGATTTCTTAAGAAAAACAGAAACGTCAGCGTTGCGCATATGTGCATGAGTGAATTAACAGACTACTCGGAATACTCATACCTTAACCGGCTTTATTATTGTTAAACATTTTACATAATTTGAGGAACATCGTCAAATATTTTCATTTATTTTAATAGTCTGTAAATATTGGTACTGTATGATCATTTTATTCATTTATAAAAACAAAAATTGCGCATATAATTACAATTAAATAAATTAGAATAAAACTTATTTTTAAATATATAATATAATTATTTAATAATTGTAATTCAAAACTGCCGCCCATACAATGCATCTATCGAATACGCCTTCGACTTTGAAATCTCGTTGTTTGCGAGATTCTCATGATTCACCACTGCAATGGCACAAGTGGTTGGAGTGGGCGTGTAGCTGGGTTTGCGCTTGGGAGTGTTCGATCAATTAATTTAGATTTGCTGTTTGTTTTCAAGTTTTTCCTATCGCTTTTGAACATTATTAGATTCGAACGGTGCTTATTTTGACAAAATGGTACGTATAAAGACTAAATGTGAATATATTAAAACAGTTGGTAAAAGTATTCGTTGCCTTCCCATTGATCGCTTAGTCTTCTAATGGTTGTTTATGTTTTAAGGTGGTTATTTTTATGTTTAAGAGGCCTAATTCGACAATCTTTTAATGTTAAAAATGTTTTCAGGTGCATTTTTTGTATTTATGAAAACAACATTTTCAAAGTTTACAATGCTATCGTGATCGAAAATTTTAACTTTTATGTTCTTGGTTTATTTGTGATTTTGTTCCTTCAGACGTCATCTACCACTACTACCACTACAGCTACTACCAGAAAGTTGTATGGTAAGGATCTTAGCGAATATGATGACATGGATATGGATCAACTTCTGGCCCAACTATCTCCCGAAGAGATAGATATTTTAGCGAAGGAAGTTGACCCGGATGTAAGTAAATCTATTGATATATTTTTATTAATTATATTTATCAGCTATATATGTCCACTGATAATATTTTTATTTGATGAACAGGATAATCTACTACCCCCATCCCAGCGATGCAGTTATGCATGTGATAAGGGTCCTACTGGTCCTCTAAACAGAAAAAAATTAATTGAGCACATTAATAAGCAGGCCTTAGAAACGCCAGATAAGCCTGAATTGAAACCTTATGTGCCAGGTGTTGTTAGAGGAAAGAAGGTAGAAGAAATATTTAATATTTTTTCAGATTCGTATGTGATTTGTTAATTAAACCATATAATGTGCCGTAATGAATAAGCAAGTGAGAGTAATATGTCGAATTTCCCGTTGTAGTGGGTACCACCTGAAAACATTCAACAAAAAGAAGTCGAAGAACAGATAGCTATCGACCTTGGAGATGAGTATGAAACAGCCCTTACTGATGCTACTCAAGAAGAGATTATTGATCTTGCTGGTAATGCAATCAGTCTTGCGCTAGATAACACTTTACTTTTTAAATGTTAAAATTATATAGGAAACATAGGGTAGTTAATATTCGTATGTAGGCCTTAATCTGAAGGGTATTTCATACTTTCTTTTAGCCTTGATTTTCATCCTGCAGTAAATATTAGCTATGACCAAATATTTTGCTTGGACAATAAAATATCTATGCTGTATTGTTAGAAGTGGGTTTTTTGGAAAGTTGCTTCTCTGTCTAAAACCTCCATAGTTCACAATTAGTTAAGACAAATATCATGAGAAGCGTACTTAAGCCCACTGAAAAAAAAATATTTGTATTGCTTGTTAATAACCTCCCTATACAAACATTGTAATTACAAATCAAAAATCTAAGTCCCTTAAAGCAGTGCTTCTCGACCTTTATTGATCCACAGCACCTTCATACATGCTTAAACATCGTGGCACACCAAACCACCCCAATGAATTTCACTGCTTTTATGCATATTTTTAAAGAAGAAAACAAAACAATTAGAAGTCTTAAATATATTAGACTGTTATTATCGGTAAAATAATATTTAGATTATTAAATAATTTTATATGAAGTTCATAATTCAACAATGTAAAATGTTATGCTTTTCAATAGGAAAATTGGGCATGCCTTTTCTTGCATAGACGCTTTGTGTTTGTCTCAATAATAGAAAGAGCTATGCGAAGTTCTTTGTCTAGGTTCTTTAAACATGCCCTTTTATTATTTCTCTCACTGACGAAAAGCTTAATTCACATAGTAGGAAACTGGAGCAACACATTGATTGCAATTTCAGATATTGAAGGATATTAGCTTTTAGCCAAAATACAACCAAAGTTTAAGATTACAATAGCATCTTAGTTTCAGAATAAGATCCTTGGGTGGTAAAATTTATGCAAATTTTCTTTGTTGCAAATGGTATAATGAAAATAAAAATCCTCGAAATTTGAGGCACACTGGTTGCTGAGCTCTGCTTTCAAGTTTCTAATAATGAGGTTATACCATACTTGTTATACCAGGTTTTGAATCTAGTATTGTGTCGTGCTATATTCATTTCAAAGAGTCCATGATTATAGCACTCCATATGTCAAAGTAATCAATATAGCCACTGCCTTGAAACTTTGCATTACTGCAAAAATGTAATTACTACACTTTACATTAAATTTGTAAAATAGATCATGGTTCACTGTATATCATGTGTGACTCAAGTATAATCACATCATACTTTTTAACATCAGGCCATAAATAACCCTTCATAGATAGTGGTGGAAGTGATAGCTAAATTGTGTTGGTGAAAAAGTCAAATTGTAATGTTACACAAAATTGTTTTATTTCTGTAGGATGACTTTAATTTTGGCTAAATCATTAATCCATCACAATGTATATTCATAATTTGCTTATACTGCTTATTAGTGAAATAAGCTGGTAATTGTTAACAAGTTTTTAAACTTAATTTTTAAGTAATCAATGGGAGGTTATTGTTTTTATAACTGAGTAGCTAATGAAAATTAAAATGGATTCTTACAATCTGGCAATTTTACTTTTTCCTTCAGCCATCCTTGGCTTCCATTCAATGATGAACCAGGACCAGTATCATGCATCACTTCTTAACAAAGGACAACCAATTGGTCTGGGATGGGATGGTATAACTAAGGCATCACAACTGAAACCATTCCCTGCTGACCCTCCTAACACCACTGACCCAGAGAGAACCATCCAACAAGTGAAGGATGATGACTCCAGCCTTATAGATCTTAACTGGAATAATATAAAGGTAGAGTTTTGAAGAATTTTAGATGCTACTGATATGTTTAAACTAGTAATTTGCATTCTAATTATGATCAACTTGATGTGATATTTATTTCTGTTGAAATTACACCTATTGTTTAGTAGTATTTTTAAAATGTATGGCTGCTTGATTCTGAAAAATGCAGTTGTAATGTGACAAGGATTGTGCATCAAACCTATTTAATTTTCATTTTAATCAACTGAATTGATGGCACTAATTTCTAGTCATAATGAATGGAGATTGTAAATTTCACTGTTTTATCTTAAAAATTGTATTTCACCACAGTAGATCATTTCATTTAAACTTGTCTGGTAATATTGTTTTATATTAACTATCACATTTTAAATTTAGGTACTATTGGAATAGCAGCAGAGTATGTAATATTCACTGTTACATAAAAGATGGGATAAAATGATGTGAATTGTTTCTTAACTTCTTTGAATAATAGGCAAACAGACTTTTATATATAAACTGTAAAATTTTATTTTTAATTCTTTTACTTCACCTTTTTCACATCAAATACCTTTTTGACCTAAACAGGTATTATTTATTCTGGTGAATTTAGCTGTTTCGTTATTCATTAAAAACTTTTACATCAAGGATGTGTTCTTGAAAAGTGCAACGTAAATTGAAGAACCATTTTCCATTATAATCAATGGTATAAGGAGCAGATGCATGCAGAGGTTAAGGACAGTTCGGCATACCCAATTGCAGTAAGCCCCCAATGTTGGCAGTAGATAGCCTACAAACTGATTCCAACTTCGGGAAACAGTATTAGGTGACCATGCAGACAAGAATTCCCTCTCCAAGTAAACAATAGTGCTGTGTGCCAGGGTCTCTCACAATAGAATCGCAACACTAATGCATTTTTAATCCAAATTTTGGACATAGCTGCCTGGCCGCATGAGGAGATTCTCATCGAGCTGAAAAAATTGCTCCTGTTCTGAGATGTTCCGAGCATTTCACGTTTGAATTCACCAATTCTTTTGATCACTTGGTTCCCTCATAACAAAACCATTCAGAGTCAACATATTAAGCAAGAGCATTGGCTTAAGTTTGGAGTGATGCATATATTTAAGATCTCTGTTTATTTAGATGTTATATTACATAGAGTAGATATTTAGATCAGAGTATAGCACAGTATGTGATTTTATTTAGTATTTTAATCAGATAATAAGTTGAAGCTGGTAGCAGTGAAAATTATAAAGAACCTCAATCCTATAACGATGAATAGTCAATACAATGTAAATCGACACACGGGTATTAATTGATCAGTGTCATAACTTTGAATCAGCTTAAATTGAGGCAACGTAAATCGAGGTATATGATTTGAAAAACATTTTGATCAAATATCAAGGGCATATATATGAGTTCAGTCATGCCTTGTTTAGTGCAAAGGATATGTTCTGAAAGGTCTTTGTCCAAATCAAATTTGTACTAAACAAGCAGTTTATAACATAGTCCTTGTAGGGATCAGTTCATGAGAGTGCATGGCTTGCTATATTTTCAGATTAAATAAACAAATGCATAAATACACATGAATGTTATTAAAAATAATGTTAGTTGATTAATATGTACTTCATATTAATATTATTACTGATAAAAATATCGAATACAATATTAAAGCTTCACAAACCAAAAATAGCTTCAGAGCAAGCTGGTTGGTTTACACATCTGGCATAGTTCCTTTAATTTGACAGAGATGGGGACCCAAGTTTGGGTTTACTGCATGGGTCAGGATAATTTAGGTTTCTAGATGGGCCTGGTTGTGGCTCATTATGATCTTTAGCGGGAGCAACCTCCTTCATCAAGAGTTGTCTGGAGGTTTTTTTTGGTCCATCTGCAGTATAAGCTGAGCAGACTTCTTAAAGTACTGTGCTATACATTGCAGCTGTGCTCAAAACCGGCATTAACTGTTTCAGAGGAATCGCTGCCCTTCTATTGCTTTCAACATTCAAATAGGGAAAGGGCTTTATTGCAAATGACTGCATGACTAAGGGGCATGTATAAGTGATGCCTGAAACCATTAACTATGGCATGTATTCATCAGAGCATTAACAACCAATCCACAACACAGGCAGTTTCTCCAATTTTCTAACAAATTATTACGTGATGGTGTGAGTTTCTTCCAAGTTACTGTAGTAGAATTTTTATTTTTATTTATTTTACAGAAATGTAGAAGTTGTGAAGTTAAACTTGTGTGCAATATTGCTATGATATTCACCTTTTTCAAAACACTGAATCACTTGAAGATTTTTATCAAGATTTATGCTTTTTCTTAGTAGTTAATGATTATTTTATATATTTTTACTGCCTTCACTGATTTTTTTTCTGTCATCATTTAATTAAATTATTGTCCCCTATTTACTATAAGAAATATTTATTTTGAACTTGAAATGAAGCAAAATAACTATAGCGTATGGCAATTGAACTGATGAAGTTGAAACTGAAGACCCCAGATGATGACTGACCAGTGCATAAGTTTACAAAAATGTAAAATAAAGCCAAAAAGTGCATGCAGTGTGCAGCATTTTTAGTTTACACTACAGTACAGTATTTAACTTTTATTTAATTTTTTCGTAAATTTGTATCCTGAGATGGCAATTGCACAAAACAAACATGTTCTAAACAAGACTTAACTGCATAGTAAAAAAATTTGACATCGCACATTTGATAAATTCTTCAAATTGTAGATAGGAACAGGGATAATGATGCAGTGAAATGTAATTGGTTTTATTTAAAATATGGTAGAAAAAATTTAGGAATTTTTGGAAAGTTCTTTAATTGCTTGTTGGGTTGTTATGATAGCATTTTAACATGAATCTCCAGTTATGATGTAGGCAAAATGTTGTCCTAAAATCCAAAAAATTAAGCATAATGACCCCACTAACTTGGAACAAACTGGGCAATCCTACAAAAGCCTTCGCACCAATATTAGGAAAGATTAGATTGCCATACTAGAATTTAAAGATAAAAAAATTTCTAGTACAACTTCTGTTTTATACTAAAAGGTTGAATTAAATTTAAAATTTATATTAAAATATTGAAGTTCATACTCTTTTCTTTTTAATATTAATTGCACAATAATTATTTTAAGTAGTCGGCCAAATTGTCTTTACTCAAATTATTCATATTCACCTAAGACAGTCATTTTTCAACAAATAAATTTTCACTATCGTGAACATTTTGCTATTTTTATATTCCTAAAAGTTTTTTCAAGATTTCCTTAAAATTAATAATTCTATTATAAAAATCAAATTTTATTTAATAATCATTCTAATACTTGACAATTTTTTAAAAATTACATCCAAAACAATTCCTGAAAGGAGAATAGAAAGTCTCACATTGTAAAAAAACATCAAAAATAACTTTTACAATACCACAAATTTAATTTACAAAACTCACGTCCCAGGTTTTGATGCTTAGCATTGACAAAGGGGTAAAAAACATGCTATATATAGGTTAGGCACAGGAAAAAGGGATGAGGATGGCACTATTGACTAGAGGTGGAGAGGGGAGGGTATGTGATCTCATGCTGATTATAACGACCAATAAGAAAGGAGAAATACTCATTTAAATGAATATTTGTATGCTCCCCTTCTCTCTTATTGATCCCCCCTCTCCCATGCTTTACATATGTATATCATGTTTTTGATCCCTTTATCACCTGATGATGATGGTAAGCATCGAAATCCCTGGCGTGAGTTTTGGAAATTAAATTTGTGGTATTGTAAAAGTTATTTTTGTCATGTTTTTTAAGATGGAATACTACCAAGTGAAGGCCCATAAGGTCAAGTTTTTCTCTCGCATTATGTTCAAAGTTTTGAATGTTATTGTATATTAATGAGTGACTACTGTCCGCGTCAAAAAGACGTGCATCTCAACTTTGACGCGCGATCATTTGCGCTACGTATATTGGAAAGAATATACAAAAATACCATTGGAAAGCTTATTTTATGTTTAATAAGGTTTGATTTTTTAATATTTTTAGACAGAAAATGTAAAATTTTACGGCGAGTTAAACACAGAAACTACCCGAAAAAACCAGCTACGCAGCCAACTTTCGCGGAAGTAGTCATATATAATAATTCATAAACGAATAACTACAAAACAAAATCTTTTGAAATTTAAAACAGTGATGAACTAAGATAAAATAGAGGCAATGCAATAATTTTTTAAGCTCTATGTTAATTACAATGGTTTTAATTGGGTTACAACTTCAAAAAGAAACTCGTCAGTGGGGAAAAATGATAGAGGAATTCTGAAAACACTGTTGTAAAGAAAGACATAAAGATAATTTTTTGTAGGAATCAGATTTTTAATAAAGACTATTAATAAATTTATATAGATATTTTTCTTTGTAGCCATAAGGCGCTTCATTTCCTATGCTGATGTAGGTAGCGACGTTGCCACACCAATCTGGCGTGCGGGATGACTGAGCGGGATTTAAACTCCTATCTCTTTCTCTCTCTATCTAGCCTCATTGGAGGTTGCTAATGACTCAGATAATGAGTAATAAAGAAGGTACTTGTTTTGTCTAGAGTTTTGTTTTCTTAGTTCATTTAGTGTCTCATCTCAGTTCAGTTGGTGCCTCGTGTTTTCGCTATGCCTCGAAAAAAGCGACTAGCTTTACAACGAATAGAAAATATTAGTAATAACAAATACGGTATTTTCTCGAGTGATCAAGAAAATAATTTAGAAAGTGAGCCTTTTGTGATTAACAAAAAAATACGTAGCCATGAGAAAAATGTCATTCAAAGTGCTAGAACTTTTTTTCAAATGGTCAAAGATGGTGTGATTAAATTTGATCCTATTCGGGAAACAAAGTCAGATCGTCAAAGAGGATGGAAAATTATGTATTTGGACGAAACATTTTGTGGAGCAAATCACACACTATCATATGGTTGGCAAGAAAATGTGAATGAAAATAATAATGATATTGACTTTGATCGAGGTGTAATTCAAGAGGTCAATTGCTGGAAAGGTGGCCTTATTACTCCCTCTGGTACCGGAAAAAGAATAATTATTTTGCATATAGGGGGTGAAGATGGTTTTCTCCAGCCTGAAAATGACTGTATGCCCGTGTTCGAGGGAAACAAAAAGGATGGTGACTATCATTCCGAGATGAATGCTCGACACTTTGAAGAGTATTTTAGGAGAATTTTAAATGCGATGGATCATGAAACCGCTATTGTTCTTGACCAAGCCCCGTATCACACCATGCAAGACCCAACAACAAGAAATCCGTCCAAAAGTTGGCGTAAGGACGATATAATAAATTGGCTAATTGAGCATCGCATCGAGCCAGAGGTAGATGATTCCGGCTGGCAAAATACATATGAGTCTTTAAACATTAGCGAACTACTTGAACTCGGCAGACCTCATTTCAAGTCTCACAGATACTTGCTAGATAGCATCATCAAAGAGAGCGGCAAGAGAGTAAAGCTAATTTGGACTCCAGTGGCCCATTGTAAACTCAATGCAATCGAGCTTATATGGGCTTGGGTTAAAAATTACGTGGCGAAGCGCAACAAAACGCACAAAATCAAAGACGTCCTGCAACTGTGCAAGGAGGCACTGCGTAACACCCCGAAGCACGTGTGGGAAAACGCTGTGAAGCACACTATCAAGGTGGAGGACTTCTACGCCGCAAAGGACCAAGTGCTAAAGAATATCATGGAACCCTTAACTATCAACCTCGATGAGGATTCCAGCAGCGACGAAATCAGTGAGGACGAAACTTAAGAGGAGATAAGGGGGTTTTTGTGCGGGCCATGGCCGCCTACCGGCGAGGGAGACAAAGGAGACATTTGGCAACATCGCAAAGCGCCCAGAAAGCAACATATACGGTACTGTGTGTAGATTAAAATTAATTAAACAAAAACAAAAACGTTAAAACAAAATCTGATTCCTACAAAAAATTTTCTTTATGTCTCTCTTTACAACAGTGTTTTCAGAATTCCTCTATCATTTTTCCCCACTGACGAGTTTCTTTTTGAAGTTGTAACCCAATTAAAACCATTGTAATTAACATAGAGCTTAAAAAATTATTGCATTGCCTCTATTTTATCTTAGTTCATCACTGTTTTAAATTTCAAAAGATTTTGTTCTGTAGTTATTCGTTTATGAATTATTATATATGACTACTTCCGCGAAAGTTGGCTGCGTAGCTGGTTTTTTCGGGTAGTTTCTGTGTTTAACTCGCCGTAAAATTTTACATTTTCTGTCTAAAAATATTAAAAAATCAAACCTTATTAAGCATAAAATAAGCTTTCCTATGGTATTTTTGTATATTCTTTCCAATAAACGTAGCGCAAATGATCGCGCGTCAAAGTTGAGATGCACGTCTTTTTGACGCGGACAGTAGGTGTTGATGAAAAATGAGGGTGGTGTAGGAAAGAGGTGTAAATAAATATACAGTGTGTCCTCGGTTTAATGTCACTTCGATTAATGTTGATTTGACTTAATGTCATTCAAAAATTACTACCAATATTCGGATTAACGTTGTTGATGATTTGTATTAACATCACTTCTAGATTAACTTGGATTCTTTGCATGTATGAGCCATACTCAGAGCATAATCTTATTGAAAGAATAAACAAATGAGTTGTGCAATTCTCATCTCTCCTTTCTTCTCATGCACTCACATTCTCTTGTATTATCACGATCATTCAGTTCTTTCATTGCTTTGAGTGAAGAGTCTTTGAACTGGGGTTAGCATTTTGGATATTTTGCATAATAAGTGCAAATGAGTATTTTTAATGAAGGATTTTATCATATAAACTGTATTTTCATGTAGCTCGTTCAGTATTTCAGTATTCAGTGTTTGCTGACATATGTTTTCCAAATACATTAATATTATTATTATTTATTATCATTATTGTAACATGAGGGATTTGATATAAAAATTTACAAATTATGCCCATCCATAAGCGACTGAAATTGTTCCTGGAGCCTACTTTAGATCATTTTGAGGAAAGTGAATATCTTGTTCTTCAACTTGAAAACAAATGAAATGTGACATTTTTTCGGTGAATTCCGGGAGCATGCTTGTGATTTTCTTCTGTTGGTCTAGGTTTATTAAGTTATGAGAGGCTTTCACGGTTGCATGTATACAGTTATCCCTCCATATTCGCACATCAGCTATTCTCAGTTTTGCTTATTCACAATCGAGCATTTTCTTGAAGGTATCTAATGTCATGTCAGTCCATGCCACGCTGTTTTTTCCATTTTTGTGTTATTATGATTATTGTCATGCATTGTGTTCCATAGCTTAATTGAATACATATTCATTTAAGGTACGGTGTAACTCATTAATATTTATTCGAGTCCATAAACTTATTCGCGAATTTGGCCATTCTTAATCATCTGAAATTTATCCCTGGCGAATACGGAGGCATGACTGTAGGTGTATGTATATGCTTATGGAAGAGGAATAGTAAATAGGGTAACAAGTTGTTGAGGTAAGGAAGCCCAGTGAACACTTACCAATAAGAGATCCTCTCAGGTGTTTGGTGTTTTGGGGGTGATCCCTTCATCAGCACAAGAGAGAGACAACTCAAAAACTTGTTGCCATCTCTATCACTATCATTATATATAGACACTAGGGAGATGCCTGTTGAAATTCAACGGGGAAAGTTTTTTGTGAAATAAAAAATGAACCAATATACCTTGACTTTCTTTGGATGGAAAGAAAACAAACTTTCATTCTTTTAGGCGTTCGTTGTTTCAAGTTTCGAACTCCTACGATGATTCTAAGTACGTAATTTTAATATGCAAAAGATTAATATTCTACATTCAAATGTATTCCTTCTATATATATATATATATATATATATATATATATATATATATATATATATATATATGGATGTCAACAAGGTGTTGGGATGAGGAAACCCAGTGAGCACTCACCAATCAGACGACTTCAGGTTGGCGAGGCCCCGGGGATGTCGAAGCGACACACGTAAAATAACACAAAAACACAGAAACATCACAAACGTAAAGCTTTCGGAACTCTCTCTCTCTGTAGCTGAAGAAGGAGTAGTTCCGAAAGCTTTACGTTTGTGATGTTTCTGTGTTTTTGTTTTATTTTACGTGTGTCGCTTCGACATCCCCGGGGCCTCGCCAACCTGAAGTCGTCTGATTGGTGAGTGCTCACTGGGTTTCCTCATCCCAACACCTTGTTGACATCCATATATTCATTTTACCTTTCCTTTTCCGTAAGTTGTTATATATATATATATATATACACACACAAGTTGGTGCTTGCATTCTGCAAGTATTTCATTTCACCTTGATAAACATTATGGAGTAATGGAGTAAAACAAGCACTAATTTTTGTAATTTTAGGAATATTATAAATTTTCCACAATGGGTTAATAATGCCACACATTTCCGCCAAATTTTAAATTTGTAGCACATTTAGAAGTGAAATAAGATTTATCTAATTGTTTAAAATTAATTAATTTTTAACGGCCACAATAACAATTTCATGGATACACTGAAATGTTTATTCATTTGTATCGACTAATCTCTAAATAACTTAAAAATTTCAGCTCCCTATCTCGCCCCGTAGTATCTAAACATTTACCTATTTGTTTAAACTTGAAGAATTTTTAACTGCCAATCATATTAAAATACCAGAATTTGTATAATCCCTATTTCGTTTTTTTACAAATTCTATCTATAAAAAAAATTCAGCTCCGTAGTACATGCGGAAATACATAAACCTTGAAAATTTGTTTAAACAATTTAGATTTTTTTGTTTAACTTTTTCAAGATTTTCGTTTTTCTAGTCTGTTATGTACGAGGCAAGAAGAGTTGGAGAAGAAAAAGTACTAGTAGAGCATATGTATTACAGCATTTGGAGATTTTTTCCTTTTATCATCATATGTATCATTATTACATATGCATTCCATTTATTATTTATTCCATTAATTTAAAATCTCATCTTGCACTTAAGTTTAAGCAAGTACTATCATTAAAGGGTGTCTATGCATGCGATGTGTGTGGTGTACTCCAGCAACCTAATTAATAGGAATGTTGGGTTCACACAGGGCATACAAGTTTCGAAGCAATTTTAGATTATTCCTATATACTTTCACGAATTCAGTTTATCTAAAATGTTATATTTAACTGTAGTCACGCTGTAATATTTCCTGTAAATGTTGCCAGATATGGACTTAATCACAGGAAATGATACATGATGTACTTTTTTCCTGAAGAAACCTTCTAAAAAGCAAGGGTGCATCTTATAGCATGAAAAATACGGTAGCTATTTGTAATAAGATAGATATATAGCTATCTTATACATTAAAAACATATATTTTTGTGATTTTTTACATGCCGAACAAAAGAAAATTAATTACTTTTTGGTCATGTAATTTGGAATCACAAGATTTAAAACAAACATAAATCCAGCATTTTTAAATTATAATAAATATGTAGCAGTTTATTGTTCCATAGAAATAAGCAGGCTATTTATATTGGTTATTGACATTTTCATTTGAGGAGTAGCCAAGTTTTGGATATTTTATTAAACAACACCTTTAAAAACTATTAAAAATCATATCAGTCCTTCTTTGACTATGCCTTGGCTAACATTTTACCCTATATGTAATCTAGTTTTATTGATGACTCAATCAGTAAATTAAAGTGAGATTTTAGGATGCCACAGTACTTGAGGCTAGGATTGATAGCTTATTGTGTATCCTACAGATGGAATTAACTAAAATTATATTGATGAAACTCATAGTGTATTATGAAGCTTGATCAACCCAATTTGAGGTAAAATATTCCTAGATTTGTAATAATTTTCTTTTACTGCATCCAATGTTATTATGCTCATTAAACAAAACTTGGGCATAGCAAGTTTCTGTATGCACATTAAAATGAAGTATGTAAGAGTTCTATGACAGCAAATCTATTATTTATTCATATTGTATTACAAGTTCAAAAAGACAATTTACAGTCATCATTTACAGCAGATTATTTATCTCTAAATTATAATTTCATTCAGCTTCAAGGAGTGGTTTGAACTTCATTGTGATTCGATTATAAACTTGCTAGGATTATTTATACCATAATTACATGTCAATTTAAATTCTTTTTTATTTCTTCCAGAATATCTCTGATGAGAAATTTGAGCAGCTTTTTGATGCTCTGTCCATGAGCACCCATCTGGAAACATTAAGCCTTGCTAATACCGGTATGAATGACCGCTTGGCACTTAAGCTTGCCGATGCGCTGGAAAGGAATAGTACATTACGAGTAATTAAGTGAGTTGATGTGCCTTCTACTATACCATAGGGTGTTTTTAGCCTACTTTTCAGAATGGAAATAGGCTTATAGTTCCTTCGTTGAGTGTCCATATTAACTTTTGAACCAATAGACCGATTTTCATGACACTTGGTAGCAGGAGCAGCCTGAGGTATTTTGGTGCCTTGGGTGAGAAACCACTGTAGCACCACCTTGCATAAATTTTTTGTTAAGATATTTTTAAAACTACTGGTTAATTCATTTAATGCTCTGTAAAATAATTGATAAAAGTAAAAGGAATTTTATCTAAATACCTGTTTGTCTCGCAACATAAATTAGTATTCAATATTTATTTGCTTGCAAGTAATGTATAGTTAGATGGTCAGGTTAGCGCTCCCAATACTTTGGCACCCTGGCCAGCCAAGCTCCCGAGGATAGTTTTTGTTGCGAAGATTGAAAGTCCCAGTTTCGATTTTAGGAACTATCCTTCCCATTTGAATTACGTGGAAAATCCATTGTGCAGGGTGATTTTCTCTTGCACATTAAAATATCTTAGAATTGTAATATCAGAGCAGGATTTGTACTATACTCGAAGGAAAGGAATAGAGATTCTAATTTTTATCGTAGAATTTTGCTTATCAATCATATTTCTTTGAATTTTGCATAATTACTGGTGTTTTTGCAGTTTTTATCACTCATTACGAGAGTGTTGCCATAGCAACAACTATTGTTAGACCTGGATTCAGTATAGTCTAGTACATACATGCGTTATTTTTGCCACATAAATATGCGTGATCAATTTAGTTTTCACAAAGAGCAACTCATCTGCAGTGATTTTAAAGTTATTAAAGCCAATATAAGTAATTGCTGCACCACATTTAATTTAAAATAATTATGTGGAAAGTAGGCATCATAAGTTCTGTTTGGATCATCTTGGTTTCTCAAAAATCTTCCTAGGTAAAAGGATAGAAATGATATCACACTATGTTTACTTTGAAAGCAGTAGTTCCTACAATATATCATCTTTCATAAAAACCTTAAGTAAATCTTGAGTGCAATGATCCAGTTAAATTCCAAATCTCTATCCTACAGAATTGATTCTAATTACCATTTCTTGAAGCATTAAAGTCAACCTTGATTTTTCAACATGAAAATGCATTGTCATGCACTTATAGTCAATTCATTTCTTTCACTCAATTTTTTCATGCAATTTTTCTACAGATGGCCTTTTATCAGACAATATGTTTTGATAAAAAACAGAAGTAAACATCTTAATAAGTTGTAGACACAATTGGGGTCTCATTCAATGAGAGTTTTGGAAAAATCATGGAAATAAGCATCTCATTAATAAATAGCTAATTTGGTGATCGGAAAATTTCTATATGAAAATAAGTGAGAAAATCCCTTACCTTTACATGACTTGAATCAATGAAAGTGTCTTTCTTTGATATCTATTGCAACTTAAGACTAACACTATCATCATGGCCCCACCAATTAAAATAATAAAATATGAACTAGTTTGGAGTTAAAACTTATAGAATTTTCTAAATAATCAAATAGCTGTGATGCGAGTGAATTTGGTGATAGTGAAAATCTGCTATGAAACTAGAGAAAGATTAATTTGATATCGTACTTTAATCTTTATTTAAGTTTCAGTTCATTAGTCATATTGCTATTTTTGGTGTTTATTGTCTGAAATAGTTGTTGTTTGTTATTTAAAGAGATATTCAAACTTAATCTTTGACTAAAATTATTTTCTCATTTCAGTGTTGAGAGTAACTTCATTAGCCCAGCAGTGGTTGTCAGCCTGGTGAAATCACTCCTCACAACCAAATCTATAGAAGAGTTTCGAGCAACAAATCAGGTATATAATCCAAGATATTGTATAAATTGTATAAAATAAGAGAATTCACCATAAAATGTAAATTACAGCCACAATTATGAATGTGAACATCTGTCTTGGAAACCATCTTTGATATGTAAATATTTTACCTAATTTGTATGTATATAGGGGGCTCCCAAGTTACAAATGAGTTGCATTCCAAATGTTTGTTCCTAAGTTTGGAACTCAATTCCCATAGACGAAGTTTTATAAATGGTGGTTAAGTTTCCAAACCATTCCATAAAAGACTATTTAATCCTCAATTAAGCTGAAATTTTGTACATTTGCAGGTAATAAAAGTAAAAAACAATATTGTTGTCAATTCTACATTTGGTTATCATCCTGATCGTCAAACAAACAGGTATAGATGAGCAAATAAAATGAAATGAAATGAAAATGACAATCATACCATGGCTTATAAGTTGTATGCAGCTCTTAACTTAAAGTGGAGTGAAAAAAACTTTCCACGCATATTGCATATTTTCAAGTATAGGCTTTGTATACTGTTAATAAATTTATGCGTCAAGTTGGTGCCCTAGAACTTCTTAAGATTGCTGTATGCACTGAGATTCAGTAAGTTAGGCCACTCCTGTTATGTAGAATCATGTTTACAAAATATAATTCTGAATAAGGCCAAGTAAAGGTATAGGCATTTAGCCTATGTATCTGTACACTCATTCCTCGCTTTGCACTCTACATGCATTCCTAGAAAACATGCAAAGTGAGGTGGGTTTCCCTACAGAAATACATGAGGTTATGATTGAGCACCATCAAGATTGCTTCCAATATCCTTTCTTATAACCTCCGAGTCAAAATCAAATGTGTTATGCATTTTAATGCTCCAAGGGCATTTAAAAACTGTAAAATTGAAATTGATGGCCATGCAATGTGGACGTAGTTCTTTATGAAGAATATCATGCTAAACTGAAAATGTATAGAGCAAAACTGTTCAATCCAAGAACTGAGTGTAACTTGTTAGCAACCACAAAAAATTACCTTATCGTCTTATGACTTTTTAATGTCCTTCATGATTTTGTGGTTACATTAGGAAACCATAGGCAGCTAGTTTTTTTCAATCTACTAAAATGTTTTGTAGGCTTTGATTAGTAATTTTGAATATATGGAGATGAGCACACAACGTACTTTTTATAAATGCAGGTGTAATTTAAGAAATGCTTTGAAATACAGGTATATCCCAATTTACATCAATTTGGAGTTACGTTACTGCTCAATATCTATGTATCAATTTGTGTTGTTTTGCCTTGAAGTTACATCATTCTACGTCTAAGGCTCTTTAATTTTTTCTTGCCATCTTCCTGGAGCTACTATTTGATTCAAGTACTATGTAAAAATAATATTTCAAATATACTGCGTTTTAAATACCTACTCTCTGCAATATAGCATCTAAATAAAGAACGATCTTAAATATATTGCATCACTCCAAACTCAGACCAATGCTCTCTAAATGATTGCTTGTTGTGTTGTCTTTGGAGGGTTTTGTAGCAAGTGAACTTAGTGATCGGAAAAAATTGGTGATTTCGGATGTCAAATGCCCAGAACACCTAGGCAAATGATTTTCACGGCCGAGCTAGTTAGGGAGTCACACAACACTACTAGCTATAGTGAATTCCACCTCTAGAATTTGTTGTGATTATGGTATATTTTTCATTTAAGTGACATTACGATGTTCAACCTTAGTACATTTCACGCAGAATCTGATTATGCAAATTACAATTTTCTAAAAATTCAGAAAAACCATTGAATATTAGAGAAACTAAAAATTTCAGCACACTTAAGCTTTTTTATCTATTTCTAAACATACAACTTCATATCATGACTCCTACTGATACAATAATGACAATTTTTTTGTTATGCCTCTTGGAAGATTGTGAATGATTACACAAATGATAAATATAGAATATTAATCAAACGCAGTTAATAAATTTAATAACATTATTCTTTCTCCTGTTTTTTCTGGAGATAAAAAATGTTGGTCTGCTCACAAACTTTCAATTGTTGCGGCCGTGTTGAATATCATGCTTCCCCCTTTGAATTGTGAATAGTAAAAATAAGAATCTTTATTGCAAGTTTCTTCATTTTATGTGACTATTAATAACATTTATCACATCATATTTCTTAAAATTCCCTGATAAAGTTTTATTATTCGTGAAAACTTTATTTTTTGACATTTCACCTTGCATCCAAAATAATTTTGTGGCCCCCTGGGCAGGCAACGGCCCACAGTTTGAGAAACACTGCCTTAGAGGAGTGTATCAAGTGAGCAAATGTGCAGAAATTTTGAAATTTGATTTTAGAATGTTCTCCATTCCAATAACATTTTTAGTTCTCATGATATGGATTGACAGATAATTTCTCAAGTTTACAAAGAATATTTTTCATTTCTATATTGAAGGTTCGGAACAGTATTAATAATTCTAATTCAGTAATTGTCTTTATATTCTTAACCCCTCAAGTGCGGAGGGCATTTAAATCAAAACCATTCCTGAGGTTGGAGGAGATTTAAATGAATTAGCTAATCCGGAGTAAACTTATAAAAAAAATGCATACATTTTTACCTATCTATTTTTACTTATCTGAAATTTTTCGAGAATTTGCATAAAACTGAGTATTTATACTATATTTTTTACATTTTTTTTAGGTATTTCTTTTGGGTGAAACAGTTTGATGAATTATTTTAAGCATTCACAGAAGTACTATATTGCACGTCTTTATTCCAGGTTTATGGATTACTTCATATATACTGCTTTATTGTAGATTTCTATGTCTTCCTGGTAAGGTTTTCAGAAAAAAACTTCAAATAAGAGCAAACAAAGATGCTGGAAGCGTGCAGAGACAGGAGTGAGAAGAGGTTTCGTATTTGCCTTCTCAATGAAAAAATGCCAAAAATATAGGTTTTTACTTTAGTAATTTGAGCACGATCTTCAATATGATTCTCACTATCACTGTCTGAACTGACACTTTCTTCTGAATCACTTTCAAGTAAGATTTCCATCCCGTTTTTATCACCAGGTATTGCTTAAAACCTCAAGAAGCACCGTTCACGGCAAAGACTTCTTTCGGTCTGTCTGTAGAGATGCAAGAAACGTTTGGCATTAAAACGCTCGTGGGATAAGTCGGCATATATCAACATAAGCTTTTAGCTTTCTTGCTCATCCTTTTCAATAATGGCTTATGCTGGTCCTTGTCCTTTGGAGATAAGTGAGACTGTTTGTAAGACCCAGGTTGTCTCACTGCCTTGCTCTAGAAAAAGTTCACAAATGCATGACCAAGAGATTCTGTTGAGGGTAAACAAAAGTGACGTGAAATCCTCGTAAATCTCTTCCACACTTCCAACTCACTTATAGATGGACTTTTCGAGTTGAAATGAAGTTTGTCTGAGAGATTTGGAAGGCTAAAAATTCAAAATTGAATGCAGCAGCAAGAAACAAGAGTGGAAAGATGCACACATCATGCATGCATACATGCGAGGCTGAGGGATTCTTTATGACTTATGCAATCATGTCAAAAAAGATAAATATTAATGGCTTAGTCTAATGAACTGAAATGCCAGTAGTAATGCCAAGGAAATATCGAATTTTTGATTCACTGGCAAATATCCTAACAATTGTAATTAATAAAACAGTTGACAGTTATTTAAAACTTACCTCACTCAAATTGTAGTAATGTAACCTTTATGTTCACGTTCATTCCTTCATCGTAAATTACCCATTTCTTTTCACTTACACTGTATATGTAAAGAAAATAGACAGTATTTATATTAATTTCTTCATTGTAGATTATCCATTTCTGTTCTAATTTCAAATGTTGCATGCGCATAAAAGAAAATTAAACTAATTAGGTATTTACAGCAGATATTGTTTACATCAGTTGTCACAAAGGTTGTTTTCATTGACACCAATTAAAAATCATGGGAAAATTTTTCTAAGTCCAAAGTAAATTACAACTTTCAAGTTTGATTTTCTTGAAATTGGCTACTCCTTTGATAAAAATGTACTGAACAAAACATATGTTATTTGGCTAGTTCTACAAAGTTGTTTAAAGACTTTTTTGTTATAAGTGATATTGTACAAGATATAAAGAAAAGTTCATTTTTTGCCACCTGTAAAGTGGCACTCCCGATTAGATCACATAAACTAGTTATATCATTGTCTTAATTTCTTTGCCCCTATGTCCTAAGTATCAAATTTCATCACCATCCGCGAAGTAGTTTCTGAGATGAAACATACGGACAGACAGACACGTCCTTACAATAAGGCGTTCTTTTTTTACTTATTGTAAAGAACGCCTAAAAAGTACAGAAGTAAAAATTCAAAATTTAACCTAAAAATAAACTCCAAACATTACTCTATTACATAGAATATATAAACAAAAACAGATACTGTAATATTTGATCAGGAAAAAGCAAAATTAAGCCAAACGTACAGAGTCAGTGCAGAGCATGTATTACGATGGCATGTGATGTTTAAAGGATCGGTGTCCTGCACATGTGATGACGTTGAGGGGTTAACCACTATTATCCAAAACAATAGGCACTTTTTCTATTTCATTGATTAATAATTTGCTGCAAATAACACATTTTTCCTGATAACACAACAATGCCTGCACGATAGAATCACCTTGTGCGGCCAGGTGACAATGTCCAAAATTGGGATTAAAAATGCAGCAGTCTTGTGATCCAATTGTGACCTTCAGACAGCACTTCTGTTTACTCAGATGGAGAATTCTGGTCTGTGGCCACCTAGCCCTGTTTACATTGGATCCATTTCTTCCGTTTTTTTCCCATCTGAACTCGAACAGGAAAAAACACTGAGTTTGCCAACATGTCTTAAACTCATGCGTGTATCTCCCCCTCATACCATTGATTCTTATGGAAAAAACTCGTTCGATTTACATCGTACTTTTTGGCGGCACATCCTTGATGTAACTTGGGTTATACCTGTATTGTCTTACTAGGATATTTAGGCTTGATTTTTGCTAGCATGAGACCACAGAATCCCTTGGTAACTTCTAATGTAAACACTCATCCGGCTCGCCGAAGCTCTTGTGACTTCCAGAGCATTAACAACTATAAATGTGGCCTGCTATGTAAAAAAGTTAGACTCCACATAACCATTCAATCACCATTACTTTTAAAATTTGTGTGATCACTATTCCCCATCAGTGGGCACAAATCCTGCGAAGGTAGGATTTTTCCAAGATGTTTGTGTGGTTTGAGGAGACCGCACAAAGTCAGCGTTCCATCCTTTGGAAGGGATGCTAAACTGTTGGCCCCCTTGGTGCTCTTTGTTAAGAGCAGGTTAATGCCGGCACCGGGTTTCCCTCCTCCCTTGTGTATGTGTTCAGTGTGGAAGTAGTATTGGCTATAATAATCGAAGAGGTTGATTAGCCAAAAATACACGCACACACTATTCCCTGTGAACCACTATGTATGCCATGTGTCATGAATTAATGTTTACATTGTGTCTTAAGTCTTAATTATTTAAAGTGTCCTATGTTGATTTTGGCATTTCAGACCATATAGTTTTTATATAATTTTCCATGGTTTGATTGTGCCAATAAAGATATTGATTTTATTTGGGTGCCAACATACTCATAATAACCTTCATACATGTAGAGTTTGGATTACCAAAACTAATGGGAACTAGGAAGGTTTAAAATAATTGAAAATTTAGGTAACATTATAATTATAAAAATTCGTTTGTTGTAGTAGTAGTAGTTGTAGTAGGTACCTTGTATTTTGAATGTATATTTTAAAATGTTAATTCTAGAATTACAAAAATTTATACATTGAGTGTAATGTAAAGGATGAAATATAATTTATTAAAGACAAGAACTAAGTGATAGCTAAATACAGACTAGAGTGAATACAAAAATGAATGAGAACTGGAATCTGGTCTATATTAGCACATTATTAATTGTTATTATTTTATTGTTTTGCATTTTTACTGAGGAAAAACAAGTTTGATGATAACCTATTTAGGCAAGAAGCAGTGCAGCACAGGCAACTCTCATTCAACAAACGACAAGCGTTCCTGAAAAGCGTTCGTAAAACGGAAAGTCATTCAACAATTGTGATTTTTAAAGTCATTGTCAGTTGAAGGGTAAAAATAAGAAAAATGTTTCTAAAAGATTCACAGCAAGAGCAAGTATGATAAATGTGGCCACGGCAATGGCTTGAAATCAAATCCTCATGATGTAACGAATATGTATGAACCGTGAGAAAATGAATGAGACCGAACATAGTCAATCCAAGTCACAGACAGAAGCATAGAATGGCTGTGAGAAACACTGTGTAGTGCACTTACTCCTTATCGGTACACAAGAGGTCCTTCAAGTCTAAGTAGATATTTGTAAATATACTTTGAGTAACAAACAGCACGTTCGGTGCAGGCAATAGGAAAAAATTCGTGGTCAAGTGGACACACGAAGAATCCATGGGTGAGCAAGACGCTCTTTGTGACCTCAAGAGCTTTCGTAAACACCCGAGTTTCTTTTATCTGAGTTGGATACATGTTATTTAGTTCGTTAAAGTGAACAGAATTTTTCGCGAAAAGTAAAGCTATAAATTTCAATTCATTCGTTAAAGCGAACATTTGTTCACTGAACGTTCGTTGAGCGAGGGTTACCTGTACTTAGTTCAAAACTGGGATCAATTTACACGTTTTTTGGGATAGAAGAACATGGAAGAGTATGCAGCTCATATGAAACATAGTGGACTTTATCAACTCATCCATACCTGTAATATGATGGGCAATTACACTAGCGAGATATATGTATAACTTTCTATTACCACATTTGCATAAACTTCCATGTAAAGAAGACAAAATGGCTTCCTAGTCCAAGATTCATTTATATGATTTTTCAATATGGTAAATTGGGCCTCTTATTGGTTTTTATTCTATTTCCTGATGGATAGGGTCATCTTGCGACTGCAGTAAAACTTCGTAGAATTAAAACCGACAATTTCTATTCTATCAAGTATTTCAATTACATTTTAATTAATTCCCTGTTGACTCGCACATATATGGAAAATTTACTATCTAATTATCAAGTTATGTGTTGCGTCTTCAAGGGATGAATTATCTAGTTTGTGTCTAACAGGTGAAATAGTTGCTCCATAGCCATAAAATGCTTTTGAAATTGCTTTCAAAGCTCTCATAGAAGATTCAACTATTGTTCATCACCAGTCATCCTAGGTTAAAAATCATTTGATTCAGTTATGATCCTGCAAGTAACTTGAACCTTTGTTATCAGCGCTTCCTCGTATGGGTACATGAGTAACTCATGGAGACACTGTGTTACACACTATTTTAACCTGTATTTACTGACTCTTGATGCTTCACAGAAATCTCTGAAGGTTTTCCACGAAACATTTTAATTTAATGAATGATGACATGGAGTTTTAATTTTGGATGATAAAGGTTAATGAATTACTGCTGAGGAAAGCTACTTTGATCCAGAAGTGCATCTGCTATACTTGAAATTTTAACAGCTATGGAAGCTAAGCTATAAAATCTAATTAGACATTTTTGTGATTCTCAAACCCAATCTGTTTGTATTTAAACTTGAGAAATGCAAACAAAACGTATACCTTAATATAATTTTGTACATTGTTGATGTTTTTATGCAGAATCTTTTCATATTGTTTTAAAAGCAGTAATTTATTTATGCATAATATAAACTACTTATTTCAATTATCTGTTAGACGCATTTGGCAAATGATCTAGTTTACATTTATTTTTTCTGTGTAATTTTGTCTCAAAACTGATCATTTGCTTTTCAGCGATCTCAAGTGTTGGGTAATAAAATTGAAATGGACATAACTGCCTTAATTGAACAAAATCCTACAATTCTTCGTCTTGGACTCCATCTTGAGTATAATGATGCTCGACATCGCATTGCTGCTCATCTACAACGCAATTTGGACAGGAGTGAGTTTCACAATTTAATAATTTATCATATATTTCACATTTCAGACCAACTCTATTCAGATGAAAATGCTCAGTTGTTGTTTAGATTTTCTGGAACTATCTAGCTCTCTCTTATCTCTTTCCTATGAACTAGATCATTGTTAAAATTTCTTTCAATCTACGTATTTCTCATTTCACATATATCCTCTCAATTTCTATGCTCTGCGCTTATTTTATTTTTAGCTTTATTTTCATATTTATATGCATTTATCTAGTAGTCAGTTGATTGATGTTGGTTTTGAGCTAATTTTGCAATGGTGCAGAGTAACTGCCTCACCTAGCTGATTAAGCTTAGTGCTGTATTTTTCATTGCATAAAATGCACCAATTAATCATTAGTAGATTTCTTTAATTGTCACGCTCTAGCTGTTGAAAATTTTTCTTTAACCATTTAAACGCACCATTAAATTTTGGGGAGTGCTACCAAAAATTGTGAAATATCCAGAAAAGATTCAGTTCTTTGTTTGTAGTTAATTATTTTTCAGGTTAAGAATTATGTTCATGGGACGAAAAATGACAAAATAAATTGTATGAAATATTATTAAATTGTTATAAACAAGGTTTTATTGCACAGATTAAAAAATTCAGATCTATTATTACCATATCTCAAGTGGATAAAGATAGTAATATATATATATATATATATATATATATATATATATATATATATATATAATAAAACTAGATGTAAATAAAAAAAATCAATAAACTTAAGAAAAAATTTTGTTAAACATTGTGGAAAATTACAGTTTAAAATAATGATATTCACTTCAATTCTCCATTTTGCCTAATAAAGTCGTTTCTTCTGGAACAATTACAGACATTTTGAAGGGGCTATTCATAAAATACAAAATTGAAATAATACTAGCGCATATACTTGTACATTATGAAAAATTTTAATTTCATTTCAAAGAGGAATGAAAAAGTTGAGGATACATGTATACAAAATAATAATAAAATGATAATATCTTACTCCCTCACACAATTTGTGAGAATAAAAAAATTCATAGTAAATTTTTATTTTGAATTGAAAGTAAAAGCTAATAGAAAAGTTTGAATACTAAACAGTATTAATAATGGTGATGATAATAAGGTAATAATAAATTAATGAATATCGTAAATATTCTCATGTTTGAAAGATAATTTTACACCAAATCAAAAGAATGTCTTGTGCGTTACCTTTGAAAAAATTGACAATTTGAGTATTTGCAAAAACCATTTGTATAAGCATTTTCCGATCAAAGGGGACTGCGTGGTATAGGTTTATTTATAAAGACAATATTCCTTAAAAATGGGAATCTCTCATACATACATTTTGAAGTGTCCCAACATTAATATTTTTATACTGATCTGTATTTTTTCTTTTAAATGCGAGATCAGTTGATGTATTGACTCATAAACAACAGACATTAAGTGATATATAAATACTCATCACAATCAGAAATTATAAATTTTTCTACTTAATTTCAATTGTCTTATTTTCCTATGAAAACAGTATTCTGTTATGCTTTACACTAGCTAATTAGCTGGGCTTTGCCTCAAGATTTACAGTTTCCAAATTTTCATGCTCATTTAACTCGCTAATATTTTCATTCAAACTCAAGGTACTCTTGAGATAGATGAGTAATATTCCCCCGTAATTGGCATGAACAAATTAAATATAGAATCAAAATTGTTATTTTGCCAAGAATAATCTAAATAAGCTGGGTAATTTTACAAAAAACCAACATGGGCCTATAGTCAGGGTATGATTTGTATGGCACTCCCCTCACCAAAAAAATAAAAATTCTGGCCTAAGGTGCACATCCTCAAGGCCTTTTTAGTATTGCTGTAGCTTATGATTTGTATGGCACCCCGTCTCCTCTTCCTCCCCCAAAAAGCAAAATTCTGGCCTATAGGTGCACATCCTCAAGGTCTCTTTAGTAAGTGGAGCAAGTTTTAGGTCTCTTAAGTTTCTTGGTTTTTGAGAAATGCTGTAGAGCATGATTTTTATGGCACCTCCCTCCTCTTCTCTCTCTAAAAATGAAAATTCTGGCCCCGAGGTGCACATCCTCAAGATCTCTTTAGAAAGTGTGCCAAGTTTTAAGTCTCGAAGTCTCTTTTTGAGAAATGCTGTCCACACAGACAAATGCCACATTTTGTTTAGTAGATAGCTTAACCATGAATTATCAAATAAAGTTCAAATAGATGAAGGAAAACAAAATAAAATATGAAAATATAGACGTTTTTGTTTTAGCATCCAAAACTTATTTTTCTTCTCCACTTTGAGTAAAATATATAGGCAAGGGCTACCTACTTATCATTGTCATAGGTTGAGCTGCTAGCAAGTTGATTTTCGTTAGAGGAAGATTTTTTTCATTACATTTATGCCAAATTCAAGTGAATTTGTTTGCTGCAAGTTTCACAGAATTTTTAATGCAATATTTTACAATATCTGGTTTTTCGATAATTCCAGTTTTTGGACTTTTTACTGTATAGTTTTTTATCATTGATCTTTTAGACTTAGCTCTCTTGTGAGAAAATCCTGCATCCTCAACAACGTCAAAAGGAAACTTGAAAAATAAATGGTGCGGCCAAATCAAATTAGTTATTAATGATACTCATATCTATCTTGCTTTTTTGCTCATGACAATACTCGGACAAACTAAATGAGCAATCATATTAATACTATGCCAGTTATTGGAATATTGATTATCATTAGATTCAACATGTTTTTAAGCCCATCATGCGATACAAAACTTCTATTTTTGAAATTTTTTCTTTTGAGCAGCTTAAAGTGCATTTTATGCTTTGGAGAATATGGTAAATGTGAGTGTGACGTGTAGAATCCTGTTATTTCTGTATGATTTTTAAATTTCTGGGTTACGATCATGACAATAGCATTTATCATTTCTTATGTAGTACTAGTTGAAAAAGTTCACCAAGTTTATTGTGATTACATTTTAAAAATCCATAAAATTTCATTCCTTTTACTTTTGAAAATCATTTTCCTTACATTTCTGAGTAACCCAGATATTGTATAAAATCATATATAGGCAGTAGTAAAAAGGTTCTATAAAACTTAAAATATTTATAGATGCTTCCTCATGTATACTATATTACAGTTGAAATGTTATTTTTCATAATTGATTTGGTTATATTATAATTCACACGATTTATCAAACTTGTCTCATAAAATATTAAGAAAACTTGTTACTAATGATTTTTGCATTGTTTTATCAATTCTTATTTGAAGGGTGTAAAAGTTGCATTGTGCATTAATACATTTGACATTATCCATTACATATTTTGTTTTGTTATGAAAAGTATTTCCAATTGAAATTTTATTTCATGTACAAATGTTTTAGGGTTAATTGAATATGGCATTTTCAAACATAAAACAATCATAATCACAAAAAGATGTATTAATATAGACAATCTCTTCCTTTTGAGTAACTTTTTTTATTTTTATTGGCTTCCCTTTTTTAATGGATGTAAATCTTATGAAAACAAATTTGTATAAGAAAATAGCATACTGGATTCATGAACCCGCTCAAGATTTTGTATGGGATTTTAGAATGCAATTATACATATTTAGGAACAGTTATAGTAATTGCTATTAAATATATTAATTTACTTATTGTTGTTAAATTCCTGTATATTGATTTTAATAGTCAATTAATTAATATACTTTAATCATAAATATGTAAAAATTATAATCTTCACAATGCAATTTAAAGAAACATTTAAGTATTAATAATTTTCAAAATACATTGAAAGCAAGCTAGCTAAAACAGCATTAGAGATTAAAATCGTTTATTTTTAATTAATATTTTGTAATCTTGGAATCTATTTCAGATTAGTTATTAAGCAGATTCTTGAGATAAATTTTCAAATCCACTAATATTTTGTCATTGTTAAAATATTTAATATTATGGCTACAAGTGACCTATTTAAGTAATGCTCCTGTAAGTTGGTTGCTACTCGTTAGATACTATTTAATATTTAGGTGGCTTTTATTGTCATGGTTTACAACTACAGCATTATATGAGTTGTTTAATAATTTATTTAATTGTTTATTAAAAATTGAAAGCTTTCAGGAATACCTTTTGAAAAATTGACCCTAGTTTTATTTTAGGTAAATGGAATATAAATCCGCTTTCAATGATATGTAACTTTGTCACACCTAATTAATATTTCATCTTCATAATAATATCACATAAATATTGGGGTTGACAGTATTAAATGAACCCTTTTAATTAATAATAAGTAAAACTGGACAAGTTTTCTTGATTTCGCATTTTTCCCTTGGCTGTATTCTGCCTCTAGCCTAATTGCTCAAAAAATAATGCTTGCTGCTCTTAACTTATGCTTTAACATTTGTGAATTAGAAAGATGTGCTTTGAAAATGAAATTCCTGCTGCATCAGCCTGGAAAAAATTGAAAGTCAATGGAGCAGTTTTTCTCTTGTGAACATTACTATTTTGATTAAATACATGAACAAATGGGTTATTCTTATAGCTGCTGCATTCAGTCTTATATGCTTCAATTGACTTTCAAAAGGAAGTCTAGATAATATTGGTATACTTTGAGCAAATTTATTTTTGTTTGTTTAATTTTAGCCATTTTATTACCAGTTGCTTTTTTGCTCTTTTTACTCTTCTTATTTTTCTCTTTCATGACTCCTTCATTGCCTTCCATTCCTTAAATCTTTTTCTCATGGAACTGCATCTTCCTCTGCTGTCCTCCCTTTTTGTCTTTTCCTGCTCTCCTCTCTCCTAGGAAGAACTAGTGCAAGGTTCAACATTCGCCTTGGTGGCAAGTCATCATTTAAGATCATGGGATCAAAGTAAAAGATGTTGCAACCACAGAAGTGGTTGACAAGTGTGAGTACGGATGCGGATGCACTCATGCAGAAACTAAATGTGTTGAGCACTAGTGCCTAGTGATATGCTACCAATGCAACTTTATTAGGTCTTTGTGTAGTCGAAACATATGCTCAGTTTGTATTATCCCAAAAGTCTCTATTGAACTTATTAACTAGGGAAAAATGGTCCATTTGTTTTTATTCTCCTAAGGTATTGTACTTAATTGCTGCTGTGCACATTTGTGTGCCAAAGTATATGACTCTTAACGATTGCCCTGTGATAAAATGATAGATTATTTTCCCTTTGTGTTTTAGGTTCAAATGAGATTCGTTTCTGTATTGTGCATTATTTTTGGCCTTCCAAGAAACACACAAGTGCATTTTTGTTGAAGAAAAGGAATATTTGTTGTCTATTGTTGTTTTATATGTTCAGTCTGTTCAAGGTGGCTCATTCTGTAAGGGATTGTTTATGTTAGGTCTACCCTCTGTTTGTTTCGTGCCCCAGGATAAAAGGCTTCAACCTGGGATCAACCTCTCACCTACCATCTATGTGCTGTCTCCCAAAGCTTAAGTGATAGAACCATGTGTCTGATAATTCAGATCCCTTTTACACCACATATATACCATCATCTCATGTCCATCATTTCATTTCCCACAGTACGGAAAGATATTACCCTGCGGCTCGGCTGCAGATTCTTTAACAGCCTTCGCAGGAAAACTGTGTTCACGTAAAAACAAGGTATACTATATTTTCTTACCGGGTAATTTCAAGTGAAACAATGTAAATGAGGCACCAGCAAGAGAGAAGGAGACGGAGAAAGTGGCATGCTCTCTATAACAGGCATGTTACATTCTGCAATGGATGTGTTTGGCTGCATTCACCGAAGGGATGGATTGTTTTAGGGCCACAACCAACTTCTAGCATTTCTCTTCCAATCCTTGCATTTATGTTACCGCGCCTGTTAAATTATTTTTCAAATGGTTTGATACTATTGTCTTAGATTTTGATGTAAGTGATGGGACAATCATTAATCAAATACCTTGCAGTGATTAAGGACCTAAGTTGAGCTGAATAATATGATGGACCTCAAGGTGAATTTAGGGTAGCAGTATCAATCATACAAAATTCATCAGATTTTCGAATTAGTGAAGACGTATTAATTTCATTTTCACATTTTGAATTTAGAAAAGATTTTGATTAATTGCAAGGTCCAGGCAATCCTTCCCAACATGCTCGCACAACTGAAGTATTCTTTGCCTTTTATATGCCAAATAATTGACTAAAATAATTGCAGAATTAACTTGTATAATGCTCAATCCTTGCTTATTTTGCTTAGAATTTTTACTAGAGCGACTAATGAAAGAACACACATACTGGAATGAGATCACCAGTTTTCACTACAATGAAATATGAATTTTTGGTGGTTGTTTAATATTTGGTCATCACAGATAAAACAGCGCGGTGACTCAGATTTTCAAAATTATACATGCAGCTTACTTTCAGTGATGTTTTTGTGCAGTGTTGTGAAATGCATGTTATATAATTATAATTGCATTAAAGCCATAAACTACATAGTCTTAATTTTCTCATAGCTAATCTGTGATTTATTCTTGTTTGATAAGATACATCACAATGTATATCTGAATCAAGTTCAAAATTTTTGCTCACTCATCACAATACAACTATTGATACAGAGTATGACATAAACATTTTCAGGGTGATTTCTTTGATGGAATATTATTTCAAATTAGTCACATGTTTACCCGATTTTAGAATTAAATACTATATTAAGTACTAAATTATCTCAGAAGTTTTTTGTAATGAATCAAATACACCATTGAAGATAAATATACACAGTCTTCATTCTTATATATTATTAAAAACAATTCAAAACTGACATGCCTGCTATGTTGTGTCTTTCAGGATCCTGTTTGTGAATCTCATTCTTGTCTAACAAGCCTACTTACATGCATAAATTCCTAAATCTAATAATCATACAATATTAAATTGCTATGAGGCATGAGTTTTAAGTGATGCATGATATGAACAATTTCTTGCCCAGCAAATATACATAGTGAATATTTTTTTAATGTCCACATTTATTAGTTTTACATTTTAAATCCTATTATATGTTTTAATGATTTATCAGTGTTCTGTAAGTGGATAGGTAATCAAAATTTAAATGAAGCAACAATTAGTCATATGAGTGGAAATAATAACATTGGCATATTTTTATGAAAATCTCAAGCTTACTTGCTTCTGTCAAAATTTTATCTTCATTTTTCTCTGTTGGGGTATATTTTCTGAACAGTTTGCTTCTTTGTGTGTGTACACACACACACAATCTTTTATATTTAATTGCGTAAGTATTGAAATTAGCTGTAAACTTAAAAATATAATCCTATTTTTTCAAGTGCATAAAATATATGATCATATATCAGAAGATAATTCTAACCTACAGTGAAATTATCATGTAAAATTCAATTGCAATGTGCTGGGTATGAAATTATCATTTTTAATGAACTAACATTAGTTCATTGAAATTACAAATTGTTGTTTTACTGAAACAAGTGGCATGATTTTGTTGTTTTTTTAAGTGTGTCTCATCTCATTAAAAAAATTTCTTGCATGATTACAGGTTTTATGATCTGTAGAAATTGCATTTTTTTATAGAAAATGAATTTTTATTAAGTAAACTACACCTGAATTTGTCATTAAAATATAAAATTAAATCTTTAATTTATCAGAAAAATAATTCATAATTATGAAATACCAATTTAAATATCAGCATTGAATTACATCAGTGAAATATTTTTCATTGCTATTAATAAATGTTTCAAATGAATTGAGCCTTTTTGTGGTCATTTTCCAATTTTTATTGTATTGATTGTTGGCGATTATGTAACTAAGTGAAGTGTGAGTGAATCGAATGTTTCCCTTGTTTTCTTTGCTTTCCAGCACGCCTCAATCGGGTTGGAGCAACAAGCTCGTAGTGTGACAAAATCTCTCCGTAGGTGGTAGTATAATTTCTTCCTGTTTCTCTAACTGTTAAGGTTAAAACCACCAGTAATGGTGGATAAATATAAGGCAGGATTAATTAGAGGCATGTATCATAATAGGATTGATTCTGTGTTTGTAATTAATATCTCAGTTTGAAATAACCTGCACTGTTTAAGATAAAGCAGATTAAATATAAAGTTGCACATATATTATTGCTAATATTGTGCATTTATCAAAAGAACCTTTCATCATTTTTTATCTAGTATATGTCAGCATGAATTGCAAAAATGAGATTTACATTCTCTGTTTCTCAATGTAATGCCTGATAAGGAATCAATTGATAACCTCATTTATTACTTGCAAAGAAAGTAGTTATTTTATATATATTCCATTTTCTTTAGCTGGCCAGCCATCTGACTAACCATGTATTTGAAGGCCAAGCCTATCTACAACGTAATAGCTTTAAATTACATTCTGATAACTGAAATACCTTTATCATATTTGCATGTTTTGACTCATATATGTAGCATAACCTTCACTTAATGAATGTTATTGTGTTTGTAGACAATTGTTTCACTAAAATTGTTGTTCAACTTATTAAATTTGAAAATAACTTACCAATGTAGGCACTGTTAAATTTATTTATTCTTTGGTGTATAAAGCTTAGAACAGTACTTGTAATCAAATAAATAGGTAGTAATAATAATATATTCTAAGAAATAGCATATCTACCTATTTGATAGTGCTTGTCATGAATGTCATTTCATTAGTCCTGAAGGGTTTGTTCCTTTATTCATATTTTTTCATTAATAAGGTTATCCAAGTTATAGTAAATAATTCAATACCATCTGAGAAAATTTTTCTTATGTTTATTCTTTTTTATTTCTCTTATATTTATTCTTCTTTATTTCTCTTATATTTATCAAGTGTATATTATTCAGATGCAGAAATATTGCTCATATTAAAAATTTAACAATTCTCCCATCCAATCAATTTGTCCTAGTTGACTGAGTTATAGAGTATTGAGCTGTCTCTGAAAAATATACACTGGCTAGTAATTTTATGTTAGATAAAAGTTATTTGGGTTATTTATTTTTAGATTTATAAAAGTATCTTATTACTTTCAATTTATATATTTATGTATTTAGTTATCCAGTTTTATCTGAAAATTATATTAATCAATTAGAAAACTAAATACGGTAATTTTATTGTGTATCAGTATCTCGAAACATTTTATGCATGTAACATGAAATGGTTTTATTCGGTGTCTCAAGATAAAGACTTAAATTTATCAGGAACATTCCTATCAACTTTGCTGTAATAAGTGCTATAATATGGATAGTTTAAATTTTTTAGTTATTATTTATATTTCCTGTTTAAATATATATATTCATCCACCAATAAGTTGACTTTCAGTGTATCATATAGATATATATATTAAATCTTACAATATTTGTTTTAATATTTGTCCTAGAGTTAAGGAATATGCATGTAATTTTTTACATATTATGGAGAGTGTAGAATACATTAGCTCTTAATCTATTCTACGCTGAAATGTATATATAGAGCAGCTTTTAACTTATATTTATTTATTCTGTTGCATATTCTAGAATTTTCTTTTATGCATTTACATAGTTATTAGTATCTTATAAAACTCTTTTAATATATTTTTATGCTTCACCTCAATAAAAGATGGCTGGTCCAGGGAAAATTCTATTTACTTACCAGTACGTAAAGTAGTTTGCTAAGTAGTTATTGTATAGTGTAGGTTTGAAGTGTAACTCATTTTGCGCAGTGTCTAATTTTCTGCTCAGTGTCTAATGCTCGACTCTCTTCCTCCCAACAAAACCATTCCCGTATTTTTTCACTCCACAGATCGTCTGCGTCGAATGGGTCGTTCCTCCCGCAATTACACCATTGGCTGGGTGATGCAGACCAGGAAGTAACCACTCGCTGCACTTTTTCACCTCATCACTCCTTTCTCCCCAGCCTCCTCTGCTGCTTCCCTCCACCCACTTCATGCCTACATCTTCCAGGTGACCTCCATTAGTGGTGCTGAGTGCCAGTTATCGAATTTTTCCTCGAATCTTGAGGTTTTTTTTTTGGGACTTAGACATGCCTGCAATCGTGAATTTAAAGTTGTGTTGTCAAAGAGTCATATATGTATTACTCCTTTGAACTGCATTATCAGATTGTTCAGGAGATTCATAAAATTTCATCTCTACCATATCAGTGCTCTGTTAAACTCAATTCAACATAATGTCTCCATGGTTTACATTTCTCCGCACTGGTTGTTTGGTGCTCATAGGTTTCAAGTAACGAGTTGTACACTTGTCTTCACTGCCAGATGCAGCTATACCTGTCTTTTGATAACTCAACTTGAATCCTTGTTAACGGGAGCCTTTCCCAGGATTCACAGCTTGGGGTGGGTGATTGAGGTGCCATTTATACTACTCATGCAAAACTGTAGCCTTCCTAGTTTATCCCCACATATTTTTCTGCAGTGGTTTTATCCTGAAACCTATTCACCTTTATTATCTTGGCTGGTGCTAAATGTGCTACTGCTGTTTGGAATAAAGCGTCACGAGAAATGCGAGTGTGGCGATGTCTTCAGTTGCCAACAGCAGCAATTACCAGTGCTGAATAACCCAAAATGTTTATGTGGTGCATACTTGGTAGTGCTCATGTGTGAATGTGTGTGCACAATTGTGTGCATGTGTATACTGTACTCGATTTTACAAAATTAAATTGCCATGGCTTTTATAAATAGTAATTTAATTGTTACAAATCATTAGTAAGCCTTGCTATATCAATAAAGAAGCAAAGGTAACTGCTTTTGAAAGGCAGAGATTCAACTGTGACTTTAGTTGAAAGTGACTTTTTTGGGAAATATGTTGTATATTTTTTAAAAGATGTGCATTTTGAGATCTTGGCCTCAATTGTCCCTTTGATTAAGGATTGTTGAAAATGTTATGGAACTTTAACAATGGCTGGTTCCTTAAATGTACAAATCCTGTAAGTATTGTAAAGTTGTCAGACATAAGGTAGGAATATTGTTTGTTGATGTCACAGCTTTTCTTTACGTGATATAAATTTGTGTACTGAACAGTTGATACTGAGAGGTAGTATTTCAATTCTTTCTGTGTAAATATTGGTTTTATATACTTTTTTCATCTTGTCTGCGCTCTTCTCCTGTAGATTTAGCATCAGTATAGTCCACTACTTAGTAAACGGTAAAATTAATGACAAAATGCTACTCTGCTAAGCACGAGGAATGCACTTTTTTATAAAATTTACCTCTGAGTCGAATTAGTTTTCTCAGCCATAAATGTGTTAATTCACCGATCCTAAAGGATACCTGTATTACAAATTATAAGAGAAATAAATCTTTTTTCTTGAATCAAGGAGTTTTTTGCCGGGGTTTTTATTTTTATCTTTTTTTTTGTGTGCGAAAATTTGAATAAGTCGCCCGCCTCGATTGCGAATCGGGACACCGCGATTCGCGGATTGAAAAAAAAGATGAAAACGAGTGGGGATAATATTTCTTCCATTCCGTTTTCGATATCCGCATCGAGGAAATTCAACGCGACCTTGATTACTCGGAGCGACGAACCGCGGGGCGGCCCTTTCGCCCCGGAATCACCGCGGCTATTAATTTTTAATCGCCTCCTTTCCCCGCCTTCCCTTCGTCCTGACCACCACCGCTCTTCATATTTTCACTTCTTCGAGCGCCGCTGCCTATTTATAGTGCTCCGTCGGTGGCGGCGGCGGCGGTGGGGCCGAGAAGCAGCTGTGACTATTGATCTGCTGCCGAAATGATTTATCCGCCCCGCACGCGACTCTCTCCCCCCCCCCCCCTCCCACTCACCCCCCTCCCATCCCTCCTTCCACGTGCTTCTTCCGAGGGAAACCTGTTTGCCCACGGAAATGCACGGACGACGACGAATCTCATAGTGCGCGGGTGTGTTTGTGCTCACCTGAGCCCTCTAACGCGACGCCCTCTCGCTTCCAACGGACGTAAATCCTCGCGTCCCCGTTTCCTAAATCCCTAACCGTAACCCTAGGGCGCCTCCGTCGCCGAAAACCCTACCTCACCGCCCTATGTAAGGCGCCACCTCGCCAGCGATGCGACCTTTTTTTTATTTAATTCTTTTTTCTTGTCCTTTCTTCCTGATGCTCTCGACAACCTGAAAAAAATGCTCGTTTCTCTTTGGATGGAAACGGATGGAGTAGGATTTGCGGGGAAAAGTTATTACTCGGAGAAAGGGAGAGACAGGAGGCGGGCCTTTTCGGTGTTTTGTTTTTTATTTCACTCTTGAATAAATGCATAAATTCGCGGCGCGTGACGGTTTGATGTCAACCTCGAGGCCCGTGCTAAAACGCGGTGTTTGTCGTTGGTCAAATAATTGTTCGGTGGCTCGTCCTTCTGTCTGTAACGCTGTCTTAATCCCGGCCGCGTTAGACTTTTTATTTGCCTAACGCTGAACTTCGCAACAATGACCCTGGCGGCTGAAACCAGCTCCACCCTCGCTTCCTTAAAATCCATAATAACTGGGGGTAATTAAATAATTTGACATCCGTTTTAACGAAAGTTTACTGAATTCTATGACTGCTTTTTGGTTAAAAAAAACGTTAAAATTCATTAAAGCGAATGGTTACAGATTTTTCTCTCTCGTTTTGCTCCACTACTTAGTTGATCTCGCTTTTCATTCCGTTCCGATTTTCATCGTTTCGACCGAATTGATCCCAAGGTTCGATTCGCTTATCCATTAAATTTTCCCTTCGGTCGTAGCGAAATTGATGCTGGTGGACCTGCCCGGATTTGAAGCGTGGAGGACAAGCAACAGACGGGTGCGTTGTTCTTTTTTATTTTTCAAAAATTGAAAGCGTCAAAAAGAAATGTCTCGTGGGACATGAGAGCAACGGTTCGGCGGTAGCGGTTCAGTGACAGATTTCGAACCAATGAGCGCGCACCGCTCTCGATCTCTGTTAGCGCGCGTCGTTTCGACCTGTTTCGCGTCAGTCCTATTGTCTTGCACCTGTCTCGGATTTCGAGAGGCGTCGCGGCGGAGGGGGAATGCCGTGGGCCGAGGACACCGTTGCTGCGGAGAATCATCCTTCGCCGCGCTAGCAGTGCATTCCAAGCACCTGATGGAATGATTTCTCCGTCTCGCTACTTCTGCGACTCTGTTTGCGACTGTAAATCTTGTTATTCCGGTAAATCCGGATGAAATGGAAATCTGCAAATGATTCGTTCGTGAGTAATGCGCCCAACGGAAGTCCATAAAAATGCAAGTCATGCTGAAATTAATGGCGTTTAAATTTTTTTCCGCATCGTATCGATCTATGGAGTTTTTAAAGTGCGAGAGAGATTTGAACGCCCCCAGTATTAATTTTGAGAAAACGTTTGCTCTGAGGCAAAGGAGAAATCGAAAGATTCGCAGTTTTGGAACTAACCCTTGAAAGAAATGGCGCAAACCTCAAGGGGTGGGGATTTACAAACCAGGAATCCTGTTTACATTGATCTTGGAAATTATGAAAACAAAAAACAATCGAGCGCGTAAATGTTTCGAGAAAACGTAAGGATTTTCATCCAAATGCGTAACACAGGCCAAGGGTGGGCCAATTGCGATTCGCGTCCCCTTTGTGTATGCGTTCGTTTTCATTGAATTACTCGCAGTATTGCTTCTGTAAGTACCATTATTAACGATTATATTAGTTTTAATTAAATTATAAAATTACGTACTGCTTTCCTGGAAGTAGTATTAGAGATGCTATTTCTTAAATTAACTTTTATTCAGTTTTGGATTAAACGGAGAAGGGGGAGCAACCAATAGAACGGGTGATTAGAAGGTCCCGCCCTTGAAAATTTCCCACGTCTGATATAGGCCACAAGAGTTTCAATATGATATTAAAAGCTTTAATTCGTAGGAGCTCAGCAGATTCTGTAAAATTTTTCAAGAGGACAAATTATTTCTCTTGCAAAATTCAGAATGTGATGAGCCAAGGCTAATTGTTAACGTAGTATAATATTTTTACTTGGACAAGACATCATGTAAAACCTGTTCGTCGATGCCGTTACCAGAAACGCGTTATTGGCAAAAAAATACATCTGGTTCGTAGTTATCCAACCAGTTAAAAAACATATTCTCTGTTTCTCACAGGTTTTTAAGTATTACTGTACAGCATTCCATAAAATTTAGTTTTGCTTTTTCTCAAAATTTTGATGGAATTGAAGACTATTATATTCACAACGAAACTGGTCATAATTCAAAGTCAAAATATATGACACATGCTCATTTATCACAACACGAGAATTTGTGGTCGTACTTTAGTAAATGGAAGCTTTTCAATAACGCCAGTCTTTTCAGAAGACAGTTCTCTTCCAACCGGCTTTGACAAGCACGTTGAAATAAATCGCTGCCCAGACGATGGATTAGCTGCGGTGGTCTCTAAACAATGGCCTTGGTTTATCGATTTTTCTGCTTTTTCAACAAAGACGAGGTCTAAATCCCAATAACTCCAACAAAACTTGAATATTTTATAGAATTCACTGTTCCTACAGTTGATCGGCAGTTGAGATCGTGAAGTTTCGCACTTCCGAGGTAACGGCGCAATGCAATTTGGTTGGACGAATTAACGGCGAATTATTTTATCTCCCTAGTCTCTCCGTTTTTTTCCCTACGTCACACACCTTAGTATATCTTCCTATTAAAGGAAAACGCTGGCGTTTTTACCTTTTTGTAGTGTCTCTAAAAAAATCTTTTGTACTTTCAAGTAATTCGTAAAAATACAGGATGTACTATTTAAAACGCAACCCAAACTGAACGTGTTTATTGTTGAGCATTATTTTCCTTTGAAATCTTTTACTGCAATTCGTGAGCCATTCAGGATTACATAACCAGCAAAGGAAGTACCGAACAAGACATAAATATACCGTCCAATAAAAAAAATCGTGAAACAGGAACACGGTGAAAAGGGTTGAAGCATGTCATCGAAAAGGTGGTGGACATTTTCAGCGCCTCCTACAGGGTGCACCATTTAAAACGCAACCCACAGGAAGAAAATATCATTTATTACAAGTTTCATTAAATATACACTATATATTGTTAGTTATTTGTTATAAATAGTGTCAACCGCTTTACAGAAGGTGCGGAAAATGTCCACCTCCTCCTCGATGACATCCTTCAACCCTTTTCACAGTGTTCCTGTTTCACGAATTTTTTTAATTATATGATATATTGATGTCTCGTGCGGTACTTCCTTTGCTGGATATGCAATCCTGAAGTCCTCACGAACTGCAGTAAAAGATTTCAAAGAAAAATAATGCTCCACAATAAACACGTTCTCCTTGGGTAAAAACCATGTTTGCACCTCCAACGCTATTCAGCAACTGAGGATGCCAGCTATGAGATAGCCAAGGTCATCTTGACATGCGCGTGCACAGTAGTGTGAGGGGAATCAACAAAGAGGGAAAGAACCCCTCTTGATGCAATCTCTGCGCTTGTGAACATTATTGAACTTTTGGATTGTGTTTTAAATGGTACAGCTTGTATTTGGGTCGCGTTTATTTCCTGATAGAGATTGAAGTTTCTGTTACAAAGTGAAGATCGCAGTTGTGATGAACGCAAGAGATCATACGAAAACTCGCTGCTTATGCCGTCGTAGAAAGGAAAATGTTCCCATATGCGGAGAGACGCATCAAAAGCACGGTTGTTTAATTAAGCTGTTGCGTTGCAATTTGCGCTGATGCGAGATTATTCAGAATCCTCGACGGGATCGACTCCCACCCATTCACCTCCTTTGAAGGCCGTGACTGATATGAATTGCGTGAAACCGTCCGAGGTATTCTTATCGTTTTGGAAGTTTAAAGAAAAATAACTCTTCATTAGAAAGCTGGCGTGTTGGGGGCTAACTGGTCACGTCTTCCTCCTCGCCGATGTACCTAAATAAGATGGCTAAACACAATGCGTTCCAAAATAAGACTAGTGTAACAAAGATGAACAGAAAATTCATTTCTTAAGAATAAGTTAACTGTAAATTATGCATTTTCAAACATATTCTTATAAGGAACACGCAGGATATTTGTTTTATTATGGAAAGAGTTACTGACTTTTATCCTATTATGAAATACGGATAGAGGAAACGAAGGAATGAAAAGAAAATGTGCAAAGTATGGTTATTTTTTGCGATAAAATAATTGCGTTGGCTTTAAATTTTTTTCTTGTTTTTATGGAACGCTTTATCGATTAATATTCCATTAAAGACGGCTAAATATCCACTGTAATTCCTACTGTGATGCATAGGAGAATTAAGAGCAATATTAAACAGCCAACCATATGAATCTTTGAATCGACGATTTGATTTTATTTTCTATTTAGGTAGGCATACTAGTAAAAGAGCAACGCTAGGCAATTCGTTGATTTTCGTTTTCAAATACTACAGACTCTGTAGTTAGAGTTGTAAATCTTACGGCGAGCCTCCTATCCTTTATAAGGCGTGAAATTCAGCATTCATCTCTAGTTAGTTTACACTAGCAGAATAATCCAGGAAAGTCATTGTTCTCAATTTTAAAGACAATTTATTAGTGGAAACCATGGCAACGCCCTGCCGAAATAAAACACTTCTAAAATAAGAGTTTATATTTTGAAATATGGATTTTCGACTCAAATAATAATAAATTTTAAATAAAACTATAAAATAAAACAAAATGTAAAGATACAGTTATGAATTCACATTTCCGATCAAGAAGTAGTCGATCACACCAATATGTTTCTTTCTTTTCCGTGTTTGTGTTATCTTTATAAATTGTCATTTCACCATATCTTCGATTTTCCGAGCCCGCGGATAATTTATAATGTAGTTTTGTTTATGTTATTTCACTATTTTATCATATCTCTGTCATTTTGTTATTTTTAATATTTATTTGAACTTCCATCCGTTATATTAGTTATGTAAAGCATATATGCGTAATCATTTTCCGTAACAGAAATAGTTTATGTCACCCCTAAATTTTTAATAGATAACGAATGCCGATATATTTTTGTCATTTATACAAATTTTCATGAAAGAGCAATGTGATGAATCAATCGTCGAACAAAAGGCAATATCAATTCAACCTCTGTTTATATATAACAACTCAAGACTACTGACCATTATTTCTTATTCCCTAAAATCTCCAGACGTACTAGATGAATGTTCTCATTTGATATTTGGAGGTATTCATTATGGATTTTTTATATATAATTCAACTTCTCAGTTTACGTTTGTTTCCAATATTCGCCAAACCTTTGTCGAAAAGTATGCTCCTACCGCTTTAAATAGTAATGAACTAGTTTTCTAAGCTTTAAATACGAGTACGTCATCCGAGACTACTTTACTTTAGCTTTGTCTTACGTGTGACCGAATTATATTTTTTTATTCCCGCAGCCGATGAATACGGACGTCACTAAGAACCATAATCCATTTAGAACATGGCTTCCCTTCTGAGCGCTCCTGACTTCTAACACCTCGCCACCTCCTTTTGAAATTTACCCTTCGGCAATGTCATACCCTCAACTACGCGTTGGAAGTGAGTTAATTTTGTCCAATAACATGATCATCTCTTATTTCGGCTTCAGACTTAACAGTGTCAAGTTGAGAGTGTTGAAAGCGACCAATTACTAACGCCATATTCCTACTTTTAAGAAGACAAAAGGACACTTGCATCGAAGCGGGTACATTAGTTATAAGTGACCCATAATGCTACGGGGAACTTTCACGACAACAGAAAAGAGCTTATTGATTATTCCGCGCATGCAAATGCTGTTAGGACGCGTTAAGAACATAACACGTGGCAGTTCTCCTTCACCTAAATAGAAGAGTTCTTACGTGAAACGCTTAAAAATTAACATGCAAAAACTAGAGATTTAGAAAAAACACGTAATATCATAAGTAAATCTGTTGTCTGGTAAAGCGGTTTTTTCCTTGGCAGCGTTGTGCAGCTAACTTAGTAGCCACTTTCTCCAGTCTAGATTAAAATTCCATCTGCTTTTGTTTCGTCGGAGGAAGTTGCCGGTCGTTTGCAGAATGTGGCAGCAAAGAGAGCCATTATATGAAAACGAACAGGTTTTTATTGCACTTCCAGAATGTATCATAAATTGAATTTCCACGCTGATTTGAAGTTGCGTTAAAATTTTGACCATTTTTTTATTCCAAAAATTAATCCTTTGATGAAGAACGACGTTTATTTTTTCTTGATGCGCATATTTGATGTGCCTAATGTTTTCGCTTTCCAGTTAAAAAGCATTTGTCAACTGAGCGAATGAGGGATACCGTTATGGATGGGCTCTGTAATGCAGTGCGGGACAAGTTAATGCAGTATGCATGATAGGGTAACATATGAGACTTAGACGGGTGGGTCGTTTGAGAGGATAGAGGTAGGTTTATGGGTTGACGAACGTGATGCATGCAGCGGCGCGGAAGGAGGAGGGGGAGGGGAGGTAATGCCTACGATACGCGGCCCCTCCACCTGACAACGATGGATGAGAGCGCCCGAATATGTACGACGTTAAGCCGACGTATCGACTAATTGTTTATAATTAAGCTAGGAAGATAAGAGGGTTTAAATTAACTCGTAGCCCGAATCCAGCTCAGCTTTGCATAAAATATAGGAATCAGGTTGAATGTGAACAAATAAGGGAAGTTATATAGTTACTTTTTTCCAATAACAATCGCGATGAAGAACTATTAGTGCCGACAAATGCTCAGTTAACTTTTTTTGCGAATAATTTTGAACCGATAAATTTTTCAGAGACATGAAATATTGCGCAGGCTCGTTAAATAGCCGCATTAATTTTTTTCCAATCTGGAAGCTTAAATGTGATAAATGCGCTGAAATATTCCGATTCCGAAGGTTTAAAGTGACCTTTTAAAGGATATTAACCAGGATAAATGTTCCGTTATAAATCTCTTGAAAGGCAAGAAACAAGCGATAGATTTCTCGCTTTAATTCGATGAATTAGATATCCCAGCGGGAGAGAGTGTTAAATATCTAGGAGTCGCCGTTTGCCACGATCTCATTTGGATGGTCTGGTAATCCAACAAGCCGTTGGCATTCATCGAAAGAGTGGTGCAGAATAGGATCTAAATAGTACGAGAAACCTCTAAACCATCTTTGGTTAGTCTCAACTGCTGAGGTTAGGCCGCAGCTTGGAGAAGTTTATCGCGGGGTAGGTAGATTCGTTAAGCAAATGCATAGCTCTGTGCAAAACGTTACTTCATTATTGAATAATTTGAATTGGATTTCGTTATAATAATGGAGATTGAACGGTAGTTTGAAACTTCTAGAAAAGTACAAGTCTGGAGGTTTACCTGAAGAGTATAATCCCTATTACATGGCAATAGCTGGTGGAACTGCATTCTATAAAAATTTATTTGTAAAAAATACAATTTTTTATAAAAAATTACAATTTCCAAAATAGTCATGGACAAAACGACAAAACAACATAAAACAATACAGCAGAACTGTTGTGAAAATTGTCAAAGTTTTCATAAATAATTGTATTTTAATACAAATAAATTTAGATTAGCTGAGGAGGTTATAATAGTAATTGAAATCCTCGCTTATATCGGCAACTTCGATAGGTGAGATCGCTTGTAGGAAAAAGCGAAATAGAGGATTGCTTTTTCTAGCGCAGAGCTCGTATGCCGCGTGCGCCCCTTTAACGACTCAAGTGCGGCTCCTTAGACCAACTCGCTCGTGGTTTCAATTGCCGAAATTTAACAGCGTTTACTTATAATAACTTTATGAAATATGAATGGAATTCTTTCTAATAAGAACCGCCATCCTCACAAGTTCTGCGGTTCTTATCATGTTGGTTTTTGTACTGAATTGAAAAAAGTGTCTCTTCTTTTTTATTCGGTGGCCAACCCCTTCCCTATGGCAATCGGGAATCATAATATAAGTTTAAATCCTAAAGCAAGAATTTTGAGGAACAATGAGTTGCATTACAATCCCTTCCACCCGAATTATCGGATAATATGTAGGTATAGAATATAAAACATAAGCGAACGCAGAGGACGTACTTAATCGCGATACAATGGCGAGTAATGTTAACGCCGTCGAAAAATAAACGCTCCTTGCAAGGACCGAAGCGATTACTGAGAATTCCCGACCTCGCGTAATTGCGTGATGAAAATATTGTTGACCTTTGCACCCTTGAAATTGATGGAGGTGGCGATGGTCACGCGAGGGTGTTAATCCTGCGGACAAATGAGGAATCGGAAATTTTCAAAAATAGAAAGTTTTTCATTTCGTAAGAGCGTACTTACTTTTACCCCTTTCGATCAAATCTCGTTGGGTTGTGGTTTATCCAAAACCGAAACCACGTTATCGGATCAGAATTAGCCACCTTAAAATGAAACGGAGTTATTGATGCAGACGAAAATGAAAGGATTATTGCGATATTTTGTTGTTCTTTCTCGGAAGCGATCAGTCATATGTTTGTTGGGGCTGAGGACAGACCCACAGAGAGGGCGGGGATACGGGGGAAAAACCTTGGGGCCCGGGCCTCTGGGGAAGAGGGAGCGGGAGAGGGGCGATGAAATTTACAAATATTAATAGAGTAATTGATAAAGTTACACTAAATGTAGGTGATAAACAGAAATGTTATGCAAATTATCATTTGTTGCCGTCTTGACAAAACACCGACAGTGTTCAGCGTAAATGCAGTATGTTATAGTTAGTACGTAGAAATATTAATTATTACAGTGACGCATCATTTGAATTTCGACGAACATATAAGTGCGTACCTCCACCTTTCTTATATTTTGATACATATGTAATTTTGATAACATTCTTTATTCGCTAGCTTACTTTTTCTATCACGTGCCTCGCCCGCTCCCCCCTCTTCCCTGATACGATTGAAAAAATTTCATGAAATACTAAAAAAGTGCGCGTAAAACAAGGGAAAACAAGGGAAACAATTTATCTCTCACGGAATGTAGACGTTTTACACATTTGAATGTCGACTGTATATTGTCGATTGTATATTTTCAATTATCTGGCGTATAAAATAAAAGGTAATAATAATATATCACCTTTTTATTTTCACCGCATTTTTAGAGTAAATAAATTTATTTATCGAAAAAATCCGGTATCATCTTGAATACATATTTCATTAAATCTGGATAAATTAATTGCCATTTTCTTAGCATATTTAGTTTGGAAGTTTGAAAGAGAACTCCATACGTAAAATGGTTTGTCAAAGACCCTAGTTTATATAAATGAATGCGGACAGTCAGACGATTGGTATTGTTATTTCGTTCCTCGGCCATAAAGTTTTTCTAAAAATTAGGCAATCTTTGTTTCTTTTTCGGCAAAGTACGCAAGCCTTGATTTTTTCTATTTGATTTTGCATTCTATAGTTCATTAAAACATCTTAAAACCAAACACGGCGTGCTGCTTGAAAAAACTATCAATCTCAAAATAGACGATGTCATTCGCGAAATTCAGCCATATGCAAAATCCTTGTCTATTTCAGAACACGGATTCGATATTTTTTGGTTCCCACTTCGAAAACGCTTTCAGCACCAACTGCGTGTCCCACTTTGGAACAAATATTCCTTCCGATCGCTCTTGATGTTCAGCCTATTATCTGCCGTTGGTTAAATGTTTATTCTTCACTCCGAGGTGCACCATTTCTGGTGCAAACCAATCCCTAATTCGAAAACAAGTAAATAAGTAAAGTAAGAGTAATTGCCTGAAAAACCCTCATCTTAGGAGTAGCAGTGGCGTCATGTCACTATACTTTCCAGCGCAAACAAACCAAGGAAAAAGATATGAAAATTAATCACTCTTTGCTAAACTGATTGTCAGATTATTACTTCCTCCATATGTAAAGTATAGATTGTTTTCATGAAAAAAATCGAATTCGAGATTTCAACGGAAATGTTTAGAACACGTTTTGACTATTTTCTCGATTATGTCTGTCTGTCGGTCTGCCTATCGGTCTGTCTGTCGGTCTGTATATGATAGGATTGTGGGCGCTCTAACTCAAAAATTTACATCCATATCAATACCAAATTTTATATTTAGAAAGAGTACTATATAATGAAGACCTGATTAGGTTTTGGCAACAATCGCTCAACCGGAAGTGGATGCTTACTTTAGTCATGTTTTTATGACATATAACTCTTTTAAATCTTAATAAATATAAAAGTTGTTTATTATAAACTTCATAGATAATATTACGCTCTATAACTTTTGTTTGAAACATTTTTTCGTAGAACTCATTGTTAAGGAGAAATTCCATTTATTTAATACTTGCTTTAATATTTGATGAATGTAAAACAGTACTGGAATAAGAGTCGTAGAGAATTAAATTTCTACAACCTTAGTTCGAAAATTTTTCCCATATAATGCATTGTTAAAGCGATATTTTTAAAAGTAAATTTTTTAGCTGCCACAAAAACCACCTACCGACGGATAGTGTAAACACTTTACGCTTCTTCTTATTTTCTTAATTGTTGGAGCTTCGGGGTTATATCCAATATCAGAAGGCTACGGTTTTAGTTTATTTCTGTTCTTTGTAAAGTCTTTAAAATTTTCTCGCAGTTCCTTAAAATATTATTATCATTTGACCTATTTAGAATGTTTAGAAATATTACAGGTATGGAGCAAGTCATGTGGTGGCCACATCAGATATTTTGTCTTGCGATAGAAATTTCATTTCCTGAGAAACCACAATATCTATGGATTAATGCGACTTTTGCAATTTTCAGGATTAAAAAAATGTTTTTGTATGGTTAAATCCGTTTTATCCTACATTAAAAATGATCCCAATAACTTAAAAAGTTAATTCATCTTATTCTCTGCCATGTGATATTTTCTATGTTATGTTCTTTGTTCTATTACAATTTACAAGCGTCCATCGATCAAGCGTTTTTCTAGCACTTCTGATTGAATAGAAAGCTGATGCTTTTAGAGATCATCGTAAGGTAAAAACAAAAACCATCAGATCGGTGGTTCAATTTCAGGGATGTTTATTTTCTCCATTTTCATGGTAGCGAGCATGGAACATTTTGAATTTTTTTTTACAATAGTAATAATGTAAATAGGGAATTGTTCGGTAAAATTAAATTTACTTCTAGCACCGCCGTACTTTAAATCCGTTCTAAATCAGCCTAATTTTTTTAAATCCGAAGAAACGCCGTTTTTAAAGGCTTTAACAATGGCGTTAGTAGCCAGAAAAATGCATATTTCTGCAGTCATTTAATTGTTTCGCAGTTGATTGCTTCTACATTATAAATTATTGATCGTGTTTCTTTTAACATCGGCCATCTGAAATTTTCGGAGAAGTTTTATAATTTACTCATGGCAATCATATTCACGTTTAGTGACATATAACAGAATACTTTTCTTCCTGATAGCATAATGATAATTAAATAACCCTCGGGTTGCGTTTTTGGCATAAGTAACAGTTAAACCCAAATTCTCTTGAGCTTGACATCTGTTTACAAATTTTTTCTGCAAATGGTAGGACAAGTATTATTTATCAGATGCCATCCTAAGTTACCAATTTGGTTGAAGCTGATTTAGATCTCACTAACCTCTTGTTACGTTCGTAAACCACGGTTGGGAAACTGCTCCACAACAACCTTCTTTGATTGAATCGCTTTTTCAGGATCATTCTTAATTGACCTAATCTCACGCGTCACATTTTAAATATTGACACTGGTTTTGTCGGACTCACTTGGCGTTCCACTCACAAAAGTCTTGGATTATATCGGATTTAAATTAAACTTATTCCAAAGAAAAATATTTCAGATAATTTGCCGGGAGATAAATATTTATACTTCATTTCCTTGAGCCTTACGTTTGAATTTAAGATAAAACCTGGAGTCGGTCTCAAAATATTTATGGAATCAGCAGAAAGGACAATCAAAGAGAGGAAACCTTTGTGGACTTAAGTTTGTTATCCTTAAAAAGGACTGTGGATGGGCCAGGAAACGAAGAATTTCCGCATTCTGAAATTCCAGAAACTGCTTAAACACTCAGGTCAGATATTCTCTGGAAAATGAAAATTGAAGGCGAGCATAATCCGCTAGGGAAGCCTTAACTTTGTGGAATTCCATAATATAATTTTCACTTAGTTTTTGTGTTATTTGTTCTGAAGGTGAATATATGGAGACTGCAATGAAACGAGAAAAATAAATTAATAATTTAAATTTTGAAAATAATCCTAAATTTAAAGTTAACTTCAGCAATTTTATTTTGTATAATTTGATTTAAAAATTAAAAACATTCTTAAACAATGCCAAAAGGTTTAAAATGGAGATACTAAGACTTATAGGGATTATTTACATTCAATACAAATCAGAAACAAACTCGCAGATAATATTGAAAACCATGAAATATCGGAGGTAAACAGAATAATGCCTATTAACATAAAATATGCCAAGTAATAGTTGTGTGTACAGCGATGCAAAAAGGAAAATATAAAAAGTAAATTTGAAAATTATATAAGAAAATGGGTACTCGGATACATATTATGGTCGAAAACATAAAAGTATAAAATTTATGAAAGACACTTCCGATTCTCATTAATTTCTCATAAATCTTCGCGTTTCACTTCTTTAGGCGCACTCGAGGAGTTTTTCTTCATTTCAATTAAAAATTTTAAGTCGATTAAACTTTTCCGTTAGAAGAAAAAAAGAACGTGGTGGATTATAAAATAAACGTCTAAAAACACAGCGGTCGCAGAGAACTTTAACAATCTATTCAAATTAAAGGGGTTCTCGACACAATGCTGCCTTTTCTCTCTCTCTCTCCCTCTCTCGAAGAGGAGCGTGGTGAGAATTCAAAAAGATGGTTCGCATAACTGCGGCTGAGGATAATTTCAGGGACCAGTGTCGTGACTAACGTAACTACGGCCTCGTGCGCAAATTCGGGAAGTGGACCCTCAACTCTTTTATTTTTTCAATTAGCTTTTTCAAAACAAAGCTTTTTAACAGTGAAAACAGAACTAGGCCTTATGTCAACGTATGTATCTCATAACCTTATTAAATAGAAAAATATGCGCAAACTTATGTAAATATTAGGTAGAACCAAAGCAAACGACTTTAGATGGAATGAGAGGTGTGAGACTCGCCGATATAAAATGTAGGGTGTGTCCCTTCTCGACTCTTTTGTATCTTTTGACCTCAGCGAGATTAGAAAATGAGGGGAAATTTAAAAACACTAGGGTTAAAAAGTGATTTCGACTAAAGAATAGCGTCGACACAAGGGTTTTCCTTCGAAAGGTTTTTCCCTATTACCCAGTAGCTTCCGTACCGTTCTGCATGCGCTACTGAAAGAACCTTATGTATTTTTCACCTTAAATTGGAAATCAGGAGGCTTTTCCTTTGCATGTAGCATGTTTATAAAATAATTTACTAATCTCTTTTGTGCATAATTTCCAAAGAAATAACGATATTGCCCAATTATTACCGAAGGGAACGAGACAAGAAAGGAAGGAAACGTCTATCAAGTAAAACCTAAAGAAAGGCCATGGCAGAAGAAACTGTGAACTTTTAAAAGAAAGCCGCGAGAACAGGAGATCGAAAGATCGAAACCGTTCAAAAACGGTAAAAGACAATCATGGCGGTATAACGTCTGTTTGACGCGATTTGTCGAAGGAAAATTGTCGAGTTATGGGTTTATTATTCCGATGCGGGTTCATTTTCTCCGTTTTTCTTTACTTCGGTATCCTAGTATCCCTACTTCCGTTTTCTCGGTATTATCTTCTAACCGTCACCTTTCCCTTCATCTCGCGCCAAACCCAGTTCCGCACAATCAAAATTCCCTCGCATATTTTTTCTCCGTCACGCTCTAGAGCTCGTTACTCATCTCCTCCTGGCTTTGGAATAACATTCTTTGCCCTTGCCTCTTTCTACTCACTTTATAAGCTGCTAGCTTTTAATTATGAAAACAAAGCGCGTCGCATTTGGTCTACCCAGGGTCTTTTTTCAGTCTTTTAGGAAATCGCGACTCTGGCTTGCATGCTTCTTTTGTTTTTCTCGTCAATCTCAATTCGATTTTCGTTTCGCACATCGGCGCCGGAGTTATTTTTACGCGTCTACCCTTTGAGCTTTTTTTGCTACTACTCCTCCAAACCTGTTTCTCAGCGCTGCCTTTAAAATCTCCCTCTGCCTCTTTTCCTCCTCGTAATTCCTTCTCTCCGATTTTTCATCGGGCATCTTGCCAAAATGTTTGAATTCTTTCGAGCCTTTCGAATCCTTCCTCCCGAGAGTTAAGTTTCTTCCGATAACCGATCTCGTGGAATTATTGACATCTCGTTCCCTTTTAGAGCTAATTTCTTTGCCCATACTTCACGTAAAATTCTCTCGTGATCCAGGTTATTACTGCAGCCTTTCCAACACCGAACATGTCTTTTGTGTATGTGTGTGTATTATGTATATATGCACCATGTATTTATAAATACATACATGCATATATATGCCCTCACTTTCCGCGATAAGATATCGATAGAATTTAAATACCAGCACGATACGTAAGCAGTGCAGCTGTGACGAACTCTTATTCATACAGTTTTTTTTCGAAGTTTGTTATTGAAACGGTCCAGTAATCCGTTGGTAGATAACTTCGTAGTTAAAACAAAACAAGGAAAAATTACTTTCTCGTGTTGTTAAAATACAAGATGCACATGCTGCTGTTTAGTTAGTAAAGTTATGTAAATAATTGAACTTGTTGTAAAGCTCTAAAGGGTAGATAAGATTCGCCTTTTTCCTAGAACTCCTCTGTAATTGCCGAGTCATTTTCGTTATTTTTTAGGAGGAGGAATACGTTTTAAAAGTAATCCTGAGAATGTATTTTAGCCGTTAATAACAGTATTCTATTGGTGAATACATTTTTGGTATATTATTTTGTTTATTTTTAACATATCTATATAGTTATTCTGTTGATTATATGTTTATTCTTGTGAGCCATTAACCGAACCCCCGCATCCATGAACTCTTGATTTTGACATCCACGATACATATTTATTTTACGATATTTTATTAGAAATCTTGAGATGAATTATATTGCACAACTCTAATAAATACATGATGTGTACTCTTGCATAAGAAAGGTCGGCATCGGGCTCGGGGTGTTCGGGACCCCATTCAAGGGCAATCTTATGGGGCCCCAGCCTCCTATACTCGTTCCGTAGCAAGGCAAGGCCGTTAAAAAAACGTTAGGCCATTAATAGACCGGGTTTCCTCTTCTTATTGGGGTTGCCATTCATCTGAACGGTCTGAATGTTCTTGTATCCGGAACAAAAAATCTTTTGTTTTAACGTCTAATTTCTCCCTATCTGCTGCCAACTGCCTGCTCTAAGATCTCTAGTACTCTAAATGAAATGAAGGAGAGCTTAAAAATACACACTAAGGCAGATTTCGTTTTAAATCATCCTCTTCATTTAGAATGCTCCCAGCAACCCGTGTTCCCAAAATCGATACGGCGATTTCCTTAAAATCTTCCTTCGTTTTTCTCCTCAGACCCCGTACGTGAAAAGAAGTGAGACTGGCCCGAATTGATAATTTTCCCCTTGCCGAGACTTCAACCACTGGCCTCTGTGTAGCACATGATAACCTCTGAATCTCTTGGGAAGTTCTTCGAAAACCCTTACACTTAACTGCCGAAGTTTCCTCATCTTCCTTAGTTTGACCGCTAATTATGCTACGAGTGTATTGGATTCCGTTTCGGACAAATTGAAAAAAGATCTCAGTGAGAAAGGAAGGGAAGAGCTTTCGCGAAACTTCTCTACCTAAGTTAGCAAGAGAGAGTTTGAAAGAGATGGAGGGTGACACTTATAGATTGCTTGGGACGGATTGGGAGTCATTAGGAGAAAGAACTCAACAGGCTATTGGCAAAATTAAGATCGGACGGATTCATTCGTGAGATAGCCGGATTTAATTGGGAATCGCAGGGTTATATAGGTCGACGTGATGACTAGGGTGGGGCAAAGCAATCAAAGTGTGGATACGATCATTTTTAAAAGATCCTTCTTTCCATACGTTGGGAGAGAGGGTTGATTGCAATTTAGGTTGTCTGCTATCACTCTTTCTCTCTCTCACACACACCCACACGCGCGCGCGCGCACACACACATATATATAGTACAGTACTAGGGCGGGGCATCTGTCCCTGGCGTAACTAAATAAGGAGCGCAAAAAATTGTTAATGGTCAATTGTGTGAGGTTGCATGGCACAAGGACGGGCGATTTCACTACTATACTTGTTTCAGACATACGTATAGCAGAAACTATAAATTTCGATGATGTTATTGATGAGTTTGCTGCATTAAAATCGTGTAGAATAGCTCTTTAATATTAAAATATTTATACTTTCTGTATTTTAATTATGTATGTGTGTAATTATGTACATACGTAATTATATACATTTATAGTGAGAAATTACATCATATCCATATCCATACAGTAAAAAATATAAGTATTAGAGAATTTTTTATGGAGGGGGCGCATATGCGCATATTTGGTAGTGTGCCCCGGGTGCTAATATAGCTAGTTACGACGCTGTTTATATATATATATATATATATATATATATATATATATATATATATATATATATATATATATATTCAAAATGACTTAATTATTTTATTGGACAAGGAAGTCCGAGACGTAATAATTTATAAATTTAAGAGTCATATATTGTCCCTTGTTTGAATGCGCTGCTAAAGTAGCCCAGTCGTGAGATAACGTCCACATGCATGATCGTCAGATTTTATTTTTAATTTCTTAATGGATGGAATCTATACATAAACTGCCATAGAAAAAGTAGGCCAACATGCCAACTGTGACCGGTTAATAATAATGGCGCGTAAGTAATAATTTTCTAAGAAAATCTGTACGCTCCATTTATGTCATTTGCAACAAACAGCCTTTCCCTAGGAACTCTTTGATCAGATTCCGTGAATCCTATAGCAATTACTGTTTTTCAGAATTGTTCAAGGGCTATTCCAATTTTTTCAAGTTTCGTCAAACGCTGGAAAATACTGGAGAATTGTTTTACGAGCCTTTCTTAAATTTCGCACAGTAAAATTTTGTGTATCAAAAAATGGCAATTGAATCGTTATATATATTTGCTTGGACGTTATGTGATATTAACAAGATGGAAAGTTGAGGAAATGATGTGTTATGCATTTGCGCATAAAGCTTAAATTGAAAGTTAACATTTGACGTCGGTCAAGTACAGGATTTTTTCTCCTTCTCTTATGTGGTATTGTCTAAGGAACTTTACGAATTCAAAGCTTTATCTACAATATTTACACGGCATTAATTCGCTAATGGCTCATATGCAAAGTTTTCTTTAACTTTTTGTAAGTATGCTTTTACAATCCAAGAATATGTTAGCACTCGAAATCTCTAAACTAATAAACGGATTGAATAAAAACCTTTCAGTATTTAATACTTAAGCTGTATAAGAAATTGAAAATCTTAGAAAAGATTAGACGTAAACGTAAAATATGATATAAATGATATAACCTGTGTGCAAGGTATAATTTTTGATTTAAAATTAAAAACATTTTTGGCGTACTCATGTCGGGATTGAACTGAAAATCTATAGCTTTATACTTCATGCGATTTTGGGTTTTTTGCCGTTATATTAAGAGCATGAAAATTTAAAAACTCTATATAATTTAAATTTAAAGTATGGTAAAATTTTAGATGATTGCTAAATACCTTCAGAAATCAAGATTATCAAATTTGAAGAGTCGTTTATGAAATAAATGATCACTTTTGTCTTTGACAGCCAATAAAGGAATAGTCCGAATCCAAATATTTGCATCATGTCTCTGGCGTTGACTTTAATTAGGGCTCCTAGTGAACAGAAATTTTAAAAATTTTAAACTAAAAAAATCAAAATTTTCTTTTAGGATGTCTACGACAAAAATCGGCACTCCAATCGGAGCAGTATTTACTTTGAAAATGACACCGCATATTATGATGGCGTCCTTGACAAATTTATAATGTGTTAAGGTAAAAGTACAATGGCAAAGTAACTGTAATTCTATTTGTATTTGTAAATTATATTTTACTTTGAAAATGCACATAACTTTTTATTTGTAAACATATTATGCGTTACATATTGGGGACAACCTTGAAACTCTGTCTTGGATGCAAAAATTCCTTTGCGCGAAATTGCAAACACGAATGTATGTATATATGAATGCCAATACATACATGCATATACACGTATGCATATTATATATACATATTTTCATGTTTAAAAACTTTGATATTTATTTCATCGATAAAAAAGATTAATGATGTCAAACGGCGATAACTCGGGCGGAGTTGCGTGTCTTTCCGAGGTCAAGCTGTAATTTTGAGAGGAGGCGCGGAATAGGGAAAGCTGGTCACGTAGATAGATAAGGCAGATTCAGAATGTGATGGAGAATGGTATAATCAAGCGAGATAATGGAGTAAACAGGAAATCATGGAAGGGAAAGATTTAGAGAGGAAGTGGGGTTAAGGAAGCAGGAGAAGTGTATCGAAAGAATCATAAAAGTAGCAAGAAAGAGAGAGAGAGAGAGATACTGACAGAGGAAGAAGAAGCCGGGGATTATGGACAGCTTGAAAGATTGGAACAGTTAGGAAGAAATGAAAAGATGGCGAGGGGCGGAAAAAGAAACGAAGAATATTGGACCTGTCCAAAGGAAGAGAAAGTTTTGATCGATTTATTTGCGCAGTTTTTGCGATACCGATTTCGGCGCTGTGCTTTTTATTTCCAGCTACACATTTAATTATTTGTTTTTCGAGTGCCGCCGCGTAAAATACGAGTCAAAACATAATTTGTGTACGTCCACCAGAGAAGGGCCTACTTGTCTGTATGAAGTTATGAATGCAGCGGTGTCCTTTGATAAATTACGAGTAAAACAAAATAAAAATCACACTCCTATGTTGAAAAATAAACTTTTTATTGAACATTACAGATGATATTTTAAAACAGTGTTTTGAGAAGATTGAAGCCAAATTTACGACATTAAAAATAAGTTCTATTCGTGCTTCATTTACGGATATAATTCTTCGATACAGTTATTCTTAATAAACCAGAGAATCGTTCTATGCACTTTTCTAGACATCGACATTTTCTACCTTCTTTCACAAAAATGCTGATATCTCCGAAAGGAGAATCGATAAAGTAGGCCCTTCTCTGGCGGACGTACACATTTGTTGCCATAGAAATTTTACGTGAAATTTCCTTAAGTAAATATTACAACTTTGTTGCTAGGTGATCGTTTATTAGAAATGACTCTCAATCTCAGCCGTGCTAAATTCGACTTCAAATAGACGCATTCGCGATACAATGGCAACCCTCTTTAATTACTGGTTAACCCACTAACCATCCCATATGATGGCACAATACAAATCTTTAAACCAATCCATGCCTACACCTCGTAGAAGCGAACTCATTTTTTCGCAGTATTTGAACGGAAAATATCCGGCCGAAAAAAGTTGCAAGTTTTGAAAAGACGCCCTCTCTTTAATACCAAATCGAGGAATATATTTTACTTATCACGCTAGGTCGAGGCGTGACGTTTTTGTCCGTTTCGTTTTTATTATTTCCCAAGCGAACGAAACGGTTCGCCTTCCTCCTCGCAACGGACTCCGCCGTCCGTTGTCCCTTTTCCTCAGACCATTGTGATTTATAAATATAAAACAAAAAATAACACATCGAATTGGAAGCGGGGGAGAATTTTTTTTACACAAAAACCCATCGCACCGAAGCGATTTTCATTTTTCTTCGAACTCCGTGAGGGAGGGTCCTCACTTTCTGCCCTTTACTATCGCCATCTCTCACTTTCTCCCAAAATAGAAAAAGGAAAAGAGAGAAGGGAGAGGAGAGGAGGCGGAGGGGACGAGAGAGAGAGAGAGGAAAAAAGGGAATGGGTGGAGGAGATTCCCACTCCCCTCCTCGAGGCAGCAGAGGCCTTTGAGTGGCCTCACTCGAATCAATGCGCGCTCGATAAATTTTAACACATTTTTTCATAAAAATAGGCTGCTAAATTAGGTTGGTTCCCGTCTTGTTTTACATTTCGCACCAAAACTGTCGCGCGCGACCCAAATCCCGTCGAGTGTTCGACCTATCCAATCCTTCGCCACATCCCCCTCCCTCCCACTTCCCTTCCCCTTCTATGGCCACGCTCCCTCTTCGACCCCCTCTCCCACCAACCCCTTCACTGTCCTCCCAACAAAAGATGCCCCCTCCCGGCAGTTCGACGCTCCATCCCAGACCAATTACGCTGCATCTCCATGGGGGTTATCGCACAGTCCTCTCGCCCTAAATCTTCTCTACACGAACGACCTTTTAACGCCGCTTAAGATGTCGCCCATCCTAGTGGGAGAGGAGGGAAGGGGAAAAATTGAGCGAACAATTGACGCGCGAAACGAGTTTTAAAAAAAATTAGATAAACGCGAGAGACGGCAAGTTAAAAATTACGCAAACGTCGGTCGCATCTCTTCTTTTTATCCGTTGTTACCAGGACGTTTCCACGATAAGTGGTCTTTTGCTTCTTTCGTGATCGGTTTCGATCGTGTCTTCCGATTCTTTCCCTTCTGGAAGCAACGGACGGCATGCATCTTTTAAACGAAACATCGATCGATGGCTATTAATCCGGCGTCCATCATCCGTCGACAAGCGTTGCCTTTTTATTTTCGCATCCGTTCCTATTTGTTTTCCGAATCAGGCGAAATCGCCCTCTCGCCTCCCTTGGCGCCTGTGGAAAGTCAAATTTCAGGAACCTTCCCGGCCTCTTAAGAAGTTAATTTAATCATCACCTTTTGTTTTTCACTTGTTGTTAGTCTGGTAGAAGCGGCGAGGTTCGTTGGCGAGCGTGCGTAACTTGTGCCGTGACGAGTCTCGTTTCGACCACGACACGCCATCGGTCGCCCCCGTTGGAGGAGGAGGAGACTTTGTTTTAGCTCTCCTCTCCCCTCTACTCCCCTCCCCCACACTCTCTACTCCCCTCCCCCACTCCCCTTCCTCGACTTCCACCTCCCTCTCCCGCCCTCTCGTATGTTAGTTAGTCTAACACTCCAAAACCCTCTCCGCGTGACACTATCTACACACTGCGCCGCATATCCCCCTCCCCCCTTCTCCTCTTCCAGTTCTTCGTCTGAATGAGGAATGTTGATGAGGATTGGGCCGAATGGGCGGTGGCCCCCGCAGATGACGCACGTCCCCCCCGACGCCGTCGCCGCCGCTCATCTCCGGTCCCCTTTCTTCGGGTGCGTCGAGACGCTTTCCTATCGCGGCGGTCGCAACACAAAAGTTTTTGATCGTTCGAAGCACGAGTCGAGGGGTCGCATCGAAAGGGAGAGAGACGATAGGGAGCTTTCCCACCGAGCGCACGCACCTCATGCGGGGGGGGGGTGGCAACGACCAGCGCCGCCCCCGCCGTCCATGCGAGGCCTCCGAATCCGCTTTATTCACCCCCTCCCCTCTTTGAGGGAACCCTCTTTTCGAAAACCCCAACAAAGTGAAAAAAAGAGGAAGGGGAGGGGAGAACGCGTGCATCTCCCATATTCTTCTCCCCCCTCCCCCCCGCTCACAAATCTGACCCCGTAGGGTAGGATCGTTACTACTCGGGAGGCGACCCACCTTACTTCCCCTTCCTCCCACATCCCCTTCGCCCTCCTTCCATTGCTTTCCCTTCCACTCCGCTCTTATCCTCCCTCCCTCCTCTTACGCCCCCTCCCCTCCGTCGCTCTATTTTGCCCCCCCCCCTTCCACCCCGACAGAGGCGACGCGACGCGTCGTCGACGCTAGAGAAAACCGTGACGTCAGCGACGGAACTGCGTCATCCCGCGGCGGCGGTGCGCGGAGAGCGGGAAAGAGTAGGGAGGGGTGGCAGGCGGAGTTGGAGGGGAGCGGAGGGAGAGGTGGGAGCGGCAGCCGAGGAGTCAGTTTGCCGCGGATAGTGGTCAGGTAAAGACGTACAGAGCGGTCGACCAGGGAAAGAGAGAGATAGAGAAAGCTAGAAGGCGAGGAGATAGAGGAAGGGAGGGAGAAGGTCAGGTAGACAGGTAGGGCGGGAAGGGGCGGAGGAAGGGGGGCGGCCGGAAGGGCGAGGAGAGAGAGAAGCGTGGGTTTTTTCCTTCTTGGAGCGAACGAGTCAGTTGACTCCGGAGGGGCTATTGGTGAGGGGAAGGACGCTCAAGTCCGCCTCATCGACACACGCGAGTTCTTCCTCTCTCTCTCTCTTTCTTTCGTTCGCCGTCTCTTCTCTCTCTCTCTCTCTGTCGGACGGGACAGATCAGCTTGATTATTCGCATCGCGATGGATGTTCTTTCGGGTCGGAGGCGGAGGAAGCAGTCCTCCGGAGAGTTTTCGGTGGCGGCGGCGGCGATGGCGCTGCTGATCGCGGCGACGATCCTCGGCGGCGCGGACGCGGCCCAGCGAGGCCAGACGGTGGAACAGCGACTCAAGGAAGATCCGGAGTTGTCGCAGGTGAGTGCCAACGGGCGCGAAAAAAATGAAGAGGGAAGGAAGGAAGAGGCGCGTAGAGCGCAACGGGAAATTATAAAAAGGAGGGAATCAGAGGAGCGTGGCGTCGTCGTCTTAACTCGCCTCCCTCGTCGACCCTCAAAACGATGGCCAAGATCAAGGCCACGGGAGGAACGGATACGGGAAAATAAAAGAGAGGCGGACGGCGTCGCTAAAGGAAATTGTTACTTTTCAAACTCTCCGATCCTTTTTCACTTTCTCTCTCTCTCTCTCTCTCTCCCTTCCTCTCCTCCCGAAAGACCTTCCCCGCGGAATGCGCGCTCCCTCTCACGATAGCCGGAGGGAAAGAGCCCCCACGATACGGAAGCGGGCGACCTCGCGCAACGCGGGTGCGGAGCGGGCAATGCAGCACGCGCAGCGTCCCTCAAAAATACGCTTCCGAATAGTCGTCGAGACAGCCTTAGATGGTCTCACGGAGACGCACACTCTCTTTAGGAAAAAAAGTCGCTCCCGAATCTTCCGTAGCTCGTTGGGCCCCAACTTAGGGCCTCCTTAACGACGAAGCGCACGCAACACTCGATGAAGCCCCTCATCCTTCCACCCTCCCCTCCTGCCGCCTCCCTTCCCCTCTCTATCTTTCTCCTCGAGCCTAACGAAAGGTGTTCTCTCCCCTTTCCCGCTTCTACCTGTGAAGCAGCCCCCGTGCACGCGTACCTGGCCCTCCCTTCCTCCTCCATCTCTCCCTTCTCCACCCCTCTCTCTCCGCCCCCTCTCTCTCCGTTGTTCACTCCTCGCGTTGGTTAAGGCGGGAGGGGCGGTCGGGAGGGTTGCGAGAGAGAAGAAGGCGAATAACTCTCGAAGGTTACTTGTGCACCTGTGCCATTGCCCCGCTCCGCCCCTCCTCTCTTACCTGCCTCCTCCATCTCCGCCTCTTCCCCATTCTCCTACCTCCTCCTTCCCTACCTCCCGCTCTTCCGCAGTGGGGCGACAACAGAGACTCCGTTCTCTCTGCACATCTTCCTTCCTTTCTTTCTCTCTCTCTCTCAAGAGACCGTAAAAGAAAACTTTCCTCCTTCCTTGATATCTAGCATGCTTCTACGGAAGGAACTTCCACTTCGGTTTTCTCCGCAGGAACGGCCAAATTGCGGCGCTTTTTTCCGCTCCGAAATCAGTCTCGCGATTACCTCTTAACGACTGGAGAAGTCGGGAGAGTCACGAAGTCGATTCCGTGTCGGGGAAAGAACTCCGGTGAGTGGTGGCAGAAGTAATGAAAACACGCGGGTGCATAACTGCGGCCATTAAGAGAACGGCAGGGGTGAGAGAAGAAAGAAAGGAAGAGAAGTAATTTCCCGTTTCTTCTGCGCTCACGACGCTTTTTCACGGAGAAAGACTTAACTCTAAAGCTTTTAGGCAAAAAAAGAAAAGGAGGACGCTTTATTTTCGGAGGCGAGCGGGATCTGATTTGTTGCGGGCGCCGTCGGGGGAGGAAGAGGAGGAGAAGAGGGGATTTTCGGGAGCTCGTTATTGGGATTTCTCGGGATGCGTGTCAGGGAGCCAAAAAAGCCATTTTTTTCTGTTTAAATTCCGAGGCTTTTTTTTAGATCCATCGCTACGATCTCTGGACAGATTCGTCTAAAGTCTGTGGTCGTTCGTCGACGCCCGGAATCGGGTCGTTCCCTTCAGCTCCGTTGGCCCCGTGGGGGCGACTTCCAAGGGCAATCTCCGCTCCCTTCCATGCCCTTTCGGTCGATTTTCAGGGAGTCGAAAAAAAGTCTCCACTGACCAAAAGAGAGACGATGATATAACCAACTATCCCCTATCTCCTTCCTCCTCCCAAAGGAGGTAGGGTGGTGGCAGGGGATGGCAACCTATTGTGGCATCCTCCGGCCGCATTTATTCGTTCGGGGAGACCGCGGTGATTGGAGGAGTGGGAGAGGGATCAGGTTGAAGAGGAGAGAGGAGGGAATGCGTGGGGAGTGCGGGGAGGGGGGAGGTGGGGAGTGGTCGTGGAAGCACCCAGTCCCATCTATTTCCCCTTTCCCCAACCTCCGTTCCTCTCTTCTTCTCGGTCCTACAAGTCCCCTGGCGATCCTAAACTCGCCGCAGGCCTTTCCCACACACTGTCCCCATCGCATCTTCTCAGCCTCTCCTTTACTTTGGACCCTACTCTACCTCCCTCCCCCTTCTCCCCTCGCTCTCCCAACTCGCTCAATCCTTAGAGAACACATTGTCCTTTGGGCGCAAACGACGACGGGTCTGGAAGAGACTTCCGTAGCGTAGGAACCTGCTTCGGCACATAGCATGAATCGTATTTTTCGATGCCGTGCAATCGCCTCCTAGTGCGTTCGATCAATCGCTTTTAAAGATGCGCTACATGTAATATAAGATCGAAGTTCGATAAATAGAACGGTTACGTATGACTAGGATTACCATATATTCAGGAGACAAAACCGGGACAAAACGATTTCTGTACCTTAAATACCGGGACATGTTGTTGTTTTTATTTGTTACATGAACTTAAATGTAATATAAATGAGCTCTGCATAGTTTAAACGTATTTTCTGTTCCTATTAAAAATTTTTTAGCAATTTGCCAATACGAAAAGTATTTTAATAGTTAGACTTACCATATTTTCAAACAACCTAACCGGGACATTGGAGGATGAGGGATGGAAAGAAGGGAGGGTAATCAAAAACTATCTAAAGAAACCGAGAAATGTTTTAATATTACAATATTACATTTAAAATTCAATATTTTAACAAAAAAGAAATTATTTGACACTAGGAACCCCTTTATTTATTCAGTAACGGAATTTTTTTACAACTAACCCTGACTTCGTCTCATATTTGTTTTCCGGGACAAAACAACAAACCGACCGGAACAAGACCTCGAAACCTACGTATAACCAAATAATTCGTATGATAGAAGCACAGGTTAACTCAAAGGATGACGTAATAAATGGCTTCCTGTAAATTGTAAGGTAAAAATTTTAATTCTGGCATTGAGACTGTTGTAGGTAAAGTTAAGTATTTTTGATCTGAGAAAGTTTTTAAATTGCCTCTTTCAGTAACCGATAACAACATTCTACCGGTAGTATTTTTGAGATTTTATTACGATTATCTGGTTTCTGAATTATCACAATAAATGTGGAGATAAAATCTCCTAACTCTGGTGGGTTTATAAGTTAATTATAGAAGGTCTTGATATGGTGTCCTTGAGCTGATAAAAAGTAAACAAATTCGCACAGGATGTGCGGCATCAGGTTTGTTGGAACATTATGAAACAACAAACACCGGACACGGATCGATCTCCCGTTTCCAAGTTATTTTCACAATTTCCCGCGCATCTCCAAGGCCATCAACTGTGGAAATATTAATGCTCACCTCTGTCTCCGTGGCCGCGTTCATGAAGCTTTTTCTGAGTCAGATCACACTTGGTAAAATAGATAGGTAGAGAGGGAGTGAGGGTCGTCACAGTGCAAAATCAATGGAGAGGGAACGAACGCAAATTGAAAAACGCGAGCAATTGAAAAGGCACTTTACGAAAGGCAACTTTTTGAGGGGGAGACGAACTGTAACCCTTCAGTGTGGGAGTCCGCGCTTGGCGCTTAAGTTTCCGCGTCGGTTAACCCCGCGAAGTTGATAAAAATGACCCAATTGTTTACCAGCATTGCCGTCCAGAACGGAGCGTCACGCCTCGGCGGTCATTAGACACAGTGCTGCAGTTGCCTCTCATAACGGTTCTAAAAAAGCGTTTCCGCATTCGAGGAGGAAACTCCCGCACTTAAGTCGGGAAATGTTCTTCGTACATTTATTCTCACTGCGACACTCGCATTCTGTCGATATCGACTCCAGGGGACGGAAATCCTTGCGTCACTCCTGAAGAGTGCAAGTCTTATTTTTTTAGCTAAGCTCCCAGTCATTAAATTAAAAAATTCAAAGAAAAACTTCGTATATGTTATTTAGTTCACATTCGATTCAAATCCAGAATAAACTTGAAATATAAAAAATTGAAAAAATTATTTATCTCATGTATCCGCGACACAATAAGGTTACGAGCTTCATAATTCTCTTGTGAATTTCACTCAATATTTAAACATGTTTACTCGATTCAGGTTCCATAACGTTTAACACATGTGAGCTCTTTATCGTGTACTTTATCATGGATTTATTTTTTACAGTTGTTTTTTGTCGCACAAAATTTTCCTAGGTAAAGGAGATCTTTTTAAAAACTTACTTGTAATTTCTGAATAGTGCAACTAAAAGTGAAGCCTCATCGTGTTTACGTAAATTTTAAAGGTGTTTATTTATTTTATTTACAATTTTAATATTTACAGTAGAGGAATTTTTGAATTTTGTGACTATGCTCCATTACATCAATACAATTTTGAGGGATTCCACGTTTCTATTAAAATTCTAATTCTAGTTACTTTAATAGACGTGCTGATGTTTTTAAGTTTTTCAAAGAATTTTCATGGTTAGTATCGCAATGTATTTTTGGTGGAGATAGTTTTTTAAATGCAAATAATTTTATTAGAGCACAACTAATTTTGTTTTATGATTCTCTTCAGAATGGTATTTTGAAAGGTTTAATATTGGGTTTGCAGGTATTTCTCCATATTGACGCTGCGTAGTTGATTATTGATGTTATACTGGTTTATTAATTAGCCGGTTTGTCTTTCATGACGGTTTCTTTCGTGTCGCCACTTACTTAACCTCGCTCACTATCTCAGAGGTGCCACACCACGTAGAATACTATTCGCCCTTCTTAAAACCGAGCAATTTCACTCACATGTGCACTCTCGTTGGAATTTAATTTGTAACTATTTTATGGTAGATAATTTCTTATGAATGTCCACACATATGGCGCTTTACATAATTTATCTTTAATGCCAGATAAAATATCATCTTTTCGTATAGTGTGAATATATATGCATCTTCTAAGAAATACCCTATGATGAAATGTATTCTAAACATAATTACATGCGATTTAATGGAAATTGGGAAAATGATGTTCGTATATATGTAAATTTGCACAGAAATATGCATTACAAATGTTGCAAGTAAAAAAGTTGGCAAAAAATGGAAAGACTTCCTAAAGGGATATTTCGCGAACGGCATACTATTTATGTAAAGTTTCTTTGCTCTTGGATTTCAGAGCATTTTAAGGCAGAAATTTTCGCGATGCATGCTAAAACACGCGCATGCATACACTCATACACGCACGCACGCACGCTTGGAATAATGTTACTTTAAATTAACAAAATGGAAAACTAGCTTAATTACGGCCGCTTAATCTTTAGTTACCCACAAAAAGCAGCGACAATGCCAAAGGCCGTTAACACTTTCGGGCGAAATCCAAAAGGCCCCTCCCCCCCGCCGCCGCCTCCCGCACCGGTAATGCCTCTGCCTTGGCGGTCGTTCCATTCCCCAAAACAGCCGAATAACGGTTCTCCCGACCGTCCCATTTGCGGCGCGCAGAGCTGCGCGACGGAAAGCCGTTTTCGCCCCTCTGACGCGCTTTTATTGTTTTGCGCAATCTTCCGCATCATCTGGAACGAGAAGAATAATTGATCGGCGACGATCTACTTTTACGAAGCTGCGCGAAGGGAAAAAATCTCTTTTTTCCAGACTCTCGAAAAGAGCTCACGGGGACAATCAACCCGATCTCTCGTCGCAACGAATCGGACCGCGTCATTCATCGAATCTCGAAGTTTTTTTTCCCGCCCCCTCCCCCGCATCTCTTCCCCTCCCTCTTTTCACAGACCCATTTCCTACCCCTTTCGACATTCACGCCCACGCGCACATAAAATCCAGCCGCTGGCCATCGCCGCCGCGGCCACCTTCCGCTTCTGGGCTCTGCATTGTGTGGATTAACCGCTGGTCACGGGGCGAGGAGGGTGTCAATGGTTGATTCGATTGTCCTTGAAGCACGCTCTGTCGCTTCTCTCCTGGTTCCATCTCGCTCTCTCCTTTCCCCCCGCTTTAATTCTTCCGCTCTTTCCGGAGACAATACGGTCGTCACGGCGGACCGATGGTTGCGACGACAAACAAGTGACTCTCGCCTTCCGTCTTTTGTTTCCTCGAACCGCAAATAGTGAGAAGTTGAAAGAACGGTCCTCCCTACGCCCGCTGTAGGATGCAAGATGGTTGGGTCTTTCTCGTTTCTTCCGCAGATTGCGTTTTAAAAGACGATCGATGTAAGCGGTTCGTGCGAACTTGGCTTCGAAATATTTGGCGATAAAATACGCTTGAAGCACTTGGGGACGTTCCGCCTATTAATTTTTTACTCGGCTTCAGTGACCATGAAGGAGTTCTCAGCCGTAAAAACAACCGAAATTATTGCGCGGCCAAAGAAACATCCCAAGGCTACGCAACGAGGAAAAATTTCTGCGCGATGACTCACCGCCGAATATGACTGTAACCCATTCGCGACTTCGCCGAGGAAGTGGTGGAACGCAACGAAAATAAACCAGCATAGGTCCGTTTTCCAGTGAGGAACTACGACTCGACTTTCACTTTAAAAGCTTTGAAGAGCAAGAATAACTGCGAGGAATCCGCAGACTTCTTCCCCTCTTTCTCTTATCCCTCCCCGTCTCTCTCTCCATATATATATATATATATATATATATATATATATATATATATATATATATATATATAACATCCATATATATATATATTTAGCAAGCAGACAGGATCGGAAAAATAGAACTGGAAGAAGATGAAAACATTGATAAATACAACTTAGGACCGAGTATTATGGAGAGCGAAGTAGAAAAAGCTATAATGGAACTAAAGAAAGGGAAAGCCACAGACAGCAATGGAAACCGGCTGAGGTATTTAAAGTCATGGGATCAGAAGGACTAAAAGCAATCACGAAATTAATTAATAAGACCTACAGCATGGTAGAGTGGCCTTGGGATTTCCTAGAAATAACAAAGATTCCTCTAAAGAAGAAGCCAAAGGCAATGCAGTGTAAAGACTACAGAACGATAAGCCTTCTGTCACACACTTCGAAGATCATCACGAGGATTCTTAATAAAAGGCTGGAGAAAAAGACAATAAATGCTAGGGGAAGATCAATTCAGTTTCAGAAAAGGACGAAGAACTAGAGATGCTATAGGGGTGGTTAGAATCATATCAGAAAGGGCAATAGAGTACATATATATCTGCGTATTTTTCGTAGACTGGCAGAAGGCCTTTGATAGAGTAAATTAGATAATGTTTGATGAAGATATTAAAGGATATAGGTGTAGACTGGAAAGACAGGAGACTGATTAGGAATCTATATGTGAATCAAGTTGTAAAGGTCAGGTTGGAGAATGCGGACACCTACGGAGTAAATATCGGTAGAGGAGTAAGACAGGGCTGCTGCCTATCGCCGACCCTATTCAATATATATGGAGAAAGTGTAATGCAAGAAGCGTTATAAGGCACAGGAGATTTCAAAATTGGAGGAAGGATTATAAGAACAGTAAAATACGCGGATGATCGAGTACTTCTAGCAAGAAAGTAAGAGGAACTACAGAAAATGATAAATAGACTAGTAATAGAAATATGGCATGGAAATAAATATAGAAAAATCCAAGGTCATTCGAATATCAAGCAAAGAAAAGAATCTGAACATAAATATTGAAGGAAGGCCTTTAGAACAAGTTTCAGACTAAAAATATCTTGGAAGCATCATAACAAGAGAAGCAAAATGTATGGATGAGATCAAGACTAGAATAGAAAAAGCAAAAGCGGCTTTCAGAAGAAAGAAACACCTACTTACGGGGAATATAAGGGAAGATATCCGCAAGAAGCTCATAAAATGCTATGTATGGAGTATAGCTTTGTACGGGGCAGAAACATGGACGCTAAGGAAAAATGACATGAAATACTTGGAAATCTTTGAAATGTGGACTTGTAGGAGAATGCTGAAGATAAAATGGACAGATAGGATGAAAAACGATGAAATGCTACGAAGAGTAGGAGAGAAGCGAATGATTATACGGACTATTAGAAAGAGTAAGGCAAACTGGGTTGGATATTACCCGAGGAGAGAGAGTATGATTAAAGACGTGTTAGAAGGAAAACTAGATGGAAAAAGGGAAAGAGTTAGGAAAAGGTTTCAGCTGATAGACGATTTGAAAGGGAAAGAGAGTTATCAAGATATGAAGAGGACAGTGGAAAATAGGAGTATATGGAGAAACAGGTTTAACCACGAATAATCACGGACCTGTCTACGGACAGACTACCTATGATTATAGACATATATACACACATATATACATATATATATATACATATATATAATTTTCCATGAAGATAAATTGTAGCGTCGCCTCTCTTCCGAAAATGGGAAATTAAAAACGTCTGTTTTAAGACACAAGTCTAACAATAAGTTAGAACTCGCAAATGGATTACGCACGCGACGAGACCTTTATCACGATCTGTTGGTTGCCTACCCAGAAAGGGGATTGCCTGATTATTTTTTTTATTAGCCCTCCGGTAAATTTGTTCTGGTTCTAGGGTGTGGGGAGTTTGGCTTGCGCTGGGGTAAAAAGAGGTAGCGTAGAGGGGCGGGGCAGGTGGCGGGAAAGACAATGAAATATGTCGAGAGGGGGAATACGCGGCGTCTACGCCCCCCCTCCCCCCCTCTCTTCAACCCCCGGGGGCGAGTGGCGTGGCAGAACGATGAGGGTTGGTGGTGAATCGGCGAGCGAGTACGTGAAAAAGGGGCGGAGGAGGGAGAGAGTCACAAATTCGGAAGGGAGTGAGAGGGGAGCGTCGTTTTTAAACTTCACGGGATGTGCACGCGAAAGAGAAAGAGGGAAATTGCAAAGAGGGAAGGAAAGAGTGCGGGTGTCCCAGGTGGGGGTGTCGCTTGTTCACGCGATGCGTCCTCTCTCTCTCAATGTGCGAGACCACTCACTCTCCGGAGAATGACTCACCTATTACGAAGGCGGCGGTGTCGCATCACCCTGAACCGAGCCCAGTTTGACCTCAAACACACACACATACGCACGCACTCACTCACTCACACCCCCAACACTAACACCACAACATCCCTCCTCCCCCACCCCTTTTGCCACGCCCTTCTTTACCTTCCTTTTCTTCGGAATGATCTCTTCGTCACGCCGATTGGGTGACTCCTTATAGAATCGAGTGACTCCGAGGCATGAGATCGCTCGATGACGTACGGAAACTTAAAAAAAATCCGAAAGCGAGTTGTTTTTTTTTTCGAACCCTCGAAAACTGGTCACGCGGGATTCGCTTTCGACGCACGTGAACCGGTCCCGCGTGCTCACCGAGAGATCGTCACGTGCTTCCGTGTCCTCTCAGGTGGCGACGGTGTTCGAATTGTCAATGGATGGACAAAATCCTATTCGGGCACGCCTCGCACGTACGTGTTCATGCGTTCCCCGTTCGGTAGGATGGGTGCGAAGGCGATCACGTGCCTTGATCGACGTCGGTTCGCAATCATTTCGCTCGCGTAGTGCTGGGAACGAGCGGTGATACGATGTTCTAGCGAACGCGTCTATTGGTGGTCGACTCAAGCGGGTGCTTTCGATTTGTGCAGTCATTTCCCTCTAAAACCGTTGAATCATTGCATTACTTGTCCGGAAATATCCTTGTGATACGTTTCGCAGAATCGCTGATCTTTTTGTGACATTGCTGGGTAAATCGTTCTGTCTCATTAAAACGCAGCGATTGGGTGAGTGTGTTAGATGAATCAGCCATGAACTCGATTAATGAGGTTGCTCGCCACTATTTCTTGTGCGGTAATTTTTTATAGCTGCCTCATTTACTCGTAAACTTCATGCAAGATTAAAAGGCATATAGGTAATGCAGTCGTTGGGCTGATCTTCAAGATACAAAACAATTTTATGGTTGTTTAGTCGACCTGATGGAAAATCGCCAAAGACTTCATTTATACGATTGGAAGACAGACAAGTAGCGTGTCACAGTGACGGCAATGAAGGAAGGAAACTATAACCCTGCCATTCCTTATGGTTTTTCTTTTTACTTTCTCCATATACGAATTATAGAGAAAATATTGTTTTCATGAAAAAAATCAATTTCGAGATTTCAACGGAAATACCTTTTAAGATCCCCTGAACACGTTTTGACTATTTTCTCGATGATGTCTGTGGGTGTGTGTGACCGGAATTTTGTGGGTGCTTTAACTCAAAAACTATTAACCCGGCAGAAGACGCCCTCAATTCTGGAGTACAGACGGTCGCGCGGGGTGTATTACATTTTCCAGCATAATTATTCATGATTTTTTTATTTTTATTTATTTTTTTATTCTTAGATTAGTAAGGAAATACTTTGGAAAATTCAAATTTATTTTAAACCCATATAATTTACATGTTTGTTAAATATCTTTTTGTTCAAAACTCCTGGTTAGCTAACATGCATACAAAATAACTTGTATAATAATAACAATACTTGTGCATAATAATATTAATTAGACTTAGATAATAGTAATTATGATAACTTATTGTTTTAACATAATATTATGAATTAGATGATGGTGACAATGATGATAATAATAATAATAAATTTTATTAAACATAAAATCAGTGTTTCCAATTTAAAAACAGACGCATTGTTCGCATTAGAATTTTTTCTAACATTTATTCACGTTTAATTATAGTTATATATGCATGTATGCTTAGTTAATCATTATAGAATAAAATATTTAGATTTTGAAACATGGTTTATTTTCGATCCGGCCTGCCTAGCACTTTCAATTATCTTATGTGGCCCTCCTCTCAAAAACTTTGGGGACCCCTGATCTTAAGGAAAAAACATGCGTCACGAGTGGATGAGTGTAGTGTAAACATTGGTGGGATAACCCAGTCACCCCGCGCGCCTGCTCCCGGGTTAATCAGGTCAACGCGAAATTTTATATTTGACATTTTTGCTAAAGGGACAAGAACTGATTAGTTTTTGGAAAATATCGGTCATCCGGAAGTGGGTGTTTACTCTTGTCACATCCGTTTTTTTAATATTTGCTTTAATATTTGATGAATGTAAAAACGTACTGGTATAAAAGTTGTAGGAAATTTAATTTTCTACAACGTATGTTAGAAACATCTTTCAATATAATGCATCGTTTAAGAGATATTTTTAAAACGAATTTTTTAGTTGCCACCACCACACCACCGACCGGCGACTATTGTAAACACTCGACGTTTAGTTACGCCTTAGTAATGCTCTTTTTATTTTCTTAAATGTTGGAGCTTCGTGGCTATATCAAATGTCAGAAGGCTACGTTTTGAGTTTATTTTTGTTCTCTGTAAACTTTAAAATTTTCTCGCAGTTTCTTAAAATATTTATTATCATTAACCTGTTTGGAATTTTTATAAATATTACAGGTATGGAGAAAGTCATGTAGTGTCCACATCGGAATTTTTCTTTTTATTTTTCTAAGTCCATTCATCTTGAGGTTAAGCTAACCTCAGAGAAAAGTGTTACACACCTCCTAACTATATAAAAACAACTTTTACATTCCGGAATAAGCACTTAAATATAAAAAATTAAGGACTTGCATATCTCCGATTGCCATAACAAGGTTATAAAAACACGTGCATTCGGCAACAAAGCAGCCGTCTTCAGTGATGGTCCATCGAAAGTATATTCTATGGCTTTTGGAGATACCCAAGACAAAGTACTGCATTTTTCTATTTTTGATTCTTAAGTGGCTATTCTGGAATTTGTTTTCGGCCATAATACGAGCTTGATAACTCTCTAGCGAAGTTTCGCAAAGGAAAACCCATGTAAGACGTATCTTGGTTCCACTCTATTTTCACTTCGCCTAGATCCCAGCACTCGTGCTGTTTTCATTACTATTAATCCGTCGTCATTTAACTTTGAACGACAGTTTAACAGGTACTCTTCTAATCCTCCTCATTTGCTTAAATGCTCCATTTTCTAAAACTGCGCCATTCTTCCCTTTCTCCACATTCCCTTTTTGTTTCCTTTTCCGCCTACACATTCCCTTTCTCCCGATTCCACTCTCTCTTCTCTCACGTTCCATTATTTCCCCCTCTTGCTCTTTAACTCCCTATTTCCCTTTCCCTCGAAACAATTTTATAATTACTTCGTAGTAGAAAAGGTGAATCTCCTCAATTTCCTCGTTTTGCTTAATTCTTCGCCGTCCGAAAACCGACGAAAGGAAATTGGAGCATTAAATTGCGTCAAAACATGTTACTTCTCCAGGTTGCTCTTGACTCGGGATTCTTGATTATTACGGCGGCGATTCGTTTAATTTGAAAGGTGCATCTTCGATTGGCGGTTAAGAAACTCGACACGCATAAGCGCGGCGCCGATTGTGCCAACCGAAGTGGACGTCACCGGAATGACGAACCATTGGCGACGTGAGGACGTGAAGCTGAGGAAATCTCCTTCCACCTCTCTTCTCTCATTCTCTCTCTCTCTCTCTCTCGGTGCTTCGAGGGCACGTAGCCATTGTCTCTCTCTCTCTCTTCCTCTATCCCTCTCCCTCTCCCATCGTGACATCCTATAAGCTCAAGGTTCGAGCTTCACGGAAGAGTCGAGTTCCAGCACGCGCACTCTTCCATTCCTCATCTCTCCCTTACCTCCTTCCCTCCTCTGCCTCCTCCCCCTCCCTCCCCCTCCCTCCCTCTCCCTCCCTCCCCTCCCTCCCACCCCTTTCTCACTCTCCTTTCTCCCTCCCCTTTCTCCCACCCATTTCTCCCACCCATTTCTCCCTCTCCTTTCTCCCTCCCCTTTCTCCCTCTCCTTTCTCCCTCCCCTTTCTCCCTCCCCTTTCTCCCTCCCCTTTCTCCCTCCCCTTTCTCCTTCCCCTTGCTCCCTCCCCTTCCTCCCTCCCCTTCCTCCCTTCCCTCCCTCCCTTCCCTCACTCCCTTCCCTCCCTCCCTCCCCTTCCTCCCTCCCCTTCCTCCCTCCCCTTCCCTCTCCTTCCCTCCCTCCCTCTCCCTCCCTTACCTCCTTCCCTCCTCTGCCTCCTCCCCCTCCCTCCCTCCCTCCCACCCATTTCTCACTCCCCTTTCTCCCTCCCCTTTCTCCCACCCATTTCTCCCTCTCCTTTCTCCCTCCCCTTTCTCCCTCTCCTTTCTCCCTCCCCTTTCTCCCTCCCCTTTCTCCCTCCCCTTTCTCCTTCCCCTTTCTCCCTCCCCTTCCTCCCTCCCCTTCCTCCCTTCCCTCCCTCCCTTCCCTCCCTCCCTCCCCTTCCTCCCTCCCCTTCCTCCCTCCCCTTCCACCCTCTCCTTCCCTCTCCTTCCCTCCCTCCCTCTCCCTCCCTTACCTCCCTCCCTGCCTCTTTTCTTCCTCACCCTCTCCTACAAACCCGCTCTCCCGTGTGCTAACTTAAGAGTGCGGTGGTAATTGTTGTCGGCCTCACACCCGTCGCGCCTTCCGTGCCCCAGACTCGCCTTCCTGCACGTCTTGCACTATGCCCATTTCCTCCTCTCCCTCCACCTTTCTATCTCCCACCCGCCCCGCACCCTTCTCTTCCTTCGCAAGTGTCTCTTTTCGGATGTGTTTCTGGCGGATGCAGTTTCCACAAAGGATTGCTGCAGCGGCGCGGGAGGGATCGAGGCGTGACTAATGATGCCCTTGCACCGAATGGGAATAGTTTTGCGGAATAGCAAAGTCTGTTGGGATGGGAAAGGACGGAGGATGAGCGGCGGAGGATGTGGGGCAGAGAGTGGGACGGGGAGAAAGATGAGGGCGCGGCAGTTGGGGAGAGGGGGTGGTTGGGCCGGTGGAGTCGTAGGCTAGATATTGCGGAGGTGGAGAGGGTAGGAAGGGGGTTGGGAATTTGCCGTCTCTCGCCTCAGATGGAACAAGTGGAACGCGCTCGATGCTCGCTCGCTCCACATTCGCAAAAGTTTGGGATATGAAATTAATAACTATTGAGGCCTAATTTGGCATTGGCGTCTATATTGCGTCAAAAGGCTTTATGCGAGTATATATACCGTAAACCGGGGTTACTTTGTGGCACTTTTCGAGGTTTTTCTTATTTATCCAAAAATGTATTAGATTTTCAACTCTAATAGGTATACTTTTATAAAGACCCATCTTTCAGCTACTTGTATGTGAAAAGGTTTTGAATTTATCTTAATGTCAACAATCGCTAATCTTTTATTTTTGTCGCAATCTCACCCGAGTTTTCGGAGTGACTTTGTGACACTCTACGTTTCCATTATTATAACCCAAGGAGGTCTTAATGACACAAATTCAACCCATGAAAATATTTTACTGGATCATTTACAATACAAACAAACATTTTACACATACATGAACAATAAACAATTACACAAAAAATGAACCAGAAATGTTAGCATAATCTCAAAAATCATAAGAAAGCAAATTAACAACCAAACAGATTAAAAGCACAAAATTTCCTTAGTTTCATTCGAAATCATTATAAGTTTTTATTTCCAGCACCTCAAAAATACCCCTACGACAAAGTTGTTTAGGTTTTTCTACGATTTGAGCAATATCTTGGTACTCGTATTCAAGTTCATCCTTTATTTGAGGACACTTCCCGTTCACGGGCCACTTCTCTGCATGGCACTTACACTAACACCGTTCTGTGTAGTTTGTGTTACCTTTCGTGGATAAATGCTGTCACAAAGTTACCCCTTTGGAAAAATTGCATAACATTACATTATCACTATAAATATTAAGTCAATCAAAATAATTAGGCTCCTGTTTAAACATAGTATTTGTAAACCTTAGCTTTTTTTGGAAACAATTCAGCAGTTTGGTGTGGGCAGATGAAAGTTTGCAGGTAATGTGTTACCACGTGAAAATTAGGCTCCAAACTAAAGATGACTAGCAGAAAGGGAAATATAACCAGTCATTCCTTACAGCGCCAGTACGTTGCAGCACAATACAGTGCTTCAGGCTACCACGCTGATTTGAAAGAACTACGGGCCACTAAGGCAGGGTAGTTGTTGAAAATAAGGAAAATTATGCTGTCACAAAGTAATCTCACTTTACAGTGTATGTATATATATATATATATACATATATATATATATATATATATATATGTATATGTATATATGTGTGTGTGTGTGTGTGTATGACGTGGCTTAGTAAACTAGATGCACGTTTCGGCTGCGAAATAGACTTCATCAATGGCAGTTCAATGATGGTTGGCTTTAAAGTTATTTTTAGATTAAAATATCGGCGAATTTCTCCCGAAGAAGTCCAATTTGTCCCTGATATGCGCATCTGGTTTCTTCAACCGTTTAATGGCTTTTGGAGTCACCTTGATAGGGAGTCTATCGACGCCTCAAAGGCTAAACTTGCAAACCATACAATCATTGGTTTTTCGTCGTCCTGAGACATTTAAACAATCTCTATTTGAAATGCTTGCGATTATCTGGGTTTCTACAATGATACTAACGCCTTTATCTCCAGCGTATTTGAGATTGAAGATTGTAAACTGATCTCGTCGAAAACAAATGTGTGCTTTATCTCACCTTATTCTCAACACACGGGAAGCATTATTTCAAAATATTTACTTGAAATGTAAATTTCTCCGACCCCAATCACTGGAATGATATTATATGAGAATTAAAAAATATAAAAATGGAGAGACAGAGGTTTTCGAGTTTCAGAATCGAGAGAAGTAAATTTGCTCAAACCGGAAAACCTTTTTCAATTTTCCTTTTTTATTTCATTTTCATATTTTTTCGCTGGTCAAAAAGTGCATATCTGTCGTTTGAATCGAACCTTAAAGACTCTGTCCATCTTTGGCAGCTGCAAAAAGTAACGCGTAAACCATACAAAAATCTCACTTGCTGCTAGTATATTGCCTCCAATGCATAATGAGCGGCTTTATAATTGCCGAGACTTCGTTATGCAAACGGCAGACAAAGTCATCTTTCATCTCTTTGAGTTTACGCGTACCAGATGTCGGATGATTTATTTCTACGAAGATTAAATTTTTCCGGAAACAAACAAAAGAACAGCGATTTTACAAACGACATCCCATCTAGGTTGACGTGCTCGTTCATTGCTCGCAATTTTTAAAGTTTGTCGCAAGTTGGTCAAAGCAATAACTTTTCGCGTTTATGGGTTGTTGTGTTTTTTTCGTTCGCAGATAATGGTCGATTGTGATTTTATCTCGGTATCCGTGACTTCCTCCAACGTTATTAACATTGGATACCCTTCGTCGATTCCAGCCACTTTTGCCACCGGATACGCCCGCTTAACAACAGGCCGTTAGACAAATACTCTTGGGTCAACACGTAATCACAGCCCGATTAAGGCTTCTCTCCTCCCGCCCATGGTCTGCTCTAATAAGGCATCATCGCGACATTCGCCTGAACCAATTATGCGTGTTAAAAATAGCAATCCTGAAGAATTTTTCGACGATAATATCGTCGAAAGCGACTAAAAATACTTAATCATTGTAATTGCGATGTTAATTTATTTCAACGCACAATCCTTTGAGGAAACAGAGAGAAAGCGGAATTAAAAACTCAACAAGTTCCACTCTTGATTTTTTGCACTGTGTGCAAATATATATGAATCATGCAAAGTGGAAAAACTTCAGTTTTTCCCCCGGTTAAATCCATCCGTTAAAACCCTTTCATTCAGAGAGGGAATGACACGAAAATACGGCAAATATGGGATTTGGGACTGAACGAGATACAAAAAACTAACGAGAGATGGCAAAAAATCTGTTGTCGGGCGCGTTTATTTCCATCGTAGTTTGGTTAATGCGGTTCAGCTCCGTAAGTTGTTCGCTTGTTTTTTTTGTTTGAGAGGAATGTTTTTGGCTTTTCCCGAAGCCCGTACACATTTTATACCCCCTCCTCTCTTTCTCTTTCCAGACACCCGCGGGATAACTTGAGCGTCGGTCTTAAGTCGGCTCGTCTGTTTTTATATTTTTTGTATTCCGTTCTGCACCGAATACTTTATTGCCATTTTTTCATGTCACTCTGGCTGATTGAGGGCATTTTAAGACTCACATGCGCGGCATATATAGGAGGAAAGTCCCAATGGCGGAAGTAGGAGGGTGGGGGAGCTGGGGAGGTTCGGATCGGGGCGGGAAAATGGGTAGGGATAAATGGGAGGGAGGATGGATTGAGGAATTGAAGAAAGATAAATTGAGAGTTGGAGAGAGAGAGAGAATGGGAGAAGGGGGGGAATGCGTTCGAGAGAATGGGGTATAGGGAAATCGGAAGAAAGAAAGAGCCGCTGGTGAGGGCATATAAGCTGAGTACTCTGGTGAGTCAGTCCGCCATTGTTGTTTTGTGGATGGGAGTCGTTGCCTGGCAACGGCGTATGGGGAACCGAGGAAGGGTTACGGTATTAGAATTGCCGAGCCGCCATTCTCCTCTCTTTCTCTCTCTCTCTCTCCCACTCCATCCATCTCTCCCTCTCCCATCTCTCTTCTCTTCCCCCTGCCTTCGCAGCCAGATGAAGATCTACTGCCGTGCCCCAGATTTTTATACAGGGCTTTACTCGTACTCTCCCAGCGGCACGCAGTGGACGGAAATGAGGGTGAGATTGTCGCTTAGGAGAGGATCCGGAACCGACTTAAGATTTATATATAAATATACGCGCTGTCTTTTCGTGGGCTCATGTTTCGTTAAAGCGGCAAGAGACGTGATATTCGTGCTGCGAACTTCCGAACATCCGAAGTTGGTTTTGGGGAGTGAGAGAGGGGAGAGGGGGGCCGTGGGATTCTGGGGGCCCAGAAACAAATGAAAGAGGGGTGGCGGAGTGGGAAAGGGTTGCGGTCTCGAGAGGGAAATGGAGATAGGGAGAGAGAGAGAGGAAGGAGGGAGGCAGCGGCGGATGAGAGCAAGAATTATGCCCTCCCTCGACTCCGCCAGAGAAATGTCAAAAGTTTTGTAACGGTTTCCATGCCTTTTTAAAGCTTTTCCCTTTCGCCCTTCTGCGCATCCAAATGCTGCGATTGTTTCCGCGATTTATGTTTGTTCGCGATCGTGTATGTATATATATATATGTATATATATATGTATGTATATGTATATGTATATGTATATATATATATATATATATATATATATATATATATAATTGATCGAAACAGTTCGTTTTTTGGTGAAGCTATCGGTTCCTGTTGAACTCGGACATGTCGTGTTTTCGATTGTTCGATCCAATCGGAATTGCTTTGTTTGGACCACTCGTGCCACAAAACTACATGCCTTTCTCCGCCCTTTCCTCTTCCCCTCCTTTCCGTTGCAATCAAAGTGCTCGTTGGTTGGTTCTAATCAATACGCGAAATTATCTTTTCTCTCTGGATTTTTTCCGATTCCGAACAAAAAATCTTTTCCTCCAAGTCGACCTCTGGCGATTCTTGATTTGCCTTCCTATCTTTTTAATGCAGAATGGGAAGCGTGTTTGTCTGTTCATATACACTCTGTGAGGCTTAATAATGCTCGATGTTTCATCATGTTTTGACACTCTCGATTCAATTCCTGCTATTTTTCCTATTGAATGAAACAGCTCCTTACTCAATGTCATATGCTATATCAACAACTTATTTCTGTGATCAATATGGCGGGAACGAAAAAATTGTTGGTTATTTGAATTCAGATAAAGGGCATCTTCTTTTAAGAAATTTATTTTGAGTTGGGCGGCGAAAGGTTGAAAATTATTGCTGCCTTGAATGAAAAAAAAATTGAAGGAGAAATTCTCCAGAGTCGGCTATAAATAGTTTAAAATCTCCTTTTTCAATGGACTCGTTTCATTTCTAACTTCATTGATTAAAATGTACGTTTTTATTTCTCTGAAATGGAATATATTTTTCCATGATATATTTTTAATAAAGCTACCCTCGATATTCTTTCACTTATTGCTCTCTTTTACTTCATATTATGTTCAAATGGGTGTCCGAATCGACTGCGTTGGAATAGTATTGACGTATGCCTCGAGAGGAAGCAATTCCACGAAATATACACTGGAATGGTCTAAATTTCTTCCTGCTATAATTAACAGGATTGGCATTCTGTGGTGATAACTGGGTCTAAAGAAATGTTTTCAGTTTATTTTTCAATTCACGGGGCCTTGATTCATGATGAATGACGCACTGTAACTGCTACGTGGCAGAGCTTTCTTTCGAACCCTGATTTTATCGTCGATATGGAAATTAACTACTTAAGTGTTCGTACGTTTCTAAGCGGTGGAAACCGATGCTGTTTTCTTTCCTGCGACGCTTTAAGGCGAAAATTACCGTAATAATCTCAGCAAATGGAGAACTACGTAAAATAATCTCGGAAGGGAGTTAATTATAAGGATGAAGAAAGGGAAAACTTTCTGAGTGTAGCATGTAAGCCTAAAAGATAAGGGACTATCAGGCATTTTAACGCGGGGCGTGCCTTGGCATCGGTTAAAAAACACGGAGGGTCATAGGAGAGGGTATTAAAGGGGTTGGAACCATCATAGGGGCCCTGAGTGCGGAGGATGGGTGGAGAGATAATATGGGAAAAGGGTATGGGTGCTCGAGGAAAAGCAAGCGTCGCTCGCAACAGCGTGTAATAAAAAGAAGTAATTGTGCCGCATTATTAATGGGAAGGTCTAATGAAAGAGACATTTGGGAAGAGAGTGCAATGAAGCGAATGGACGGAAAATTAAGGACAATGGCGAGGTTAAGACCACGCGAAAGGAAAACCAGCCGAGTAGGATCGAAAAAAAAAACCATTTAAGATTCGAAAGAGGTTGGATACGATCAAAGGACCTTCCGGTTGCGAGTGTCTTTAGTGATCAAAGCAAGCATTAAAGGAATGCGTGTTTAATGATACAAGTGGAGGAGGACGGATGGGTGGATTTTTTAGCGAAAGGTTTTCTCATGTCTTGCGAAAATCTTAATTTTATCTGGGAGAATACGGATTGCACGGAGATTTCTAAAAAAACCGCAAAACTCGCTGACGAGGCCGTTACTTCGTAAAACTTTGCAGCGGGTGATGGAACTCGTATATATATTTTATAATACAAAACATACTTGATATTTTGTCTCTGTACTTTTTCCCCGCCAAAAAACTGCACTAAAAATACATAGCAGATAGTGTCGGAGGAACAATAGTGGATTAAGAAAAGAGGAGGATTAATAGAAACACCAACTTAGGTGAAAACATGATTGATAACGAAGGACGGTCCAGTGACCTAGCGAACGGTATTTTTGGACGGCCGAGCTTTATGCCTTTGCTGCCGTTCTCACGTCATAATTTATTGCCCATCATCTTTCCTTCTTCAGCATTTTCTCCGACGCCATTAAGTGCTTTCTGAAAAATGGCACCAAAACTTCTACCCTCACTTCTCTCTCAGTCCACCTGCCTTTCTTTCTCCGCTCTAGGAAATTAGAATCTTCTCGTCTGAGTTTATAGTTACAGTCTTTTAAATCACCCGACAAGTGAATTTCTCTCTTGCCTCTCTTCAACCAATTCTTCCTTTTCCTGTTAGATGAAATATTTTCCCGGCTCCTTTTTTGCTTCTCATTGCGTCGACGGTTTAATCTGTGAATCATTTGAGCGCTGCCTAAGCAGAGTTACAATTTCCATTGCGTGTCAATTCATCTTCGTCTCGTTTAAAGGCAATTACTTCTCCGAGATTCACTTCTGAGAGCCGTCTCCTATTCTTCGATTGTCTGTGGTCAGTACGGCTTGGACAACCGCATCATTTTCACGTGTCAAACCCACGGCGCCATTCCCCTTCGATTTAACCTTTTGACCTTGCTCGCTACGCAAACGGATGCCCTCTCGCGCATCTGCGAACGCGTGTAAAAAAACGGACGCCGAAAGGAACTTTGCCCATGAGCGACCTCCGCGTCGTCCTTTGGTTTGACTACGACGTAACGAAGGAGAACTCGGGCCCCTTTCTCACCTGACCGCATCTCTTCCGCCTTCCTAATCCCCTTTACCTCCGCGTCTTTATGCTTGAGATCGACGGCGAGGGATAGTCACATTGGCTGCTCGATTCCGGTTTCGGTCTCACGGTGGGACTTTTAAAAGGTTTCTGCTCCTGTTAGGCCACATGGTGGATGCTTGCATAATGCATTAGTTCGGGAGGGGATCCTCGCTTGTCTGGCAATTAGCCCTGTTATTAAGTCGAGTAGAAATGAATGGCTGTAAATAGCCTTGGGATGGGCGCGGGATAGTCACTCTGCGTGTGTGCGTGTCATTCATTGTCATGGAGATGAGACGACCGCTCGGGTCCGAGCATACGCTCACATCAGCTGCCGCATCCAGCCGCGAGCGGCTCGACGAACTCTTTCTCCCCATTACCCTCTTCCCCCTTTCTCCCTCTGACCGGCACCCTCATATCGCCCTCCTTCCATGGATCGCTATTTTTTGCATCGATCTCGTGTTAAGTGTAAAGCAAGACGCGAAGGAATGCCAGGACAGTGCGTTGTTCAAAAGGGCAGTCGAAGGAAAAAAAAGTTGTCCGCGCGAAAGCGCCCGTTGGCGATTAATTGAGTTCGCGTGCCTTTCCCCTCCCCTTCCTACCCTACCCCTTCCTACCCTACCCTACCCCTTCCTACCCTACCCCTTCACTCTCTCTGTCCCCCTTCCTCCCTCTGTTACGCAAAGCGTTTTTTTACGGTTGAAATAATTGTTGACTTTGTCAGAGGGGGAGCGAATTATCCGGACCATTATGTCTGACTCACACTGCGAGTCATCTTGGTAAAGAGATATAGAAAGAGAGGGAGAGAAAAGAATAGAGAGGGAGATAGTCGCTTACCCATAATTCAGCCGGACGCCGCCGTTTGATTTATTTCTCCGCTTTACTAACGATTTCGAGTATTTATTTTGCCAAAACGTTGCGCTCATCCTTTTTTTACATTCGTATTTTTTGTTTTTAAACATTTGCTCATCTCTCGTGTTTCAAGGGGACATGTTCATTAATAGTTGCTCGCACTGTAATTTAAAAAATCTGAAGTGGCCACCACATGACTTTCTCCATACCTGTAATATTTCTAAAAATTCCAAATAGGTTAAATGATAATAATATTTTAAGGATCTGCGGGAAAATTTTAAAGACTTTACAAAGAACAGAAATAAACTAAAATCGTAGCCTTCTGATATTGGATATAACCCCGAAGCTCCAATAATTAAAAAATAAAAAGAAGCGTAAAGTGTTTACAAAAGTCGCCGGTAGGTTTAGTTTTTAAAATATCGCTTCAACAATACCTTATATGGAAAATGTTTCGAGCCAAGTTTGTAGAAATTTAATTTCCTACGACTTTTATTTCAGTACTGTTTTACATTCATCAAATATGAAATAAATGGAATATCTCCTTAAAAATGCGTTCTACGAAAAATGTTTCAACCAAAAGTTACAGAGAATATTATCTGTGAAGTTTATAATAAACGACTTTTATATTTATGAAGATGTTATAAAAAAACATGACTCGAGTAAACATCCACTTCCGGTTGAGCGATTGTTGCCAGAACCTTAATCAGCTCTTCATTATATAGTACTTACTCTTTCAAAATATAAAATTTGGTATTGATATGGATGTAAATTTTTGAGTTAGAGCGCCCACAAAATCCTATCACATTCAGACAGACAGACAGACATCATCGAGAAAATAATCAAAACGTGTTCAGGGGACCTTAAAACATGTATTTCCGTTGAAATCTCGAATTCAATTATTTTCATGAAAACGATAGGTACTTTCTCTGTACTTCGTATATGGAGTAAGTAATAAATAAAAAAGCTATTACGAGCAATACGATTTGTTCGAGTAAAAGAAAACGAGACCACGATCTGACATGTTGTTTGGAAGGACAGGTACAACTTCTAAGATCAACACTCCAGTTCTAGTAGTAAAACAAGAATCTACTTCAGAAAAATTCTGGCCAATCAAGGGCACGCGAAACCGTTTAAAAGTCATTTATTTCTGTCGTCCGATTACGGCATCCAGAGGCGAGAAATGGAGGGCATTATTATCCTCTTGTCAGATTGGCGTCCTTGCACTTTTATTCGCCGCTGACATTTTGCGCCCTCCATTAGCACAGCGAAGAGCGCCCTTAATGAGGGAATGCGGTGTCGCGAAGAGGGACCCTGAGGGTAACGAACGACGGGAATTAGCAGCGTCGGAAGAGAGGGCGTGTGGTGGAGGATGACGGAGACGAATAGGATAGGGGATGGTGAAAATCGCGAGGGGAAGAGAGTCTCTTAAAGAGAGAGGCACTGAAGCAGTAATTAACCCAGGTACTCGTGGCGGAAGAGGATTATACGAGCCGGAAGGTCAGAAGTTTGGCCAATGAGATGGGGAAGAGTGACTGACTGGAGCGATGGTATAAACAAGTATTATTCAAAAGTTGTCTCGCGACCCAGTGAAAGGGAAGGCAACACGGGGAAAATAATGTTCTTTACAATAAAAAGCTATATATATATAATATTAGCGTTTATATAATACGAGCATTTTGTTCCCTGTTATTTTCAATGTACTACAGTATCTGCCAGTGGATTTCGGGGAGTATGTTTGCAACGGCGTTATAGGCTTATCCGCGGTATAAAGAAGATTAGCACTGCCAGGCCGCCGAGCAGTAAAAACCACCTCTTATGCATAACTGATAAACCAACACAAGAATGCGTACATATATTTTATTATCAATACAAATACGTATGTAACAACACACACTCCTTGGCGTACATGTTACTAACCTACATGTTTCAGTCATAATATTTCCTATAAATTTACATATGTATATCGAGGGACATGGTTTACCCAGCGTTATATCCGAATCCGCGTAATAACGAATGGCGCTTTAATGGGCTTTTACCGTATTTCAGCTGGTTGGGCTTTGAGTGTTTACATTTTCCTTGTGATCCTTTAAAAAACACGTATAGAATGTGGGGAAATGAGTTATGTAGCCCTGACGGAAGTGATGTTCACTGCGTTGTAATGTACTATTAGAGAGATCCCATAAATATGCCGGGAAACTTAAATTGTTATTTTTAGATTAGTCCGTTCGAGTGGAAGCAAGGCATGAGCGGAGATTAGTTAGGACATGGAAGAAACAGCGTCTCAAGTTAAAGAGCAGCATTTGAAAAGATATGCAAATATTTTTAGCTTCTTGCGCGTTTTCGCGGGAGAGAATGTCGATAAGCACTCAAAAATATGCGGTCGTATTACGGTATCTGACGCGGAGAACCGAAATATTTTCCGTTTTCCCTTTTCACGACCGATGTTGTTCTGGTCGCTCAGTGTCGAACGAGTGTATCGTTTCGCGGGGAGCGTCTCCTCCATGGATGTATAAGCATCATCTCTTCCTACCTCCGCCCCCCCCCCCCCTTTCCTCCACTACCTCTCCCCTTCCACCCCACCACCCCCGTTTACACCTTCCATTCCCCCACCCCACCCTGCCCTCACCGCATCCCGGATCTCCGTCAACTCGACCGCAGGTTCGAACCCCTTTCACCGGCGCATGCGCGAATTAACAAACAAAACACCCACACTGGAAGCGACGGGTGCAGAGAAATCGAGAGTGCCGCCGCGTGAGAGGGAGGGAAGGAGGCTGAGGGAGGGGCGAGTGACCGAACGCGCACGGAACGACGTTGTCAGCCTCATCCTCTCAGCCGCGCACACCGAGAGGGCACGTGACGCGGGAGGCGTGAGTCGGCGACTGCGCGCCAGGGCGGCGGAGGCACACGTCCGGTGGAGGAGGGAAAGTGGCGGGAATTGCGTAGCAGCGGGAGGGAATAGGAAATAGCGGGATGGAGGACGGCGAGTAGGAGGCTTTGCTGATGCTGAGCGATAGAGAAATACGTTCTCCCTTTGCACGGAGAGAAAGAGAGAGAGGGAGAGAAAGAGAGGGAGAGAAAGAGAGAGAGAGAGAGGGAGAGAAAGAGAGAGAGAGGGAAAGAGAGAGGGAGAAAGAAAGAGAGAGAGAAAGAGAGGGAGAAAGAGGGAGAGAGAGGTGCTGGTGCTGATGACGCTCTCCCATTTGAGCTGAGCACGGTCTTCGCCTCTCCCTGGAACGTCCTCGTCCATGCCTCGATTTCTCTCTCCTCTCTCTCTCTCTCTCTCTCTCTCTCTATCTCTCTCCCCTTCCCATTCAAACTCAAATTCTTAATCTCTTTTCCTCTCTTATCTTTCTGCTGTCGAAATCATCTCATTCTTTTTCCCTATCTCTCTCATTCTTTCTAATGTTGCTTCCTAATTTTTCTTTTCCTACATCTCCCCACCCCCTCTCTCTCTCCCTCCCTCCCTTTCACTCCCTCCCTCTCTCTCCCTCCCTCTCTCTCTCCCCCCCTCTCTCTCCCTTCCTCTCTCTCCCTCCCTCTCTCTCCCTCCCTCTCTCTCTCCTTCCTTCCCCCTCTCTCTCTCCTTCCCTCTCTCTCCCACTCCCTCTCTCTCCCACTCCCTCTCTCCGCCTCTCGCTCTCTCCTTCCCTCTCTGCCTCTCCCTTCCTCTCTCCCTCTTTTTCTCTCTCTCTTTCCCCCTTCCTCTTTCCCCCTTCCTCATTCCCCCTTCCTCTTTCCCCCTTCCTCTTTCTCCCTCCCGTGTGCGAAATTTCGCCCTAATAAAGTCGTTTGTCTGTCTGTCTGTCTGTCCCTATTTCCCCCTCCCTCTTTCTCCCTCCCTCTTTCTCCCTCCCTCTTGCTCCCTCCCTCTTTCTCCCTCCCTCTTTCTCCCTCCCTCTTTCTCCCTCCCTCTTGCTCCCTCCCTCTTGCTCCCTCCCTCTTGCTCCTTCCCTCTTTCTCCCTCCCTCTTGCTCCCTCCCTCTTTCTCCCTCCCTCTTGCTCCCTCCCTCTTGCTCCCGCCCTCTTGCTCCCTCCCTCTTGCTCCCTCCCTCTTGCTCCCTCCCTCTTGCTCCTTCCCTCTTGCTCCTTCCCTCTTGCTCCCTCCCTCTTGCTCCCTCCCTCTTCCTCCCTCCCTTCTCCCCCCCCTCTTTCTCCCCCTCTTTCTCCCCCTTCTCCTTTCTCCATCCCTCTTCCTCCCTCCCTCACTCTCCTTCCTTCACTTTCTCTATCTCATCCTCTCCCTCCTATTTTTCACCCATTTTCTCATCCCTCCCTATTTCCCTCTCTCTCACACTCTTTTCTCAATGTACCCACTTCCCCTCTAATCTCACTACACACACACTTCCCCTCTCTTCCTCTCTTTCTCTCTCGTTGGGGCAATTTGGAGCAATCGCCGAGGAAATGAAGTGGAAAGAGAAATAGGACCAGGAGGCGAGGCAGAGAGGCAGGGAGAAAGAGAGTTAGACAGAGGATCCCTTATAGTATACAGGAGTGAGGAGAGAATTGAGCGTGGCGAAGCGAGCGGCAGTAATTCCTGCGTCGCTGCTGGGTTGGACGGTTCGAGGGAGGATGGGTGAAGATTTTAGCCAAGAAACGGAGTTCGCTGCGGAATCGCTCGGTGGAATCAAAGGAGGGAAAAGAAGATTCTCAAAGAGTGGGAGGGAGAGAGGATTGGGAAGGTGGGAGGGAGGATTGGGAAGGAGGGAGGGAGGGTTGGGAAGGTGGGAGGGAGGATTGGGAGGGAGGGAGGATTCGGAAGGAGAGAGGAAGGATTGGGAAGGAGAGAGGATTGGGAAGGAGGGAGGAGAGGAAGGGAAGTGAGGGGCAAAGAGAGGCGTCGGTCAGCAGTGGTTACATCATTGGGTCGCTGTTGATGGTGTGTCCTTTCTGAGCCTACATGTACGTCTCTTTCAACCCTCTCTTTTCGCTACCTCTCTCTCTCATTCCCATCACTCCCACGCCTTCTCTCTTCTTCCTTACTCCTCATTTTCCTCTTCCTCCTCATCATCATCATTATCATGGACCTTTCGTCATTGTCTGAATTTTGCATCATCACCCGGGTTTTCATCTCGACCTTCCACCCCGTAATATTGTTTTTTTAATGACGTGTACGCGCTCACACAATTGGTTATGCGATAGGAGGACCTTTCCTCCGCTAGAGGTGAAGTGTTAAAGGGAGAAAGTGCGTGCGAAATGTCTATTCCTCTCTCTCCCTCTGAAGGTACATCACCGTATGTGTTATAATTACTTTCTTCCGGAGCGTTTCCCCGGATAATCATCCACATTTCTCTCTCTCTCTCTCTCTCTCTCTCTATATATATATATATATATATATATATATATATATATATATAAACCTAAGGAAAAGGAAAGGTAGTGATGAGGGTGGCAACAAGGTGTTGAAGGAAGCCCTGCGGACACTTACCAAGTTGAGGATCAAGTTGGCAGGCTGCTGGGGGCGTCAAATAATGGGTACCAATTTATATCGACGCACATGCTAGAATCTTGATGGCATTCCTTGTATTTCTTTCTTATCAATAACTTTTACAGAGCGATGAATAAATTAGCATGTACTTTGTAAATATCTCTACAAACAT